>CM048754.1:11851942-12451942 GCA_026315105.1 Locusta migratoria
ACAGGGGATGGAACATTCCTCTGCTGTGAGAATAACTATGGTAATGTGTTCCACTTGGTCGTCTATACTAGGATATTGATGAGTACCAAAATCCACCAGTGATGAGTAGAGCTCCCAGTCCACTTTGGTTATCTGTCAGCAGTGTGGATGCTCAAGGGTGTCAGCCATCATTAGGTGAATTACACACGGAAAATTATCGCTCGATTGTGTGAGAGAGCAGACCATTCAAGACGCCGTGCCAGCTGAGCAGTGCAGATAGCGAGATCTATATGGGTGAAAGTGTTTGTGGAGTCTGAAAGATAAGTTGGTTCACCAGTGTTAAGGCAGATGAGCAGAAGGTGGTTCAGTATATCTGCCTGGAGGGAGCCCCGTGGACATGGCCGTGGGGAGCCCCAAAGGGGGTGGTGGGCGTTGAAATTGCCCACCAACAACAACGGACACGGAAGCTGGTCAATAAGATCTAGCAGATCAGATCATCTGACGGGAAAGGAAGAAGGAGCATACATATGGCACAGTGTAAAGATAAATCCAGGAATGTTTATCCGGACAGCGACAGCTTGTAGTGGAGTACACAAAGGGACGGGTGTACTGTGTACGTCATCCCGAATGAGCAACATTACACCCCCGTGGGCTGGAATTCCTGCCACTGGAGGAAAGTCAAAGCGAACGGTAGTGTAGCGGGGGGAAATAATTCGAGTACCAGGGAGCAATTTTGTCTCCTGTAGAAACAAGATAATTGGGTGATATGTTCGCGTAAGAAGCTGTAGTTCTGTCCAATTCGGCCAGATACCACAAAAGTTCCACTGAATAATATCCATAGTAGGATAGAGAGAAGGAGGTGGACACCAGCCTGGCGAAGGTGGCGGGCCACAATGCTAATGTTCGCAACTGGTGGTGTCAGACAGGAAGGTCTTGCTCCATATTCTCAGAGGTGACCACAGCAGCAGCGTGAGGGTGGTCGGCAGCCCCGTCTTTGGCTGATGCACCTGATGTAGGCTTCCATGGGATGCCATTGTCGCATTGTGAGGTAGAAGGGGGGGGAGGGAGGTTCCCCCTACTTGACTTCTCGGAGCCCTGGTGAAGTTCCTTGGTAGGCTTAGATGTTTTGGAAGGCGTGCAGAGGAAATCCTCGCGCGAATGCTGCTCCTTAGACTTATGGGTCTATCTGTGGTTTCACAGCTGAAGCTGAAGATTCAGAAGAGGTATTCACACTTTTCGTCGAACGTGACACCATTGTCGATGTAGACTGTTTGACGACTACAGTAGTAAACTGTAGGTCACACATCTGCGTGGCTGTGTCCCGCGTCGGTGGAGGCGCTGCAACTACAGTACTGTAGTCACCACGCAGTGGGGTAGTAGGCTTACGACTGGCATACATCTTATGTGCAGCTTGTATTTGAACCTTTCCCTTGACACGTATTTCCTGTATGGCCCGTTCATCGGCAAACACGGGACATTCCCGGGAGGAGGCAGCACGATTTCCGTTACAATTGATGCAACGGGGGGGACGGTGGTGGACAATTCCCCTCATGTGCATCTTTACCACAGGTGACTCATGTTACCAGGTTCTTGCACGACTGACTTGTGTGATTAAAGCAATGGCACTGGTAACACCGAGTAGGGTTAGGGATATAAGGTCGTACTTTGACTACCTCATATCCTGCCTCTATCTTTGGCGGCAGAGCCACTCGGCCGAAGGTGAGGAACACAGTGTGAGTGGGGACTGAAACATTGTTCTCCTTTTTCATCACACTGTACTGCGATGACGCCTTGCGCTGCCAGATAGTCCTTTAATTCATCCTCAGTCAGACTGTCCACGCTGAGTAAACTACCCCTTGGGCATAATTGAGGGTCAGATGAAGCTCAACACGAACCGGATAACTGTGGAGCAACTTAGCCTTGAGCAGCCGCTGTGCCTGGGAGCCACTTTTGGTTTCCAACAGTAGTGTTCCACTACGCAGGCAGTTGCAGGTCTTAACTGGGCCGGCAATGGCATCAACTCCTTTCTGAATGATAAATAGGCTTACCGACGAGAAGGATTGTCCTTCCTCAGTACAGGTAACCACAAGGAACTTAGATGTCTATTGTAGATGCTTCTGTTCAGATACACTAATATCCAGTGTGTCAACTTGTGGAGACACTCTACATTTTCTTTTTTGTTGAAAACCATCGCGGATGTATCCCCCACAATTGCTAGTATCTCCGATGGCAAACTCCTTCCTGTTGGGGGCCCCCAACGGAAGCACACCTGCCTCGGGTACTCTTTCCCACACCAGGTCGCACATCCCGATCTACAGACGGAGGGACCAATTGGCGAATCGGGAAGGTATCAGCGCAGGCAATCGCCCCTCCCCTGGCCTGGCCTTAACCAGGGGGTACGCACGCACCATACATGCCAGCCCGGGGCTGGGACTTACGCATTACCCAGTCACCCATATGGGTGGCCTTCAGGTGCGTACAGGGATGAGGAAGAGAGAAATAGTACGAGGAGAACCCTCAAACGCCTGATGCGGAGGCAAAGAAAGAGGTGAAAGGAGGGCTGTATCCAGAACTTTTTGAACTTTGGTTCCCCGAAGGATGCACAGACTCGGTCCCCAAGAGAGGGGAAAAGGACAGTTGGAGAAGCGTCGTGTAGAACGGGGGGGGGGGGGGGGAAAGAGTGCCACAAACGCTGGGGCCCTGTGCTCGCTGTGCACATACACACCACAGAGCGGTGAGCCCCCTGGGGGGAGGGGGGGGGGGGGACAAATTTCTCTCTCAGTATACTATCTCGTATTTCCTTCATCTACTTCCTCTTCCCTTCCTACAACATTGTCTCCAAGTTCATTTCCTTTGTAGAGCTTTTCTATGTACTCTACACCTTTCAGCTTTCCCTTCTTTGCTGAGAACTGGTTTTCCATCCGAGTTCTTGATATTCGTAGAGCTGTTTTTTCTTGTCCCCAAAGTCTCATTTTCCTGTAGGCAGTATCTTTACTTTACAGAAGAAAAAGCAGTTTATTAAAGCTTATTTTTACCTTTTTAATAACAAGGCCACGCTGAATTGTTATGTAACCCATATAAAACATTGAGGGACATTCAAACTGCATGAGAGGGCCAGTATTTAAAGGAGAAGTTGAGCTGAGATGATAAATTCTTGACACCTCTACCATGACCAGTAATCGTATTGCAACCCCACAAGTGATGAGCATTAAAAATCACTTAATATTAGTAAAGGTGGTGGCAGCTGGGAAATCATTGCGGCCAGTACATGTTGGGGCACTTCACCATCTAGAGGAAGGTAAATGTTGCCGACAATAACAGCTACTACAGTTCTTACCCTGATAGTCACAGCCTCTTAGGACTTTGAAGGGGGTACAAGCACACTGTAGACTGTCATAAGCAAGTATATACATTAACTGACAACCTGTCATCGTCAGCATGTTCCAATTGTAAACCTGATTACCTTGCAGGGCAGGGTTCCACATTGCAGGGAATTGCATTTCCTGCAGGGTGATGCAAAAAGCAGGTGAAGTTCTGAGGAGTTGTCATAGCTATGGCAAGCAGGGAATAAAACTGCTTCAATACCAGTCAAGGATTAAATTTTTAGATATGTAGGAGGCAATGTGTACACTGTGAATACAGTTTATTCCGCAGGGTCACCTGATCCACCGGTTCAGAACTAGAAGATTCTATTGGTTACTCAGGGTGCTAAACATCTAGGTCATCAGCACTAGAAGATTTGAGGAGAATGGGTTCTACAGATTAAGCGACGGCTATGTCCTCAGGGGTTAGGAAGATCTCTACCTCGTCCTGAGACGCAGGGGATTGTAAGGAGACAGTGCTCTGTGGGACACTAAGTTTGAAATTCTGTGATAAAACGTGCACACACAGGAAGCTTTAGAGTATATTGACAAGCAGTGGGGTGTTTTGACATCTACTGTGTCATCTTAGTTCAGGGATTAGTCAATAGATAGCAGCACCCCCCATCTGTCGACGAGCATCTGGCCGCTCACTTTGTGTATAGACACACAACTGGAAAATCCAAGCAGTTATGGACATAATTCAGAGATGAATCTCTGAATTTCTGATATAGCAGCGCAGGTAGATAGCAATCTACAACTGTGCCTCCAACTAGCAAGATGTTACACTGTGAGGAATGTTTATCTGTTGATATTGTGCATATGCCACAAATATTTCACGCTTAACTTTGCCTTAGGGCAGATATGTTTTAGAATTCAAGAACTTGAGAATGGGCCAATGTAGGCCCGAAACATGTCGTTCGGACATTTTTACATTGTGTCAACTGGAGCAGAAACCTTAGTGCGATAGTTCATACAGTTGTGATATGGCATCCAAACAAACAATAGAGGCACTGAGTTTCAGGACCTCTTGTGAATCTGCTTACTATATTCATTTCTTGGTCTCTCTCTGCAATTTTTACCCCCAATCTATCCCTTCTTTTAGTCAAGGTATGCCAGAAACCCCTTTTCTCCCAAATTCTGTTCAGTTCCTCCTCATTAGTTACGCAAACCACCTATCTAATCTTCAGCACTCTTCTGCAACACCACATTTCAAAAGCCTCTATCCTCTTCCTGTCAGCACTTTTTATCATCCATGTTTCCCTCCCATACAAGGCTACAATCCACACAAATGCCTTCAGAAAGGACTTCCTTAAGCTTAAATTAATATTTTATGTTAACAAATTTCTCTTTTTCAAAAATGCTTTTCTTCCCATTGCCATTCTGCATTTTATATCCTCTGTACTGCGACCATCTTCTGTTATTTTACTGCCCAAATAACAAAACTCATCTACCTCCTTTATTGCTTCGTTTCCCAATCTAATTCCTTCAGCATCACCTGATTTCCTTACACTGCACTCCATTACCCTAGTTTTGCTCTTGTTAATGTTCATCTTATATGCACCTTTCAGCACACTGTCCATTCCCTTCAACTGCTCTTCCAGGTCTTTTGCTGTCTCTGAGATTATTACAATGTCGTCGGCAAAAGGCAATGTTTTTAATTCTTCACCCTGAACTTTCATTCCTTCTCCAAATTTCTCCTTGCTTTCCTTTATAGCTTGCTCAATGTACAAATTGAATAACATTGGGGAAAGGCTACAACCCTGTCTTACTCCCTTCCCAACCTCTGCATCCCTTTCATACCCTTTAACTCTGATAACTGCTGTCTGGTTTTTGTACAAGTTGTAAATAACCTTCCATTCCTTATATTTTACTACTACTGATTTCAGGATTTTGAAAGAGTGTATTCCAATCAACATTGTCAAAAGCTTTCTCCAAATCTACAAAAGCTAGAAATGTAGGTTTGCCTTTGCTTAATCTATCTTCTAAGATAAGCAGTGAGGATTGCCTCCCGCATTCCTACATTTCTGCTGAATCCAAACTGGTCTTCCCAAAGGTCAGCTTCTACCAGCTTTTCTATTCTTCTGTAAGTAATTCATGTTAAAATTTTGCAAACATGACTTATTAAACTGATGGTTCTGTAATTTTCACACCTGTCTGCACCTGATTTCTTTGGAATGGGGATTATTACATTTTTCTTAAAGTCTGAAGGTATTTCCCCTGTTTCATACCTCTACAATTCTGTATGTCATAAGAAATATACGAAGAAGACATTTGTTTATGTGATGTGATTCCGAAAAGGAAGGATCACACGGGACATCACAAACTCTGAAAATAAAATTTATCTTCTGGTTGGAATTGCATCTCCAATTCGACGAGAACAGGCAGCCTAAAAACAGGCAAAAATCTATAGACTCCAGGTGGCAACTATTCCATGGGATGGAGGCAGCAGCACGGAAACTTAAATATAGAAACAGCACTCTCATATCAACTGATAACCAGAGTTACTGAAGAACAGCAGAATGCTGGAAGCATGTGGTAGGACACCCGTGGATGGAATCCCAGAATCATTAACTGCTGGACACTACAAAAGCTGAACAGTGTGGAAGTCTCTGAATCAACTACGCAGTTTTACAGGAAGGTCAGTGGTAAACCTAAACTGGGGCTATCAAGATTCCACTCTCTGTAACTGTGGGGCCCTTTAAACAACCACCCATATTTACAACTGCCCCTCTGTTTTCTCACTGTACCTTCGAGGTCTTCATGTCTGCACCACCAAACACTACTGACATAGAATGAAACTTTCACTCTGCAGCGGAGTGTGCGCTGATATGAAACTTCCTGGCAGATTAAAATTGTGTGCTGGAACCGGGACTGGAACCTGGGACCTTTGCTTTTCGCGGGCAAGTGCTCCACCGACTGAACTAACCTGACACGACTCATGATGCCGCCTCACAACTTTACTACCGCCAGTACCTCGCCTCCTACTTTCCAAACTTCACAGAAGCTCTCCTGCGAACCATACAAGACTAGCACTCCTGGAAGAAACGATAGGGATGTTTCCAGAATGAAACTTTCACTCCATCATATCCTTTCTTCCAGGAGTGCTAGTCTTGCATGGTTCGCAGGAGAGCTTCTGTGAAGTTTGGAAAGTAGGAGGCAAGGTACTGGCGGCATCGTGAGTTGTGTCGAGATAGCACAGTCTGTAGTGCGCTTGCCCACTAAAGGCAAAGGTCCCAGGTTCGAGTCCCGGTTCCAGCACACAATTTTAATCTGCCAGGAAGTTTCACTACTGACATAGCTCGCTTTTGGGCTAAGAATGTGTAAAAACCTTTAACCCTTATTTCATTTGTACATAGGTATTTTATGATGTTCCTGGCGTGAATAAGATCATCATATTTACCTTTTCAGGCACTGGCGACCTGGGCTTACATTTAAATTTTATTTTCTAACAACATTCTAGCGAGGTATGGAATTGCACATTCACAAGCATTAAGAGATAAACGATAATTATACTGGTGAATAAAATAGGCCTACATTTCCAGGTCGTGACATCATGTAGGCTGTACCTCATCTGTACACTTCAGTTTATTTAAGCAATTGCTAACAGGCCGAGACGCATGCACAGAGCTAAAATTGTGCAGAAACAGTGCCTTCTTATTCTAGCTATTGAAGTGGTTGCTGTATAAGCTATGAAAATTCTTCCGTTTATGTTGAAAATTAGTATTCTATTAAACAATTTGATATGGCGTTATGTTTAAGATATGGTTTGAAAATGTTCCTGCCAAACTGACTCCATAAAGACAGACACAGGAGACGGGAGCTACTTTTCCATATTCAGAAAATGTTCAAATGTTTGTTAAGCTTATGGTACTTAACTACAGGGTCATCAGTCCCTAAACTTACAAACTACTTATCAACTACCTTATACTAAGGACGGCACAAATATCCATGCCTGAGGGGGGATTCAAACCCCCGACCATAGTGGCTGTGCAGACCGTGACTGGAGCGCCTCAGTCCCTCGGCCACCGTGGCCAGCCCATATTCAGATAAAGGGGCTGTGGCGACCAAGCTTTTTAGACTGTCTACAGAAGTTAAATTTCACACCCTGTGCTAATGGCAATCCCATTGACCTGGAGCTGCCCTCCCCCCTTTCCCTCCTGTAAATACACCAAAGTTAATGTTGGCGCCTAGCTCATCATCTGACTGCAGGAGGAGATCAGAGTGAAAATAATTCCCTGGAGCATATTAAACTCTTGTGTGAAGTAATAGAGGCAGACATACATCACTTTCCATGAATCAGCACGGGTTTAGGAAACATCATTCATGTGAAACTCAGCTTGCCCTTTTCTCACATGACATCTGACGAGCCATGGACGAAGGGCAACAGGCGGATTGTGTTTTTCTCGACTTCAGAAAGGCGTTCGACACGGTGCCACACTGCAGACTGCTAACGAAGATACGAGCTTATGGAATAGGTTCACAGATTTATGACTGGCTGGAAGACTTCCTAAGTAATAGAACGCAGTACGTTGTTCTCAATGACGAGTGTTCATCAGAGACGAGTGTATCGTCAGGCGTGCCCCAGGGAGTGTGATAGGACCGCTATTATTTTCTATCTATATAAATGATCTGATGGACAGAATAAGTTGTAATTTGCGGCTGTTTGCTGATGATGCTGTGGTGTATGGGAGGGTGTCGTCTGTAACTGACTGTAATAGCATACAGGTTGACTTAGACAACATTTCTAGTTGGTGCGAAGAATGGCAGCTAGCTCTCAATGTAGAAAAATGTAAGGTGATGCGCATGAGTAGAAAAAACATTCCCATAATGTTCGAATACAGCATTAGTAGTGAGCTTCTTGATGCTGTCGCGTCGTTCAAATATCTAGGCGTAACATTGCAGAGCGATATGAAATGGAACGAGCATGTAAGGACAGTTGTGAGTAAGGCAGACAGCCGACTTCGGTTTATTGGGAGAATTTTGGGAAGATGTACTTCACCTGTAAAGCAGACCGCATATAAAACGCTTGTATGACCACGTCTTGAGTATTGCTCAAGTATTTGGGATCCGCAGCAGATCGGTTTGAAGGAAGACAGAGGCGGTTCAGAGGCGAGCAGCTAGATTTGTTACCGGTACATTCGACCAATGCGCGAGTGTCACGTAAATGCTCCTGCAACTCAATTGGGGATCGCTGGAAGAAAGACGATGTTATTTTTGTGAATTTCTGTTAAGTAAATTTAGAGGGCCGGAATTTGAAGCTGAGTGTAGTACGATCTTGCTGCCACCTACTTACATTTCGCGTAAAGGTCACAAAGACAAGATAAGAGAAATTAGGGCTCGTACAGAGGCATATAGGCATTCATTTTTTCCTCGTTCAATTTGGGAGTGGAATAGGAAAGGAAATGCCTAGTAGTGGTACAGTGTACCCTCCGCCACACACCTTATGGTGAATTGCGGAGTATGTATGTAGATGTAGATCACTCAGCTTGTAATAGGAGAGTAGCACCCGCTACTGGGCAAAAGATGTTGCCTCTATGAGGACTGATCCATTTTGCATATTAGACATACCTTCCACATCCTCAAATTTATCCTCTTTAGATTTTCAACAAAGGAAAAAGGCTTTGCTGCCATAAAGGAATCCCTTGACAGTATCACATGAGGAATTTGGGAGAGTATGTCTCATACCTGATGTTCCTACCAAGGTGTAACTGGGAAAGGGAACAGTTTGGGGTCGTATTTGTCTGCAGGAAACAACTTTTCCCTGTTTTAGAGATTCTGATGGTCATTTACCTGCCAGCATTAGCGGATTTTGGCTGCTCCATTGCAGGGCATCCGCCCCGATGCCTCGGTTTTAAGTGAAGTTGGACCTAGAGGGTACATGCCTCACCCTTTCCCCCACAATGGACTAGCTACTGTGCTGGATATCAGGCACAAGTCAGATCCACTATTAAACCAATTAAAGAGTGCATAAGATGACAGGGCATAATGGATGTAACTGGTATAACACGCAAGGTGTCTTAGCCCAATACTGAAATTGCAGCTGCAAATACAATTTCATTAAAATGAAGGGTGTAAAATGTATAAGTGCACTATGGATTTATGACACCAATTAAGGTGGCTTTCCGCAAACAGTGTGCACTTTTGACAAAAATTTTTTTTTTAGTATTTAAATTAAACCAAATTAGGGGTCCATAACTTAAATAGCAAAAAGTTGCTACATTTTAGACTCCTTTCAGTCACCTCCAATGACAGGAACACCTCAGGCCTATTCTAACCCCGAATCCTGCAAGGGGGGAAATTCAAATCAAATGTTTGTCAAGTTTAAGGAACTTAACTGCGGGGTCATTAGTCCCTAAACTTACAAACTACTTATGAACTACCTTACACTAAAGATTATACAAACATCCATGTCCGAGGGGGGGGGGGGATCCGAACCCACAACAGTGGACGGTTGCGCACCGCAACACAGCGCTCCAGTACATGTGGCTAATCCACCATGGCCAAGGGGGGAAATGTTCAAATGTTTGTGACTCAACACCGTGGTCATTAGTCTGTAGCTTACAAATTACTTAAACTAAGGTGAACTAACCTAAGGGCAACACAAACACCGATGCCTGACAATCGGCTACATGCACCACAGCACAGTACCCCAGTACACACAGATAATCCGCCACTGCAGAAGGGGAGAGTGGGGAGGGGGGAAAAGATGGATGATTATGAAATCTTAAAATGTGTTCTGCAACTTCCCACTCTGCAGATGGTCCAGTTGTGAAGCAGACATTCAAAGGCCACTTCGCAACATCTGGATCCTACCTTCCACTACAAACTGCAAAGACAATTTATCCCTACAACGTAGTTTAGAATCACAATCTTCCGGTCTCACCTGCAGTAACCACCTGTCCTTAACCTTAACATCACCCCTCTCCCTCTATCCTCCACCTCATCACAATTCATGGCACTTTTCAATTGTGTGACAGTTTTCCTTATTTCTCCTCCGCTTCTAGCATCATACTGTTCTGAAGCTTAATCACACATTGTCCACCTTATTAGTATTTAGTACCTACAAACACCGTCAGTATGCGCAAACTTCTCTACTCCATCACTGCCCCCCCCCCCCACACACACACTTATAATCTGAATGAAGGAGTGTGCACTGATATGAAAGTTGTGAGGCAGCATCATGGGTCATGTTGGGGTAGCTCAGCTGGTAGAGTTTGCCCGCGAAAGGCAAAGGTCCCAGTTTCAAGTCCCGGTTCCGGCTCTGGCTCACAATTTTAATATGCCAGAAAGTTACTTATAATCTGGATTAACACATACGCTATCTTTCTTAAGCCACTACACGATGGATAGTGGGTTACCTTACAACAGACTGACACCTTTTAATCAGCATGAAAATTGGTAGATATACAAAATTTCTCAAAGAGATCAGAGTGTGTGTGTGGGAGAGGGATCAGCACAGAGAGAGGAGGACCATGACCGGGGGAGGAGGGATAGGCACATTGCGGAAGAAGAATTCTAGAGGAAGGAGAGGAACTTTCAGATCTGAAGGGGATAGATACTAGAAGACTCCCGAAGGTTGACTTAATGATAACTCTTATGGTTGAAGAAGTAATATTCCCCTTGTCTAGAAAAAACTTCTGTCTGAAGTAAAATATTTTACACATGATTAGGAAACAAGCGATGGGTCCTACTACAAGTTATGTTGTCACTAACGTGGCCTAAAATTACCCTATATTACACAGCTCTGAAATTACAATCAAACCTCAAGGTCTAAGCTACAAATCAAAATCACAGAAACATACATTCAAATATGTAAGAAGAAAAAGTAAACAACTGAATTCTTCAACAGAATAGAGGCCATTGCACCCGACATGATACCAGTTTGATTCTACATATTGAGCAGGCAAAAGAAATGCATACTTTCTAGCACCAGTTTAGCCATTTCCAGCGCAGTGGTGGCATATGGCACTGTCGGTAAAAGTCTTGATCAGAGTGTGTCTCAAATGATACAAATTACAAGAATTTCTTCAATGTTCATATTTGGTTAAACGCTTGCAACAATTTAATCTGTATTCTTTGGTTCGGGCCTAACCACTTCCTTTAGTATCATGACATTCGTAAAAATCATAAAATTCACGCAGAACAATTTAAGCTGTACTCTTAGGTTCCTGCCTAACCACAACCCTTAAAACCATGACATATTTGTAAAAATAATAATATTTATCAATTTACCCTTTTACAGTCAGTAACTGAATTATACACGCCATAGGCTACTCGAAATGTACTATGTTGCCAACATAACACTGCTATGGACGCACCGCGACACTACCCATGCCGCTGATCGAGACTTTAGCCGCCACTGTCATCTTTATCTGTTATTCTAGACTCAACCATTTGGCCAAAGATTATAAACAAAACTCCAGGACTTTCCAAAACTCATTGTGGTTTTGTTTGCTCCCATAACATCTAGGAAACAGAGCATCAGGCTACAGCGCAATGCATTGGAAAAGTTAGAAGTTCATTACACAGTCCAACATGTGCACAAAAAAAAGAAAAGGGGGGCTCAGGCAGCCATCTCTTATGGAATAAATGTTAATACTTAGGTATTGTAGATAATGAAAAAACTGATTAGTCTTTTAGATTACATATTACCACAACAGAATGTACCATCGACCACAGGTTTCAGCCCAAAAATTCGCACGTTCAGTGCTCATTTGCGCGGAGGAGGGGGGAGGGAGGACATTGTCAACTTATATCTCACTATCAGAGAGAAGCTATACAGATCACTTTTTAAACACGAAATCTAAATCTATGTTCTGCCCGGAAACTATCATCGTAAAAAGTTGGTAGACAGTCCGAGATGTGCTGTACTTAAGCATCATAGCGTGGCGATGTTACCAACCTATTAAGTTTGCCAAACTTAAGCAGCCCTGAAAAAATGTGTTGTTGCTTGATGTCACGGTACAAGCAGCAAGACTTTCACAAATTATTTGAAGGTAAAGAAACCAAGTAATTCGAAATTTTCATTAATAAATTTTCAGATGACTAAGTAGTAAACAGTTTGTAACATATCCTGCCCAAAAACAGGGGGAAAAAGTTCCAAGACATTGGTGGTTGTGTGTGTAGGGCCTATAGTTGTACGAGTGATTTTGTAAATGGTTTCCTTTTTCTGATGAAGGAAAAGGTCAAAACTTTAAGTTGTGATTGTCTATTTTGCATGCCCGTCAGCAGCTCAGTGAGCCTCTGTACAGTGAGTTATCTATATTCCATTATTGATTTTCACAATTTGTGTATTACTTATGAACGGTGTGCTCAAAGTTTTAAAAGTTTCACAAGCACCAGGGCCTTAGCAGATAATCATCTTGGCATTTCCTTGTGATGGCAAAACTAATTAAGATCATTACTTACAAGACTTTTTAACTAAAACTCACTGTCAGTGGTAAAGCTGCTTTCATATTAGATAAATATTGGTAAAGCAGCTACTGCTTATAATGCACTAGTCCTATATGCTGCTATGGAAATTCTCAACAGCTTTACATAAAAGGCTACTGAACCAGCAATTTATCTCAATGGTATCCTAATTTATACAGACACAGCTAAATTGGGAAGTGACAGTTTGTTCTAGGTAAACGCTAGTATTCTGCAGTAAACAAGGAATGACATGATTTTTGTATGAAGTTCAACGTATAAGAAATCTTAAATAACTGCGTACAGCTACAGAGAAACAGAAGTACATACTCGTATTTAAGTATTGATGCGCTTTTTTCTGAAGAATCTGCAGACGTTTCATCAGTTACAGACTCAGGAGTCCTTTCTGAAGATTCCTCTTCTGCTCCCGCAATGCTATGAGACGGGGAATTTACTGAAAACAGAAGAATTAATTATTGCGAATGACCCAAACAACACCTACTTGTTCAGAAAACGCTAACGTTTTCAATTCTTATAGGAACTTCGTTAATAACGTTAGCATTGCACAGATGGAACGGAAACATCGCTAAGACAACCAGAAGGACACACAAAAGCAATTCAGAAACGCTACGTCAAAGTATTATCATTTCATTTCAAATACAATCTGTTTCCTCTGCAGGCAACTGACCTGTCATGGGTTCACTGTCCATTTTCGGTGCGCCTTGCGATTTCGAAACGTTGGTTTCTTCCATTGGGTTTCCCTAAATGAAATGATGTCAATTTAAATGCAGGAACATTCCGAGACACACGCTGTCAACATGAGGAATTACATAAGACTGTCAAATTTTGTTGTTGGCGTCGGCATCAATAACACTATGTGCGCATCACGTAACTCCCCTCTACAACGCATCACTGACAGGTCATAGACGGTGCATAGTACTCAGATTTAAAGTGAAAGCGTATTCAGTTAATTACACATTATAAAACATTCTTTCTGTACAGTAGTTCCTTCAAACTGAACCGTCGTATGTATTTGCATTAGTAAATCATGTCACGATAAAACAGTGAATAAAAGCTATGTTTAAATAAAAAATTAATGAAGCACAATTGTGAAGCTGATTTATTTTCCAGTTGATTGTTCTCATATATAAAACCACAAATAAAAAATTAAATAAATCCAATTGAACAGTTCGTTGATTAAAAATATACACTGACTGCGCCGCCTGTTTTTATATCAACGCAGGACAGCTATATCAGAGAACTTGACGCAGTGATGTGTGGCGCGCAGCTTGTGTTTGTTTACATGGTAGTTAAGTAACCAATTCCAAATTGTCATTGCTTCTTTCAACATTATTTGTCTATCGAGGTCCGAATTCTGATAGAATATAAAATAAACGAAGAAAATGGTAAGACGTTCCCTTACATTCATTTTTTGTAAAAAGACCTTTGCTTTTAGTATAATTTCAAATGTTTTTTCGAGCAAATTACTTTTAGTATTTATTTTCTCCTCCACTTCGGGCGAAATATGTGTGGTTAAAAGAAAAGATTAGTAGCAGATGCCTGACACTCTTCAAAATTCAACGACAATTCATTATTTCGACATAGAATTCTGTAATTTCTCCCACCTGTTCGTCCTTCCTGCAGTACACGTACTTTTTTGGCAGTCCGGTGTAGGAATCGAAAAATTACACCAACACCTATGGTGTCCATAGTTGCAGTATTATTTCTTTAATTTATTGTTGCAAAGTAATAGATTGTTGTTGTATCCATAACGATTAACGCGCGACCCTTTAATACGCTAATTAGTAATTAGTTTCTACTTCTTATCCAGTATTTATATTTCACTTGTATTATTTACAAAAATTTCCCGCAATTCATTTCCTTAATTCATGTTTATGCCTGTAGTGTTTTTTCTGCGATATAAGGAGGGGAGGACAGGAGGAGGAGACACGAATCTTCGAAAACAAATTCCATAACAATTGCTTTGACATTTGATGCAACCACAAGCAAAATTAATAAAAACATTCTGGCAGCGAATTGGATCGGCCAGTTTAAATAAAGAAAACTTTTGCGATGTAGGGTTTTAGGCTACATGATGCCATTTACCGTAGGTCCCTAGTATGGCAGTGACCATTCAGCTGGCTGGTTGTCATAAAAGAGAGAGATGTATACATTGATTACAGCACATACATGGTGTGTAATTTTTTTTAAGGCTATGTGGCACCCCTCACAACCTCCTATAGGGACTGATGGCCCCGAAGTTAAGTCCCATAGACTATACAAACATTTGAAACAATCTCCTATCAATTTCATTTTCCCATCATATCCCATTCCTTAACACAATCCTTACTCCAAGGACTCCTGTTCCTTGTTTCTGCACCAGATCATAAGTATCCATTTCCCACATTGTAAGACTTATCCCCCACATGATGATTATTAAATGCTGCCTAGGCCATGTAATCTCTTACAACAACCTAACTCTCCTCAGGGTCTCAGTATTAATTTGCTGAATACGGGCTTGGTGAAGCTGGGTGCCGAGCCGTGGACTGTGTCGTGCCAACAGTCCGCTACATCATAAGCTCTGTGTGTGCTTCAGCAACCATCGTTCGGCACGACAGTGAAACATTGTATGTTTCAGAGCCTGGGGATCTTGTCTTAATCACCCTGGTTGTGAGTACGGTTAAACCTCCAAGAAAAAAAAAAAAAAAAACAACCCCTCAATCTCAAGGTGTGCTACGTGCCGAGGGGGTTGTTGAGGTTGAACACTCGCTAGTGAGCAACCTCTGAGAAACCTGCCGCACTTCAGTTGTATAAGGCTTACCCAGGCAAGTGGGACTCTGCCTGGGTGGACTTCTTTTCCCTAGCTTCTGGTGGGAACACCATGAAAAGGTCCCGTAACATTGCCGGACGTACAACCGGTGCCTGATTTAAATACAGCAATGTGTGACCCCCACTTGTTCTCTTCCCTGGCCACCCCATGGGAGGAACATAGGGCTCGTGAACAAGGTGAGGCTTATGCCCCTAAATACTTTGTCTGTAGCAGAACAGATGGAGGCTCCTTCTAGTCGAAGCCTTTTTTCTCCGTGGAACACCTTGACGACAAGTTTGGAGAGGTCGAGGGCATGTCCAAAATGAGATCAGGGGCAGTCCTCATAATGACGTCATCCCCAGCACAGTAGCGGGCATTGCTTGCCTGTGACAAGCTGGGTGATTTTTCAGTAACACCTCACAAGAGTTTGAACATGGTGCAAGGCATTATATTCCTCAAAGAACTCCTCTTGCAATCTGACGAGGAACTAAGAGTAAACCTGGAACGGCGAGGCGTTCATTTTATTCGACATATTTATAGGGGTCCGAAGGCAAACAGGGTTTGCCACCAGTGCCTTCATCTTGAATTTTGAGGGTGACTCATTACCCGAGAAGGTCAGGGTGATGATCTACCGGTGTGACGTTAAAACCTATAATCTTTCCCCTATACGTTGTTTCAAGTGCACCTGTCTTCCCGGTGTGATGCCAATCCAACATGCTGGGAATGTGGACGCACTTCTCATCCTGAAGTCCCGTGTGCCCCTCCTCCAGTCTGTGTCAACTGCAACCAGCATCACACGCCCTGCTCGCCACATTGCACAGTTTTGCACAAAGAGAGGAAAATTATGGAATATAAGACCTTGGACAGGCTGACATACTCAGAGGCTAAATGCAAGTACCTTGAGCTCCACCCAGTAAGCATGCTCACTTCATATGCTACAGCCACTTCATCACTATCTATGGTGACAAGGCCGCAAACTGTTCAGCCAGTTGTAGTGGGCCAAAAGACCCTCCAGTCTTCACCCGCCCCCCCAGATGATTGGGGGCACCTCTTCCTGTGTTGCTCCCAGAATCCTAACCTTGGGAGCAATTACCCCCACACATCAGGGACACTTGTCCCCACCCTCGAACCAGAGAAGGCACAGCCTTTTCTGGCTCCTATCACAAGGAGGGGATCACTTGTATTTCATCCTTCCTCGGCTTCTTCCGCTGGGAAAGTGGACGCCAGCGATTGGCAGACAGTGCCACCGAAGGCTGGTCGTTGGGCTTTGAGGTCCTCCTCAGTCCCAGAGACTGAGGCAGCAAAGCCCTCTAGATGGGAGAAGCCAAAGGAGCAGCGAGAGGCTCGAAAGAAGAAGAAAGACAGTGGGAATAAGAAAGAGACCACGGTGGTTGTCACACCACCACACCATCCCTCCGCCTCAGAGGACAAGGTGGAGATTCTAGTGTCTCCTGAGGACTTTGCTCTCGACGGTACATCAGAAATGATGGACGTCAGTGCAAAAGCCTCTCTAGCAGTGCCTGCAAGTGATCCTGAGGTGTAAAAAGCCGTCATTAGTACCTCATGTCTTCCCAGACCATCCTTCAGTGGAATTGTGGTGGATTTTTCCAACACCTGGCTGAATTACGCCAACTCTTAAGCACAACACCTGCTTTCTGCATTGCTCTCCAGGTGACATGATTTCCAGCAATGCAGACCCCTACCCTTTGTGGCTACAGGGGTTATTATTGTAATCAGAGTCAGTATAAGAATTTCAGGTGGTGTCTGTGTGTATATCCTTAACTCTGTTTATAGTGAACTCGTGCCCATTCAGACACTTTTAGAAGCTGTGGTTGTCAGGCTAAGGATACCACAAGACATAACCATCTGCAACCTGTATCTTCCACCAGATGGTGATGTACCACCACAAACACTGACAGCTCCGATCTCCCAACTCCCGCTGCCTTTTCTGTTACTGGGCGATTTTAATGCCCGTAATGCCTTGTGGGGTGGCGCAATAGTCAGTGGCTGTGGCAGAGTTGTCGAGAACTTATTATCCCAGTTTGACCTCTGTCTTTTAAACACCGGAGCCGCCACACATTTCAATGTGGCGCATGGTACTTTATCAGCTATTGACCTGTCAGTTTGCAGCCCTGGCCTCTTACCATGTGTCCATTGGAGGACACATGATGATTTGTGTGGTAGTGATCATTTTCCTGTCTTTCTATCACTACCCCACCGTCACTGCCCTGTGTGACCTCCCCGGTGGGCTTTAACCCTTTCAGTCCCTCTGGCTACAAATGTGTACATAACTTCTACGGTGTCTAAGATAGTTCAGAAGCGTTTTTTCTCAATGGAAAGAACATGTATACGACACCTGAAAGTTGAATTATTTCTTCGTGCACAATTACTGCCACCTGCGGAAGATCACTATAAAAATATTAAGAAGCGAGTGTTGCACTGCGCAACAGTTTACGGACTTCAAATAACACAAATTGTGGGTTACTTGTAGTCCTCTGTATAACTAAAAGCAGTAATTGTTATTGTGCGATGTAGTTATTGAATGATCAGTTTATTTAGTACAACAGTTGGTACTGCAAAATTAATTAATTTAGTCCGTTAAAAAAAAAAAGGTTTGTTTTTCGATATACGCAGTGTTGTAGAATGAAAATGGGTGCATATAATTGCATAAATCTTGCTTACAAAATCATTGAAAATTTAACTCAAGAGTATTACAGCATTAAAAATAATTTCTTTAACAGAAAAAAAAATCAGTTCTGAGAGGGTTAAATAAGGCAAACTGGGATGACTTCATTCCTGCTTCCACTATTAGACCTCTCCCAGGTGACACTATCGACGTGGTGGTTGAAAGTGTCGTCCAAAAGATTTTATCTGCTGCAGAGCACACAATCCCCCATTCATCTGGTCCTCCGATGAAAGGCAGTGCCTCAGTGGTCGTCGGGAGTTGCGGAAGCCATCTGCGACCGTAGGCGTGCTCTTCAGCACCATAAGCACCATCCATCGCTAGACAATCTAAGCGCGTTTACGTGACTCTGAGCTCGTACTCACAAGGTAATACAGAGGCACAAATAGGAATGTTGGGAGAGGTACGTCTCAACCATAGGGTCACATACCAGCTCTTCCCAAGTCAGGACAAAGATCCGGCTACAAGGCCCAGACAGCAATTCCTGGGATCTCTACGCTGTTCCGTCCCACTGAAAGCCGTCACCTCCTTTGTGACACGCAGAACCATGGCGTTGTGGGAGAATCAGTGGTTGGATGTGGCAGACAATAAACTACGCGTGGTAAAATCCTCAGTCCGCCCGTGGCGTACGTCCTTCCACCCTAGACGAGCTGATGAAGTCGCCCTCACTCGTCTCCGAATAGAACATTGCCCACTGACACACGGTTTCCTTTTACGTAGTGAAGAACCGTCAGAGTATGGCCAATGTAGGACACAATTGTCAATACGACATATTTTAACAGAATGCATTTTATTTGCTGATACCAGGGCAAATTTGGGTCTCTCACAGGACGTGAAATCTATTTTAGCTGGCGATGAGGCATCTGTGGATCGTGTCCTACGATTTTGTACTATGTCTGGACTACTTCCCAAAATACTGGGTGTGCAATTTTAATGTGTGTTAGAGTGGCTCGGCCACCCTTTATTTTTAAGGGCCACGTATATGTCAATGTTTTATCCTCAGTTTTAGTCTTTTTAAGGGTTGGTTTAAGCTATCCCTACAGCTGTAGGTGTCCTTTTATATTTCGCAAGTCCATTCGACATGCATCATTTTTCTTCCATCCGTTCCTGTTTGAGCATGGGCGTTGATGACCTCGATGTTGAGCGCCCTACATTACTAATCAATCAATCAGTCAATCAATGGGATCTCTATCCATGTAGCTGTCTGTACTGATCAAGGCACCATTTCTGAGGCCTTCACTGAGCATTACGCCCATGCTGCTGCATCCCACAATTATCAGCCCGCCTTTCTTATATTAAAACAGAGGATGGAACTCAAAAAGCTCTCATTTACCTCACACCACCCTGAGGTACATAACGCTCAGTTTATCAAGTGGGAGCTCCTCAGTGCCCTTGCCCACTGCCCTGACACCGCCCCCGGGCCAGACAGAATTCACAATCAAATGTTAAAACATCTGTCTGCTATCTCCAAGCGACATGTGCTTGCATTGTTTAATGTGGTGAATTGCTGACAGTGCGACATGTTTTACTGTCTTGTCTTAATTTTAATCATATCCGTGTAGCCTTTAATTTGCCGTCTACTCTGGAGGAACTTTTAGCTGATGACACACGAGCAGCTGTTTGAGTTTTGTGTTTTATCAACTTGGCAAATTTATCAAAGGATATTTAACCCTTTTATTTGACTTTTTTATCCTTCTGTTTTAGCTTTCTCTTGATACTCTCCTTTCTGGCAGTTATAAATTTTTTCGAGATCTAGCAAATCTCTGCTCCGATCCGGGCACTAATGACCTGAGAAGTTGTGCGCCCTAAAACCACAAAAAAAGTAAATAAATAAAATAAAAAATTTAAAAAAATGAATAAATAATAAATAAAATAAATTGCATTGTTTAATTGCATCTGGAATGATGGTCTCTTCCCATCACAGTAGTGAGAAAGTACCATCGTTCCGGTGCGTAAGCCGGGTAAAGGTCTGCTAGATGTGGACAGCTATCGGCCCATCAGTCTTACGAACATTCTCTGTAAACTGCTAGAATGCATTATGAGCCGGCAGTTGTATTGGCTTCTTGAATCTCAGGGCCTGCTAGCTGGATGCAAAGGTGATTTCTGCAAGGGGCACTCAACCTTTGATATCTTGAGTTTGCCATCCGGACAGCATTTTCTCAACGTCACCATCTGGTAGCCATATTTTATGACTTCTCAAAGGCGTAAAACATGACCTGGCGACACCACATTTTAACCACATTACATGGGTGTGGTTTCCGGGGCTCACTACCACTTTTTATCAAAAACTTTTTAGCCGCCTGTACCTTTCATCTTCAAGTTGGTGCATCTTATAGCACCCTTCATTTCCGGGAGAATGGGATACCTCAGGGCACTGTTTTAAGCGTTCCACTGTTTTTAGTGGCCATTAACGGCTTTGCGACAGCAGTTGGGTCATCAGTATCCCCTTCGGTGTATGCTGACGACTTCTGCATATATTTTAGCTCGTCTAGCATGTGTGTTGCAGAAAGACAGCTACAGGGAGCCATATGCAAGGCGCAGACGTGGGCCCTCTCCCATGGGTTCCAGTTTTCTGCTGCCAAAACGTGCGTTATGCACTGCTGTCGATGACGGCCAGTCCACCCGCACCCAGAGTTGTACCTTAACGGCCAACTACTTAATGTAGTTGAAACTCACCATTTTCTAAGACTGGTATTTGATGACTGGCTTACATGGCAGCCTCACATTCTCCAACTGAAACAGAAGTGCTGGAGGCACCTCGATGCCCTCCGCTGCGTTAGCAGTACCACTTGGGGTGCACACTGAAATACCCTGTTGCAATGCTACATAGCTCATGTCCTGTCGCGACTTGATTATGGGAGCATAGCATATGGTTCTGCATCTCCCTCGGAGCTGCAGATGCTGCATCCCATCCACCACTGTGGAGTTCAACTCGCGACTTGCGCTTTCCGAACTAGTCCCGTGGACAGTCTCCTTGTGGATCCACTGCAGATCAGGCGGCAACAACTGCTGGCCAAATATACTGTCAATGTCCGTGCTTTTGCCAGGGCATCCGAACCACCATCTACTTCTCCCAAATTCAGTACCCCATATTCCTGAACGGCGCCCGAGATCAGGTATGACTATTGGCGTCCATATCAGAACACTTCTTAGTGGGTTGGAGTCTTACCCGCTACCATATCTGTTCAACTTCCAGTTACGTACACCACCATGGTGTATACCTCAGCCTCGTATTCGACTGGAATTGTCACTGCTCTCCAAACACTCTGTCCACCCTGAGACCCTTTGCAGCCAATTTCTGTCAATTCTTGATAGATACTGGGGCTCCTCAGTGATTTACATGGGTGGTTCAATGATGGCAGGTCGTGTTGGCTCTGCTTACACGCACGGACGACATAACGAACGGCGTTCCCTACCAGAAGGCTGTAGTGTGTTCACTGCAGAGTTGGTAGCCATACTCAAGCATATTCCTACCTGCCCTGGAGAGTCCTTCGTCATCTGCAGTGACTCCCTGAGCGGTCTACAGGCCCTCGATCAGTGCTTTCCTCGCCATACTTTGGCTCAGGCCATCCGAGAGTCCCTATATGCCATCGATTGACGTGGATAGTCAGTTGTCTTTCTCTGGACTCTAGACCTTATAGCCACAAACAGGCCTGACCTTATTAACGATGTCTGTGTAGAGACAGGAATTAGTGATCATGATATCATCATAGCGTCGATGGTGACCAAAGTTCATAAACCAGTCAAGAAGGCTAGGAGCACAAATATACCATCATTTGATCAACGTACTAATTCCGAAATGGGGGACATAACAATAGGTATTTCCGGTGTAGAGAAGCAGCTGAGAGAGCTAAATACGAAAAAGTCTGCTGGTCCGGATGGAATACCAGTTCGGTTTTACAAAGACTATTCTGCGGCATTGGCCCCCTACTTAGCTTGCATTTATAGCTCTCAATGTAGAAAAATGTAAGGTGATGCGCATGAGTAGAAAAAACAATCCTATAATGTTCGAATACAGCATCAGTAGTGAGCTTCTTGATGCGGTCGCGTCGTTCAAATATCTAGGCGTAACATTGCAGAGCGATATGAAATGGAACGAGCATGTAAGGACAGTTGTGAGTAAGGCGGACAGCAGACTTCGGTTTATTGGGAGAATTTTGGGAAGATGTACTTCACCTGTAAAGGAGACCGCGTATAAAACGCTTGTACGACCACGTCTTGAGTATTGCTCAAGTATTTGGGACCCGCAGCAGATCGGTTTGAAGGAAGACATAGAGGCGGTTCAGAGGCGAGCAGCTATTTTTGTTACCGGTAGGTTCGACCAATGCGCGAGTGTCACGGAAATGCTCCGGCAACTCAATTGGGGATCGCTGGAAGAAAGACGACGTTCTTTTCGTGAATTTCTGTTAAGTAAATTTAGAGGGCCGGAATTTGAAGCTGAGTGTAGTACGATCTTGCTGCCGCCTACTTACATTTCGCGTAAAGATCACAAAGACAAGATAAGAGAAATTAGGGCTCGTACGGAGGCATATAGGCATTCTTTTTTTCCTCGTTCAATTTGGGAGTGGAATAGGAAAGGAAATGCCTAGTAGTGGTACAGTGTACCCTCCGCCACGCACCTTACGGTGAATTGCGGAGTATGTATGTAGATGTAGATGTAGATGTAGACACATTGGGATAAATGGAAATGAGCTCGCTGATAGGTTAGCAAAGGGTGCTCTCCATAAACCTACACTGGATATAGGTATCCCAGCTAATGACCTTCGTTCGAAGTTACACAGTTGAGTTCTTGGGCTGTGGAATGCAGCCTGGCATTCCCTGCAAACACCTAACAAGTTACAGGCGATAAAGGAGACAACGGACGTGTGGAGGGCATCTACGTGGACTACCCACAGGGATTCCATTGTCCTCTGCCGACTCCGTATTGGCCATACTTGGCTGACAAACGATTACCTTCTGCATCGCAAGGACCCTCCTCAACCTCATTGTGGTGAGCATTTGACAGTTGACCACATCTTAATGGAATGCCCTTCTTTCGCTTCTGCAAGGCAGACTTTTAATCTGCCTTTCTCCCTAAACTTTTGTTTTAGGTGACAATGCCGCTGTGGCTGATTCTGTTTTAAATTTTATTTGTATCAGTGGATTCTACAATTACATCTGATGTTTCCTGTCTGTGATTTCTCTACCAGTATTTGCTCTGCAAATGCTTAATTTTTTCGGCAGCTGATTTTAATGTGTAACAGAGTGGCTGGCCCCCCAGGGGGCCCACAGTTCTTTTGTGGGTACGTGTGTGGCGCGCACGGGGCCCCGAGCCGGAGCAGCCTTTCTTCTGCCCCAGGCTGCTTCACTTTCCCTCCCGGTTTATGCCTTCGCCCGGAGACGGGCGTATTTCACGAGTTCAGGTGTTTTCTTGTTGTCGTTTCTCTTATTCCTTGGTTCCTTCCTTTCTTACCCTTTGTTTCTGTCTCTCTCTCCTTGTCCTCTCCTCGCCTTCTTCTCCTCATTAGTCTCCGCCTCGGCGTTTGAGACACCTTTCCTTCTTTCTCTTCACTTCCTCTATTCTTCTTCTTTCCTCCCTGTGCGTGTCTGAAGGCCGACCCACGCATTATCATGCGTAGCAGGTGACGGGGTAACGCGTAATTCCCCGCCCCGGGTAGACAAGTAGGGCACGTACGTACCCCCTGGTAAAGGCCAGGCCCAGGGAGGGGTGATTACCCGAGCTGGTACCTTCCGAACATGCCAATTGGTCCCTCCGTCAGTTCTCGGGAGGTGTGACCTGAGGTGTGAACAATCACCTAAGGCGGGTAAGCCCTCGGAGAGGGCCCCCACTAGGAAGGAGCGCGCCATCGGAGACGCCGGTAATCACGGGGGACACTTCCGCAATGACTTCCTTCTCTTCTTCACTGACATTGACCCAGAAACGTAAGATAGACTCGCCTCAGCAAAAGAAGACTCTGCCTAATTTGCCGAAATTTCTTGTTGTGTCGCGCACCGACGGAAAAGACTTCAATTCTGTCAATCCTTTCGTTATACAGAAAGGTGTAGATGCAATTGCTGGCCCTGTTAAAACCTGTTCGCGTCAGCGCAATGGCTCATTGTTGCTGGAAGTGGACAGTGCTTTCCAAGCCCAGAAACTTATCCGGACTACGTTATTGCACACGTTTCCAGTCAAAGTAGAAGCGCACCGCACACTCAACTCGTCACGTGGGGTAGTTTTTACGAGATCCCTTGACGGGTTGTCTGATGACGACATCCGGTCCTATATGTCCGATCAGGGTGTGACAGCCGTCCACAGGGTGATGAAAAAGGTAGATAACCAGCTGACACCGACTCGTACTGTGTTTTTGACATTCGACAGAGTTGACCTCCCGTCGAAGGTCAAAGCAGGGTACGAAGTTATCTCAGTCCGCCCTTATATTCCAAACCCAACGCGCTGCTACCAATGCCACAGGTACAACCATACCCGTGAACATTGCCCACATGCAGCAAAATGTGTCACTTGTGGTAGGGACGCCCATGAGGGGGATTGCCCATCTCCGTCCCCTCACTGCCTTAACTGCAACGGCGACCATGCGGCTTCCTCTCGCGACTGCCCTGTATATAAGGATGAAAAAATCATTCAGCAAATTCGGGTTACGGAGAAGGTATCGACATCTGCCGCTCGTAAGTTGTTGGCGAGTCGAAAGCCCACTGTCCTCCCAGCGGGTACATACAGTAAGGTACTCACCTCACCTAGACCTACCAAAGATTCCAGTACCCAGACATGTGATTTCACTTTCGCTGACACAGTTGTGCGATCCGCCAGCCCGAAGATTGCCCGTTCCACGTCCCCGCTTCCTCCTGCTGCTTCTAAGGTACAGTCTTCGTCAACATCTAGTAAACCACGGGCACCTAAACAAAATGCCCGGACCTTGAAAAAGGAACCCGTCCGTGAGGATTTTCTGCGTTCTCAGGCTTCCCAACCGTCAACTGCCTCTTCCCGCCGTCACTCTTCCAGAAGAGCTGACAAGAAAAAGAGTTCCTCTCCTTCCCCGCCGAGGCGTGACCCATCTGTCGCGCCGTCCAACAGTTGCCGGCCTCGGCCGTCTTCTGTTTCACCGGGACGCTCCGTTTGCCGGGCGCCCGGCCCTTTACCGGCGGTGGAAACTGCCCCTCCTGATCAACTCAGGGAGGTGGCAGGCGCGTCGGTCGAACCTATGGACCACGACCCTTTGCCCCTGGACAGCGATAGCAGTGCTCCCTCGAAATCCGGTCCTCAGCGGCCGTCGAGGTGACCCCGCTCGCTGCTTGGTTTTTATCCTTATTTCTTCTCTCATTTTTATCATGGCGCTCCTTCAATGGAACATTCGCGGCATTCGTTCTAATCGGGAGGAGTTAAAATTACTCCTTCGATTGCACTGCCCGCTTCTAGTCTGCCTCCAGGAAACTAAGTTGCGTCCACGTGATCGTGCAGACTTTCCACACTACACCTCTGTGCGGTTCGACCTGCCACCCGTGGAAGGTGTCCCAGCCCATGGAGGGGTTCTGATGCTCCTTCGAGACGACGTCTATTTCCATCCCATTTCCTTGCACACTCACCTACAGGCAGTTGCCGTCCGCATCACCTTATCCACATTTACCTTCTCCCTCTGTAATATATATTCGCCATCGTCATCTGCCCTTACTAGGGCAGATGTGCTAAACCTTGTTGACCAGCTCCCTTCACCTTTCGTGTTGGTAGGCGACTTTAATGCCCACCACCCCCTATGGGGCTCTCCGGCACCTTGTCCGAGAGGCTCCCTTTTGGTGGACCTTCTCCAACACCTCGATCTTGTCTGCCTCAACACTGGTGCACCGACCTTCCTTTCTGACACAACACACACTTATTCCCATATAGACCTCGCAATATGCACTCCTCAGCTTGCCGGTCGGTTTGAGTGGTATGCACTTTCTGACACGTACTCGAGTGACCATTTCCCTTGTATCATCCACTTCCTACATCACTCCCCATCTCCACGTCCCACCAGTTGGAACATTTCTAAAGCCGACTGGGGGCTTTATTCTTCCATGGCTGTTTTTCACAATCAGCATTTTCCCAACTGTGACAGTCAGGTCGAATACCTCACAGAGGTTATTCTCACTGCTGTTGAACGTTCCATACCTCGTACATCCTCTTCTCCACGTCGTGTGCAGGTCCCTTGGTGGACTGCAGCCTGCCGCGACGCGCTTCGAGCCCGACGCCGTGCCTTACGCACCTTCCGCCGCCACCCAACTTTGGAGAATTGCATCAATTACAAACGTATGAGAGCGCAGTGCCGTCGTATCATAAACGACAGCAAGAAAGCTTGCTGGACAGCTTTTACTAGTTCTTTTAACCGTTTTACTCCCTCCACGGTTGTCTGGGGTGGCCTACGCCGTTTGTCCGGCATCAAGGTCCACTCCCCGATTCCTGGCCTGACCGTGGAGAACGCGGTCCTCGTGGACCCAGCTGATGTTTCAAACGCATTGGGTCGTTTCTTTGCGGAGGTTTCGAGCTCTGCCCATTACCACCCTGCCTTTCTCCCTCGCAAACAGGTAGAGGAGGCACGGCCGCCTTCTTTCCGCTCTTTTAATCGTGAAAACTATAACGTCGCCTTCACCATGCAGGAGCTAGACCGTGCTCTCGCCCTGTCCCGGTCCTCTGCTCCCGGGCCCGATTCCATTCATATTGAGATGCTGAAGAACCTCTCTCCTGCGGGCAAGTGCTTTCTTCTTAGTACCTACAATCGAATATGGACTGAAGGTCATGTTCCCACAAGTTGGCGTGAAGCCATTGTTGTCCCCATCCCCAAACCAGGAAAGGACAAACACCTTCCTTCCAGTTATCGCCCCATTTCTCTGACGAGCTGCGTCTGTAAGGTGATGGAACGCATGGTTAACGCTCGGTTGGTCTGGCTCCTCGAATCTCGCCGCCTCCTGACTAATATCCAATGCGGTTTTCGTAGACACCGCTCTGCTGCTGACCACCTCGTTACGTTGTAGACCTTCATAATGAACAACTTTCTAAAGAAGCTTCAAACAGTTGCCGTGTTCTTCGACTTGGAGAAGGCATACGATACCTGTTGGAGAGCGGGTATTCTCCGCACATTACACACATGGGGCCTTCGGGGCCGCCTTCCTCTTTTCATTCAAGCGTTTTTGGCGGATCGCACGTTCCGGGTACGGGTGGGCTCTGTTTTGTCAGATACCTTTTGCCAGGAAAATGGGGTACCACAGGGCTCCGTCTTGAGTGTGGCGCTCTTTGCCATTGCAATCAATCCGATCGTGGACTGCCTTTCAGCCGACGTCTCCGGATCTCTTTTTGTTGACGATTTCGCAATTTATTGTAGCGCCCAGCGGACGTGTCTCTTGGAGCGTTCTCTCCAACGCTGTCTTGACCGTCTATATTCCTGGAGCATCGCAAACGGCTTCCGATTCTCCACTGAGAAAACTGTGTGTATCAATTTTTGGAGATACAAGGAATTTCTTCCACCTTCTCTACGTCTCGGCCCTGTTGCTCTCCCTTTCGTGGAGACTACGAAATTCTTGGGACTCATGTTGGATCGGAAACTTTGCTGGTCCACACACGTGTCCTACCTGGCTGCCCGTTGTGCCCGATCCCTTAACGTTCTTCGTGTCCTCAGTGGCACGTCATGGGGAGCGGATCGTACCGTCCTGCTTCACCTTTACCAGGCCATTGTTCAGTCGAAGCTCGACTATGGAAGCCTTGTGTACTGTTCAGCACGGCCGTCGATTCTCCGCCGTCTCAACTCTATCCACCATCGTGGATTACGTTTGGCGACCGGTGCATTTTATACCAGCCCTGTTGAAAGTCTGTATGCCGAGGCTGCTGTATTACCCTTGACCAATCGACGTGACATACTCTTGTGTCGGTATGCATGCCGCCTACGGTCGATACCCAACCATCCCTCTTACAGATTATTTTTTGACGACTCACTCGATCGCCAATATCAGTTATCTGCGATTGCCTTGCTTCCACCGGGAGTTCGGTTTCGCCGCCTGCTACAGCGGCTCGATTTTACCCTTCCTTCCACCCTTCGGTTGAGCGAAATCCCATTGCCACCGTGGCATCAGGCCCAGGTTCACACACACCTCGAACTTAGTTCGCTCCCCAAGGAGAGCACTCCGGATTTGGTATTCCGCTCGAGGCTTGTCGAACTCCGTTCGCGGTTCGATAATGCCGTATTTATATACACTGATGGTTCCAAGAGCACTGCCGGTGTCGGATCTGCCTTCGTCGTCGGGGACAACCGGTTTCTAATACAAGCTCCCTGACCGGTGCTCGACCTTCACGGCTGAGCTTTTCGCCCTCCACCAGGCCGTTTTGTATACCTGCCGCCACCGCCAACCTTTCTATGCCATATGTTCTGACTCCCTTAGTGCCCTGCAGAGTCTTAAGGACCCTTTCTCGAACCATCCTCTCGTGTATCGGATCCAACGCTCCCTCCAGTTGCTGGCGGATGACAGCTGTCACGTTTCTTTCCTGTGGGTCCCTGGCCATGTGGGTGTGCCCGGGAATGAGGCCGCCGACACAGCAGCCAAGGCAGCAGCTCTTTTACCTCGCATGGCTACCTTTTGCGTCCCATCGGACGATGTTCAACGGGCTCTTCGCCGGAGTATCGTGTCGCAATGGCACAGTGTGTGGCTTTCACTGTACAACAATAAATTGCGAACTGTCAAACCGATCCCGACCGCTTGGAGGACATCCTCACGCCCCTCTCGGCGGGAGGAGGTCATCCTGGCTCGGTTGCGGATCGGTCATTGCCGTTTCAGCCACCGTCACTTGCTATCCGCCGAACCTGCACCGCTATGCTCCTGCGGTGAACTGTTGACAGTGCGACATGTTTTACTGACTTGTGTTAATTTTAATCATCTCCGTGTAGCCCTTCACTTTCCGTCTACTCTGGAGGAAATTTTAGCTGATGACACACGAGCAGCTGCTCGGGTTTTGCGTTTTATGAACTTGGCCAACCTATCCAAGGATATTTAACCCTTTTAATTGTCTTTTATCTTTCTTTTGTAGCCTCTTGCTGATGTTCTGACAGTCACCATTTTTTTGAGATCATAGCGAATCAATGTTCTTAGCTGGGCGCTAATGACCATAGAAGTTGTGCGCCCTAAAAACAAAAAAACAAAAAAAAAAAAAAAAAAGAGTGGCTGGGCGTACTTTTATTTCTGTGAACTCACAGTCTAGACACTCTGCTATTTTCTTTTAAATCTATCTCCTTTTTCCCCCCTTTTATTTGCTTCTTTTATTTCTGACATCTCCTATCTACGGTTTGATGTAGTTTAACACTTCATGTCTCTTTTTAGCGATTTTTTTATGCAATCCCTGTGATCGGAATAAGGGACTGATGACCATAGTAGTTTGGTCCCTTTAAATCCCCAACCCAACCAACAACCTAACTGTAAGTAAAAATTCCATTATAAAACTTTGTATATAGGGCAACCACAGGTTAAAGAATCCATATTTCAAAGAACAGGTCCACTGCAACCTCTTGCGTATATGTGTAAAAAAAAATTCCCTTCTCTGGAACCCATAACTCCTTTCGTAATGACTTCCACCTTTCCAGTTTTCACCAGTCCTTGTCACTTACTAACCTAGCGCTATGACAACACATCTCCATGACATACGCATCACGGAACGGAACCAGCTCTGCAACATACTGCCAATGTCTAATCCCCACTACACACATTCCCTCTCTTAAATTAAGTGCCTTGCACTCCAGAATCCCCCCAGGGGGCCCACAGTACTTTTGTGTGTACGTGTGTGGCGCGCACGGGGCCCCGAGCCGGAGCAGCCTTTCTTCTGCCCCAGGCTGCTTAAACTTTCCCTCCCGGTTTATGCCTTCACCCGGAGACGGGAATATTTCGTGAGCTACGGTGGTTCTTGTTGTCGTTTTTCTTCCTTCGTTCCTTCCTTTCTTACCCTTTGTTTTCTGTCTTTCTCTCCTTTTACTCTCCTAGCCTTCTTCTCCTCCTCATTAGTCTCCGCCTCGGCGTTTGAGACACTTCTTTCCTTCTTTCTCTTCACTTCCTCTATTCTTCTTCTTCTTTCCTCCTTGTGCGTGTCTGAAGGCCGACCCACGCATTATCATGCGTAGCAGGTGACGGGGTAACGCGTAATTCCCCGCCCCGGGTAGACAAGTAGGGCACGTACGTACCCCCTGGTAAAGGCCAGGCCCAGGGAGGGGTGATTACCCGAGCTGGTACCTTCCGAACGTGCCGATTGGTCCCTCCGTCAGTTCTTGGGAGGTGTGACCTGAGGTGTGAAGAATCACCTAAGGCGGGTAAGCCCTCGGAGAGGGCCCCCACTAGGAAGGAGCCCGCCATCGGAGACGCCGGTAATCACGGGGGACACCTCCGCGATGACTTCCTTCTCTTCTTCAGTGACGTTGACCCAGAAATGAAAGATAGATTCGCCTCAGCAAAAGAAGACTCTGCCTAATCTACCGAAATTTCTTGTTGTGTCTCGCACCGACGGAAAAGATTTCAAGTCTGTAAATCCTTTCGTCATCCAGAAAGGTGTTGATTCAATTGCTGGCCCTGTTAAAACCTGTTCGCGTCAGCGCAATGGCACATTGTTGCTAGAAGGGGACAGTGCCTTCCAGGCCCAAAAACTGATATGAACAACATTGTTACACACGTTTCCAGTCAAGGTAGAAGTGCACCGACACTCAACTCGTCACGGGGGGTAGTTTTTACGAGATCCCATGACGGGTTGTCTGACAAAGACATACAAACCTATATGTCCGATCAGGGTGTAACAGCCGTCCACAGGGTAATGAAAAAGGTAGATAAGCAGCTGACACCGACTTGTACTGTGTTTTTGACGTTTGACAGAGTTGACCTCCCGTCGAAGGTCAAAGCAGGGTATGAAATCATCTCCGTCCGCCCTTATGTACCTAACCCAATGCGCTGTTTTCAGTGCCACAGGTACAACCATACCCGTGAACATTGCCCAAATGCAGCAAAGTGTGTCACTTGTGGTAGGGACGCCCATGAGGGGGATTGCCCACCTCCGTCCCCTCACTGCCTAAAATGCAACGGTGACCATGCAGCTTCCTCTCGCGACTGCCCTGTATACAAGGATGAGAAGGTAATCCAGCAAATTCGGGTTACGGAGAAGGTATCGACATCTGCCGCTCGAAAGTTGTTGGCGAGTCGAAAGCCCACTGTCCTCCCAGCGGGTACATACAGTAAGGTCCTTACCACAACTCGACCTACCAAGGATTCCAGTACCCAGACTTGTGACTTCACTTTCGCTGACACAGTTGTGCGATCCACCTAAACAAGATGCCCAGACCTTGAAAAAGGAACCCGTCTGTGAGGATTTTCTGTGTTCTCAGGCTTCCCAACCATCAACTGCCTCTTCCCGCCGTCACTCTTCCAGAAGAGCTGACAAGAAAAAGAGTTCCTCTCCTTCCCCGCCGAGGCGTGACCCATCCGTCACGCCGTCCAACAGTTGCCGGCCTCGGCCGTCTTCTGTTTCACCGGGTCGCTCCGTCTGCCGGGCACCCGGCCCTCTACCGGCGGAGGAAACGGCCCCTCCTGATCAACTCAGGGAGGTGGCAGGCGCATCGGTCGAACCTATGGACCACGACCCTTTGCCCCTGGACAGCGATAGCAGTGGTCCCTCGAAATCCGGTCCTCAGCGGCCGTCGAGGTGACCCCGCTTGCTAGTTGGTTTTTATCCTTATTTTTTCTCTCATTTTTATCATGGCGCTCCTTCAATGGAATATTCGCGGCTATCGTTCCAATCGGGAAGAGTTAAAACTACTCCTTCGGTTGCACTGCCCGCTTCTAGTCTGCCTACAAAAAACTAAGTTGCGTCCACGTGATCGTGCAGACTTTCCACACTACACCTCTGTGCGGTTCGACCTGCCACCCGTGGAAGGTGTCCCAGCCCATGGAGGGGTTCTTCCATGGCTGTTTTTCACGATCAGAATTTTCCCAACTGTGACAGTCAGGTCGACTACCTCACAGAGGTTATTCTCACCGCTACTGAACGTTCCATACCTCGTACATCCTCTTCTCCACGTCGTGTTCCGGCCCCTTGGTGGACTGCAGCCTGCCGCGACGCGCTTAGAGCCCGGCGCCGTGCTTTACGCACCTACCGCCGCCACCCAACTTTGGAGAATTGCATCAATTATAAACGTATGAGAGCGCAATGTCGTCGTATCATAAACGACAGCAAGAAAGCTTGCTGGACTGCTTTAACTAGTTCTTTTAACCGTTTTACTCCCTCCACGGTTGTCTGGGGTGGCCTACGCCGTTTAACCGGCATCAAGGTCCACTCCCCGATTCCTGGCCTGACCGTGGAGAACGCAGTCCTCGTGGACCCCGCTGCTGTTTCCAATGCATTGGGCCGTTTCTTTGCGGAGGTTTCGAGCTCTGCCCATTACCACCCTGCCTTTCTCCCTCGCAAACAGGTAGAGGAGGCACGGCCGCCTTCTTTCCACTCCTTTAATCGTGAAGATTATAACGTCGCCTTCACCATGCAGGAGCTAGACCGTGCTCTCGCCCTGTCCCGATCTTCTGCTCCCGGGCCCGATTCCATTCATATTGAGATGCTGAAGAACCTCTCTCCTGCGGGCAAGTGCTTTCTTCTTAGTACCTATAATCACATATGGACAGAAGGTCATGTTCCCACAAGTTGGTGTGAAGCCATTGTTGTCCCCATCCCCAAGCCAGGGAAGGACAAACACCTTCCTTCCAGTTATCGCCCCATTTCTCTGACGAGCTGCATCTGTAAGGTGATGGAACGCATGGTTAACGCTCGGTTGGTCTGGCTCCTCGAATCTCGCCGCCTCCTGACTAATATCCAATGCGGTTTTCGTCGACACCGCTCTGCTGCTGACCACCTCGTTACGTTGTCGACCTTCATAATGAACAACTTTCTAAAGAAGCGTCAAACAGTAGCAGTGTTCTTCGACTTGGAGAAGGCATACGATACCTGTTAGAGAGCGGGCATTCTCCGCACATTGCACACATGGGGCCTTCGGGGCCGCCTTCCTCTTTTCATTCAAGCGTTTTTGGTGGGTCGCAAGTTCAGAGTACGGGTGGGCTCTGTTTTGTCAGATACCTTTGGCCAGGAGAATGGGGTACCACAGGGCTCCGTCTTGAGTGTGGCGCTCTTTGCTATTGCAATCAATACGATCGTGGATTGCCTTTCAGCCGACGTCTCCGGATCTCTTTTTGTTGACGATTTCGCAATTTATTGTAGCACCCAGCGGACGTGTCTCTTGGAGTGTTCTCTTCAACGCTGTCTTGACCGTCTATATTCCTGGCGCATCGCAAACGGCTTCCGATTCTCCACTGAGAAAACTGTGTGTATCAATTTCTGGAGATACAAGGAATTTCTTCCACCTTCTCTGCATCTCGGCCCTGTTGCTCTCCCTTTCGTGGAGACTATGAAATTCTTGGGACTCATGTTGGATCGTAAACTTTGCTGGTCCACACACGTGTCCTACCTGGCTGCCCGTTGTGCCCGATCCCTTAACATTCTTCGTGTCCTCAGTGGCACGTCATGGGGAGCGGATCGTACCGTCCTGCTTCACCTTTACCAGGCCATTGTTCAGTCGAAGCTCGACTACGGAAGCCTTGTATACTCTTCTGCACGGCCGTCGATTCTCGGCCGTCTCAACTCTATTCACCATCGGGGATTACGTCTGGCGACCGGTGCATTTTATACCAGCCCTGTTGAAAGTCTGTATGCCGAGGCTGCTGTATTACCCTTGACCACTCGGCGTGACATACTCTTGTGTCGGTACGCATGCCGCCTGCGGTCGATGCCCAACCATCCATCTTACCGATTATTTTTTGACGACTCACTCGATTGCCAATATCAGTTGTCTGCGATTGCCTTGCTTCCACCTGGAGTTCGGTTTCGCCGCCTACTACAGCGGCTCGATTTTAACCTTCCTTCCACCTTTCGGTTGAGCGAAAGCCCACTGCCAACTTGGCATCAGGCCCAGGCTCACACTCACCTTGAACTTAGTTCGCTCGCCAAGGAGAGCACTCCGGATTTGGTATACCGCTCGAGGCTTGTCGAACTCCGTTCGCGGTTCGATAATGCTATATTTATTTACACTGATGGTTCCAAGAGCACTGCCGGTGTCGGATCTGCCTTCGTCGTCGGGGACAACCGCTTCCAATACAAGCTCCCAGACCGGTGCTCTAACTTCACGGCTGAGCTTTTTGCACTTCACCAGGCAGTTTTGTATACCTGCCACCACCTCCAACCATTCTATGCCATCTGTTCTGACTCCCTTAGTGCCCTGCAGAGTCTTAAGGACCCTTTCTCGAACCATCCTCTCGTGTATCAGATCCAACGCTCCCTCCAGTTGGTAGCAGATGACAGATGTCACGTTTCTTTTCTGTGGGTCCCTGGCCACGTGGGAGTGCCCGGGAATGAGACCGCCGACATAGCAGCCAAGGCCGCAGCTCTTTTGCCCCGCATGGCTACCTTTTGCGTCCCATCGGACGATGTTCAACGGGCTCTTCGCCGGAGTATCGTGTCGTCATGGCACAGTGTGTGGCTTTCACTGTACAACAATAAATTGCGAGCTGTAAAACCGATCCCGACCGCTTGGAGGACCTCTTCATGCCCCTCTCGGCGGGAGGAGGTCATCCTGGCCCGGTAGCGGATCGGTCACTGCCGTTTCAGCCACCGTCACTTGCTATCCGCCGACCCTGCACCGCTGTGCTCCTGCGGTGCACTGCTGACAGTGCGACATGTTTTACTGACTTGTGTTAATTTTAATCATCTCCGTGTAGCCCTTCACTTTCCGTCTACTCTGGAGGAAATTTTAGCTGATGACACACGAGCAGCTGCTTGTGTTTTGCGTTTTATCAATATGGCCAATTTATCCAAGGATATTTAACCCTTTTGTCTTTTATCTTTCGTTTTTAGCCTTTTCTTGATTTTCTGACAGTCACCAAATTTTTTGAGATCTAGTGAATCTAAGTTCTTGTCTGGGCGCTAATGACCATAAAAGTTGTGCGCCCTAAAACCACAAGAAAAAAAAAGAAAAGAAAAAAAAGGTGGGGCACTTCAGAATTTGGAGGAACATTCGGCTAAAGTCTCGATCAGTGGCATGGGCAGTGTCGCGGTGCATCCGTACCAGTGTTAGATTGGCAATGTAGTACATTTCGAGTAGACTATGGCGTGTACGATAATTCAATTACTGACTGTACAAGGGTACATTGATGAATATTATTAATTTTTACAAATATGTCATGATTTTAAGGGTTGTGGTTAGGCAGGAACCTAAGAGTACAGCTTCAATTGTTGTGAGAGAATGTTATGATTTTCTACGAATATGTCATGATATTAAAGAAAGTGCTTAGGCAGGAACCAAAGAGTACATATTAAATTGTTGCAAGCATTTTACCAAATTATGAACATTGAAAAAATTATTGTTATTCATGTCATTTGAGACACACACACACACACACACACACACACACACACACACACATATTTCGATTTACATAACAACAAAGTGTTACACCTGAACAGAAAGACAGTGCATGTGGAGAAACGTAGTTTTGTAGTGTGCGATCTTCTACATTCGAACACTGTGATTCAGTTCAAAAATAAAATCATTCAAATGTGATGTTAACACATTCATTTTCACATCTTGTAAACATTGTGTGCCGCCTTTCATCCCAGCATACACAGCGACTGTTGCCAACACTGTCACTTCACGTCACGTTATACATTAGGCCTTGTCGCTGATCAAGACTTTTGCCGGAGCATTCCATACACCTCCTCCACAATTTATCCAGCCTGCTGACATCTTGGGACTCTACTATCCAACTCCTACCCTACCCATAGTGTTCCCCCTCATTGCACATAGGTCATACTTAGCCTCGAAACTCCCTACTGATATTCCAAAATAGCAACCTTAAAATACTGTTGCTAATCTATCCATCCAAACCTTAACTCTACACATTTTCCACTCCTATTCCTCCATCTAAATTTCTCCCCAGGGGGCTCAGAGTTCTTTCGTGAGTACGTTCATGGCGAGCACGGGGGCCCGAGCTAATGCAGTCTTCCTTCCTTTTTTACTTCCTGGACTGCATTTCCTTTCCCCCTCCCCTCCTTTCCTATCCTCACTCTTTCCCCTCCCCACCGGGGGACCGATAACCTCAGTAGTTCAGTCCCCCTATCCCAACCAAAGAAATCAACCAACCAACTCCACCTAAATTAAACCATGGTAGACTCTTTAGCATTTACTTTCCAGCTCCCAGTCACTTCAATGGTAACACTGTTTTCCCACCAATTTCTCCAACCAGTGCCAACTCAGTCCCAACATTGAACCCTGCCTATCCCAGTTCATACCACAATCCGTCCAGGATCCCCCTCCTAATGACCCCTGGTCACCTTCCAGAAATTCCTCACCTCTAACTTGGCTGCACCATCCTTTACCATCCCTCCTAAGAACACCATCCACCTTTTTGTCAGAGGAAAGGCAAGCCTTACACAACCTAATCATCTACATCTACATTCATACTCTGCAAGCAACAAGATGCTGTGTGGTGGAGGGCACCCTGAGTACCACTATCGGTTCTCCCTCATATTTCAGTCACGTATTGTTCACGGAAAGAAAGATTGTCGGTATGCCTCTGTGTCGGCTCTAATCTCTCTGATTTTATCTTCATGATCTCTTCACGAGATATATGTAGAAGGGAGCAATATACTGCTAGACTCCTCGGTAAAGGTATGTTCTCGAAACTTCAACAAAAGCCCATACCGAGTGACAGAGCGTCTCTCATGCAGAGTCTTCCACTGTAGTTTATCGATCATCTCCGTAACGCTTTCTTGATTACCCAATGATCCTGTAATGAAGCGCGCTGCTCTACTTGGATCTTCTCTACCTCTGCTATCAACCCCACCTGGTACGGATCCCACACCGGTGAGCAGTATTCAAGCTGTGGGCAAACAAGTGTACTGTAACCTACTTCCTTTGTTTTCAGACTACATTTCCTTAGGATTCTTCCAATAAATCTCAGTCCAGCATCTGCTTTACTGAGGATTAATTTTATATGGTTCTTCCATTTTAAATCACTCCTAATGCCTACTCTCAGATAATTTGCTTCCAGTTGCTGACCTGCTATAGTGTAGCTAAATGATAAATGATCTTTTTTTCTATGTATTCGCAGCACATTACATTTGTCTACACTGAGATTCAATTGCCATTCCCTGCACCATGTGTCAATTTGATGCAGATCCTTCTGCATTTCAATACAATTTTCCACACTACAGCATCATCCGCAAAAAGTCTCAGTGAACTTTCGACGTTTTCCGCAAGGTCATTTATATATATATATATATCGCGAACAGCAGCGGATCCACGACACTCCCCTATGGCACACCTGACGTCACTCTTACTTCGGAAGACTTCTCTCCATTGAGAATGACATGGAATTCCAACTGTTAGGCTGACCTCCCCTCTGCCTCTTCCGCACGAAGAGGTAATTTCTGCCTGGTTACATATGACACTGTCGTTTCAGCCACTGGTCCTACTTGTAGTCACTGTTTCCAGCAATTGACAGTATGACATCTTCTGGTGGAATGCCCATTTTTTAATAGTCTACGCCACAGTTTGTGTTTCCCATCCGAGTTGCCTGTTACCTGAGCAGATCGCGTTTTACCTTTTTATCCGCCATAGCAATATGGCGAAGGAAATTTAACATTCCAAAGTCAATGATTCCAGCCATGTGCCAACAGTAAATAGAAATTTCACATTCACAAAATTTTTGACATCAACTGTGAATGGGCAAAGCTGAAAATGTGCACCCAGCCGGGATTCGAACCCGGGTCTCCTGCTTTCTAGGCAGTTGCGCTGACCCCTACACCACTGGGGACACAGTGATCACCGCACCTGCAAGGACTTTCTAAGCACACCTCCCGCCATTCGTGGGGAGGGGTGGGCAAGTTTGTGGCCCTTACTCTTACAGGAATTAGTTTCATAACTACGAGTTTGAGTACTGTGGGCAGGGCGAAGCTAGGAATTTGTATGTGACGGAAGGCGTGCTTAGGTAGTCTTTGTAGGCATGGTAATCACTGTGTCCCCAGTGGTGTAGGGGTCAGCGCAACTGCCTAGAAAGCAGGAGAATCGGATTCGAATCCCGGCTGGGTACACATTTTCAGCTTTGCCCATTCGCAGTTGTCATATATTCTGTGAAAATGAAAGAATAACAACTGCAGGATCAGAAGTGACGTCTGTTCTTTCGGAACAGACGCCACATGTATATAAATAGAAATTTACTTAGGGATTGCCTGTTTTTTTTTTACCATCTCTAATGACCAAGCAGTCGATGGGATGTTAAACCCAAGAGCCTTATCCTTTTATTTGGCTTTTTCTTTGTCATCATGCATTTTAACTATGTTGTGACTTGGGCACTTATGACCACTGCAGTTTTGCACACACACACACACACACACACACACACACACACACACACACACACACACACACACGTGGGGGGGGGGGAGAGAGAGAGAGAGAGAGAGAGAGAGAGAGAGAGAGAGAGAGAGAGAGAGAGAGAGAGAGAGAACTCCGCACCCTCCCATGTCAACCTGTTTATGGGTCATTAAGAGGAGGAGCCAGTAATGAATTCTTTGTTCCCTAATATTTTGAAGCTCATACGAAGACCTTCACAGCCAGTACTTTCCCCCAGACGTAGTCCACAAATGTAATGCCTGCACCATATCTTGAAATGCACTCCAATCCTTTCTTCATTGCCAGTAACCAACTAGAAAGGAGTAAACTTCTCTCTATAGTGGATGGTTTGGGACACAGCTGATTCTTTTATATAGATGGATGAAAATACCAGCAGCTGTATTCAAAATCTTTATTAATTCTGAGTGACTTGTTTCGGTGTTGCATTACACCATCTTCAGGCTCCTAGCCGGACAAGATAAAAGGTACAATAGTCACAATGTTAATCAACAAATTCCTTATGAAGTTATGTAAAAAAGAATCGTCAGGAGAGAAAAAATAAGTCACAATGAGATAAAGCAATTGTCAACAAATAAGTATGATATAAGGGCACTATGTAACAAACTGTTTTCAAAAAGAAACATTGTAGTGTCAATATAACATAACATGGGGGCTTTGCTTTTCAAGCTACGTAAGAAAGAAACATCAGGTGAGCAAACAAGAAGTCAATATAAGATAAAACAATTGTCCAAGAATAAATATTGTCGCGTTGCAATGGAAGCAGGCTTGACTTCGAAGGCAACTAAACACAGCACTTATACTGAAAGCACGTTTATTACGAACTCAACATAAACGCAGCACTGACTGCTTCTCAGGCAGAGTGCTCTGCTATTTATACACAGACAGAATTTACCAGAAATTAGAACAACAGTTAACATAAGAAACAAGTAGAATTTACAAGTGAACATAAGAAAGATGTAGAACATTCTGGAATTGTAAATTACAAGGAAAAATAAATTTTTGCCGGTGTGTGGGATTGAACCGGGGACCTTCTGCTCCGCAGTCCGTGACGCTATCCCCTGCGCCACACTGGCAGTTGGTGTTCGTGGTCTCTCGCGGCAATATGATATAATGTCGCTATGTAACAAACTACTTTCAAAAAACATTGTAGTGTCAAATATATCATAATATGGGGTTTCCCTTTTAATGGGGCTTAATGAAATGACGTTGATAAATAAGCCACTTTAATCATCTTATCATTTAACCCATGCTTGCTAACATGGCGTCCCAGATATGTATGACCCATACCAAGAAGTTTGATATCCAAGTATATGATTCACTAATGGAATGCATAAATAGCTTGATGTTTTTTACTCTTCCTGAATATTGCAAAAAATGGGCCACGTTAACATTGATACTCTTGAATTTTATGTATTAGTTTCTATTTTTATTACCTCAATGACTTAAAAGTACTTTGCATATACCTTTATTACCAATAACTCTCTTTACGATATCTTATGGTTATAATACATCTAATATATAAAGCAGAGTGTCCGTACGTTTGTACGTGTTGCATACAAATCTACAGTTTTGTCCCAATCATTTGTACACTTAAGCTTCAATCCATGAGGACAACTGCTGTAAGTGTAAGAATAACATACGATATATAGTCCACGAGATATGACGTCATAAACATTGAGATGCATGAAAAACTGCTGCATTTAGCGACAATGCTGCTCATTTTCTCCCAAACCACTAGAACAATTTCAATCAAATTTGGTGCACATCTTCCTTACCGTGAGGTAACAATGCCGTCAGGGTAAGAACCACATATGACACATGATCAGAAGGTACAATGTCATAAACAATATAGTTGTAAGAAACTGCCACATAAAGTGATGAGACTTTATTCACACACAGTATGAGAATGACAGTACTTAGTGACTTGCAACAAACTTTAAACATAATTTCAAGCCTTTATTAAACTTTTTCTCGCTGACAACCATAGCAAAATGATGAAAGGAAACAAGTTTCTCGCTTACTACTTTTACGCTGTTTATGGAGTAAAACTACGGCATTCGGTTTGACATTGCAATTTATAATTTCTGCACTACAAATTGTAGCCATAGGATATTTTGCAGACATTATAAACACACATAGTTGAATGTACATTCTAAATTGTATCACAGTACGACACATTGTTCATGAGATATGAGCACATAAATGGTAACGTTCTGCTGTTCATGGACTAAAACTATGGCATTCGGTATAACGTTGCAATTTTTAATTTCTACACTACACATTGTAGCCGCATAAAATTTTCTTGACAATATACACTCATAGGTGAGAGCACCATCTAAACTGTATCACAGTAGGACACGTAATTCATGAAATATGAGCACATAAACAGTAACAGTGATGGAAACCGCCTTATCATGCACAAGTTTTAATCTATTACTTCTTTACTCCTAATTGTGTTCCCAAGAGATTTTACAGACATACAGCCCTTATACAAATGAATATATACCTGAAAAATGGCAGGAATAAATAAATACCCGGTCAACGCCGGGTTTTCAACTAGTTTATATTATGTATAAATAAAAAAGGGAAGCCCCATAATTTCATAATGCATTTGTTGACTAACATTGTTATTATTGTACTTTTTATCTTGTACGGCTAGGAGCCTGAAGATGGTGTAATGTATCACCGAAACAAGTCACTCAGAATTTAATAAAGATTTTGAATACAGCTGCTGGTATTTTCATCCATCTATATAAACAAAGGAGTACCCCCTTTTGTCACCCAATACCATCCCGAACTGGAAAAACTGATGGCACATCCTTTGTCACAACTGAAATGAGAGAGTTCTACCCAATATCCTCCCCCCCCCCCCTACAGTGGTGTTCCGATGCCTGCCCAACCACAATAAAATCCTAACCCATCCCTTCACTGCTCCCAAACTCAGTCTTCTTACAACTGTGTCTTGTATTATTTGTTTGGCTCATATGAAGATGGGGATACCACCAAGCGGCTTTGACTTGTGGCATTGGCATGTTTGTAGGTGGCGTGAGTAATTGTGTTGTTCTGTGATTATGATGTGGCTGAGTTAAAAAACCATATTTTATTTATTTACAAGCAGAACATTAATTATGGATTAAGATTTTGTGTTTCAAAAGAGACTTCTAGCATCACTCTGATAGTGAGGTACAGGTTAACAGAGTGTTTTTTTTCTCTCTCTCTCTGCAAGTGAGCACAAAGGCGCGAATTTTTGGGCTGAGACCTGTGACCGATGGTACATTCTGTTGTAATTTGTAATTGATGAGGATAACCACAGATTATTTATTATCTACAATACATTGGTATTAAGATATTATCCCTATATGTGTTTTCTGACTTTGTGACATCATGGGTCAAAGCTGATGGGTGGTATCCCAGCCTTCAGTTATGCTGTTTGTTTTTATTCTCTTAGAAGTTTTTAGTATGTTAGTTTCTCTTGTTTAGGCCTACTACAGGTGAAAACTTTTGTACCACTTGTAATAATAGGCCTGAAGCTGCTTTTTTTTTTCCTTGCAAGGTTAATAGTAAATGATAAATCAACATTGCTAAAACTTATACAAAAATTGTTTCTCACCTAATAAGCCGAACAAGATAATACTAAAAGAAACTGCATTTGTAACTACTGTACACTGAAAACAATACACACACAAACAGGCCACTGAGGATGTTTCCCAAATAAAATAAGTAAAACTCTGTGAGCTTAAGTTTACAATCCGTGTAGCTGCGTAGTGTAGAGTGTTCAGGCATTGGCTATGACCACTACACGTGATCAGCCAACCAAGTGATAGTGCACGGTAGCCAATGAAATTTGTGGATTTATATTCGTGCAATATTCAAATGTATTCATTTCGCGATATTCAAATGTATAAATTAAGATTTTGGGTTTAAAAAATACATAAATATTAAGATATCCCGTTTATGGATTTTCTCACATGTTGAGGATGTCATGAGTTAAAAAAATGTTCAAATTTTTGTAATCCTATGGGATCAAACTACGTTGGTCATCAGTACCTACATCATGAGTCAAAGCAGATGGGGGAAATGCATCCTAAAACAATGCCCTTCCTTCTAAATGTTTTTCTACTTACGCAAGATTATTATTTCTGTGTTATGACATAAGTAAATAACAATGTATTACTACATTTTTAGTTCATAGAATAGGGCAAGAATTATTCTTCTGATAGTGCGTGTTTTGGATTACAATAAAAACATCACCTTCTGCAGGAAACTTCTCATATCAAACTAAAATATTAGACATTCCATTTACAATCAATATAATCTATTGTGAAGGCAAAACAACTATTAATGTGTTAATATCTGATTGGTTGTCATCGTCTGTGCTATTGGTCCACTGCGCCATTGCCAACATCTCAACACTGGACACTACGCCGCAACACAAACTGTAAAGTTTTACAATCTCTGTGGTATACACAAATGCCCTTTAGTTAGGTGCAAAGACAAAATGCAGCTCCACAAAAGAGCAGAAATGCTTAACTATGTTTCCAATTCCCCTATTTTGGTTGTAGGGCTACATTTACCTATTTAGACCAACTAACTACTTAAATGAAACAAGCACTCATATGAAGATGAGAACTTATCTACTGAATTTCAGGTTCACAAGAAGAATGCCTCTACCAAGTTCTGACGCAAGAGGAGATTGCCTTTGCAGCAAAATAGACGCTGCTGAGAACTATATGGAGTAGTCAATTGCCTACATCTACATAGGATACTCTGCAAATCACATTTAAGTGCCTGGCAGAGGGTTCATTGAACCACCTTTATGCTATTTATCTCCCATTCCATTATCGAATAGTGTGCGGGAAGAAAGAACATCTGAAGCTTTCCGTTCGAGCTCTGATTTCCCATATTTCATTCTGATGATCATTTCTACGTATGTAAGTGGGAGTCAACAATATATTTTCACATTTGGAGGAGAATGTTGGTGATTGTAGTTTTGTAAGTAGCCCAAGCCGCTGCGATAAGCGCCGTTGTTGTAATGATTCCCATCCCAGATCCTGTATCATTTCCGTAACGCTGTCTCCCCTGTATCGTGACAATACGAAACGAGCTGCCCTTCTTTGGACTCTTTCGATGTCCTCTGTCAAACCCATCTGATAAGGATCCCCCACTGGGCAGCAGTACTCCAAATAAAGGATGGACAAGTGTAGAGTAAGCAGTCTCTTTACTAGTTCTCTAGCATCTTTTAAGTGTTCGCCTTTTCCACGACATTATCTACACGTTCTGTGGTGTCGCACAAGTCTGAAGTGCGCGCCACGTACTTTCGCCGCACGCCGCCATGCAAGCACAGCGCGGCGTTCTTACAACGTCAGCCACGAGTGCCCTCTGTTACAACTCCACTCGTGGCCACCACTGAACTCGATCGGCCACTTGGGATTCAGACAGGCACTAGGCACTAGGACTCTCCTCAGTAGGCAGGCCTCTACCTGGCAGTAGTTCAACAAAGTTAAGTATTGCAAGATTTCTGCTAAATATATATCTTTTTCTAATCTAGCTTAGTGTTTCTAGTTTCTGCTGTCCCACTGGCTGGTCACCTCAGACTCTGTACTCGCACAAGCGTGCATCGTATTTCCCCAGGTCGGTCTCCCTCTACTCGGCCACTGACACCTAGGACAACCGGCGGAAACGAGACACAAAAGTGGCATTGAGGATGGGATACAAAATGTTCTTTCTAGTTTAAGTCTGAAGTAATAGTAATTCCTAGGTATTTTGTGGAGTTTACGGCCTTCACTTTTGTTGATCTATCTTGTAAACATTATTTATAGTCAACTGCTCTAGAGTATCAAGGTAAGAAGTGTCAGTTACAGTAGGTTCACCAAAAAAGAAACACCCATAAACTATCCACTGGGTTACAGTACAAAAAAGTCACTTTAGGGGAATCTCGTTGCATTTGTACCATCTCGTGAAGATTTTCTGAGCACACATTATGAGTGTTAACATTTCCACTAAGGCGAAAGGTCGATTCATCACTGAAGACAACATGATCTAGAAGAGTCATCATTGTAAGGACATAGTTGTAAGCATTTTCTTAAAACCTTCCAAACAGTCGACACAGGAACTTATAATTGCAGAGTACTTACGTAGATGTAGAATTCATGACTAGCCTGCCGGATACGCTTTCCAGTGGATTGTGGCGGAAACATTGTGCTCTGCGCATGTGCACAGATGCCAAACAAAACTGTTTGATTTGCTCTTTCATTTGACATGTGATTTATAACTGTAAGTTTAATATATTAAATATTATAAAGCATTAAAACCCCAATATTCATTTATAGGTACCCTGTAAAGGTCCTGATTTCACAGTATTTGAAAAGAACAGAAATGTTTCTAAGCCATGTTTTGATATTTACAAAAATAATTTTTACATTTCTACACCTAACCTGATTGCTTACAATTAGAATCATTTTTATTCAGAGAAAATATTTATGAATAGAAAGTGTCAGCAATACAGTATTTAATGATCTAAACGAGATTAACAATTTCAAAGATTTTCCTGGGGAGAGATTACGTCCCGACCCCTCCTCGACAGTCTCCTCTCTGTTCTGAAACACGTTTGCTGGTTTGCTGACAGCCGCTTCTCGAGACAGGCAGCTGCGATGTAGACAGAAAATAATATTTGGTCCTATCGTACATTCCTGGAGCACTCCCGACAATACCCTCGTCTCTGATAAACACTCACCATCAAGGTCAATGTACCGGGTTCTATTCCACAGGAAGTCTTAAAGGCACCCACATTGCTAGCAACCTATTAAATATGCTCCATGTTCATTAGCTGTCTGCAGTGCAGTAATGTGTCAGACACGTTTCAGGAATGGAGGACTGCTAAATCTGCCTGTTTCCTTCCAGCTGCAGCATGCAAGATACCCTATACCAGAATGAAAGTTTCACACTGCAGCAGAGTGTGCGCCGATATGAAACTTCCTGGCAGATTAAAATTGTGTGCCGGAACCGGGACTCGAACCTGGGACCTTTGCTTTTCGCGGGCAAGCACACTACTGACTGTTCTATCCTGACACGACTCACGATGCCGCCTCACAACTTTACTTTCGCCAGTACCTCGCCTCCTACTTGCCAAACTTCACCGAAGCTCTCCTGTGAAACATGCAAGACTAGCACTCCTGGAAGAAAGGATATGGTGAAGGCATGGCTTAGCCACAGCCTAAGGGATGTTTCCAGAATGAAACTTTCACTCTGCAGTGGAGTGTGCGCTGATATGAAACTTCCTGGCAGATTACAATTGTGTTGTGAAGCGGGATCACGAGTCGTGTCGAGATAGCTCAATCAGTAGAGTGCTTGCCCGCGAAAGGCAAAGGCCTCAAGTTCGAGACCCGGTTACGACACACAATTGTAATCTGCCAGGAAGTTTCATATAAGCGCACACTCCGCTGCAGAGTGAAAGTTTCATTCTGGAAACATCCCTTAGGCTGTGGCTAAGCCATGTCTCCACCATATCCTTTCTTCCAGGAGTGCTAGTCTTGCAAGATTCGCAGGAGAGCTTCTAAGAAATTTGGAAAGTAGGAGGTGTACTGGCAGAAGTAATGTTGAGACACGGCACCATGAGTCGTGTCGGGATAGCTCAGTCGGTAGAGCGCTTGCCCGCGAAAGGCAAAAGTTCCAGGTTCATGTCCTAGATCTGGCACACAATTTTAATCTGCCAGGAAGTTTTTTTACCCTATACCAATTTAACGTGTATTAACTGTGACTTTCCAGAGTTTCGCCACGAAGTTCCTGCGCGAGCAGCGCAGGCAGCGGGAGGTCCGCGCCCTACAGGATATGGCGGAGCTGCAGGCTGTGGAGGCGGAGAGGACGATGATGGACCTCCGGGCCCAGGGCCGGCAGACGCGGCAGAAGATGCGCGTCGCCCGGTGGGAGGCCCAGGTCGAAGAGCGGATTGGCAAGGTGGGCAGAAATGTGCCCTGTGTGTGTGTGTGTGTGTGTGTGTGTGTGTGTGTGTGTGTCTGAGGGGGGGGGGTGTTTATGTTACTATCACTACCTGCTATTACTTTTTCCTCTATGATATATATATGTGTTTGTTTGTGTTTTTATTTGTGTTTTTTTTTTTTTTTTTTTTTTTTTTTTTTTTTTTTTTTTTTTTTTTTTTTTTTTGTTTCTATTGCTTTGGGTAAGTCAAACAATATATATATATATATAAAGTAGACGAAGATTACTCATCAGGCGAAGGAGCACAGGTGTGACAGCATCACAAATAAATAAATGAATACACACACACACACACACACACACACACAGAAACGCTAGCTTTCGCAACCCAGTTGCGTCTTCAGGCAGTAGGGAAGGAGAGGGAAAAGGAAATGATGAGGGTTTTAAGGAAGGGGGTAAGGAGCCATTCCAATCCCGGGAGAGGAAAGACTTACCTTGGGGGAAAAAATGGAGGGTAAACAAATGCACACATGCCCACACATTCACACAGACACAAGTACACCTAGGCAGACATACTGTCTGTATGTATGTCTACAGTATGTCTGCCTAGGTGTACTTGTGTCTGTGTGAATGTGTGGGCATGTGTGGATTTGTTTACCCTCCATTTTTTCCCCCAAGGTAAGTCTTTCCTCTCCCGGGATTGGAATGGCTCCTTACCCCCTTCCTTAAAACCCTCATCATTTCCTTTTCCCTCTCCTTCCCTACTGCCTGAAGACGCAACTGGGTTGCAATAGCTTGCGATTATGTGTGTGTGTGTGTGTGTGTGTGTGTGTATTCATTTATTTATTTGTGATGCTGTCACACCTGTGCTCCTTCGCCTGGTGAGTAATCTTCGTCTACTTTATATTGTTTGACTTACCCAAAGCAATGGAGAAAAAAAAAAAAAAACACAATCAAACATTCAAGCTTTCGCCACCGCTGGCAGCTTCTTCAGGAAAAGAGGAAGGAAGGCGAGGAGAAAGGAAAGGATTCGGGTTTTAAGGAAGTGGAAAAGGAGTCATTCCAATCCCAGGAGTGGAAGGACTTCCCATAGGGTAAAAAAAAGAAGGTAAACAAATACACACACACACACACACACACACACACACACACACACACACACACACACACACACACCCAACCGCAAACACACCTAGACAGACATTTGTAAAAAGCAAAGTAGTTGGACAGAGATACCACTTCAGGCAGAGGCTCTGTTCAGAGAATCGAGGCAAAGATGTTCAAGATGGTGGGCGGGAGATTGAATTCAACAGAGCTTGAGACCAGGTGGGCAACAAGAGGAGAGAATATGCTGAAGGGCAAGTTCCCATCTCCGGAGTTCTGAAAGATTGGTGTCGGTGGGAAGTATCTAGATAATACGGACAGTGTAACACCGTGCCAAGATGTGTTGGCCATCCACCAAGGTGTGTTTAGCCACAGGCTGATGCTCATTACCAACAAACACTGTCTGCCTGTGACTGTTCATGCGAATGGACAGTTTGTTGCTGGTCATTCCCACGTAGAACGATTCACAGTGCAGGCAGGCATGTCAGTTAGTAAATCACGTGGGTGCTATGCCCTTGATCGTGTACACCTTCTCGGTTACAGGACTGAAGTAAGTGGAATGATCCAGCTCCCCAAGACATCATTCAAATTGAACCCTGCCTAGAACAGTTCCGTCCTCCATCACAGCGAGACCCACCCGCTCTTCCTCAAAACCACCCTCTTCAAACCTTCCAGGAATTCCTTACTTCCCACCTTGGTTCCTAGTCATTCCTGAGAAACCTTAATCCTACTCCCAACATTACCGCATCTGAATCCCGAGCTATCCATGATCTGAAGGCTGACCATTCCATCATCATTTTCCCTGCCGACAAGGGATCCACGACCGTGGTACTTGATCAGCGGGAGTATGCGGCTGAGGGACTGCGTCAGCTTTCAGATAGTACCACATATATCACCAAGTGTCTTAATGAGCTGATGATAAATTTTGATCGGTGGCACGTCACGTAAATCGAGAAAATGAAGTTTACATGCTCCTCTTGTACCGACAAAGTTACCGTTTTATGTATCGATAACAGTGCTAACTCTCTTCACTACTACTAGTTCTATGTGCTGTAGAATGCTACCATTGTAGCCAGTACTGAGAAAGAAATTGCATGTGTTATAACTTCAATGCATCTCGTAAATGGTAGGAAATAATGCCACACTTGTCGGTTGTAGCCCAGCAAGACAGCCGTAGCTGAGCATTGTATTACCACAGGAGATTTTATGAATTACTCCATCACTGAAATCTTTGCCATGATGAGATCCTTCTGGGATTCATTAATCAAAGAAACTGTGGAAATACTTTTAGCCAAATATCTTATTAATCGCGACGGCAGCTTTCATCTGGACAAGGCTTGGGACCCGATGATTTTTTTTAATATCATCTGAGAGGACACATTTTATCCAGGTCGACACTTCTAGCAATAATTAAAAAAATTTATACTGAGTGCGCATTCAGACAGGGGGCAGGCAAATACTGTATTTCTCATCTTATGCAGTACTTAAACATTCTGAGACCAGGAGACACGGGGAGATACCAGATAGATTTTATAATTTTGGAACCAGGTTTTAAACTGTAGGACATAGCCAGGGCAGATATCAACTCTGACCAAAACTTATTGGTCATGATTTGTAGGCTGAAAATGAAAAAAATTGCAGAAAGGTAGGAAAATAAGAAGATAGGAACTGGATCAATTGAAGGAACCTGAAGTTCTTGAGAATTTCAGAGGGAGCTTTAGGCAACAGTTAACAGAAACAGGGGGGAAATAAAACAGTAGAGGAAGAATGGGTAGCATTGAGATATGAAATAGTGAAGGCAGCAGAGGATAAAATAGCTAGGAAGGCAAGACCTACAAAAAATTCTTGGATATCTCAGGAGATACTAAATTTAATTGGTGAAAGGAGAAAATACAAAAATGCAGTAAATGAAACGGGCAAAATGGAGTACAGTCGACTAACAAATGAGATTGACAGGAAGTGCAAAATGGCAAACGAGGAGTGGCTAGAAGACAAATGCAAGGATGTATAAAAATGATAAAAATGTATAAATAGGGAAGAAAATAGATACAGCCTACAGGAAAATAAGAGATATTTGGAGATGGGAAAAACAGCTGTATGAAAAAAAGAAATATATATATAATATTATAGAAGGAGACCTTCTAGGTGGGAAAATGGTATAAAATAAAGATTTTTGACTTACCTGAAGTACAGACTTGTCGATAGAAACACGAAACGCACACAAAAACACACAACCATTCGAGCTTTCGCCACCAGTGGTGGCTTCTTCCGGAAAAAGAGGGAGGAAGGAGAGGAGAAAGGGAAGGATACGGGTTTTAAGGAAGTGGAAAAGGAGCCATTCCAATCCCAGGAGTGGAAGGACTTACCTTAGGGGACAAAAAGGAAGGTAAACAAATACACACACACTCACACATATCCACATCCAAACACACCTAGGCAGACATTTGTAGAAACCAAAGAAGTTGGACAGAGATGCCACTTCAGGCAGAGGCTCTGTCCACAGAACCGAGGCAAAGATGTTAAAGATGGCGGGCGGGAATTAGAATTTAGCGGAGGTTGAGACCAGGCGGGTAACGGGAAGAGAGAATGTGTTGAAGGGCAAGTTCCCATCTCCGGAGTTCTGAAAGATTGGTGTTGGTGGGAAGTATCCAGATAACCCGGACGGTGTAGCACTGTGCCAAGATGTGCTGGCCGTGCACCAAGGCGTGTTTAGCCACAGGGTGATCCTCATTACCAACAAACACTGTCTGCCTGTGACCGTTCATGCGAATGGACAGTTTGTTGCTGGTCATTCCCACATAGAACGCTTCACAGTGCAGGCATGTCAGTTGGTAAATCACGTGGGTGCTATCGCAAGTGGCTCTGCCCTTGATCGTGTACACCTTCCGGGTTACGGGACTGGAGTAAGTGGTGGTGGAAGGGTGCATAGGGCAGGTTTTACAACGGGGGCGGTTACAAGGGTAGTAGCCAAAGGGTAGGGAAGGTAGTTTGGGGATTTCATATGGATGGACTAGGAGGTTACGGAGGTTAGGTGGGCGGCGGAAAGACACTCTCGGTGGAGTGGGAAGGATGTCATGAAGGATGGATCTCATTTCGGGGCAGGATTTAAGTAAGTCGTATCCTTGCTGGAGAGCCACATTCAGAGTCCGCTCCAGTCCCGGAAAGTATCCGGTGACAAGAGGGGCACTTCTGGGGTTCTTCTGTGGAAGGTTCTGAATTTGGGGGGATGAGGAAGTGGCTCTGGAAATTTGTTTCTGTACCAGATCAGGAGGATAGCCGCGGGATGTGAAAGCTGATATTAGGTTATTGGTGTACTGGTTCAGGGATTCGGGACTGGGGCAGACTCGTTTGCCACGAAGACCTAAGCTGTAGGGAAGGGAACGTTTGATGTGGAATGGATGGCAGCTGTCATAGTGTAGGTACTGTTGTTTGTTGGTTGGTTTGATGTGGACGGATGTGTGAAGTTGGCCGTTGGACAGATGGAGGTCGACATCAAGGAAAGTGGCATGGGATTTGGAATAGGACCAGGTGAATTTGATGGGACCAAAGGAGTTGAGGTTGGAGAGGAAATTCTGGAGTTCTTCTTCACTGTGAGTCCAAATCATAAAGATGTCGTCAATGAATCTATACCAAACTTTGGGTTGACAGGCTTGGGTATCCAGGAAGGCTTCCTCTAAGCGTCCCATAAATAAGTTTGCGTACGAGGGGGCCATCCTGGTTCCCATGGCTGTTCCCTTTAGTTGTTGGTATGTTTGGCCCTCAAAAGTGAAGAAGTTGTGGGTTAGGATGAAGCTGGCTAGGGTATTAAGGAAAGAGGTTTTAGGTAGGGAATTGGGTGGTCGGCGTGAAAGGAAATACTCCATCGCAGCAAGGCCCTGGGCATGTGGGATGTTTGTGTACAAGGAAGTGGCATCAATGGTTACAAGGATGGTATCTGGAGGTAACTGGCAAGGCAAGGATTTCAGGCGATCGAGGAAGTGGTTGGTATCTTTGATGAAGGATGGGAGACTGCACATGATGGGTTGAAGGTCATGGTCTATGTAGGCAGAGATTCGTTCAGTAGGGGCTTGGTAACCGGCCACAATGGGGCGGCCGGGATGATTGGGTTTGTGGATCTTGGGGAGTAGGTAGAAGGTGGGGGTGCGGGGTGTCGGTGGGGTCATGAGGTTGATGGTGTTAGGTGAAAGGTTTTGTAGGGGGCCTAAGGTTTTGAGGATTCCTTGAATCTCTGCCTGGACATCAGGGATAGGATTGTGTTGACAAACTTTGTAGGTAGTATTGTCTGAAAGCTGACGCAGTCCCTCAGCCACATACTCCTGCCGATCAAGTACCACGGTTGTGGATCCCTTGTCGGCTGGGAGAATGACGATGGAACGGTCAGCTCTCAGATCACGGATGGCTCGAGATTCAGCTGTAGTAATGTTGGGAGTAGGATTAAGGTTTTTTAGGAAAGACTGAGAGGCAAGGTTGGAAGTAAGGAATTCCTGGAAGGTTTGAAGAGGGTGATTTTGAGGAAGAGCGGGTGGGTCTAGCTGTGATGGAGGACGGAACTGTTCCAGGCAAGGTTCTATTTGAGTCATGTCTTGTGGAGTTGGATCATTAGGAGTAGGGTTAGTTTTCTTCGTGGCAAAGTGATATCTCCAGCAGAGGCTACGAGTATAGGGGGGGGGGGGGAGGAAAAGGGAAGGATATGGGTTTTAAGGAAGTGGAAAAGGAGTCATTCCAATCCCAGGAGTGGAAGGACTTACCTTAGGGGAAAAAAGGAAGTTAAACAAATACATACACACTGACATATCGAAACGCAAACACACCTAGACAGACATTTGTTTTTACTCTGACATTTTCCTACATTTTATTCTCTCTTATTTTTCATTAAATGATTTTTTTTTTTTTTTTAACTGGAATATGCCTGCGTTATTTATAACCTGTAACCAAGTAACAACTCAGCGATCTGAGTGATTCGTATTACGACAGCTTATGTTATCGCTAGCAAGTGTGAGGTTTTCTACATTTAATGAATGATAGTGAGAAATTACAGTTTGCCATACTTGAAATTTTTCTGTCTTGAGTTTGCTCTGACAGTTAAGCTTTAATTGCTGTTAACAAAGCAATCATGATTTTATTTCTGCCAAAGTTGGTTGACCCTAGATTTTCTTGCATACATAATAGACCATGTTTGGCTAGGTTACAACACGGGATTAAATTTAAGACTACAATATGTGTTTTCTACTGCAGTTCACTCACTGATCACTAAAAATTAGTTGTCGATAGAGAATTTGGCATTGTGCCATTAAACATTGTGTTGTGACCTCATCGTCTTTTGTTGAGTACTAATCCCGGTCTAGTTATCAGGAAAGGTACTGGAGCAGGAATTGATGGTCAGCTAAAACATTTCAATCGAGGTTAGTATTAAAAGTTTTATTGACTGAAACTTACAATAATACTTAACTTTAGAACATGTGTCTGTTTGTTCTCTCTTCTAGTTTCTCGCGGTGTCTTTCATATTATGATACCTGCGTTGAGACCTAATTACTGCCTGAGTTCTGAATACTAACTGATGGGGCGTCCAGGTGTATGTTGGCCTAGACACAGCCGCTTGTAGAGGGCGCGCATCTTCGGTTACTCCCTCCAGGATGCGCGGCACCTGCTTACGATTGGCTTTTGGTCTATCGTTGCCTTCTACATGATTGTTCTTTTACATCTGGCAAGTGGTGCTTACTTAACGCCACAACATTCCTCCTCCCCCCCCCCCCCCCAAAGCGCTGAACCATATTTTGTGTAAGGAGCTCGACTACGGGGGAGGAGGCAGGCTCGTGGACGTACTGATGGACCGGAGTCTGTAGCTTCAGAGGACGTCAGACCACCAGCCAGGCCCTGCCATCCGGCCAGGCCCCACATCCACGACCTGTGGGCCAGTTGATGTCATAGACAGTCACGTCGATGGTGACGTTGGCGTCGGATGCTGCGTCTTGCTTGATGCCCATGGGGATGTCCAGGTGAAGTGGAGACGACGAGGGCTCCGTCTCCATGATGTTGGGCCGTGGTGCCGTGTAGATCTGCCGCTGGGGCAGCTGCCGAGGTCACGCGGGCGGCAGGAGGCGAGGAACAGTTGCGGAGCTGCCTCCTGTCAGAGCTCCAAACAGAAGTTTGGACATCTGTTCCTTAAATGTCCGGACAAAGCGTTCTGCAGTGCTGTATGACTGCGGTTGAAACGTTGCACTCGTTAGATGCTTAATGCCATTGCATTCACAAAAGGAGCGAAATTCTTGCTATATAAACTGAGGACTGTTGTCGGAGACCATCAGTTCAGGGAGACATTCCAGACAAAAAATTGAAGACAACACCCTAATTGTGCTGCTAGAAGTCGTAGAAGACATTGGCAGTGCAAACAGGTAACCACTAAAAGAATCAACCACAATAAGCCACTTAATGTTCCAGAAAGGACCCAGCATAGTTAATATGCACTAGTTGCCAAGGTGAATCTGCTTTGGGCCACAAAAAAATTCTGAGGTGGGTCAGATTGGTTGGTACCACCCACTGAACACTGTGAAGTCATCTTTTCTATTTTGACATTCATACCCTGCCAAGTACAGTGTCGTCGTGCCATATGCTTAGTGCGAACCGTTCCCCAATGTTCTTTGTGAAGTAAGTTCAATACTTCATTCTGCAAACGTCGCAGAATCAACACACGCAATTGTCCACTGTCAGTTGAAACTAGAATCCCCCCAGGGGGCCCACAGTTCTTTTGTGGGTACGTGTGTGGCGCGCACGGGGCCCCGAGCCGGAGCAGCCTTTCTTCTGCCCCAGGCTGCTTCACTGTCCCTCCCGGTTTATGCCTTCGCCCGGAGACGGGCATATTTCGTGAGCTACGGTGGTTCTTGTTGTGGTTTTTCTTCCTTCGTTCCTTCCTTTCTTACCCTTTGTTTTCTGTCTTTCTCTCCTTGTACTCTCCTAGCCTTCTTCTCCTCATTAGTCTCCGCTTCGGCGTTTGAGACACTTCTTCCTTCTTTCTCTTCATTTCCTATCCTCTTCTTCTTTCCTCCCTGTGCGTGTCTGAAGGCCGACCCACGCATTATCGTGCGTAGCAGGTGACGGGGTAACGCGTAATTCCCCGCCCCGGGTAGACAAGTAGGGCACGTACGTACCCCCTGGTAAAGGCCAGGCCCAGGGAGGGGTGATTACCCGAGCTGGTACCTTCCGAACGTGCCGATTGGTCCCTCCGTCAGTTCTCGGGAGGTATGACCTGAGGTGTGAACAATCACCTAAGGCGGGTAAGCCCTCGGAGAGGGCCCCCACTAGGAAGGAGCGCGCCATCGGAGACGCCGGTAATCACGGGGGACACTTCCGCGATGACTTCCTTATCTTCTTTCGTGACGTTGACCCACAAACGTAAGTTAGACTCGCCTCAGCCTAAAAAGACTCTGCCTAATGTACCTAAATTTCTGGTTGTCTCTCGCACCGACGGAAAGGATTTCAATTCTGTCAATCCTTTCGTTATACAGAAAGGTGTAGATGCAATTGCTGGCCCTGTTAAAACCTGTTCACGTCAGCGCAATGGCACATAGTTGCTGGAAGTGGAAAGTGCCTTCCAAGCCCAAAAACTGATACGTACTACGTTGTTGCACACGTTTCCAGTTAAGGTAGAAGCGCACCGCACACTCAACTCGTCACGGGGGGTAGTTTTTACGAGATCCCTCGACGGGTTGTCTGATGAAGACATCCAATCGTATATGTCCGATCAGGGTGTGACAGCCGTCCACAGGGTGATGAAAAAGGTAGATAACCAGCTGACACCGACTCGTACTGTGTTTTTGACATTCGACAGAGTTGACCTCCCGTCGAAGGTCAAAGCAGGGTACGAAGTTATCTCAGTCCGCCCTTATATTCCAAACCCAACGCGCTGCTACCAATGCCACAGGTACAACCATACCCGTGAACATTGCCCACATGCAGCAAAATGTGTCACTTGTGGTAGGGACGCCCATGAGGGGGATTGCCCATCTCCGTCCCCTCACTGCCTTAACTGCAACGGCGACCATGCGGCTTCCTCTCGCGACTGCCCTGTATATAAGGATGAAAAAATCATTCAGCAAATTCGGGTTACGGAGAAGGTATCGACATCTGCCGCTCGTAAGTTGTTGGCGAGTCGAAAGCCCACTGTCCTCCCAGCGGGTACATACAGTAAGGTACTCACCTCACCTAGACCTACCAAAGATTCCAGTACCCAGACATGTGATTTCACTTTCGCTGACACAGTTGTGCGATCCGCCAGCCCGAAGATTGCCCGTTCCACGTCCCCGCTTCCTCCTGCTGCTTCTAAGGTACAGTCTTCGTCAACATCTAGTAAACCACGGGCACCTAAACAAAATGCCCGGACCTTGAAAAAGGAACCCGTCCGTGAGGATTTTCTGCGTTCTCAGGCTTCCCAACCGTCAACTGCCTCTTCCCGCCGTCACTCTTCCAGAAGAGCTGACAAGAAAAAGAGTTCCTCTCCTTCCCCGCCGAGGCGTGACCCATCTGTCGCGCCGTCCAACAGTTGCCGGCCTCGGCCGTCTTCTGTTTCACCGGGACGCTCCGTTTGCCGGGCGACCGGCCCTTTACCGGCGGTGGAAACTGCCCCTCCTGATAAACTCAGGGAGGTGGCAGGCGCGTCGGTCGAACCAATGGAACATGACCCTTTGCCCCCAGACAGCGATAGCAGTGCTCCCTCGAAATCCGGTCCTCAGCGGCCGTCGAGGTGACCCCGCTTGCTAGTTGGTTTTTATCCTTATTTTTTCTCTCATTTTTATCATGGCGCTCCTTCAATGGAACATTCGCGGCATTCGTTCCAATCGGGAGGAGTTAAAACTACTCCTTCGATTGCACTGCCCGCTTCTAGTCTGCCTCCAGGAAACTAAGTTGCGTCCACGTGATCGTGCAGACTTTCCACACTACACCTCTGTGCGGTTCGACCTGCCACCCGTGGAAGGTGTCCCAGCCCACGGAGGGGTTCTGATGCTCCTTCGAGACGACGTCTATTTCCATCCCATTTCCTTGCACACTCACCTACAGGCAGTTGCCGTCCGCATCACCTTATCCACATTTACCTTGTCCCTCTGTAATATATATTCGCCATCGTCATCTGCCCTTACTAGGGCAGATGTGCTAAACCTTGTTGACCAGCTCCCTTCACCTTTCGTCTTGGTAGGCGACTTTAATGCCCACCACCCCCTATGGGGCTCTCCGGCACCTTGTCCGAGAGGCTCCCTTTTGGTGGACATTCTCCACCACCTCGATCTTGTCTGCCTCAACACCGGTGCACCGACCTTCCTTTCTGACACAACACACACTTATTCCCATATAGACCTCGCAATATGCACTCCTCAGCCTGCCGGTCGGTTTGAGTGGTATGCACTTTCTGACACGTACTCGAGTGACCATTTCCCTTGTATCATCCACTTCCTACATCATTCCCCATCTCCACGTCCCACCAGTTGGAACATTTCTAAAGCCGACTGGGGGCTTTATTCTTCCATGGCTGTTTTTCACAATCAGAATTTTCCCAACTGTGACAGTCAGGTCGAATACCTCACAGAGGTTATTCTCACTGCTGCTGAACGTTCCATACCTCGTACATCCTCTTCTCCACGTCGTGTCCAAGTCCCTTGGTGGACTGCAGCCTGCCGCGACGCACTTCGAGCCCGGCGCCGTGCTTTACGCACCTTCCGCCGCCACCCAACTTTGGAGAATTGCATCAATTACAAACGTATGAGAGCGCAGTGCCGTCGTATCATAAACGACAGCAAGAAAGCTTGCTGGACTGCTTTTACTAGTTCTTTTAACCGTTTTACTCCCTCCACGGTTGTCTGGGGTGGCCTACGCCGTTTGTCCGGCATCAAGGTCCACTCCCCGATTCCTGGCCTGACCGTGGAGAACGCAGTCCTCGTGGACCCAGCTGATGTTTCAAACGCATTGGGTCGTTTCTTTGCGGAGGTTTCGAGCTCTGCCCATTACCACCCTGCCTTTCTCCCTCGCAAACAGGTAGAGGAGGCACGGCCGCCTTCTTTCCGCTCTTTTAATCGTGAAAATTATAACGTCGCCTTCACCATGCAGGAGCTATATCGTGCTCTCGCCCTGTCCCGGTCTTCTGCTCCCGGGCCCGATTCCATTCATATTGAGATGCTGAAGAACCTCTCTCCTGCGGGCAAGTGCTTTCTTCTTAGTACCTACAATCGCATATGGACTGAAGGTCATGTTCCCACAAGTTGGCGTGAAGCCATTGTTGTCCCCATCCCCAAACCAGGGAAGGACAAACACCTTCCTTCCAGTTATCGCCCCATTTCTCTGACGAGCTGCGTCTGTAAGGTGATGGAACGCATGGTTAACGCTCGGTTGGTCTGGCTCCTCGAATCTCGCCGCCTCCTGACTAATATCCAATGCGGTTTTCGTCGACACCGCTCTGCTGCTGACCACCTCGTTACGTTGTCGGCCTTCATTATGAACAACTTTCTAAAGAAGCGTCAAACAGTAGCAGTGTTCTTCGACTTGGAGAAGGCATACGATACCTGTTGGAGAGCGGGCATTCTCCGCACATTGCACACATGGGGCCTTCGGGGCCGCCTTCCTCTTTTCATTCAAGCGTTTTTGGCGGATCGCAAGATCCGGGTACGGGTGGGCTCTGTTTTGTCAGATACCTTTTGCCAGGAGAATGGGGTACCACAGGGCTCCGTCTTGAGTGTGGCGCTCTTTGCCATTGCAATCAATCCGATCGTAGATTGCCTTTCAGCCGACGTCTCCGGATCTCTTTTTGTTGACGATTTCGCAATTTATTGTAGCGCCCAGCGGACGTGTCTCTTGGAGCGTTCTCTCCAACGCTGTCTTGACAGTCTATATTCCTGGAGCATCGCAAACGGCTTCCGATTCTCCACTGAGAAAACTGTGTGTATCAATTTCTGGAGATACAAGGAATTTCTTCCACCTTCTCTACGTCTCGGCCCTGTTGCTCTCCCTTTCGTGGAGACTACAAAATTCTTGGGACTCATGTTGGATCGGAAACTTTGCTGGTCCACACATGTGTCCTACCTGGCTGCCCGTTGTGCCCGATCCCTTAACGTTCTTCGTGTCCTCAGTGGCACGTCATGGGGAGCGGATCGTACCGTCCTGCTTCACCTTTACCAGGCCATTGTTCAGTCGAAGCTCGACTATGGAAGCCTTGTATACTCTTCAGCACGGCCGTCGATTCTCCGCCGTCTCAACTCTATCCACCATCATGGATTACGTCTGGCGACCGGTGCATTTTATACCAGCCCTGTTGAAAGTCTGTACGCCGAGGCTGCTGTATTACCCTTGACCAATCGACGTGACATACTCTTGTGTCGGTACGCATGCCGCCTACGGTCGATGCCCAACCATCCATCTTACAGATTATTTTTTGACAACTCACTCGATCGCCAATATCAGTTGCCTGCGATTGCCTTGCTTCCACCGGGAGTTCGGTTTCGCCGCCTGCTACAGCGGCTCGATTTTACCCTTCCTTCCACCCTTCGGTTGAGCGAAAGCCCATTGCCACCGTGGCATCAGGCCCAGGTTCACACACACCTCGAACTTAGTTCGCTCCCCAAGGAGAGCACTCCGGATTTGGTATTCCGCTCGAGGCTTGTCGAACTCTGTTCGCGGTTCGATAATGCCGTATTTATTTACACTGATGGTTCCAAGAGCACTGCCGGTGTCGGATCTGCCTTCGTCGTCGGGGACAACCGTTTCCAATACAAGCTCCCTGACCGGTGCTCAAACTTCACGGCTGAGCTTTTCGCACTCCACCAGGCCGTTTTGTATACCTGCCGCCACCGCCACCCTTTCTATGCCATATGTTCTGACTCCCTTAGTGCCCTGCAGAGTCTTAAGGACCCTTTCTCGAACCATCCTCTCGTGTATCGGATCCAACGCTCCCTCCAGTTGCTGGCGGATGACAGCTGTCACGTTTCTTTCCTGTGGGTCCCTGGCCATGTGGGTGTGCCCGGGAATGAGGCCGCCGACACAGCAGCCAAGGCAGCAGCTCTTTTGCCTCGCATGGCTACCTTTTGCGTCCCATCGGACGATGTTCAACGGGCTCTTCGCCGGAGTATCGTGTCGCAATGGCACAGTGTGTGGCTTTCACTGTACAACAATAAATTGCGAACTGTCAAACCGATCCCGACCGCTTGGAGGACATCCTCACGCCCCTCGCGGCGGGAGGAGGTCATCCTGGCTCGGTTGCGGATCGGTCATTGCCGTTTCAGCCACCGTCACTTGCTATCTGCCGAACCTGCACCGCTATGCTCCTGCGGTGAACTGCTGACAGTGCGACATGTTTTACTGACTTGTGTTCATTTTAATCATCTCCGTGTAGCCCTTCACTTTCCGTCTACTCTGGAGGAAATTCTAGCTGATGACACACGAGCAGCTGCTCGAGTTTTTGCGTTTTATCAACTTGGCCAACTTATCCAAGGATATTTAACTCTTTTAATTGTCTTTTATCTTTCGTTTTTAGCCTGTTGTTGATGTTCTGACAGTCTACATTTTTTTAGATCATAGCGAATCTATGTTCTTGGCTGGGCGCTAATGACCATAGAAGTTGTGCGCCCTAAAACCACAAAAAAAAAAAAAAAAAAAACTAGAATGACACCTCTATGTACTGAATGTTCATTCCTCCTAGCAAAATAGTGATGCACCAGTGAATTTTGAATGTCACATTGTGAACAAGGCCATCCTGTGCGAATGTACTGCAGCAATATTTGTAAATCAGGATCTGTTTCTGTGGGCCAAGAAATTTTCCTGTAGTCCAATGGGTAGGACTGCAACAAACTATCTTCCTGTGCATCTGTCTGACAACCTGACATCTCAGAAGCATCAAAGTCTTTATCATGGCCAACCGGAAGACAGAAAAGTACGTCAGCATTTCCGTGGCGAGTTGTGGGTTGTACACAATCTCGTACTGATACTGTGATAAAAGCAAAGCCCAATGTTGCAACTTGTGTGCCATGCGTGTAGGAATTGGCCTGGTCGAATGAAACAATGACCGCAAAGGCTTGTGATCAGTGACTAAATAAAATTTTCTTCCATACAAATAGTGAATCTGAGAATAATGTCTCTGTGAGTCTGTCAAAAGTTTTGATGCAAATGCTATCGGACGGTCCGTATCCCTATGTCTATGTGACAGTACTGCTCCTAGACCAAACGATGATGCATCCACTTGCAAAAGAACTGGTTTGTCTGGATCGAATTGTACCTAACAGGGATCACTGAGCAAAGCATTTGTTAACTGATGAAAGGCGCATTGGTATTCGTCTCTCCAAACAATGCGTAGCCGATGCAAATGGGCTGCAATTTGAACTGCGGTTAGAATAAACCTTATATACTATGTTAACTGTCCCACCCACACACACACACACACACACACACACACACACACACACACACACACACGCACGCGCAGTTTTGTGTACTTGCAGTGTGCATGCATTTTGTATATTTTACTTTATTTTATTTTATTTTTCTCCTCTCACCTGCCTCCCCACTCCATTCCTAAGCTGTATCTCGTTATTCCCATCTAACCCATCCCCACCACCATGACGTAACCTTCCTATCCCCCTCCTCTCCCCACCCCTCCCCTTCCGTCCCCGATTCGCCGCAGAGCGTGATTCGAAGTGCGGCAGTCGGAGGTGATGGTTGTATGACTGTGTTGTGTGCCTGTGTGATTGCGTGAGTGCTCTATTTTCTGAAGAAGGCCACGGCCGATAGCTGAATGTGTTGTATGTGTGTGTTTTGTATGTGCCTGTCGCAGCTCGTCACCACGTCTTTACGGTGAGTTGTAAACTGTCCTTACTATATTATCAAGCCATTAAAAATAATTCGAAAATTCAGATTTAATTATATGATCCAAGAGTAAAACTAAAAGAATGAAATGATAATTTAAATGAGTAGCCTGTTATCAAAGACGGACATTTGTCATTTGCCAAAAACTGAGATAAACATCATTTTTTTAATTGTGAAATGTAGAGCTAATATATTTATAAGCTGATTTGAGCATTACCAACTTTAATACTCAAGGATTTATATCTGAAAGTGGCTAATATCAATGTGATTACTTAAGCACCTTCAAATTGTGTTTGAAAATACAGATGTCCGTCTTTGAAACCAAAATGTGTAGGTGTCTGCTTTCGATTTGAACACGCTTTCAGATGTCCGCTTTTGATACAAAGAGATTTGCTTACTGCTGATGAGAATCTATTACCGATGTATAATCCGGGAAATTGTAGGAATATCGACATAAAGTGGAGAATATTAAATTCTGTACTCTATTACTTATTGAAAAAATGAAGAACTACAATAATCATAATAATTTCTTTAATTGTAATTAATCTCTTTAATTGTATATACATAACAAAATGTTACGGCACTGAGGGCTGGTTTGCCAATGTCTCGTTAAGTTCCCGTTAAGATTTTAACTTGTCGTTAGTGGAGAATTGCGTTTGTCAATGTTTCGTTACGAATTAACCTGAGGTTAAAGAACCTCAAACTGGCCATTAAGTTAACGAGTAAAATTCTGCTCGTTACACAGCTAACGACGAGTTAAGTGAGAATCTGTATCAAAATGGCAGGGTTCCAAAGCGCTAAAATAAATCAATATATTCACGTGAAAAAGACCGATTTATCGAACAAAATAACAGAAGCACTACATGTATGAAAAACTAGTGTGGAAAGGAGCTTTATTGGTAAATTGTATCGTCATATTTCTCGCCCTATCCATTTCAGTAGCGGTTAGATGAGTTTGATACATTGCAGATACGCAACTTAACCTTAAAAATATTGTTGCGATATCAAAATACAAACTTACGGGTAATGACTAGTTAAGTGAGAATCGGTATGATGAAAATGGCTGGAATAAGATTTCATTGCCAATTACTATGATGTCAATATTTTGGATGCTCTAGAGGACATTGCCCCTATAAGGCATCCTAGACGTATTTATGTTCGTCCAAATCATTTTGAATGCTGTGATGATGCAGAATTTATTACGCAATTTCGTCTTCGAAAAGTCACTTTGGAAATGCTACATGAAAAACTACACGACCATCTGAAGCGACCAACAAATAGTTATGAATTTTGTAAGTTATCTGTTATTATAAAAAACAGAATAAATTATCTATGTGTGCAAACTTATTAATTCAGTATTTACTTATGCTTGTTGCACCTAGTGTAAGGCCTAAAATGCGATTTCGTTCTCAGATCTACAGGAACAGTGCACTTTTGCCTATGTGCAATTTATTGCTTGCACTAAGGTAAAATTTTACGACGCTACTCGCCGGGCTCCAGTGCTTATGTTGGCAACAGATGAACAATGAAGTGTAGAACTGCGTTAATATTTTTCACGAGCTACAGAGTAAATGTTATTGCTACTCGTTTCACTCGCAGCAAATTTAATATTGTACCTGCTCTATGGTCGACAGGCTCTTGTATGTACCCTTGTCCTTTCAGAAAAAAATAATTTTCGTTTTAATTGCAGTTGTCACGGAAAAAAAAAAACGCCATTTATTGGTCATCTGAGTTGCCATCATTACCATTGGTGCCAACATAACCACTGCAGCCCGGCGAGAAGCGTCGTAGAATTTAACCTACACTAACGTACTATGCACTTGGCAGTATATTATCGTAATAGGCCCTAAGCACTTTTGCTGTCCTACATGATCCATGGACAGAATTGAATTCATTTGCCGCAAGGTCGCTTCCTTTTTGTTCCATGTCGTAGCATTGGTTTTTTCTTACATTCCAATGTTTCATATTTCTCTATTAAGGACTAATTTCTTGTAAAATTTGAGCTTCTTTCATGTTTGTTTGCCATAGCACCAAATAACAACTGTCTGCTAACATCTTCCCTGATAGTCAAATATGGGGAATAGCTGTTTATTCAGACTGCACTTTCATTTGTTTCTATTGCCAACATAGTCGAAATATATCGTACCTTCTCATTTTCTCCAGGTTAGCAAACGAGAGGTGTATGTGGCAATGACAAAAATGCACTGCACTTAATGAGCACATTTAACGAGTTGTTAAAGGCATGTTCTCCTTTACTAACGACAAGATTAACGAGAGATGGACGAACCGGTCCTGAATCTGTAAAATTATTATCGTAAGGTCTGTTGAAACCGACACTAGATTTTTCCTTAAGCCTCCTTATGTTATTTCCAACATCGAACTTCTTTCCAACAATTTATAATTTCGTACAACACACCTTACAACAGAACAGTGTAGTTTACAAGCTAGTCTTACCTTTGTTTCTTTTCAATGTTTATTTTCCACTTTTCAGGTTGTCTCAACCGCTTCCTAGCTTTTCCTTCAGACGCTGGTGATATATTATGTTCCATTTCACTTGCTTTAATATGGTTATTACTGATAATACCATAAAAAAATTACTGAAAAACTTAAGTACGGGCTAATATGTCTCAGTACCTGGCACATCTGTCGCCATGTCTGATTTTCAAGGTCATATACTGTGTTCCCATTGGTGCACACTGCTTCATTGAACAAGTGTCAGAATCTGATATCAAGCTCTTATGTAGGTGTCCGCTTTTGAAATGAACAGTCAAATGTAATGTGTGATTTATCACATTTACGTCAATTTTTGGAGGGCAAAAAAAAAAAAAGACTTCACCAAAGAAAAGAGCAGAAAAACCTTCTCTAGGATCGACTGCTATCTAAATTTTGACCATTAGGTCAGATGTCCAGGTTTGATATTTGGCTACTTAAATATACAGTGCTTTTTTCCTCTCTCCACAATCCGCTTTTTCTCCCCTGGTGTTTACTGAACCAGTGAACATGTAGGATGTGCCACCACTTGTGACATTACTGTTGTCATTAATGTTAACTGCAGCCAAAAACAAAAAACAAAGGACTGCCGGCCAAAGTGTCCTGACGTTTGCCGACTCCTACCAGTTAAAGACTGCCATCAAAACGTTTGCACACTGTAGTGCCAGTCATGTGTATGTGTGTGTGTGTGTGTGTGTGTGTGTGTGTGTGTGTGTGTGTGTGTGTGTGTGTGTTTGTGTGTGAGCGCGCATGTTTCAAGGATGTGAAGCTGAAAGCTAGCAAACTAGTCTTTCTGTACTGATAATTTTCACTCTGCAGGGGAGTGTGCACTGATATGAATATTTGCTGGCAGATTAAAACTGTGTGCTGGAACTGCGAATCAAACCTGGTATCTTTGCCTTTCAGAGACAAGCGCTCTACCAACTGAGCTTTCCCGGCACACTTCATGGTCCGCCCTCACAACTTTACTTCTGCTCCTGCTTTCCAAACTTCACAGAAGTTCTTTTGCAAACTTAGCAGTACTAACACTCCTGGAAGAAGGGATATGGTGGAGCCATGGTTTAGCCACTGCCTAAGGGATGTTTCCAGAATGAAACTTTCACTCTGTAGCAGAGTGTGCACTGATATGAAACTGTATTGTGAAACCGTATAAATTTTATGTGAACCACCACAAGATCGTCTTTGTTATGTCAGTTGAGTTTTCTTTTTTATTAAATGTAATTATAGAATAGAGGCCCAACTCAAAACAACTTCTTCTTGTTTAGGCTCAGACTGTTGTCACTGAAGGTATCAGCTGGAGAATGGAGAAGGAAACTTGCATCTATGTATTCATCAATTCACAGCTTTAAATAAAGACTCGTCAACCATTTTAGTGCTGCATAAAGACATAATGGTTTATTGTAACCCAAACTAATACATTCAACATCAACTAGGCTGTTTAACAGCTTTCAAAAATATCACCGAGCGAGGTGGCGCAGTGGTAATGCACTGGACTCGTATTTGGGAGGATGGTGATTCAAATCCATCTCTGGCCATCCAAATTTAGGTTTTCTGTGATTTCCCTAAATTACTGCAGGCAAATGCTGGGATGGTTCATTTCAAAGGGCACGGCCGATTTCCTTCCCAATCCTTATCCAAAACTCCAAGCGTTAGCTCCGTCTCTAATGACCAAGCTGTTGACGGGATGTAAAACCCTAAGCTTCCTTCAAAAATATCTTGATACTATATCATTTCTGAGTCCGTAACTCCATACAACAACCAGTAACAAGAGAGAAGATATAATTCCTTGTATCTCACACAGAACTCACGTATATATTTCTCCTTAGTTACAGAGAATGTTCCTTGTGCAGATTCACTTGCTCATTATCTTGGTCACTTGTCATGTAGCTGCCTGAATCAACACCTGGACAAACAAAATATCCGGGGCAGTACTTCTTATATACAATAAATTATTTGGTCATCTTGAGTCGTTCAGGAGGAACGTAGGTAACTTGTTAAACTACAACTAACAAAAGTAAAGTTGTAAGGATGGTCTGTGAAGTGTGCTGGGATATCTGTCAGTAAAGCACTTGCCCACAAAAGGCAAAGGTCCCAGGTTCGAATCCTGTTCCGGTACACAGTTTTAATCTGCCAGGAAAGTTACATATCAGCCCACACTCCACTGCAGAGTGAAAATTATCATTCTGGAAACATCCCTTAGTCTGTGTCTAGGCCATGTCTCCACCATGCTAGTCCTGCTAGTTTACTGGAGAACTTCTGTGACATTTGGAAAGTAGGAGACGAGGTACTGGCGGAAGTAAACTTGTGAGGCTGGACCATGAAAATGTGCTGGGTTAGCTTAGTCAGTAGAGTGCTTGCCCACAAAAGGCAAAGGTCCCAGGTTCGAATCCCAGTTCCAGCACACAGTTTTAATCCACCAGGAACATTTGTAGTCTTTCTATCTTTTTACGCACACCTGCCAACGACTTCATGCCTCTGCTCTTCAGTGAACAGCCGGCCTCTTTATTACCGAATTTATTTATTTATTTATTTATTCAATCTGTAATCTTCCAACACAATTGAATGTTTTACTAACAGTAAATAATTATTCCCTGCCCCCCAGCCAAAAGATCCTCAGAGGGAACGGAATATGGAGGAGCTTCATCAGGATGAAGTACTTGCCGCAGAAATGGATAAAGCAAAGAGGCAAGAGATAGTGGAGCTGAAACTCAGGTAATAAATATGCAGTTATAATTTATATTCACTGAAATTCAAATTGTAAACTTTTAGTGTGATGTGAGGTAAAACATGTGTTAGAACAATACAGTAAAACCTCGTTTTTACATTCTCGGTTTTACATTTTCCCGCCATTTACACCATTTTTAGTCAGTCCCATTAAATTTCCTATGTTTACAATGTTAATTGTCCCTCGTTTTTGCATTAACATATTTACACTTTTCCCGCGTTTTACGATTTTCGAAAGAATTTTCGTGAAGAAAAATGACGTAATGTACATAAATTGACGCTAGCATGGCATTCCCCATAAAGTATAGCACTTAAAAATTATTCACAGTAGAGTTTCTTGACACTTTGCATTTACTCAAACGTATATTCCGCCATTCGTTGTTGACTTATGATGCGCCAATTTGTGGCGATGTAGTCCCTCTTTCCACCAGCTTCTTTGCCAGATCGCTTGGCGTGAGAATAAGACTGATTCGTGGCGGTGTAGTTCCTCTTTCCATTAGCTTCTTTGCCAGAGCGGCTGGCGTCTTCTCAAACAATCAGAACCAGTTGCTTTGTTGAAGTGAGAATGAAGAGTGGCATTGTTTTTGTGATACATATTTCTGATTAATAAAGAACATTATCTGTCAAAGTTGGGTATCATAATACCCACAACCTCAAAAAAGCGATAATAGTGAGAGATGCCAATCCTATGCAAACGTCACAAAAATACTTATGCATATGTTTGTACTCGAGAACACGAATAAATTCTCTAATATCGTCGTGTGAAACATCTAAAAATACAAAAAGAACGGAACTTTGAGTTTTACTACGTAAATAATTACGTAATGCCGGTAAAAGGCAGTAATTTTGAAGATGTGTTACATAGCCTGGCAGCAGTGTCCAAACGATATCGAAGCGGCTCAGGTAATTTTGAAGAAGTGTTACATAGCCCAGCAGTGACATCCACAATTATAATGAATGAAATTATTTACGTCAAAAATTTCTACTTCCCATAAAATTACATTTTGCCTGGCGGTTAAAATTGTAAAAATTTGGATAACCTATATTGTATAATAAACTTCCTGGCGAGTATTTAGATGCCTATTATGTACATATATCACAAATAAACCACGAAAATGCAACGCTGATGCAGTAAGCATATTTTACCATTTAAAACATTATTTCCTGCATTTTACACTATTTTACTTAAGTCCCTTGAAAAGTGTAAAAACGAGGTTCTACTGTATATAAATACCAGTTGTTGTCAGAATGAAACTTTCACTCTGCAGCGGAGTGTATGCTGATATGAAACTTCCTGTCAGATTAAAATTGTGTGCCGGAACCGGGACTCGAACCTGGGACCTTTGCCTTTCACAGGCAAGTGTTCTCTTAGGCTGTGCTAAGCTATGTCTCCACCATATCCTTTCTCCCAGGAGTGCTAGCCTTGCATGTTTCTCAGGAGAACGTCTTTGAAGTTTGGACAGTAGGAGGTGAGGTACTCGCGGAAGTAAAGTTGTGGGGCGGGATTGTGAGTCGTGTCGGGATACCTAAAAATTGGGAAATGTGACTGGTGACTAAATATGCTGCTTACAAATTTTATTTTCGATTTTGGTTTTGGCGTTGTTTAATAACCGATTGTGGAAAGGAGAGGCTGCTGTGTTTGTAAAATTTTTAGGGAACTCTGGCGCCATATGTGGCTTATGTGGTCTATATTTGTTTGTTTTGCTTTTATACACATACAGTAAAACCTCAGTTGTACGTTCCCGGAATTTAAATTTTCTCCGCCATTTACTCCATTTTTTCTCGGTCCCGTTAAATTTCCTATGTTAACAATGTTAATTCGCCCCTGTTTTTGCATTAACATATTTACACTTTTCCCAAGTTTTAAGTTTCTGAAACCATGTTCATGAAGAAAAAATAACATAATTGACATTATTTGATGTTGGCATGGCTTTGGCCTTCAAGTGTAGTGTTTATAAACATTATGCAGTCAAGTTTCTTGACACTCTGCATTTATTCAAATGTATATTTCGCGTTTCATTGTTTGCAGTGTGCTTAATGCAAGTATGTAAGCCGTGGTGGAATAGCCGAGCGGTCTAAAGCGTCTCGCTGCGGAGCGCGCGGTTGCTTGCCGTGGAGGTTCGATTCCTCCCTGGGGCATGGGTGTGTGTGTTTGTCCTTAGGTTAGTTTATCTAGGTTCAAGTAGTTTGTAAGCTACGGACTGATGACCACGCAGTTTGGTCCGATAGATTTACAAACAAGTATTAAACAAGCAAATATGTAAGTACGTATTTTTGTGAAGTTTTATAATCGGTGAGACTGATTGTTTGCTTGTGCACTGTACGTTTTTTTCTCTCCACATTGAAGGGGTGCGGTAGGCCTATAACATAACCTAAAAAATGTGAGAGATGCCAACACTGTGAGCATCATCATCATCTTGGACAGTTTCCAGCCTCTGGCCGGGTCTGCTTGGAACATAAGCCTCTCCATCGTCTTCTGTCTTCCCACCATCTGTCCACCTGCACTTTGGTCCAGTCTTCTCCTTCTTCTTTACACCTCCCTCCATCCCTTTCAGCCATCTGTCTCTCGGTCTTCCTCTTGGTCTCTTTCCTTCCAGTTTCATCTCGTGCATCCTCCTGGGTATCCTCCTTTCCTCCATTCGCTTAATATCCATCACTACAATGAAGAGTAATGGTGAAAGTGCACTTCCCTGCCTCAAGCCGTTCTTCTGTTCAGTCCAAGCTGATATCTCCCCTCCCACTTTCACACAGCCATGATACATTTCCCTTATGCTCCAAATAACCTGTTTTATTATTAAAAACGAGATAGAATGGCTGGCCAGTACTTACCATTGTGCTGTACCGCCGATAGTAACACAAATGAAGAAACAGAAAAAAGGGGACAAAAAGGACAAGCTTTTGGAACACAGTTCCTTCATCAGGTGGGAGAGAAGGAAAGAAGAAAGGATGGGAACAGAAAGGAAAGGTAGTTCACGACCTAGGTCATGAAGGTGGTGTTTCAGGAGTGTGGACGTCAGAGATACTGCATGTATGTACTGAGCCAAACCAGAGAGGATAAATATAACCAAAGAGGAAAGATCAAGTAGTAAAGAGAAGAGAAGATGAGTGAAATGAATGATGCTGAGGGGTGTAGGAGGGGTGATGTTGACCTTCACCGTGCTGATTCTCACATCCACACCTCAGTCCATATTAAACCCACTAACAAACAACAGTACCTCCACTTTGACAGCTGCCATCCCTTCCATATTAAACGATCCCTTCCCTACAGCGTGGGCATCCGTGGGAAACGTAACTGTTCCAGTTCCAAATCCCTCACCAGCTACAACAACAATCTATCCAATGCTTTCCTCTCCCGCAACTACCCGAAAGACCTCGTCCACAAACAGATCTCCCGAGCTGTCCATTTCTCTCCCTCCAAAAACAATGTTCCTAACCCCAGACCACCCAGAAGCACCCTCTTAGTCACCCAGTACCATCCTGGCCTGGAATACCTCAACAAATTCCTCAAACAGGGCTATGACTTCCTCAAGTCATGCCCTGAGATGAGACCATCACTCCAAACTGTTCTTCCCACACCACCCAGAGTTGCCTTCCGCCGTCCTCCCAACCTCCGCAACATCCTTGTCCGACCTTACAACATCCCAAAACCACCCTCCCTACCTAATGGTTTCTACCCCTGCAACCGATCCCGCTGCAAAACTTGTCCAATGCATCCTCCCACTACCACATACTCCAGCCCCAATACAGGAAAAACCTACCCGATTCAAGGCAGGGCCACATGTGAGACAACACATGTCATATACCAGCTGACATGTGTCCACTGTTCAGCCTTTTATGTTGGTATGACTACTAACAAATTGGCTGAGCAGATGAATGGGCACAGACGAACTGTTTGCCTGGGGGACACTCAATGTCCTGTGGCAGAACATGCCCTCCAGCATAACTCCAGGGACCTGGGCACATGTTACACCACACGTGCCACTTGGATAGTAGCAACAAACACCAGTCCCTCAGAGCTACAGAGGTGGGAACTTGCCCTCCAACATATCCTCTCCTCCCGCCACCCCCCTGGCCTAAATCTACGCTAACCTCTCCCCTTCTTCCATCCTCAGCTCACCTATTCATTATCCCTCCCTCCCTCCCCCCCCTCTCTCTCTCCCCCCCCCCCCCCCCCTTGTGTGCGTGTGTGTGTGTGTGTGTGTGTGTGTGTGTGTGTGTGTGTGTGTGTGTGTGCGCGTGTGCATCCATCTTTCCCTGTTAATGAAAAACGGTTTAGACAACCCCCGCCCCTCCTACACCCCTCAGCATCATTCAGTTCACTCATCTTCTCTTCTCTTTACTACTTGATCTTTCCTCTTTTGTTACATTTATCGTCTCTGGCTTGGCTCAGTACACACATGCAGTATCTCTGACGTCCACACTCCTGAAACACCACCTTCATGACCTAGGTCGTGAACTACCTTTCCCTTCTGTTCCCATCCTTTCTTCTTCCCTTCTCTCACACCTGACGAAGGAACTGTGTTCCGAAAGCTTGTCCTTTTTGTCCCCTTTTTTCTGTTTCTTCATTTGTGTTACTATCGGCGGTACAGCACAAAGGTAAGTACTTGCCAGCCATTCTACCTCCTTGCTATAATTTGACGACTTTCAACCACCATATCTTCCTCCCCTTATAGCTATCGGCATGGAACTGCTATCGTGTACAACGGGAGACTTCGGACAACAATTACACACAGACCATTCATTTGTGTCCTGTAGTTTTTGCTGCAGAGCGAAATATTAACACACGCGCACGCACACACACGCGCACGCACACACACGCGCACGCACACACACGCGCACGCACACACACACACGCACGCACGCGCGCGCGCGCACACACACACACACGCGCACACACACAATGTAGAATTTTATATACACCGGTAACTTTCCATCCCAATATACACCACCCTTTTATCATTGTCAACCCTCAAGCAACAATGCAACCAATAAAACTATTTTCTAAGAGTAAATATAATTTTCAAAGAGTAATTATTGTTCCCATTTTGCGTTATATTCTTCAAATCGCTAAATATCTATGAGATCGCTATAAAACCTTGGCTAAAGCCTTCCTCAGGTATAAATTAGTAACTGTACCAATATTGAAGTCTCTGCGTCTTGTTGTTCGGATGTGATAAGCATACACTGAACAGACATTCACATTAATATATATCAATTAGATAAATAGCTATCTGATTGCCATAAAACCGTGCCTAAAACCCTCCCCAGTTAGACATTAGTAACTGTATAAATTTTTAGCTCTTTATGTCTTGTGGTTCTGACGTGATAAACGTACATCAAACAGACATTCATAGGTATAGATGGACTGTGTTATGCATCACAAGACCAAGTGCCATTACTTTATATTTCTGATGTGACCACAATTAGTGCTGTTTAGTAGTTATTTACAGTGAGATTTCACTACTAAGTGAAGTAACACTAACCCTTCTTTGGTACAAAAAGTTGAGAAACATTCATAAATGAATATATTTCAAGAACATGTAAAATTTAGGTTCCATTATGTCATTTACGACATATGGCGCTTTGACTAGGGATGCGTAACACCGTCCGTATTAAGTAAACTTCCTTGCAAGTATATGATGCCTATTTGTTCATATATCACAAATGAACTACAAAAATGTGAAGGTGATCCAGTAGGTGTACTCTACTGTTTAAAACATTATTTCCCGCATTTTACATTTTCCTGCATTTTACACCATTTTCATTAAGTCCCTTGAAAAGTCTAAAAATGGGGTTCTACTGTATTATGGTGGAACTTCAAGCTTACTGATTATAAATGTAAGTTTAAACAGTGTACTTTTGATGTTCCGACCAATCTGTGATTTATTTCTTAATAGTATAAATATACAGCTTCATTCTTTGCACATGTGTACATGACTAATAAGACTTACTGAATTTGTTTCTCCCCCCCTGCATTATTATTTCAGGCAACAGTTACACGAAATGAGTCCTGAACTGAAGGAACTGGAATCTAAGTTGAGGGCGGGCTACGTCTTCAAGGAACTGTGTGCTCAGAAGGCCGAGAAGGAGGCGGAGAGGATGAGGGAGAAAGTAAGTGTGTGTGGCTGGGCGTTCTCTGCAAAAGCAATAGGTGTTAAAAGTTTTTGTCTCTAGTGGGACATTTGGGTGTTATTTACTACGGTTATGTTCTGCTTCTCTGTTGTAGTTACTGTTTTAGTTGCTCCTATAATCAACTAGCAAACCCGGCAACGCTTCGCAGTCGCTAATGTGTATGGGATATATACCCTAACCTCTTCTCTTCTTCTCCCGATGTCTATCGCTTCCTTTCCTCCCTCCTCTACTTCTCCTCCCAGCTTCCTTTCTCCATCTCCTCCTCCCCGTATCTTCACACCACTCCCTCTTACCCCACACTATATCCATCTCCTCCCCTTCCTATCATCCCCCCTTTTTAAATCCATTTCATTCCCCCATTCTCTATCTCCTCCCCTCCCTCTCTGATCTTATTTATTATTACTGCAGTCGGGACCCGGATTGGGAATAAAAGTAAAAAAGGATGGGTAAAACAATCGTAATCTGGTTATTAGAGAGAACTTTTCTAGCTGCTCTATCTGTGTGGTTATACCTGGGCCGCTGACATTTACAAATGACAAGTGAAGAGCAAGACGTGTGAGGAGCTAGTCACTACGAACGGTCCAATCACAGCGCGCTAAACATTTCCAGTGATCACGTGCTGTGACGTCAACGTTCCCGCGTTGCTGGCTTTACTCAGTGCTACCGTAAACAAATTTGTGTATCGTGTTTACCGCGTGTTTATGTTGTGTCTGTGCTTTTTTCGCTGCGATATGCTTTACTGTGAGTGGTTTAACTTTCCGAGTTCTAGTAATTGGATAATGTTATTGAAAAGATGTTTGTCTGGCGACGTTTTCTGAGTAATTTCTCAATTTCGTATGAATAAAAACTTCGAAGCATATGCTCTGAGCAGGAAGTTCAATCTCGCTTCAAACGATCGGAAAGAAGTTATGGTGCAGTGGCTACAAGAAATAGATATTGCTGCAGATATGTCAATGTCAAAACTTCTTTTATATTCGCTTGTGAAACAAAATAAGCCTATTACGCCCACATATGCAGTAGACGAAATTTCAAAGGAGCAGCGTCACAATGTAAGAAGGCTGCCCCCATTCCACTACCATTTTAACCCTATACAATTAGTATGGAGTGACGCGAAGAATTATGTAAGGAACAATAATTCTTTCGCAATAACAGAGGTGGAGAGGTTGTTGCGTGAAGCTCTTGCCAATTTGGATGCTGCATCTTGGAAAAAAAGGGTCGAGCACGTTGAAAAACTGATTCGGGCAGTGCAGACAATGGAAGGCATCATCAGTAATATGAGCAGTTAATGATTTATCTTGGTGATGATGATGATTTTGGCAGTGACGACAACAGTGAAGTTGGGGATCTGGTTGTAATTGCACCATTAAGCCGTAAATTGGTGAGTGAAAAGCGCTGTGACCATAAAACGCAGAGAGAGAAGTTACTATCTTGATTATTGTTTATTTCATATTTGTCATGATCCAATGATTATTTTCTATATTTCTTTGCTCCGTTATTGAAAGTGAGTGCGTTGTTATGCCCTTGTCTACATTACTATGCCATTAATTAATTGCTTCTTTGTGGTAGCAGCTCAAGAACTCATTATTATATGCACTTTCATTGCTCAGTAGCTTACATTTACGAGATGAAACTGAAAACCATTTCGTCTGCTGTGTGTATAGAGGCTAGTGTTGCAACGTCGCTAAAGCAGTGTAGCCAACTTAACTCGCCATAACACGAAACGTCAAGTGCAATGTTTCAGCGGCCCGGGTATAGCAGCTTTAATGTCCGTACTCTTAATGGTTTTATTGCACGAACATACATATGAACAGCGAACTGATGAAACAATCTCCGACATTTCAGTAAGTGATTGGTCTTGTTTCGGAGAATCATCAAACGGTGGGCATAAAAATTCATACAGTTGACTTTCTTGTTAGTTACTTTACCTGTATGTGAATAATGAACTCTTATTAGGAATCTAATTGGAACACAATTAACAACATTGCTACATACCGGTAAAATTTTACATTACATGAGACAGGCAACAGCTGTTGGATCATGGGAATGAAGCCAACCAATCGTGGCAAAGCTTGAGACAGCCAATAAAATTTTAGTTGGCGAGAGTTGTTTTCTCTTCATACTAAACAATACCACTCCCGTGAACCACATTCATTGCCAAGGTGGGGTGGCTTGCGTGCCTCAACGATGCAGATAGCCGTACCGTAGGTGCAACCACAGCGGAGGGGTATCTGTGGAGAGGCCAGACAAACGTGTGGATCCTGAAGAGGGGCAGCAGCCTTTTCAGTAGCTACAGGGGCAACAGTCTGGATGATTGACTGAGCTGGCCTTGTAACATCAGCTAATGTGGCTTTGCCACACAGCTACTGCGAACAGCTGAAAGCAAGGGGAAACTACAGCCGTTACCTTTCCCGAGGACATGCAGCTCTACTGTATGAACATATGATGATGGCATCCTCTCGGGTAAAATATTCCGGAGGTAAAATAGTCCCCCATTCGGATCTCCGGGCGGGGACTACTCAGGAGGATGCGATCATCAGGAAAGACAATACTGGCATTCTACGGGTCGAAGCGTGGAATGTTAGATCCCTTAATAGAGTAGGAAAATTAGAAAATTTAAAAAGGGAAATGATAGGTTGAAGTTAGATATAGTGGGGATTAGTGAAGTTCGGTGGCAGGATGAACAGGATTTCTGGTCAGGTGAGTATAGGATTATAAATACAAAATCAATTGGGGGTATCACAGGAGTAGGATTGATAATGAATAAGAAAATAGGAATGCGGGTAAACTACTATGACCAGCACAGTGATCGCATTATCATTGTCAAGATAGATACGAAGCCAACACCGACAACAGTAGTACAGGTTTATATGCCAACTAGCTCTGCCGATGAGGAAATTGAAGAAATATATGAGGAGCTAAAGGAAATTATTCATACAATTAAGGGAGAGGAAAACTTAATTGTTATGGGAGACTGGAATTCGGTAGTAGGACAAGGAAGGGAAGGGAATATAGTAGGTGAATATGGTCTGGGCAAAAGGAACGAAAGAGGAAGCCGCCTCGTCGAATTTTGCACGGAACATAATTTAGTTATAACAAACACCTGGTTCAAGAATCACGAAAGAAGGTTGTATACGTGGAAGAGACCAGGAGACACCGGGAGATACCAGATAGATTTTATAATGGTAAGACATAGATTTTGGAACCAGATTTTACAGTGTAAGACATACCCAGGGGCAGATATAGACTCTGACCGTAACTTGTTGGTTATGAACTGTAGGCTGAAACTAAAGAAACTACAAAAAGGTAGGAAAATAAGGAGATGGGACCTGGATAAATTGAAGGAACCTGAGGTTCTTAAAAATTTTAGAGGGAGCTTTAGGCAACAATTGACAGAAACAGGGGAAAATAAAACAGTAGAGGAGGAATGGGTAAAATTGAGAGATGAAATAGTGAAGGTATTAGAGGACAAAATAGGTAGGAAGGCAAGACCTACAAAAAATCCTTGGATATCACAGGAGATACTAAATTTAATCGTTGAAACGAGAAAATATAAAAATGCAGTAAATGAAACAGGCAAAATGGAGAACAGACGACTAAGAAATGAGATTGACAGGAAGTGCAAAATGGCTAAGCAGGGGTGGCTAGAAAGCAAATGGCAAGGATGTAGAAGAATGTATAAATAGGGGAAAAATAGATACAGCCTACAGGAAAATAAAAGAAACATTTGGAGATAAGAAAAACAGCTTTATGAATATCAAGGACACTGATGGAAAACCAATTATCAGCAAAGAAGGGAAAGCTGAAAAGTGGAAAGAGTATATAGAGGGGCTCTACAAAGGAAATGAACTTCGAGACAATATTGTAGGAAGGGAAGAGGATTTAGATGAAGATGAAATAGGTGATACTGTACTGAGAGAAGAATTTGACAGAGCCCTGAAAGACCTAAGTCAAAACAAGGCCCCTGGAGTAGACGATATTCCCTCAGAGCTACTGAAGTCTCTGGGAGAACCAGCCATGACAAACCTGTTTCACCTGGTGCGTAAGATGTATGAGACAGGCAAGTACCCTCAGACTTTAAGAAAAATGTTATAATCCCCATTCCAAAGAAAGCAGGTGCAGACAGGTGTGAAAACTACAGAACCATCAGTTTAATAAGTCATGGTTGCAAAATATTAACACGAATTATATACAGAAGGATGGAAAAACTGGTAGAAGCCGACTTCGGGAAAGATCAGTTTGGGTTCAGGAGAAATGTAGGAACACGGGAGGCAATGCTCACTTTACGGCTTATCCTAGAAGATAGATTAAGAAAAGGCAAACCTACATTCCTAGCTTTTGTAGATTTGGAGAAGGCATTTGACAATGTTGATTGGAATAAACTCTTTCAAGTTCTGAAGCAAGCAGGAGTAAAATATAGGGAACGTAAGTTTATTTACAACTTGTACAAAAAACAGACAGCGGTTGTCAGAGTTGAAGGGCATGAAAGGGATGCAGTGGTTGGAAAGGGAGTAAGACAGGGTTGTAGTCTCTCTCCATTGTTATTCAATTTGTACATTGAGCAAGCCATAAAGGAAAGCAAGGAGAAATTTGGTGAAGGAATTAAAGTTCAGGAGGAAGAATTAAAAACATTGCGTTTTGCCGACGACATAGTAATTCTGTCAGATACAGCAAAGGACCTGGAAGAGCAATTGAACGGAATGGACAGTGTGCTGAAAGGTGCATATAAGATGAACATTAACAAGAGCAAAACTACCGTAATGGAGTGCAGTGCAAGAAAATCAGGTGATGCTGAAGGAATTAGATTGGGAAACGAAGCAATAAAGGAGGTAGATGAGTTTTGTTACTTGGGCAGTAAAATAACAAATGATGGTCGCAGTACAGAGGATATAAAATGCAGAATGGCAATGGGTAGAAAAGCGTTCTTGAAAAAGAGAAATTTGTTAACATCGAATATTGATTTAAGCCTAAGAAAGTCCTTTCTGAAGGCATTTGTATGGAGTGTTGCCTTATATGGGAGTGAGACATGGACAATAAACAGTGCGGACAGGAAGAGGATAAAGGCTTTTGAAATATGGTGCTATAGAAGAATGCTGAAGATTAGGTGGGTGAATCGCGTAACTAATGAGGAGGTACTGAACAGAATTGGGGAGAAAAGAAATTTCTGGCATACCTTGACTAAAAGAAGGGATAGATTGGTAGGACACATTCTTAGACATCAAGGAATTGTGAATGTAGCATTGGAGGGAAGTGTGTGGGGTAAAAATCGCAGAGGAAGACCAAGAGATGGATACAGTAAGCAGATTCAGACAGATGTAGGTTGCCGTTCTTATGTGGAGATGAAGAGGCTTGCTCAGGATCGTGTGTTGTGGAGAGCTGCATCAAACCAGTCTCCGGACTGAAGACCACAACAACAAATAAACAATATTATTTTGAGAATCCGCATAATAATTTAGTTTCAGACACATTAAAAGTACTGAGGAAGATGATATTTTTCATGTATAAGAGTGAAATGGACTTCCCTTATGGAAACAGTCATACAAATGCTAATCACTTATAACCACGAGAACAATCAATAGTGTTTCCATGAACAAAAAGTGTAGTACTGGTAAGAAATCGGCAAATCTCATTGGATATTGGGTATTATCACCCGATTGGCTAACAGTGACGTAACACAATTTCTCGGAATCAACAGCTGTTGCCAAAATTGCCTGTGTATCGGATTTAAAATTAAACCCTACATACCACTTAATCCCTGGCTTCAAGCAATGCCCTCCCTTTCTTCTAACCTTTTGTGTGTATTTGTTTGCTCCGTTACAGCATATTTGGTTGCTAGGCGAGTAGCGAATGAATAAGTTGATTGGTGGAGAATCTAGAAAATGATCCGATCTGGAAGCGTACATTTAGTTATTCTCAAATTCTAATATTATCTGGTACATTTTCCAAAAAATTTCTTTCATTCAAACCTTGTACTGAGAATTACGAACAGAACAAAGAAAATATCAGCCAAATTGGTGAAGCCATTCTCAAGTGATGTGGTTTCATACATGCGGCAATTCATTTTTATTATATATAAAAAAAATAGACGGAGATTACCTACCAGGCGAAGGAGCACAGGAAGTGATAGTAGCACAAATAACTCAATGAATTCACACACACACACACACACACACACACACACACACACACTAGCTTTCGCAGCCTAGCTGCTTCTTCAGGCAGAAGGGAAGGAGAGGGAAAAGGAAATGATGAGGGTTTAAAGGTAGTGGATAAGGAGTCATTCCAATCCCGGGACAGGAAAGACTTACCTTGGGGGGAAAAAAAGGAGGGTAAACAAATTCACACACACCCACACATTTACGCAGACGCAAATACACCTAGGCAGTCATACTGCAGGGGGAAAAAAGTGTAAATATGTGTGTGTGTGTGTGTGTGTGTGTGTGTGTGTGTGTGTGTGTGTGTGTGTGTCTGTGTGTGTATTTGTTTACCTTCCTTTCCTTCTTCGTATCATAAATATTAAATAAATAGGTATCTAAAAACATTCCTATGTCCGTCTCCTGCTTCTAAGCTACCTCCCGACCAATTTTGAGCCAAATTGGTTCAGACATTCTGTAGTTATAAATACTGTAACTAACATAACTTTATATATTAAGATGAAAAATTCCTAGCAGGAAAAGTTATATATATATATATATAAAAAAAAAAAAAAAACGAAGATTACTCGCCAGGTGAAGGAGCACAGGTGTGACAGCATCACAAATAAATGAATACACACACACATTCCAATCCCGGGAGAGGAAAGACTTACCTTGGGGGGAAAAAAAGGAGGGTAAACAAATGCACACATACCAACACATTCACACAATGTGAATTGTATGACAATGAACCAGATTTCCATCAGGATGAATGGCCACTGCCAAACGGTGCCAAAAAGCCTCAGTGGATACGTTACAGGAACATTTATCATCTTCCATCAAGTGTAGGTCTCCGCAGTCATGGTGGTTTATGTTTTTATTATATACTACTGGCCGTTAAAATTGTTACACTAAGAAGAAATGCAGATGATAAACAGGTATTCATTGCACAAATATATTATACTAGAACTGACATGTGATTACATTTTCACGCAATTCGGTTGCATAGATCCTTAGAAATCAGTACCCAGAATAACCACCTCTGGCCGTAATAACGGCCTTGATACGCTTGGGCATTGAGTCAAACAGACCTTGGATGGCGTGTACAGGTACAGATGCTCATGCAGCTTCAACACGATACCGCAGTTCATCAAAAGTAGTGACTGGCATATTGTGACGAGCCAGTTGCTCAGCCATCATTGATCAGATGTTTTCAATTGGTGAGAGATCTGGAGAAGGGCAGCAGTCGAACATTTTTTGTATCCAGAAAGGCCCGTACAGGACCTGCAACATGCGCTCATGCATTATCCTGCTGAAATCTAGGGTTTCGCAGGGATTGAATGAAGGGTAGAGCCATGGTTCGTAACACATCTGAAATGTAACCGCCACTGTTCAAAGTGCCGTCGATGCGAACAAGAGGTGACTGAGATTTGTAATCAATGGCACCACTTACCATCATACTGGGTGATATGCCAGTATGGCGATGACGAATACACACTTCCAATGTGCGTTCACAGCAATGTCATCAAACATGAATGCAACCATCATGATGCTGTAAACAGAACCTGGATGCATCCGAAAAAATGACATTTTGCCATTCGTGCACCCAGGTTCATCATTGCGTACACCATTGTAGGCGCTCCTGTCTGTGATGCAGCATCGAGGGTAACTGTAGCCATGGTCTCAGAGATGATAGTCCATGCTGCTGCAAACGTCATCGAACTGTTCGTGCAGATGGTTGTTGTCTTGCAAATGTCCACATCTGTTGACTTGGGGATCGAGATGGTGCTGCACGATACATTACAGTCATCTCGACTGCTAGTGATACGAAGCCGTTGGGATCCAGCACAGCATTCTGTATTGCCCTCCTGAACCCATCGATCCCATATTCTGCTAAGTCATTGGATCGTGACCAATGTGAGCAGCAATGTCACAATACGATAAACCTCAAACAATCCGACCTTTATCAAAGTCGGAAACATGATGATACTCATTTATCCTCCTTACACGAGGCATCACAACAATGTTTCACCAGGCAATGCTGGTGAACTGATGTTTGTGTATGAGAAATCAGTTCAAAACTTTCCTCATGTCAGCACATTGTAGGTGTCGCCACCGTGCCAACCTTGTGTGAATTCTCTGAAAAAGCTAATCATTTGCATATCACAGTATCTTCTTCCTGTCAATTAAATTTCACGTATGTAGCACGTCATCTTCATAGTGTAGCAATGTTAATGGCCAGGAGTGTAGGTAAAAGCATAACCATGTTGTGCATTGGGCACTGACTTTTTTGCACACGACAGCTTTTTTGCTACACTTGGCATTACAAATTCCGCAGAATATAAACATTGGGTGTGTATCTGTTCCGGCATCAACTGCAGGACCAGATGATTGAGGCCTACAACGACATCCAATTTTTATATTTTGTAACGACAAATGCAGCAAAAATGCTGTTGTGTGAAAAAGTCAGTGGCCAGTCCATTACAAGGCTACCCTTATAATAATAACACAAACCACCATGGCAGTGTAAACCTACACTTGGTACAAGTAATAAATGTTCCTGTAATATATCCACTGATGATGATGAGCCTGCTGTGGCTTGAGAACTAGTTATGGAACAAAAACATCCATAAAAGCAGCTGGTTGCATTTTTTAAGTGTTGACCTCTAAAACATGTACAGAGCTATTTAGAGCTGTAAATGACAGGAAAAGCTCCGCCAAGGTGGTTGCCAAGATACAGAGTAGACACGTACCAGAAGAAGAAGAAGCAGTTTTTAACAAAAAGAAAACATCAATTAACTCTACATCTTTAGTTCACATCCAACATAGATATTTAAAAAACATTTGATAAAGAATGAAAATATCAAATAAACAATGTCCAGAGACATATTGTTTTTACGTTCCCTGTTTTTACGATTTCCCACCATTTACACCTTTTTTGTTGGTCCCGTCAAATTTCCTATGTTCACAATGTTAATTGGCCCCCGTTTGTGTGTTAACATATTTATGCTTTTTCCCACGTTTTACGCTTTTCAAAAGAATGTTCGTGGAGAAAAAATGACGCTATCTATATACATTGACACTGGCATGGCTTTCACATTAAAGTATAGTGCTTAAAAATTGTTTGCAGTCAAGTTTTTTAACACTTTGCATTTATTCATAAGTATATTTCACGTTTTGTTGTTGGCAGTACGTGTCTAGTTGACTTACGACGCGCCAATTTGTGGCAGTGTAGTTCCTCTTTCTACCAGATTCTTTGCCAGAGCAGCTGGCGTGTACTCAATCAGAACCAGTTGCTTTGTTGACATGAGAATAAAGAGTTGAATTGTTTTTGTGATACATTTTTCTGACTGATAAAGAACATTATCTGTTAAATTTGGGTATAATAATACCCACAACCTCAAAAAAGCAATAATAGTGTGAGATGCCGATCCTATGCAAACGTCACAAAAATACTTATGCATATATTTGCACTAGAGAACGCGAATAAATTCTCTATTAGAGATATTAAACTGAAGTAGAGGCATTGAATTAAAATTTATACCACGACTGGGATACGAACTCAGGATTTCCTGCTTACTGGCAGACGCCATAAACTTTAGGCCACTGAAACTTAATGTATACAGTGACTGCATGGAAGGTCTTAAGGCACGCCCCCTCCACTACATACAGCAGAAACTTGTTTTTACATTCTTCAAGGGACTTCAGTCAAATGATGTAAAATGCAGGAAATAATGTTTTAAATGATAAAAAATGCTTACTGGATCAGCCTTGCATTTTTGTAGTTTATTTGTGATATATGTACATAATAGACATCTAAATACTCGCCAGGAAGTTTATTATATAATAGAGGTTATCAAATTTTTTACTATTTTAAGCGCCAGGCAGAACTGGTAATTTTATGAGAAGTAGAAATTTTGAATGTAATTTCATTCATTATAATGGAGGATGCTGCTGCTGGGCTATGTAACGTATCTTCAAAATTACCTGAACCACTTCGATAGATATCGTTTGGACACCGCTGCCAGGCTATGTAACACATTTTAAAAATTACTGCCTTTTACCAGCATTAATTATTTACGTAGTAAAACTCGTAAAGTTCTGTTCTTTTTGTATTTTTCGAAGTTTCACAAGACGATATTAGAGAATTTATTCGCATTCTCTAGTACAAATATATGCATAAGTATTTTTGTGACGTTTGCATCGGATCGGCATCTCACACTATTATTGCTTTTTTGAGGTTGTGGGTATTATGATACCCAACTTTAACAGATAATGTTCTTTATCAATCAGAAAAATGTATCACAAAAACAATGCAACTCTTTATTCTCATGTCAACAAAGCAACTGGTTCTGATTGAGTACACGCCAGCCGCTCTGGCAAAGAATCTGGTAGAAAGAGGAACTACACCGCCACAAATTGGCGCATCGTAAGTCGACTAGATACATATTGCCAACAACAAAACGCGAAATATACATTTGAATAAATGCAAAGTGTCAAGAAACTTGATTGTGAATAATTTTTAAGCGCTATACTTTAAGGTGAAAGCCATGCCAGTGTCAGTTTATGTAGATTGCATCATTTTTTCTTCACGAACATTCTTTTTAAAAGCGTAAAACGTGGGAAAAGCGTAAAACGTGGGAAAAGCATAAATATTGTGAGGATACAGGGTTTTAGGTTAGTAACCTCTTTGGTACGTTTTGGTCGTACGATAGTTATCGTTGGAGTGCAGCGAGAGCTGCTGGCAACAATGCTTAGGTTCGAATGTTCTTTGTTTGTTGGCCGGTGTGCGGCAGTCTCCCACCGACCGCAGTGCGAGGCAGTAGCGTGCTGATAGTGCGTCCATAACCCGCATTTAGCGGTGGCTAAAGTTTTGCCCATCAGTCGTCTTGCATATGAGTTTCGGTTGTAATTGCGTTTTGTTTCAGTGTGGACTTGTAGACATCATCGTAGTGGCTCACGGTTATTTAAACAGTGTATTTAAAGGAAGAGTTTTTAACATTTGTCATTCCATAATGAAGGAAGTTAACAAAGTTTATTGTTATATATCAACCTAGTAATTGTCCGCATCCCATACCGTCAAATCATTGGAACAATTATTAAATGATTAAGCACCAAATAGAATATAACGGCAACTTCGCCCATTGCGGATTAGGTGGACGCAGCTGTACCGTTACAATATGTTAACGCACAAACGGGGGCCAATTAACATTGTGAACATAGGAAATTTGATGGAACCAACAAAAAATGTTGTAAATGATGGGAAAATGTTAAAACCGAGAACATAAAAATGAGGTTTTACTGTAAATTTCAACTCTGCTTCCTGTTCTCTTATAAATACGAATCAAATTGAAAAGGCTCTCCAACAGTTGAATAGCAGCCCCCCCAAAAAACGTTAGCCTAGTAAGCAGAAGGACCCGGGTTCGAATCCTGGCTACAGCATAAATTTTAATTCAATTTCTCTATGTCAGTTTAATATCTTCAAATAATGAAAAATTCCAAGAATTATAAAAACAATTCTGTGAATTTCAAGGATCTCTCTTTGAAGGGGAAACAAAAATCCTGGGTTTTTCTCAGATCTCCCTGTTGCCCCAGAGTGTATATGCCTCTGGATTTACCTCTGTATCCATTACTTGTCAACGTACTGGCTGTCCAGCGATTTAACCGGTACACGAAATTTATACAGATGGCGATCGAAGAGCGCGAGGCCCTGGAGCGGATGAAGCGGGAAGACGATGAGATGGAGTTGAGAAAGATGGAGGAGAAGGCGCAGCGGCAGCTGGAGTACCGGCACCAGCTGCAGGACCAGATGATCGAGGCCTACAGCCGCCGCGAGGCCGCCTTCGTCGAGTTCCTGCAGGAGAAGCGCATGATCGACGAGGCGGTGCGCAGGATCCACGAGGAGGACTCCAGGTGTGCTGGAAGAAGTTCAATTCGTGGTTGGGTGGTTTTACGGGATGCCCATTCTAGAGTCATTTAAAATAGTATAAAGGGTATTATTTCTACATCTACATACATACTCCGCAATTCGCCGCAAGGTGCGTGGCGGAGGGTACACTGTACCTCTACTAGGCATTTCCTTTCCTATTCCACTCCCAAATTGAACGAGGAAAAAAAGAATGTCTATATGCCTCCGTACGAGTCCTAATTTCTCTTATCTTGTCTTTGTGATCTTTACGCGAAATGTAAGTAGGCGGCAGCAAGATCGTACTACACTCAGCTTCAAATTCCGGCCCTCTAAATTTACATAACAGAAATTCACGAAAAGAATGTCGTCTTTCTTCCAGCGATCACCAATTGAGTTGCCGGAGCATTTCCGTGACACTCGCGCATTGGTCGAACCTACCGGTAACAAATTTAGCTGCTCGCCTCTGAACCACCTCTATGTCTTCCTTTAAACTGATCTGCTGCGGGTCCCAAACCCTTGAGCAATAACTCAACATGTGGTCGTACAAGCATTTTATACGCGGTCTCCTTTACAGGTGAAGTACATCTTCCCAAAATTCTCCCAATAAACCGAAGTCGGCTGTCCGCCTTACTCACAACTGTCCTTACATGCTCGTTCCATTTCATATCGCTCTGCAAGGTTACACCTAGATATTTGAACGACGCAACAGCATCAAGGAGCTCACTACTAATGCTGTATTCGAACATTATGGGATTGTTTTTTCTACTCATGTGCATCACATTACATTTTTCTACATTGAGAGCTAGCTGCCATTCTTCACACCAACTAGAAATTTTGTCGAAGTCATCCTGTACGCTATTACAGTCAGTTAAAGATGACACCCTCCCATACACCGCAGCATCATCAGCAAACAGCCGCAAATTACAGCTTACTCTGTCCATTAGATCATTTATGTAGATAGAAAATAATAGCGGTCCTATCACACTCCCCTGGGGCACGCCTGACGATACACTCGTCTCTGATGAACACTCGCCGTCGAGAACAACGTACTGCGTTCTATTACCTAGGAAGTCTTCCAGACAGTCACAAATCTGTGAACCTATTCCATAAGCTCGTATCTTCGTTAGCAGTCTGCTGTGTGGCATAAGTAGTTCGTAAGTTTAGGGCTGATGACCCCTTAGTTGACTCCCATAAGCTATACAAACATTTGAACATTTTTTAACATTAAAACAAGAGCAAAACAATGGTAACAAGATGCAGTCTTAAGAAATCAGGTGACGCTGAAGGAAACAGATTAGGTAATGAAACAATAAAGGTGGTAGATGAGTTTTGTTATTTGGCCAGTAAAATAACGTATGATGGCCGCAGTACACAGAGGATATAAAATGCAGAATGGCAATGGGAAGAAAAGAGTTTTTGAAAAAGAGAAATATGTTAACATCGAATATTAATTTAAAAATAAAGAAGATTTTTCTGAAGGCATTTGTGTTCAGTGTTGCCTTGTATGGAAGTGAAACATGGACGATAAACAGTGTGGATAGGAATAGGATAGAGGCTTTTACAGAAGAATGCTGAAGATTAGATGGGTGGATTGCGTAACTCATGAGGAGGTACTGAACAGAACTGGGGAGAAAAGGAATTTCTGGCATACCTTGACAAAAAGAAGGTATTGATTCTTAGGATACATTCTTAGACATCAAGGAATCGTGAATTTGGCATTGGAGGGAAGTGTGTGGGGTAAAAATCGCAGACAGAGACCAAGACATGAATACAGTAAGCAGATTTAAATGGATGTAGGGTGTCGTTCTAATGAGGAGATGAAGAGGCTTGCTCAGGATAGAGTAGGGTTGAGAGCTGCATCAAAACCCGTCTCTGGACTGAAGACAACAACAACAACAGTTACAGTTACTTTGTGTGTATAATAAATGCTTTTACTGTTCGTTAAATTTGAAAACTAACTGTTATTAGTATTGGCATTACAAGTAATGATTGACTCCTCAACCCTGACAAGAACATGATATACAGCTCAGTTGCTGATGATGCACCAACTAGTGCATTGTGCGCTTGAAGACTCAGAGAGGATACCAAAATTCACATACTATTAAAAAGCATTTACTGTTTCTCTCTTTGCTCTGTTTGTGTTTCAGTATTTATTTTGCACTGTTTGTTCCTTATCTTCTCTGATGAAAAAAATGTGTAAGAAAGCGTTGTGCATTTCCAGGGAATTTGAGCAGAAGATGCTAATGATGAAGAAAACAAAGAAGGAAATGGACGACTTCAAGAAGGCGCGTGACGAGTGGAGGAAGAAGGAATTGGAATCAGTTGAATTGGAGAACAAGTGAGTATATTAACCTACAGTTCCCACCCTATTTACCCACACAGATTTCCATTATGAGCACTTTTGCCCCCTTACACTGGTGCTCCTCTGCAGAAAGTATGGTAAAAGTGAGGAGGAGAAAGGAGGACTGAGAGAATCCACTCTCTCCCCCCACTCTCTCCCCCCCACTCTCCCCCCCACTCTCCCCCCCCTCTCCCCCCACTATCCCCCCCACTCTCCCCCCCACTCTCTCTCCCCCCCACTCTCTCTCCCCCCCACTCTCTCTCCCCCCACTCTCTCTCCCCCCACTCTCTCTCCCCCCCACTCTCTCTCCCCCCCACTCTCTCTCCCCCCCACTCTCTCTCCCCCCCACTCTCTCTCCCCCCACTCTCTCTCCCCCCACTCTCTCTCCCCCCCCACTTTCTCTCCCCCCACTCTCTCTCCCCCCACTCTCTCCCCCCCAACTCTCTCTCCCCCCAACTCTCTCTCCCCCCACTCTCTCTCTCCCCCCACTCTCTCTCTCCCCCCCACTCTCTCTCTCCCCCCCCACTCTCTCTCTCCCCCCCCACTCTCTCTCCCCCCCCCCACTCTCTCTCTCCCCCCCACTCTCTCTCTCCCCCCCACTCTCTCTCTCTCCCCCCCACTCTCTCTCTTCCCCCCACTCTCTCTTCCCCCCCCACTCTCTCTTCCCCCCCCCACTCTCTCTTCCCCCCACTCTCTCTTCCCCCCACTCTCTCTTCCCCCCACTCTCTCTCCCCCCCACTCTCTTTCCCCTCCCCACTCTCTTTCCCCTCCCCACTCTCTTTCCCCTCCCCACTCTCTTTCCCCTCCCCACTCTCTCTCCCCCTCCCCACTCTCTCTCCCCCTCCCCACTCTCTCTCCCCCTCCCCACTCTCTCTCCCCCTCCCCACTCTCTCTCCCCCTCCCCACTCTCTCTCCCCCTCCCCACTCTCTCCCCCCCTCACCACTCTCTCCCCCCCTCACCACTCTCTCCCCCCCTCACCACTCTCTCCCCCCCTCACCACTCTCTCCCCCCCTCACCACTCTCTCCCCCCCTCACCACTCTCTCTCCCCCTCACCACTCTCTCTCCCCCTCACCACTCTCTCTCCCCCTCACCACTCTCTCCCCCCCTCACCACTCTCTCCCCCCCTCACCACTCTCCCCCCCTCACCACTCTCCCCCCCTCACCACTCTCCCCCCCCTCACCACTCTCCCCCCCTCACCACTCTCCCCCCCTCACCACTCTCCCCCCCTCACCACTCTCCCCCCCTCACCACTCTCCCCCCCTCACCACTCTCCCCCCCTCACCACTCTCCCCCCCTCACCACTCTCCCCCCCTCACCACTCTCCCCCCCTCACCACTCTCTCCCCCCTCACCACTCTCTCCCCCCTCCCCACTGTCCCCCCCCACTCTCTCTCTCCCCCCCTCCCCACTGTCCCCCCCCACTCTCTCCCCCCCACTCTCTTCCCCCCCACTCTCTCTCTCCCCCCCACTCTCTCTCTCCCCCCCACTCTCTCTCTCCCCCCCACTCTCTCTCTCCCCCCCACTCTCTCTCTCCCCCCCACTCTCTCTCTCCCCCCCCACTCTCTCTCTCCCCCCCACTCTCTCTCTCCCCCCCACTCTCTCTCTCCCCCCCACTCTCTCTCTCCCCCCCACTCTCTCTCCCCCTCCCCACTCTCTCTCCCCCTCCCCACTCTCTCTCCCCCTCCCCACTCTCTCTCCCCCTCCCCACTCTCTCTCCCCCTCCCCACTCTCTCTCCCCCTCCCCACTCTCTCTCCCCCTCCCCACTCTCTCTCCCCCTCCCCACTCTCTCTCCCCCTCCCCACTCTCTCTCCCCCTCCCCACTCTCTCTCCCCCTCCCCACTCTCTCTCCCCCTCCCCACTCTCTCTCCCCCTCCCCACTCTCTCTCCCCCTCCCCACTCTCTCTCCCCCTCCCCACTCTCTCTCCCCCTCCCCACTCTCTCTCCCCCTCCCCACTCTCTCTCCCCCTCACCACTCTCTCTCCCCCTCACCACTCTCTCTCCCCCTCACCACTCTCCCCCCCCCTCACCACTCTCCCCCCCCCACTCTCTTCCCCCCCCACTCTCTTCCCCCCCCACTCTCTTCCCCCCCCACTCTCTCTCTCTCTCTCTCTCTCTCTCTCTCTCTCTCTCTCTCTCTCTCTCTCCCCCCTCCCCCCCTTTCCCTTTAGGTTCGGGAATCACTTCAATTGCTGATACTTTCTAGAACTAAAAGGTACTTAATCAAAAGATCATAATTAATAATAATATTTATGTAACTTTCCAGATTTTATGTTTGCCAGGTGGAACAAATGACACTCAAATGCATTGAAACTTTTTCTTTTATTGCTGAACTGTCAGATGCACAATTTAAGAGAAGTAGACCGAGGCTGTCAAAACAAGGCCACCTCCGTAGTCCAGTGGACAGCATGGTAGATTGCCACATAGGGGGCCCAGCTTTGATTCGCAGTCGCGTTGGAGATTTTCTCCACTCGGGTGCTGGTGTCGTGTTGTCCTCATCATCATTTCATCATCATCGACACGCAAGTTACCCATGTGGCGTCACTTAAAGACTCGCACCAGGCCAGCCGAACACGATCCAAATGGGGTCAAGTTGCCAAAAATGCTATATGAAATCATCATCAGGTGTCATATTTTTGCTGCATGCCTGAAAAAGGGTGCAATGTTGTATCTCTTCTGAAGCCAGCTAATCTTCCCCGACACTGTTCCAAAGACGCAAAAATTCAAGATTCTTGATCCTTTCTTCGGACCTATTTTTCCTGTTCTTATGGTTGGAAATGGCTTGTATCAGGCGCTGACTGTAGTCATTTTCTCTTGTAAGACTCTTCGGAGATGGTTAATGCATGTGGGTGATTTTCAGTATCTGAGACAACTTTTGTGCAGTGAACTACAGTAGAACCTCGTTTTTAAGCTTTTCAAGGGACTTAAGTAAAATGGTGTAAAATGCAGGAAACAATGTTTTAAATTGTAAAATATGCTTACTGCATCAGACTTGCATTTTCGTAGTTTGTGATATATGTACATAATAGGCATCTAAATACTCGCCAGGAAGTTATATTACTCGCCAGGAAGTTATATACAAGAAAGGTTATCCAAATTTTTACTATTTTAAGCGCCAGGCAAAACGTAATTTTATGGGAAGTAGAATGTTTTGACGTAATTTCATACATTATAATCGAGGACGCCGCTATTTTAAGCGCCAAACAGAATTGGTAATTTTATGGGAAGTAGAAATTTTTGATTTAATTTCATTCATTATAATCAAAGGACGCCACTGCTGGGCTATGTAACACATCTTCAAAATTACTGCCTTTTACCGGCATTACATAATTATTTACGTAGTAAAACTCAAAGTTTCATTATTTTTGTATTTTTAGATGTTTCACACGACGATATTAGAGAATTTATTCACGTTCTTGAGTACAAACATATGCATAAGTGTGCATCTTCATGTTTTCGCGGCGCAATGACTGTTCAAAGAAGTTTCGGGCGTGCAGCCGCATAAACTTTATGCGGCTGCACGCCCGAAACTTCTTTGAACATATGCATAAGTATTTTTGTGACGGCATAGGATCGACACCTCTCACTATCACTTTTTTGAGCTTGTGGGTATTATGATACCCAACTTTGACAGATAACGTTCTTTATTAAGCAGAAATATGTATCACAAAAACAATACAACTCTTTATTCTCACTTCAACAAAGCAACTGGTTCTGATTGTTTGAGTAGACGCCAGGAAATTTGACGGGATCGACAAAAATAGTGTAAATGGCGGGAAAATGTAAAAACTGAGAATGTAAAAACGAGGTTTTACTGTAGAATGTTCAGGACCACCTAATGGGCTGGAGGCCTGAGATTTTATTCCTTCATATAGCCTTGAGATCATGCACTTATTCATGAAGAGACAAATTTACTAGGGTAACTCCAAAAGAAATGCACAGTTAAAAAAAAATTACAATTTTTATTCTACATGTTCGAAAGTTTTACAGTGTGTAGATACATCCTTTAGGAACGATATTTTCATTTCTCGACCGACATAATCCCCATTCGTTACTCTCTGCACATTGTCTGGAGTGTGTGCATTACGAGGCCTGCCACTGCGAGGACAATCATCACGTAACCTGCTTGCCCACTCACTAACTGTACTGTGATTGACAGCAGCATCTCCATACACCTTTTTCAACCTTTTGTGGATGTTTCCCACTACCTTGTTTTCGCAGCACAGGTATTCAGTGACAGTGGATTGATACTTTTTCTTTTTAGCTGGTGTTGTCGTCAAGATTAAACTTAAGTACCGTTATTGAAATTTAGCAAATTGTGAAATATTGCAATGAATATTAATTTTGGAAAAAATAGAGACACTGAGAAAAACATGAAAGATTAGGACATCAGTATTTAGCAGCAATAGTAGTCAGAATAAAGACAACACCAGAAAGCATCATTACAAAAGAAAGTGGCGGAATCATTTTTTTACCTGGCAGGAGAACACAGATTGGAGTCGAACCTGTACGGAATAATTAATTTCTTCTTTGCTGTAAACTGATGCTTGGTTGCATAAGCTTCGAATATTAAAGTTTCAGGACAGTGTTTAATTCCAATTATGATTAGTATTTAAAATTTCAAAATTATCGGACTTTGTTTAAAGAAAAGAAGAATTACTGCAGGCATTGAAACAAAATTCAACACAAAATGTGCGCAAGTGAAATTCGCGTCTGGAATGTTCTTATGCAATTCGCGAGGCAATTTACAACAATGGCCAAACATCATTTTACGAATTATGCTGGAAACAAAGATTAAAAAAAAATGAAAAATGGAGAAAGAATTTTTATACTATATATTAATTTCAATTGAACTGTGGTATTTATTACAATTAGCAAAAAATGCTCACACTTACATAGTCAATGTGAAGTGACCAAAAGAGAGTTGTCCGACCTGTTCAACAGTAAGAAGGCGAAAGACGACAAGCGATTCCATTTTCTGCCCAGCTCATTCAAAAAAAATTGAAATTTTCTTATGAAACAAAATAATCAGAGATTTATTGGCAGAGAGAACAGATGCTAGCGACAAGCATCACAGATATAATTTTAATTAAAAAAAATTTTTAATGTAATGCTACAACAGCACGTTTCTTCTGACGAATGTCAAGTGTAGCAGCCACCTTGAATACATGCTGTGATGGTGCCACTCACAAGAACAGGTTGAACTAAGTTTGAAAAAAAGTGGGAAGAATGTATCTAGACACTGTAAAAGTTTCAAACGTGCAGAATGAAAACTGTATTTTTTTTAAACTAGTGTGCATTTCTTTTGGAGTGAGCTTCGTAAAACTTTTAATCATTTAAGCAGAAAATAAGAAAATAAAGGGAGAAAATTATAATAAGAAGAAAAGTACAGAGAAACAAACCATGGCCCTAATTAAAATTGAGAAAAGATTTTTTGAAACGCTTAAAGACACTACTTGCAATTCTATTGTCACAAACTAATAAATCTTGTCTGTGATACATCTTGCACTAATCACCCTGCACTTGCTTGATTATTTGAGCCCAGTGATTGTATCAATCCATTTGACTCTTAACTTATTCAGTTAAAAGTGTGGTACCCTCACTGTGCAACAGTCCATAACTCCTATCATTCTTATGAAATTTCACTTCAGATGTCAATTATTGTGCGTCCTGAGAACTTTACTGGAGTGTGCTGCTTCGCCTGTGTAAGTTATACAAAAGAGATAATATTTGTTTTAACAAAGGTAAATCTGTTTAGAAGGTCAATAACGGAGAATAGATTACAACTCACAATAAAGAGGCTCACTGAGCTGCTGATAGGCACGAAAATAGATAATCACATCCACACAACTTAAATTTTCAGCCATGACCTTCGTCAAAAAAAAGAAGCACATACATTTGCGCAATAACTCGGACAGCTATACACACACACACAACCACCTTGTGTGGCCATTCCAGTGCCGCAAGCATCTAGATTGTAAGTGACATGGGGAGCGGACAAGATGATATTTGGTTGCACATAACAATATTTTTGAGGATTTAATTAAAACTCTAGGCAGTGAACCATAAAATAATCACTGCTATGCTCTACAAATTGCCCCATCATATACAGGGTGAATTGCCTAACACTTGCACTGCAAATATTGCAGAAATGGAAAGTGCGATTGATGTGCGGTTTTCAGAGAATGGATTGTTAGTCAGGGGCTTGTATTGTTGGCCAATAAACAGATTGTAAAATACATATAAATTGCATTTTATGCAAACATACAATTTTTCAAATGGAACAAAGGTTGATGGTTGTTTCTATCATGCACTGGCCGGTGGTCATGAGACAGTGGGCCATACCCCAGGGGCTAGCTACTCAGTCAGTAAGCTAAGCTATTATCACACCCTCCACCGCCGAAACTTTGAGCAGTTGTAGCTGCCAAAGTAAACTTGATGAAAATGTCATTCAAAATTCTTTGTACACAGCTGGTGTCAAAAATTCCAGTGCATGATAGAAACAACCATCGTTCCATTAAATAAATAAAAAAATACTATATGTTTGCATAAAAATACACTTTCTAAGTAATATTACAATCTGTTTGTTGCCTACAAATGAGTCCCTTACTATCGATCCCTTCTGTGAAAACCGCACATCAATCACACTTTCCGTTTCCACAGTATTTATGGTGCAAGTGTTACGTGATTCACCCTGTATACTAAGTGCTACCTGTCAGAAGGCAGTAATTGCTAGTGTCACAGTTTATGCAAATATAATTTTAGTTAATCACATAATAGAATTAACATAAAATCTATTTTACATTGAGTTTTCTTTTTCTCTGCCTTTGTCTCACATTTCCAGGGTTGGCTTAGTTATTTTTGATTTGGAATATGTTTACCCCAATGGTCTGTGTATAGTGTTATACAAGGTGTGTTCAAACAGTAAGGTGACTTTATATTTCTATGAAAAATAATTATTTATTCACCAGTATTCATGTGGTCCCCTTCAAAGTAATCCCCATCAGATACAAAACACTTGTGCCAGTGCTTCTTCTAATCCTTGAAGCACTTCTCGTAAGCACTTTTTGCTACAGCCTTGAGTACTTCCAGTGATGCAGTTTTTATTTCCTCATTCATTGCAAATCTTCATTCTTTCATAGTTCTCTTCAGTTTTGGGCACAGGAAAAGTCTCAGGGGGGACAAATGTGGTGAATTTTGCGGCTGACGCATGATTATCATGTTGTTATTGGCCAAAAAATCTCTCTCAAACAACAATAAATGAACTGGTGCATTGTCATGATGCAAGTCCACAATTCTGGACGTTTTTTGCATATTGCTTCTCGCAAACTGTGCATAATGTCAAGGCAATAGTCCTTATTGCTCGTACGACCTTGAGGCAAAACGTGATGATGCATTGTGCGACAATAATAATAATAAAAAAATAAATAAATAAAAAATAGAGCAAAATTTTGACATTTTATCAAATTTGGCATGTTTTTTCCTCCTCGGCTCTCTGGGATGCTACCATTTGGCTGCATTGGGCTCTGATTTTGATATCATAACCATAAACCCATGTTTCATCACCAGTTATGACCCTTTTGAGCAAATCAGGATCATCATTGACATCATTCAAGAGCTTCTGAGTGGTGCTCATGTGACTGTTCTTCTGATCAGAATTGAGATGTTTTGGAACACATCTTATGTCCAAAACACCCATACAAACAAAAAATTATATGACATGAGCCAACTGATATGCCAGCATACTCAGGAACTTCTCTTATGATAATTTGACAGTTTTTCAAACTTTTTCTCCACAGTTTCAAAGTTGTTATCTGTTGTTGTTGTGCTGAGGCATCGAGAGCCCATCATTGGCATCTTCTCAGCTATCTTGTAAGAGATTGTAAACATTCATTTTATTTATTTATTACCAAGAGCAGAATTACCGTATATCATTGTCAACATTTCTGGTGATTAGAGCACTCGATAGCATTTTTCACGGAAAATTTGATGCAAATTTTTTGCTCGATTTCTAATAATAGAAAATTGCTGAGCACACTAAAACACATCTAACCTTTATATCAGTCAAAAACAAATGGAGTATGTTGTACACTTGAAACTGCAAACATATGTACCAATATAACAAAAAATAAAAAGATTGGTAATTTAATGTACATTGCCCCTGCACTTTGAAAAGTCACCTTACTTTTTGAACAGCCGTTGTGCACCTGAAAATAAGTGAAAGTTTTCAGAATGTTAGTGAATCATGTAATTGACATGGGACTTGTACCAATTCGGTAGTATCTGGTGGGATGTGGGAAACGGCACTCCAACCCAGATTATTAATCCACTGGGCAGATACAAACCAGGGCTAGTGTACTGTCCCATCCTGGAAAGAGAAGCTAACAGTGTGGCTAACTGGTCAAGTATTATGTTATCATATAAAAAGAATTAAAATATAGACTAAATTATTGCACATTAGTTAAAATCGTTCCTATGTCTACACCCAGGTAACTTAACAGCTTAAACTATTATAAATTACTGTTCCATCTCATGTTTATTCATTTAAGTAATTTTTAGGCTGTGTAGTATATGAAACTTTGATATCAAAATCTGCTGTAATGGAAAGCTCGCATTAAAATTTATAAAACCACAGGAATCGGCAAAGCACTAATTAGTCTGGATGTTAAGAAAGTAGTCTGTCTCTTCTGTGTAGTAATTTTGGTATTTACTAGTGACTTGTTGATAAAAACAAATATCTAAGACGGAAATGTCCTACTAAAATAATTTTCAGGTTCTGAAAAATAGTGAAACTGTTTCATTTGTTTGTTAATTATGTTCCCAATGGTAAATACCAATTTTTGTATTTTTATATAGTTGTAAACTTCATTAATGTTATACTTGTTTGTTACAAGCTGGTGGTATGGTTCTCATATTGTCATGGCATGTATGATTTACCTGACTTTGTATTGCACAGTGAACTGTCTTGATTTCCCTAACATTTTTCCTCACATTTGCAGGAGGCTCGTGGAATTCTTGCAGACGAGAGAGGCACGGGAAAGGGAAAGGATGCAGCAGTTGAAGGAAAGAGAAGAGAACAAGGCTAGGGTGAAAGAGAGACTTGCCCGCAAACTCTTTGAGGAAGATGTGAGTTTTAATTTCTGCTTTTACTTTAGAACCTAATAAACATGTCTGTGTATGGCACAGAAAAGCAGTTAAGTTGCAAGAGAGATATGTGGAAAAAGCTCCTAATGTCCTATAGTCATGTTGATTTGTAAACAATGGGATACATAAAAAAGCAAGATAAAGTATAGAGTTGCAAATGGAGGATTAAGAAACTTTTTACTTTTTCTTTCTATAATAATTTCATCTTGGGATAAAATTCTTCTTCTTCTTCTTCTTCTTCTTCTTCTTCTTCTTCTTCTTCTTTTCCCCACCACCAGCAAGCACATTCTACGCTTTTATTTTTTGAATACAAATACTGCCAAATCTTTCTCTCTCTCTTATATATATTGTTCAAACGAGATAGATTAGCTGGCCAGTACTTACCTTTGTGCTGTACCGCCAATAGTAACACAAATGAAGAAACAGAAAAAAAGGGGACAAAAAGGACAAGCTTTTGGAACACAGTTCCTTCATCAGGTGGGAGAGAAGAGGAAATGATGGGAACGGAAGGGAAAGGTAATTCATGACCTAGGTCATGAAGGTGGTGTTTCGGGAGTGTGGACATCAGAGATACTGCATGTTCGTACTGAGCCAAGCCAGAGAGGATATATATAATGCAGTATCTCTGACGTCCACACTCCCGAAACACCACCTTCATGACCTAGGTCGTGAATTACCTTTCCCTTCCATTCCCATCCTTACTTCTTCCCTTATCTCCCATCTGATGAAGGAACTGTGTTCCGAAAGCTTGTCCTTTTTGTCCCCTTTTTTTCTGTTTCTTCATTTGTGTTACTATCGGCGGTACAGCACAAAGGTAAGTACTGGCCAGCCTATCTATCTTGCTTGAACAATATTTATCATCTCTGAAGAGAATTTTCATCATTATATATATATATATATATATATATATATATATATATATATATATATATATATACTATCGGCGGTACAGCACAATGGTAAGTACTGGCCAGCCATTCTATCTCATTTCAACAGTATATATATATATATATATATATATATATATATATATATATATATATTATCGTCGAGAGAAACAAATAAAATCACACACATACAAGCTTTCGCCACCACTGGCAGCTTCTTCAGGAAAAAGAGGAAAAAAGGGGAGGAAAAGGGAAGGATATGAAAACCCATATCCTTCCCTTTTCCTCCCCTTTTTTCCTCTTTTTCCTGAAGAAGCTGCCAGTGGTGGCGAAAGCTTGTATGTGTGTTTGTGTGTGATTTTATTTGTTTCTCTCGACGAGCCGGTCCTTTTGGTAAATCATCTCTTTTCTATTTTTATTTTTATTTATCCCACCGGGAAAGTTTCCCTCTATAATTATATATATATAATACGAATATTTAGACGAAAAATTCCTAGCAGGGAAAATTATATATAAAAAAGATGAAGATTACTCACCAGGCGAAGGAGCACAGGTGTGACAGCATCACGAATAAATAAATGAATACACACACACACAAATGCAAGCTTTTGCAACCCAGTTGCTTCTTCAGGCAGAAAGGAAGCAGAGGGAAAAGGAAATGATGAGGGTTTTAAGGGAGTGTATAAGGAGTCATTCCAATCCCGGGACAGGAAAGATTTACCTTCAGGGGGAAAAAAGGCGTATGTCTGCCTAGGTGTACTTGTGTCTGTGTGAATGTGTGGGTGTGTGTGCATTTGTTTACCCTCTTTTTTTTCCCCCCAAGGTAAGTCTTTCCTCTCCCGGGATTGGAATGGCTCCTTACCCCCTTCCTTAAAACCCTCATCATTTCCTTTTCCCTCTCCTTTCCTTCTGCCTGAAGAAGCAACTCGGTTGTGAAAGCTTGCATTTGTGTGTGTGTGTGTGTGTGTGTGTGTGTGTGTGTGTGTGTGTGTGTGTGTGTGTTTATTTATTTATTTGTGATGCTGTCACACCTGTTCTCCTTCGCCTGGTGAGTAATCTTCATCTTTATATATATATGAAACGAAAAGTATAGAAGGAAACTATCTTGGTGGGATAAACAAATATAAAAAAATAGAAAACGGATGACTTACCCAAAAGCACCGCCTCGTCGATAGACACAAAAATAAAAATCACACTCAAACACACATACAAGCTTTTGCCACCACTGGCAGCTTCTTCAGGAAAAAGAGGAAAAAAGGGGAGGAGTAAGGGAAGGATATGGGTTTTAAGGAAGTGGAAAAGGAGTCATTCTAATCCCAGGAGTGGAAGGACTTACCTTAGGGGACAAAAAGGAAGGTAGATAAATACACACACACTCACACATATCCAAACACAAACACACCTAGACAGACATTTGTAAAAAGCAAAGATGTTTGGACAGAAATACCACTTGAGGCAGAGGCTCTGTCCAAAGAACCGAGGCAAAGATGCTAGATGGTGGGCGGGAATTTGAATTTAGCATCTTTGCCTCGGTTCTTTGGACAGAGCCTCTGCCTCAAGTGGTATCTCTGTCCAACTTCTTTGCTTTTTACAAATGTCTGTCTAGGTGTGTTTGTGTTTGGATATGTTTGAGTGTGTGTGTATTTATCTACCTTCCTTTTTGTCCACTACGATAAGTCCTTCCACTCCTGGGGTTGGAATGAGTCACTTTTCCACTTCCTTAAAACCCATATCCTGCCCTTTCTCCTCTCCTCTCTTCCTCTTTTCCTGAAGAGGCGACCAACGGTTGCAAAAGCTTGTATGTGTGATTTTATTTGTGTCTGTCGACGAGCCTGTCCTTTGGGTAAGTCATCTATTTTCTATTTTTTATATTTGTTTATCCCACCAGGAAAGTTTCCTTCTATAATTTATATATCAGGCAGAAGGGAGGAGAGGGAAAAGGAAGTGAGGTTTTTAAGGGAGTGGGTAAGGAGCCATTCCAATCCTGGGAGAGGAAAGACTTACTTACCTTGGAGAAAAAAAGGAAGGTAAACAAATACACACATGTACACAAACACAAACACACCTAGGTAGACATACTGTAGAAAGCTAAGAAGTTCTTTGCTTTCTACAGTATGTCTGCCTAGGTATGTTTGCGTTTGTGTATATGTGTGGGTGTGTCCCAGTGGAGGGATTATGTAGTGTATTTGTTACACTACAGGGTGAGTATGGAAAGTTCTGTGTAGCATGATGGATTGTAAAGGCTCTGTTAGGTGAGAATGTGAGATGTGAAAAGGATAGAAGCGAGGTGTAGAGGAATGTGGGAAGGAATAGGGAGGATTTTAAATGATAAAAATAATAGAAAAAACAGGAAAGAGACAGGAAAAAATAAATAAAAATAAAAAGTAATTAATTAGGGGATGTTGTAAGGGGCCATACAAAGTTGCAAGGAAGACATGAATTTGATAGGTACATGATAATGAGTGGGGAAGGAAGGTGGGGAAGGGAAGATGTTAGGCATAGGGTGTAGGGAGAGGAAGTTATCTTAGGTTGAGGCCAGGGTGGTTGCGGGACTGTAGAATGTGTTGAAGGGACAACTCCCATCTGTGCACTTCAGAAGAGCTGTTTGTGGGGGGGAGGATCCGTATGGAGTGGGTAGTGAAGCAGCCATTGAAATCCAGCTTGCTCAGCTGCATGCTGTGCCACTGGGTGGTCCATCTTGCTTTGTGACACAGTTTGGCAGTGGCCATTCCTCCTGATGGAAAGTGTGGGACTTTTTGTGGTTGCTATACAGCCAAGTGTCTCGTTAATTCATGGTGGCCACGTGGAAATGGCCGAGCGGTTCTAGGCACCTTATCAGGCACTGTGCAGTCGTTCCCAATGGAGGTTTGAGTCCTTCCTCAGTGGTGTGTGTATGTGTGTGTGTGTGTGTGTGTGTGTGTGTGTGTGTGTGTGTGTCTGTCTGTTTGTTTGTTCTTAGTGTAAGTTAGTTTATGTAATTTAACAACAATGGCAGTTCCAGTAAGGAATGGTAATAATATGTAGATAGGGAACAACTCACTGTAAAGACAAACATTGAGGTGCCGGCAGACACAAATAAAGACACACACACACAATTCTAAATTTTCAGCAGCAGCTTTCCTCAGACAGAGAACACTCATCCACACAATCAACGTTAAATCTAACTTTGGCACAGAAAGGAGTGAAGTATGCTGCCACAAAAGTCTTCGGTCACTTGCCAAGTAGCATCAAATGTCTGACAGATAGCGAACTAGTATTTAAAAAGAAATTAAAGGAATTTCTGAAAGGCTACTCCTTCTACATCTTTAACATATTGACTGTCATGTATAGACAAGATTTACTAAACTGACACGTTCCACATCATTATGAAATGTCATATATATGATGTATGGAACAAGTATTAATCTAATCTAATCTAATCAGTCAGTCACACTCACCCACATACGTCAGCCATCTCTGGCTGCCCAACCGTAGGGTGGCCAGAGATTGCTAATGTGTGTGGATGAGTGTGCCTGAGTGATTGTGTGAATGATTGTTCTCTTTCTGAGGAAGGCCACGGCCAAAACTTTAGAATTGTGTGTGTGTGTGTGTGTGTGTGTGTGTGTGTGTGTGTGTGTGTGTGTCTTTTATTTGTGTCTGTCAGCGGCTCAACATTCGTCTTTGCGGTGAGTTGTTCCCTCTACATATTAGTTTAAAAATTTGTAATACTAGGGACTGATGACCAAAGTAGTTTGGTCTTATAGATTTAAAAACATTTGAATGTTTTGAATTTGAGGCATATGGGACCAGGACCACCTTGAACTGTCAAAATGTATGTACAAAAATGTAGTAGTTTGATCTTGAAAAGAACATGTGTCAAACGTGTGGCCAAAAACAAGGTGGATCACCCTGTGGCACAGCATGCAGCGGAGCACATGCTTGATTTCAATGGCTGCTTCACAACCCGGGCCATCTGGAACCTCCCATCCACCACCAGCTTTTCTGAACTGCACAGATGGGAGTTATCCCTGCAATACATTCTCCGATCCTGAAATCATCCAGACCTCAACCTTCCCGTACCTTACAGTTCCTACTTCTCTATCCCAAACCTCACCTATTTTGAGTGGTGTGTGAATGTGCAATCGTGTGTGTGTGTGTGTGTGTGTGTGTGTGTGTGTGTGTGTGTGTGTGTGTGTGTGTGTGTGTGTGTCTGTGTATTTGCAGTGAGCACGCATTTTGTATATTTATTTTATTTTGTTTATTTAATTTTTATTTTATTTTATTTTTCTCCCCTCACCCGCCTCCTCACTCCATTCCTAAGCTGCATCTCATTATTCCCCTCTATCCCATCCCCACCACCATGACGTAACCTTCCTATCCCCTCTCCCCTCCCCTCCCGTCCCTGATTAGCCACAGAGCGTGATTTGAAGTGCAGCAGCCGGAGGTGATGGTTGTATGACTGTGTTGTGTGCCTGTGTGATTGCATGAGTATTCTGTTTTCTGAAGAAGGCCATGGCCGATAGCTCAAAGTGTTGTATGTGTGAGTCTTTGGTGTGTGCCTGTCTCAGCTCGTCATCACATGTTTGCAGTGAGTTGTAAACTGTTCTTGCTACATTATTAATTCCAACCTGGACTTCCCATTATTATAATTTCTAAAAAAGAAGTGTTTAAATAGGCATTTACATTGGCGATCTAAAGATTTTAAAGTGTATTAAGAATTTACTTTGTGATATACTGGTGAGGTTCTATTTCAGTGCTGATAGTATAAGGCAACGGTGTTCGTTTTATGATGCTCGTATTTATGGGAAACTTTCTGAGACATGAATTATCAACACTCCAATGTATTGAGTTCAGTTTTTTTTAATGTATAAAATGTCACAAAGAGGAGAAAAGAATCACATTTGGATGAACTTTAATAGAAGTATCATTGATTTGTCTAAATCTGTCCACTTCCTATGTTATCTTCTACAGACTTGTACTTAGGCTTACACACACCCAAGAAGGCTTAGTGCAGACAGGGAATCTTGCAAAATGTTTTGGTAAAAAACAGTCTTGGTTGCACAAAAGCAATGTTTCACTTAGTTACACACAACACATTTCAACTCTTCTGGGCATCATTAGATGTTGAAGAGGAAATTTATAAAGTTGTTTAAAAGACAGGAGTTAACTAAAAATAGGTAAAATCTTCCCTAAGCAAGAAATGATAGAAATAGGGAAGGTGCAGACTGATAAAACTGCAGGCCACATGGCCATATTCACACTTGGGTGTGCGTGTGTGTGTGTGTGGGGGGGGGGGGGGGGGAGGTTGAACTAATAAAATTTCACTGAAGAGCATGGTTTAATGAATAAAATTATTTATTACTGAGGTAGCAGGGTGTCAAATTATTAAATTGAAATAGAATAGAACCTTTAAAATAGATGTGGTAACTGTTGCTCAAGAGTGGGGGGGGGGGGGGGGGGGGACCAAAAATAATATTAAAACTGAATTAACCACACAAAGTTTATTTACTTATGTAAGAGCCACCAACACATCATGTGTAAATAAGCAAAACATCACTTTTGTGCAACCAAGACTGTTTTTTACCAAAATATCTATTACAGTTGTTCTGCTAGCACCACAGAAATATGGAGTGGAGTGATTTCAGTCTTGCAAAATGTGGGAAAACTAATGGTTTGTTGTATACCATACAACACTGCCTCAAGTGGTATCTCTGTCTAACTTCTTAACTTCAATAACTTAACTTCTTTGCTTTCTACAGTATGTCTGCCTAGGTGTACTTGTGTCTGTGTGAATGTGTGGGCATGTGTGCATTTGTTTACCCTCCATTTTTTCCCCCAAGGTAAGTCTTTCCTCTCCCGGGATTGGAATGGCTCCTTTACCCCCTTCTTTAAAACCCTCATTATTTCCTTTTCCCTCTCCTTCCCTACTGCCTGAAGACGCAACTGGGTTGCGAAAGCGTGCGATTGTGTGTGTGTGTGTGTGTGTGTGTGTGTGTGTGTGTGTGTGTGTGTGTGTGTGTGTATTCATTTATTTATTGGTGATGCTGTCACACCTGTGCTCCTTCGCCTGGTGAGTAATCTTTGTCTATTTTTTATATTTTATTTTTCCTGCTAGGAATTTTTCATCTTAATATTCGTATTATATATAAATATATATATAACGTCCAAACATCATAGACTCGCTTGAGAATGACAAACTGTCGAAACAGCTGTAGCAATATTAAATAAAACATAAGCAGCAATCTGGAACTTTATTGCAATGTTTTTTGATTAAAAATGTTTGTCTCTAAAGAAGGTATTGTATTTCATTCTTCAAAATCAGTCTCATAGCACTCTACTAAAATATAGCTTATCTATCATAATCAACCAAGCAGCAGAGTTGCGGGTTTAAGCTAGTTATCAACATAAAATTCTCTCTTCCCGTAGCAGTTTCTAGACAATGTTGAGGGGACATCTTGGAGTGCACATTATTCACTATTCTCAGATTTTCGAGTGCCCCATTAGAAGGTGTTATACTGGTGTGTCTGGACGGTTTCAGCTGATGCGCCTGGAGCGCGCGGACCTGCTGCACCAGCTGGCGGAGGAGGACCAGCGGCAGGCGGCGCTGCAGCGCGAGCGGGAGGACCTGGAGAGGCTGCTGCGCACAAGGCTGGACCTGCAGAGGACGATGCGGCAGCAGGCGGCCGACAGGGCGGAGCGGCTGCGCAGGGAGGCCGAGGAGGAGGAGCGCTACCGCCAGCAGGTGAGCGCTGCTGCACCTTGTAACATTACATTTCATTCTACCACTTTCAAGCATAATACTCACATTTTCAACATAATGATGTATGGGGGTTCTTACAGACTCAAATCTGTAAACAACTGGAACTCTTTGGGATATCCAGAATCACACACTAAAATAGTGAGTGAGGTAAATATAGGAAATGTTGGGGAAATGCCAGCCGACTATATTATAACCCCATACTGCTTCAACAAGCCTTTCAATATAACAGTTGGAAGTAGGGATCAGAGGGAGAAAATAGACACCGTACGGCGGATATTGTCTGGTTCACCGACGGATCAAAATCGGACCAAGGTGTTGGGGCCGGGGTATATGGGGTGCAGCCAAGACTGGAGGGCGTCATCTCTCTAGGGAAACTGGCCTCAGTATTCCAGGCCGAAATCACTGCCATCAGGGCATGTGTGGAGGAGAATTTGCGTAGGTGCTACAAAGATCTATATCTATTCAGACAGCCAGGCAGCCCTGAGATCACTGGCAGCTCCTGCAACAAGGTCTAAAATTGTTGCAGAATGTCACAGGGTTCTGGTGGAGCTAGGGGAAAGCAATAGAGTAATCCTATTGTGGGTCCCTAGCCACTCGGGGATCAGTGGCAACGAACATGCCGACAGATTAGCCAGGATGGGGGCAGAGGCTCCATTTATTGGACCGGAACCTGTCCTGACAATCACCAAGGCAATGATCAAATTGGAGCTACGTAACTGGCTCAGAAGACAGCACGTAGAATATTGGACCAAAGTCCATCAACAAAAACATGGCACAATAATGATGCCAAAGCCTTGTTTTAAAAGAAGCTCTGCAATCCTGGGCCTGAACAGGAGAGAGATTAGACTCATGGTTGGATTGCTGACAGGCCATGGGAATTTAAAAAAAAACACCTACATACAATGGGAATAACAGAAGAGGACCCTAAATGTACGATCTGTGATGACAGTGATGAAACTGCATCTACATCTGATCTTCGAATGCATTGCATTGGAGACTAAAAGGCACAGAACTTTTGGGACAACCAGACCCGAGGGAAATTGTGTCTAATAAAGAACTGGTAAAGGGACTTCTTGCCTGTTCAAGGGCATTGGTTGGCTTTACTAGACATAGAGGGAGCGATACCGCACAATAAACTTAGTTTCGGTGCGGGCAGTGGCAGGTTAGACCAAGACTGTTTTGGCTTCACTGAAAGAATCAAATCAATGGGGGTTCTGCTCGCTGCAACATTATTCTCCTGGGGGTTCGTGGTAGAAATAAACACTCGTAGGTACAATTTATCACTTCTTCTTTAATTTGAATCAAACTTCATCTCCACCAAAACATTACAAATTCAAAACAGCCACAATACAACAGAACTTAGCTGACAGAACTTCCATTTTAAGACAACAGACTGACATAGCTTCCAGTGCACTTTGCAAACGCTAAAACTCAACCCCCCCCCCCCCCCCAAGCGAGGCGGTGAGGCAAATATATAACATCGGCAACAATGGCATTACATTACGCTTTATTCATAACAATTGAATATACTGATTTACAATTAACAAATATAACAGAAAAACATTTCATGTACACAAAAATAATCACAATAAAAAATGAAAACTATACGTACAATAATTTTAGATGACACGTTTCTTTTTTAATTGAAATCTCCGATCTTGCTGTTTGACAACAAAGTGCAATGTTAAATGCCAAGTAATTTGTTAATGAGTACATCATACATGTTCCTAACATATATTGGACTATCAAATATCTTGGTCATTCTCAAAATAGGTTCAAAATCTCACGTCAGTCAATATATACGGAGGATCACAACATTGAAACTTCGTCTATTACATTAACTAACACAGTTAGCTGATCAACACAAGTTGTCTACGAGCCTAACATACATACAATGCTATTTATTTTGACGACTTTATGCTTTACAAAAGTTTTTACAATTCGTCTGTTTAGTTAATGAAATAATGTACAATGACGAAACTATTGTTTATAGAACTGTCTGGAAAGCATCTAAACGAATCTCTTAATTAAAGAAATCTATCACTTGTTTTAATCACAGTATCACCGAGACACTGTCCTACACTGATTCCTAGGCTGGCTATTTCGTTTGTAACTTCACACGCAAAATGTATCACTATTAAACCGCACGATTCCGAGTCCAACGCAGACGGTATCGTACGATAACATTGAGATGAGAGGGCCAGCAGTATTGTCACAACCTGTAACAGGTTTACCTTGTTGCGGATAGTCGCTCAGGGCTATCCATTCTTCTTCTTCGTTCCTAGCATTTTCCCCATTACTTGGGGTCTGCTCTTCTGATACGTCTCCCCCATGGAGCTCTGTTGTGGACATCTTCAGGGCTGAGATCTGTATTGCACATGTCCTCCTTGACATCGTCCCTCCACCTCTTAAGCGGTCTACCGTGGGATCGGTCGAATTGGTGTGCTGTTTTAACCACAGAATTGCACTCTCTCCTTGTGACTTGGCCATACCACCAACGACGAGCCTCTCTTGCAGACGTGCCAAGTATTAAGATTTTTCCATAATTATTACGATTTGTAGGCTAATATTACCACAGTCTAACATATACAGTCACGACGACGACACAGACTTTTGTTATACACTGTGACAGTAGCGCTCCAAACGATCGGAAATATATGATATTGAATGAGTGTGAATAGTATCGTTACATTGATTTTAACATACATTTACATTAGTGTAGGAATCAGGACTCGTCTTTCCAACATAAACATTTTATTTAATCAAAGTTACTTAAATTAAAACAACAGAGATACACTGAAACAAAGAAAAAACTCTTCCTACTTGTGTTTATTCCGTGATCAGCAAACTACTGTCCAATATCTGGCTTCTCTGGCGTTTCTTCAGTTTTGTCAGCAGGAAATCCTTTAAATCCCCCATCCGAATCCCACATTAGGGAACACATGAAGTGTCATAAAATAGCTAATAACTTTAAAATAGCTCCAAATTTGTCTTTCCTAAGTTTCCTAAGATTCATGATAGGGTACAAAACGATACAGTACATGACAGTCTATTTACGTTTATCTTCTAACTTACAGGCTTTTACTGAATAATTTCATTTACTATTAAAAATAGAAACATTACTAGGAAACATCAGAAGAGCTGTCATTTGGCAGAAAGATGTCGCTTTCTACACAAGAACATTAACGTTTCTTAACTACAGTTCCAGTAAAATCGGTGAGGGTGGACCGTAGGAAACGAATATAGAATGCAAGTACAGTATTTAACGTGCCAAATCAGACACCACAGCTGTAGCTGAAGGAAAAACATCACAGACGCAGCAATAAAACGACAAATGCAATCAAACTGTTTTCCAACAAAGAAGAGCCCAATTCTACAATTGTTCCTACATATGGATCACCGACGGCAAGAATATTCAAAACATTGGCTTTTCAAGCTAAAGTAATTACACTCAAAAGAATATGCGCTTATTAGAAAGACTAGTGAGGTGTAAAAATGGGCGAATGATTAGACTCCATACCACATTGAAACATGTCAAAAACTGCCTGTCATATTAATAACAGACCATGACAGAAATTTATGTTTGTCGTATATTAATATTCTACTTACTTTCAGCGGAATAAGCTGCAAATATACAAATATTAGTATGTATTTGTTCATGACGAAGTTGTCCTTTATACAACTGAATCGGTTAAATTCGGCTGTTTTTACACAAATTTCCGTATTATATACATCAATTGATATTTTACTAATCCTTATAACGCAAAATTATACTATCTATTTGTTTAAATACGTACAAAAATAATTATAAACAAATATCTCTCCTTTGGCAGCTTGTCCATCATTAGGAGCGTTAGTGTCATTGCAGCTGTCAGTTGGTAACAACTTTCACAGCAGTGAGTGTCGCGACTGTACATGTTAGACTGTGATATTACGGTCTTACGGAAGCCTCAACTGAAATTACGGATTTCGCTATTTGATTTATTTTTATTAGTTTGTCTACATACTAATTTTCGGTGTATTATTTTCTGAACCAGTATTATTTCAGGGTGCAAGAAATACAGTAATGTACAGGTAGTCAATCTCTGATTACTACATATGACAATTGGCTGCAAGGTTTTTTCTTTTCTCTTTGTTTTTCAGATTGCAAAAATTTTATAAGTACTATATTGTAGCACTATAGTAGCATGAAATTGTTCTGTAACTTTCAACAACATATTTCGTTATACGTACTACCACGTTAAAACTTCTTAATAAATAGCTTTCACGTAAACAATATTCCTTTTGCGCCTTATTTTTACCTTATCAAAAGAAGGGTATTATAAGCGAAGGTTTTAGTACGGTGTGGTTACAATAGGAGGCATTAAAATTGTAAATTGTGTAGGAAACAAGATCGTGCACTACTCACAGAAAACGATAGGCACAAATTAAAATAATGTTTGTAGAGCTTTCAGAAAAGTTTCATTTAATTAATACATGCTCACATTAACATGCATCTACACTCAAGGAGGCTGAGCAAACTCCGCATATACTATGGTATTTGGTTCTGAAAAGAAGTCTGTTGGCTGTGCTGCCGTGCGAAAGGTCGGCAGGAGGGGGAATGTTTACTTTCGTTTGTAGCTTTGTAACGATTAGCCACTACGGCATGTTCCACACTGGGAACGAATCGTGGGAACACTTACCGTATATTTCTGCAGATAAGACGATGGTTGAATCATAAAAGAAAAGGCCCCAAAACCCGAGGTCTTCTTTTACGATGGTACAAAAAAATTTAGATTGAAATTTAGTCTGAAATTGGTAATTTCGCAGATGGGCTGCATAGCGCAGCTTCAACATCCAAACGATATATATCATAGAGTTTAAGTATCTAAATGATAGGTATCAAACAGATGAATGTTATGATCTCTCTCACTCTGGGCTTGTAGTGCATGAATCTCCGGTTCAGAAACATTCACTTATTCCATACATATCATTTCGAAATGTGTTGATTCAATATATATCGTTTGAAGGTTGAAGCCAAGGTATGGCCGCGCTATGCAACACATCTGTGAAATTATCCTGAAATTTAAGTCTTGGACGAAAGATTTACAAAAACAAAGTTTTGGGCATTTTCTTTTTTTTGGGGGGCTTTATTAATTTACTGAGTGGACAAGGGTACAAACGATAACCTATATTCCATAAAGCACAAATAGAATTAATTATTTACAGTGCAGCTTGATTTTACAATGTTGCTTGTCAAAAATAATTTCTCAATACACCCAAAGTCACACTGAAATGATTTAGAGTATATTGACGTACAGAGCAGGGAAAGGGTTAAAATATTTTGGAGCTTCCTGAAACTTTGCCTCCGCAGGCATAGTTTTAGATCACAAAAAAAAAGTGTGGCTGCATTCTGGTAAATACGGTAACTTGGGGGTCGTGGTTATAGGCCAGATATATTCTTAAACTATAAAATTTTGATGAAAATTTGTACCTTGTCTTATCTGTGGAAATATGCAGTAACCACAGCTCCTACAATCCCTGCCATTTCTCAGATATAGTGCAGGAGAAAATTTTGTGAAATAAAAAATACACTAGAAAATGCTAAAGAATTAGGGTGTGCAAAATACTTGAGGATTTAAAAAGTACTAAAATTGGCTTTAGAAACTAGGGTGCGCAAAATATGTGGGAGCGAAGATTACACAAGTAATATGGTATCCTACTGTATTCTCAAATGATATACCATGAAAAGTAGAATGTAGCAAAATACAAACACGATACTGTGTAACACAAATGGTAGTGTAAGTGACATTACCACAACACTGACATCATAACACAGCACTACATCCCATTACAAACAGTACAAGACACAGTGCAAGGGCTGTGACCCACTACAAGCATTTAAAACCTGAACAACATAGTACCAGAATTTAGTAAGATTGGCACACATACTCAACGTGAACACCATTTGTTAGATAAGAATCACAGAAGTTTCATATGACATAGGATCAAAGTTTTACCGATGCCATCTCGTCTGAAATAGATCAGAACTGTCACTAATAATGCTGCCTTACTTCTTTTCATAATTTTTTTATTTTATCCTCCTTAAAATCTCAACATTCTACAATACATATCTTCTAATGTCTCTACCATACTTCACTAATTTTAACTGATTGTATCTATATTTACATTTTTGTTATTATTATTATTATTATTATTATTATTATCATCGTCATCACTGTCATCATTGTCATCACTGTCATCATTGTCATCACTGTCATCATTGTCATCACTGTCATCATCGTCATCACCACCACCACCACCACCACCACCACCACCACCAAGGAGTTGACTTTGATTCTTCCTGACTTTCTTCATAGGAAGATTGGGTTAATCCTCGATTTTTCAAGTTCCGAATTCCAGGTTCTCACAATCTTCTCCAGGACTCTGTTAAATAGTATTGGTGATAATCCATCACCTTATCATACACCTGTCTTGATTTAAAGTGATTGAGACAATTCTCCCTTAAACTTCAATTTGGAAGTTGTGCCTATTAATGTTTGTGTGATTATCTTTGTCATCTTGTTTTTGACCCCAAACTCTTTGTTGATCACCTCTAGGGCATCTCTATAACTGAGCTAAAGGCTTTTTTTTAAGTCAATGGAGGAAACTGCTATATTTTTGCCATTCAGCATTCTGTGTCAGATCATTTATTTTAAATTAAAAAATTTGCTCGGTTCAAGAGTGGAGTTTCCAGAACCCACCTGGCATCCTCCAAGTTGTTTATCTAGAATTCCGTACTGAGCAAGGTAACACACTGGACTCGCATTTCAGAAGATGGTGGTTCAAATCCACCTCTTGCCATCCAGATTTAGGTTTTCCCTGATTTTCCTAAATCACTCTAGGCAAATGCCGGGATGGTTCCTTTCAAAAGGGCTTCTTTGAGCGTTAGCTCCGTCTCTAATGACCGTCTGTCGACGGGATGTTAAACCCTAAGCTTCCTTCCTAGGATTCCTTTAATTCTATTCAGCAGTATCTTTGAGAGGATTTTGTAGGTGACTGGGAGTAGTGACAGGCCTCCGTAGTTGTTTACATCTTGTTTGTCACCTTTCTTACGGAATGGGCAGATCAGAGCCATTTTCCATTCATTTGGCAGTTTTTCTGTTGCCCATATTTGTTGGAAGATTCAATGTAGGTCGTCTAGAAATTCCACTTCTGCCCATTTCAGCACTTCTGATGATATAGAGTCTTCTCCGTTTTGACTTTTGTGGCTTTTAAATTAGTATTATTCATTTTATATTTGTTTTTTACGCTTTCATAATGTTTATTAAAAGTGGTATAAAGTAAAACACATCAAGTACGGTACCGTGTTAACAAGCAGCCAGTATATGAGGCACTCGGAGTACAAGTGGTGTAAGTCCATAGGAAGTGTTATGAGATATTGGAAGATAAAGATATAGGGGAATAATAAATTCAACATAAACATCAAAAACATAAATTTATTTTATTTTGAAACTGGACATTCCACAACATGTTGCCCATGAAAAATGAAGTACATAGAATAACTGTTTGTAACGGTACCAGTTTTGCAAACAAAACATTTGGATGTGCTTCAGTTGTGCCCTGAAACTAAGCACAAATACATTAGTGAACAACATAATGTTCCCATTTCTTTTATCTCCAAATCAGTTCTTGTATACACTACATTACCTTAAGGTAGTCACACATAAAAACATTCATCATTGAAATTTCCTGGCAGATTAAAATTGTTCGCCAGAACCAGGACTGAAACCTGGGACCTTTGCCTTTTGAAGGCAAGTGCTCTCCCACTGTGATATCCTGACATGACTCCTGGCCACGCGCCAGAACTTCAAATCTGCCAGTACCTCGCCTCCAACTTTCCAAACTTCACAGAAGTTCTGCTGCGAACCTTGCAATACTAGCACTGCTGGCGTGGCTGTGAGTCGTGTTGAGATAGCTCAGTGGTAGAGCGCTTGTCTGCGAAAGGCAGAGGTCTCAGGTTCGAGTCCCGGTTCTGGTGCACAATTTCAATCTGCCAGGTAGTTTCATATCAGAGCACATTCCACTGCAGACTGAAAGTTTAATTCTGGTCATTCATCATTGTCTTCAGAATCAGCGTCATTATCAGAAATCTGTGCTTGACGTGTGTTTGTAATACACAGGATATGTTCGAAGAAATGGTGGTGAATGGGATGTAAACGCAACACATCCTTCTTCTTTGCGGCTGTAACTGCACATTGCTGCTTGTAGAGACTGTCTTGTTCTGGTAGCTGCTAGGTTCCAGAATGAATCAAATAATTTCCTAGGCTGATCCTCAGTGATTCGTGAAGACATTTTAAGCGACAGGGGCACATTCTGTAGGTAAAAACTTTTTCTTTAACAAATTTTCCTTTTCTGCTTGTATACTCTGGTCCAATATTTTGGAGAATTTTCCTTTTGCTTTTGTGCCAGGTCTCCACAGGTCTTGTACGTTTTCTTCCGCTCTGCTTTGACAGTGACGGACTATTCTCTGCAATACCTTCTTTGAGCCCTAAGACCAATAATAATAATAATAATAATAAAACTAGCAGTTACAAAGCACCGAGAGTAGAATTAGTGAAAAGTAAGTGAATTCTATTTCATTAGAGGTTTCATAACAGGTTATTTTACTCTAAACCATATATACAAATGGTATACATAATAAAAATGTGTGTTTTTGTTTTCAGTACATTCTATAATAAATTATTTTACCTTCAGCTTCCTCTGAACATCCTTCTCTGACCATAATAATGATTATGTTGTGTAACAGAACAACGCAACGTTAAAACACATTGTGCAACGTGGACATGCTTCACTTGTCCTCTGAAATAATAAACAGATGTTCAAGTTGCCATTTGAAGTTCTGCCATTTGGCAACAACCAGTTCAGCTAGGGATTTCATTCACTGTTCGCCTGAAGAGTGCCCTTAATTCAGAGTGTAATACGCCTTCTATCTAAAAAATACTTTTTTTGTGGACTTCAGCCCTTTCTAAACAATGAACGAAAGTGAACAAGATAGATAATAGTCTACTGAAGCGCTCCTAGCATACTAGTCCTAAACTACAAACTCATGCAAGATCTTGTGGCAGCATGTTTAGACGATAAACGTAACCGGACAGTAATACCCGATGTTGAAAGTGGGGTTATGACTGGCAATCTGTTATGTAGGAAGTCATAGCTTAATACTGAAATTGAGGAAACAACGCTAAATGTTTTTGACGGCCAAAGAAAACCTTGCAATCTATGTTTTTGGTCAACTTTGTGTGGTAAAGTTCTGGGAAGTGAAACAACATTTCAAAACAATCACATCTATTTTCAAGCGAAAAAAATAAACTTATGAACACATCAAACAATATTCATAAGAGTATAAATAGACCTTCTTTACTTTATCTACTACAATTTGCCCACTGACGTTAATAACATCATGCACAACTGAATTTTTGTCCTTCATTTGGACTGATTTTTTCATTTAAAATGCTATTTAATGAAAATTGCATAATCAAATTACAATCTTATTCAAATAAACAATTGGCTTCAGTCTTTTCTGTTAGAATATTGCAAAACATAAACCATTTTTTGGTATCAGATATACGACCTCACTTTGCGGTGGACAATAATTGAGATAAATATTGAAGTTGACATGAAACATTTGCAATTTACTGCTGAACCAAAGTAAAATAATAAAATATAGATTAATAACGCAAATCTGCGTGCAAACCGTGTAATTGTCGACTACAATATGAAAATCGCCTGACGAAAGTAAGTTAACTTCCAATGTCAGCAGACGACTGTTCAATCAAAACAATCTTCTCGAGAAAGCTTAACGTGACGTTGATGTTAGGTGACGGTCTGGTGACACAGTATGAATACCATCATTAGAAATACATTTTGGAGTACATTCTAATCATAAATGGCGGACTAACTGGAGCGGTGACTGCAGCTGACAGCTACTAGCTCGCACATGCGCAGTGAATGAACCAGTACCGCATTTAGAACTGGCTCTAATTCTTTATCGCTATAATTATTGTGCTTCGATACTAGCGTGATCATACTAGTGCAGCCGTTCAAACGACAGACGGTCGCCATTAACGCAACTTGTTATCAATATATTACAAGTTCGTTCATCATTTAAAATGTGCTTTACACCACTTGTATTCTAAGTGTCTCATATTTCAACTGAGCATGTTATAATTTTTCTGTGGCAGGTAATAGAAGCAGAAGGAATGAAGCACTGAGCTGTTCACCTTTGTGCTGCCAGTTATATGGACTATGTGACCTGGTGGAGGGCAGAGGGAACATCGATAATGCTTCCAAGAATTCTTCACCCATCTTTTCACAGAACGCATTATGCTATTACTTGCCGTGATACGAAATCACCTCATATTAAACGGACTTTTCTTGCCCGCAGCTGATGCGCGAGATCATGGAGAAGCAGCACATCGACCAGCTGACGGCGGAGAGGCAGTGGGTGCGGCGTGCCGAGCTGCGGCGGGAGGTGGAGGCGACGATAGCGGAGCGCAGGCGCAAGCGGCAGGAGGAGCTGCAGGAGGTGCACGACCAGGAGGAGTGGCTGCGGCACTTAGAGGACGACAGGTGGGTCCGAGCCCAATAATAAGTAATCTAAATGCGTCGGTCGTACGTATTTCACTTAGTCGTCCTGGCTGAGCCGTGTCGTGTGCCGGCTGCAGGAAGTTACCAAACGCGTATTCTCTACACGTGCCTGTCGATTCAGCACTCTTTCGTGGCTCGGTTCTGCTAACGAGAGTACACCACCCTCGGAGACTCTGCAGATCCCGACCACCAACCACGAGCCAGCATAGTGCTCACGTGGGGCTCGGTGTGCCGATATCTAAATGACAAACTGAAGAACAGACACTCTCTTCCACCCCGACATCTGACCTTACTAGACGTGCTCCTTTGAGCTCCGATAGTACCATAACTCTTCCTCTGAAATGCACCTCTAGGGACAGGTGTCGACCTTCCCCCCCCCCCCCCCCCCCCCCGGGTCAGCAATAGAGCTCATTTTGCTGTTAACCATAACTTCATGCCTTTTTCATTTAACTCCATGCACACTACTCTGCTCAAACATCCTGACACAGATGCAAAGAACCATTACTGTCTGAAAGAGGGCACTGGACACCTAAAACTGTTTAATAAAATAATAATACACTTACCAAAATCTGCGTACTGTCTGAACTGTTATTATACAGAGAAAAAAACACTTAATTGTGATCTAATAATTGAAAATCCAGAATTAACAGTATAGTAATGAGGACAGTCCACAGCTCACCACAAAGACGTGACGATGAACTGCGACAGGCACTTAAAAAAGGCATACACATACAACACTTTCAGTTATCAGCCATGGCCTTCTTCAGAATTAGGAACATGCACACAATCACACAGGCACACAACACAATCACACAATCGTCAGCTCCGGCTGCCACACATTGAATCACGCTCTGCGATGTGGGAATAGGAGAGGGAAGTGGGGATAGGAAGGTTCAATCGTGGTGGTGGGGATGGATACATCACGGCCTTGTAGAGCATGTATGTATTAGATGGGAGGAACAAGATGCAGCTTAGGGAAGGAGTGGTGAGGCGGGTGAAAGGAGGAAAATATATAAAACAAAATGACATCATGTAAAATAAATCCCAAACACTGCTATTTATTTTCTTTATTTATACTATAGGCCTATTTCAGAAATACTTCCAGCATCAGGTATCTTATCGCTGGTCTGTCTATGGTTTTCTTATTAAATCAACCCAAATCCTAAAATTACTTCAGAATATTACGGCCAGCAACAAAGTAATTATTGTTACCCCATTGTGGTTGATTAAATAAGAAAACCATAGACAGACCGGCGATAAGATATCTGATGGTGGAAATATTTCCGAAATAGGCCTTCAGTATAAATAAAAAAAAAAATAAATAGCAGTGTTTGGGACTTATTTTACATAATGTCATTGAACGACATTTATAACACAGCAGGTCCAAGGGACTATAAAATAAGATAAATTAAAACAAATAAAAACAGTAAATACAATAAATAAATTATACACACGCGCACAGTACAAGTATGCGCACACGCACACACACACACACACACACACACACACACACACACACACACACCTCAAAATAGGAGAGATTTAGGATAGAGAGGTAGGAATTGTTGGGTGTGGAAAAAAGGAACTTATCGTAGGAAATTTGTGGATCGAAGAATGTACTGTCGGGATAACTCCAATCTGTGTAGTTCAGAAAAGCTGGTGATGGGTGGATGGATCTGGATGGCCCGAGTTGTGAAGCAACCATTGAAATCAAGCATGTGCTCCGCTGCATGCTGTGCCACAGGGTGGTCCACCTTGTTTTTGGCCACAGTTTGGCGGTGGCCATTCATCCTAATGGATAGCTGGTTGATGGTCATGCCAATATAGAAAGCTGCACAGTGATAGCAGCACAGTTGGTAAATTACATGGCTGCTTTCACAGACCTCTGATAGGGTAGGATAAGCCTGTGACAGGACTGGAATGGGAAGTGCTGGGTGGGTGGATTGGACAGGTCTTGCAGCAGGGTTTCCACAAGGATATGATCCCTGTGGCAGTGGGCTGGGTTTCAGGATGGTGTAGGGATAGACTAGGATGTTATGGAGGTTGGGAGGGCTACGGAACACCACTGTAGGAGGGGTGGGAAGGTTCTTGAGCAGGATGTCTCCAGTTCTGGGCAAATCAAAACCTTGGAGAAGGATGCAGTTTAGTTGTTTGAGTCCAGGGTAGAGCTAGGTGACAAGTGGAGTGCTCTTTCATGGAATGTTAACGGTGTTAGAGGGGGGATTTGGGATGTGTGTAGATATGGTGTTGTAAGAATATCAACCACTCAGATGGGAAACCAGTTATGAGGAAAGAAGGGAAAGCTGAAAGGTGGAAAGAATATATATAAGGGCTTTAGAAAGGAAATGAAGTAGATGAAGGTGAAATTGCAGATATTATCCTGAGATAAGGATTTGTCAGGGCACTGAAAATCCCAAGTCGGGACAAGGTTCCTAAAATAGTTGACATTCCATTAGAGCTACTGAAGTTTGCGGGAGAGCCAGCCATGACAAAACTTTTTCACCTTGTGAGTAACATGAATGAGACAGGCGAAATATCCTCAAACTTAAAGAAAAATGTAGTAATCCACATTCCAAAGATAGCAACCACAGGCAGGTATAAAAATTACAGAACCATCAGTTTAATAACACAAAAGAATGACACAGAAGAATGGAAAATCTGATAGAAGTTGACCTTGGGGAAGATCAGTTTGGTTTGAGAAGAGATGTAAGAACACAGAAGGCAATATTCCTCTTGTGTTTTCTTGGAAGATAGATTGAAGAAAGGCAGACCTAAATTTCTAGTTTTTGTAGATTTGGAGAAAGCCTTTGACAATGTTGATTGGAATACACTCTTTCAAATTCTGAAGAGAGCAGGGGTAAAATGTAGAGAACGGAAGGTTATTTGCAACTTGTAGAAAAACCAGACAGCAGTTATTAGAGATGAAGGGTATGAAAGGGATGCAGTGGTTGGGAAGGGTGTAAGACAGGGTTGTAGCCTTTCTCCTATGTTATTCAATTTGTACATTGAGCAAGCTATAAAGGAAAGCAAGGAGAAATATGGAGAAGGTGTGAAGAAATAAAAACTTTGTGTTTTGCTGATGATGTTGTACTTCTGTTATAGACAGCAAAGGACCTTGAAGAGCAGTATATAAAATTGTCTTAAGGGGAATGCTTTGGTTCGTGATGGATGAGTGGAAAAAAGAGAAAATATGAGAATAAAATAATTCTTGGGTGCCGGTGAAATGTTGCTAGATACATTAAAGGATCACCCAGGCCCAAAAAGCCTCTTTGGCAGCATGATTAATATTATCAGCAGCATATTAGAGGATGCTAGCAACAAATAATGGATTGTCAGTGGCAAAAAACTGATGGCGAAAAAACATGTTCTATTGTGATTAATCTCTGTATAGATTTAGGTTCAAGTTTACAGATTGCTGACAATATAGTCGAAATGATCCTACATATTTGGTAAACAATTCAACAATATCCTAGAGCTCCACTCAACACCATTCGCCCCACCTCATTGCCTAGGTTATAAGTAAACCACTCCACCTTCCCTTCTACTCCATTTCTCCTTCTTCCTCTCTACTGTCTGAAGGACGATTGCCTCTGAAATCTAGCAAGTGTATTGTTGTTCTTTTTGTACTACTGTCACTGACAAGTACTGGCCAGCTACCAGATCTTTATTTAAAGAAAAAAAAAATCACATCTCGTTAGTAGCGTTTCTACCATACTAACATTGGAATGACTCCTCATCCACTCCCTTAAAACCCGCATCCTTTCCTTTTTCCCCTCCTTACTTCCTCTTTTCCTGATGAAGCGGCCAATGGTTGCAAAAGTTTGATTGTTTGTGTTTTCATCTATCAACGAGCCTGTGCTTTGGATAAGTTACTCGATCTCTATTTTTTATACATATTAATTGATTATTACTTGTACATACGTCATAACTTATCATTCTAGGTACCATTAAATAGGGTGATTTAGAACAGTTTTGGTATCAGTTTCATTGCAACTTTCGTAGGTTTTGTCATACTGCATTGTTTGTTACAGAAGTGGTGGGATATATAATAGAAAACGGATGACTTACCAAAAGGACCGGCTTGTCGATAGGCACAAATAAAATAACACACATACAAGCTTTCGCAACCGTTGGGCGCTTCATCAGGAAAAGAGGAAGAAAGGAGAGGAGAAAGGGAAGGACATCCAAACACACTTAGGCAGACATTTGTAGATTGGTAGATTCTTCAGGAAAAGAGGAAGGAAGGAGGGGAGAAAGGGAAGGATATGGGTTTTAAGGAAGTGGGAAAGGAGTCATTCCAATCCCAGGAATGGCTACAAATGTCTGCCTAAGTGTGTTTGGATGTGGATATGTGTGAGTGTGTGTGTATTTGTTTACCTTCCTTTTTGTCTCCTAAGGTAAGTCCTTCCACTCCTGGGATTGGAATGGCTCCTTTTCCACTTCCTTAAAACCCGTATCCTTCCCTTTCTCCTCTCCTTCCTCCCTCTTTTTCCCGAAGAAGCCACCACTGGTGGCGAAAGCTCGAATGGTTGTGTGTTTTTGTGTGTGTTTAGTGTTCCTATCGACCAGCCTGTACTTTAGGTAAGTCAAAAATCTTTATTTTATACTATATATATATATATATATATATATATATAATCGGGAATATATATGTAAATATGTAAATGTTGTCTGGAAAAGAGGAAAATCGGGAATATATATGTAAATATGTAAATGTTGTCTGGAAAAGAGGAAAATCGGGAAAACTGAAAACCGTTTGTCCTGTTACAATGAAAACCATTCATCCAATTGCGATAAAATTTTATACATTTCATGTTGAACGCAAGAGGACGGTTCACATCAAATAAAAATTTGGGAATGTTCGCCCGGAAAATAGGAATCCGACGCGTATAAAAATCAGTTGCCACATGGTCGTAAGAGCATCATTTGAGTACGGCTTGACAGGACAAGGTTTGTATGAAATAAATTTTTGGAAAATTGGAAAAATTAAGAAAAACTGAAAGTGCGTTTTTCAGTGTGTTTTTGATTGAATTAGGCACTATAACTAACTATTTGCATGACAGAGAGGGTTAATTCTTTTTTGTTCATTATGGTCTTGGGAAAGTTTTCAGTAAAAAAATAGGGACAGTTAGAAGGAAAGTCGCAGAATTCGAACCAAGTTCCTTTTTCAATGTGTTTATAAATGTACTCAACACTAAGTTGAGAATCGTTCATCCGATTGTGATAAAATTTTGATCATTTGACGTTCAACGAAATATAAATGTTCTTATGAACTAAAAATTTGGAAAAGTCATCCGGAAAATTTGAAAATTCGCGAGAAACTGAAAGAGCTTTTTCCATGGGACATCAATGTCATTCATCTGATTGAGATAAAATTTTGCATATTTGACATTCAGAGCAAGAGTAACGTTGTTATGTATTAAAAATTTGGAAAAGTTTCCCGGAAAATTGGAAAATACAGAAAAAAATAGAAAGAAATTTATCTATGAAATATTAATACCATTCATCTGATGGTGATAAACTTTTGCACATTCGATGATCATCAGCGAGAGGAAGGTTTGCGTGAAGCAAAAGTTTGGAATAGTTGGCCAGAAAATAAGAAAATTTTATGGAAAACTGAAAGAGCTCTTTTCTTTTGCACATTTGACGTTCACTGATACTTAGACTATCTGATGATGCCTTTATAAAGCTACTGGGTCTAAAATACGTATGATTTAAATTAATATGGTTTATCTTAAGATGTAAGTGACACGAAGTTCACCAGATCATCTAGTAACATATAAAATATCCTAAAAAAACAGAAGGTCTATATGTACTTACGTTTGCCTGGGACAGACAAAGTTTCTAAAATCACCACACTGACTGAGGTGATTTTGGGCATATGTATCTTTTAAAGCTCTCTCCGAAATTTCGCAGTGTATTGTTTGATTTTGGATATAAATTGACATTTGTATTTTATATGATTGACTTTGACTGTAGTTAATTATGTTGCTAGGCAGGAGATTTTGTAGTGTTGGCTGTATGTGGAAAAATATGTTTTAGCTGTCTGTTTACTGCCATGTGAGCACTTTGTCTTTCACTTAAGAGAATGGAGAAATCCTCTGAATCCTGCTTGAGGGGAAATACACCCATTCATCTTCTGGTAAACTGTTAGGAAATTTTATCTCTTTTTGGTGATATTTGTCAAGGTAGCTTTTTAATAAATATCTATTGTCCAATTTATTGAAGAAAAAAAATCCCAATGTGCAGCGCTCAAGATACCTTGCTTCATCAGTTCTTGTTTAGCACTGATAGTACTAGCAACTTTTTTTGGAAGTATTTTTTGCACTTTATTTTGTAAGGCTGACCTTGGTACACCATTACAGATCACTTTTCTGTATGTTAATTTGCCACACTAAATATTGCACTGTTCAAAAGTTCTGGGTCATAATTTCCTTGCTTTTCTATGTTTTCGGCCTTGCCCAAAACCACCCCACAAGCTACACAATTTTGTAAAAACCTCTGTTGTTTTGAAACTTCACGGGAAACATTTGATAAACTAGTACAGATGTTTTCACAGTGCTACAGCCTATGTATCTCATTGTTATCTGGCACTGTATACATTTCTGTGTGGCACAAAAACAGAAAGTTCCCACTCAGTAACACTGTGTGAACTTTCAACACTGACAAGAGACCACATGGGTGTCGGATTTTAGAACTTTTTCATATTTATGGTACTTGAAGTATAGTACTTGAATAACAATCAGTCAAAGCCATTTGATGCAACTCTCAAAAATTCTTGAGAAAATCGACTTTGAAGTTTTGCAGGTACACATAAACATTAATAACTAAAACAGTTGCACCATCTGTTGATGTAGCTCAGGTGGAAGTGTTCTGGCCTCACAACCATAAGGTCAGTGGTTTGAGTCCTGCAGGAACACTTACTTTTATTTTTTCTTTCTGTTTGAATACCTTCATAATTTTAATATCCAACAGTAATTTTTTATGAAAAATGTACATATTTTTATTTATTCATAATTTTCTATGTTTTATAAATTAATGATTGTTTCAATCAAAAAACATATGTTACATTTTTCACAGTTTCGGCTTCACCATTAGTTGACGACCGTAGTCTTTGATTGTTAAGTTTGTGAGAGCTATTTTTTTCATAGTTTTTTAATTCAGTTACGTAATTCATTAGGGATCTCTAATTCCATATGTTGTCAGTTTTTATGTGTGTGTAGATGAGCTGAAAACCTTGTTGCCTAAAATGATGGTTGTGTAGGTTACTGTATCAAAAGCCATTAGTAACTAAGGAGAAGACTTTTCAAAAACAGTGATGAAGCTCATCACAAACTTAACAATCAAAGACTGCCTTCATCAACTAACAGTGAAGCTGATACTGTAAAAACTGTAATGTATGCTTTTTATTGATATCATCATTATTTTATAAAATATAGAAAATTACGAATAAATAAAGTAAGTGCTTTTTTCATAAAAATTACAATTAGATATAAAAATTCTGTAGGTATTTGAACACAACAAATATATAATGTGTGTGTGTGTAAAAAATAGAAATTTGATAACTTACCCAAAGTACAGGCTCGTCGACAGATACCAATAAAAACACACACTAGAACACATACAAGCTTTTGCAATCATTGGTAGATTCTTCAGGAAAAGAGGAAGGAAGGAGGGGAGAAAGGGAAGGATATGGGTTTTAAGGAAGTGGGAAAGGAGTCATTCCAATCCCAGGAATGGAAGGAGTTACCTTAAGGGGAAAAAAGGAAGGTAAACAAGCATGCGCGCGCACACACACACACACACACACACACACACACACACACACACATGCACACGCAAACACAACATGGAAGAAACTCTACAAATTACATTCTACAAATGTCTTCCATGTTGTGTTTGCATGTGTATATGTGTGTGTGTGTGTGTGTGTGTGTGTGGTTATTTACCTTTCCTTTTTGTCCCCTAAGGTAAGTCCTTCCACTCCTGGGATGGGAACGACTTCTTTTCCACTTCCTTAAAACCCATTTCCTTCCCTTTCTCCCCTCCTTCGTTCCTTCCTTCCTCTTATCCTGAAGAAGCTACCAATGGTTGCGAAAGCTTGTATGTGTGTATTTTTATTTGTATCTGTCGGCAAGCCTGTGCTTTGGGTAAGTTATCAGATTTCTATTTTTTATAGATATTTATCCCACTAGGAAAGTTTCCTTCTATAATAATCATATATATATATATATATATATATATATATATATATATATATATATATATATATATATATATATAAAAATAGAAAACAGATATATATATATAAAAATAGAAAACAGATGACTTACCAAAAGGACCGGCTCGTCGATAGAAACAAATAAAATAAATAAAATCACACACAAACACACATACAAGCTTTCGCAGCCTAGCTGCTTCGTCAGGCAGAAGGGAAGGAGAGGGAAAAGGAAATGATGAGGGTTTCAAGGGAGTGGATAAGGAGTCATTCCAATCCCGAGACAGGAAAGACTTACCTTGGGGGGCAAAAAAAAAAAGAGGGTAAACAAAAACACACACACACCCACACATTTACACAGACGCAAGTACACTTAGTATATATATATATAATAGAAGGAGACTTTCCTGGTGGGAAAAATATGTATAAAATAAAGATTTTTGACTTCCCTAAAGTAGAGGCTCGTCGACAGAAACATAAAACAAACACACAAACAATCAAGCTTTCGCCACCACTGGCAGCTTCTTCGGGAAAAGAGGAAGGAAGGAGAGGAGAAAGGGAAGGATATGGGTTTTAAGGAAGTGGAAAAGGAGCCATTCCAATCCCAGGAGTGGAAGGACTTATCTTATGGGACAAAAAGGAAGGTAAAGAAATACACACACACTCACACATATTCACATGCAAACACACCTAGGCAGACATTTTCCCAGAACTCTACCACCTGAGCTACAACTGTTTTAGTTATTGGTATTTGCATGTACCTGCAAAGCTTCAGTTATTTTCTCGAGAATTTTTGAGAGTTGCATCGAATGGCTTTGACTGATTGTTTTCCAAGTTCTACACTTCACATACCATAAATATGAAAAAAATCTAAAATCTGACACCCATGTAGCTTCTTCATGAGACTGGTTGTCGATTATTAAACAATCGACTCAAGGATGAGACAGGGAATGCACGAAGTACAGTCTCGGGCATAAAATAAGTGGAGCATGGAGTTAGAAATTAGGAATAATTTGTTGCTATGCAGCAAGAAAGGGAAGGTAAACTGAACTGTCCAAAATCCTTCCAGTGTCCAAAATCACCCTCACTGTCGGTACATACGGCATTAAATCCAAATCCGCGAATTTGTTTTACTCTTTACTCGGCCACCTGTCTCATCGCACGGCACGGGTTTGCAGGCGGCGCAGGGTGGAGGAGGAGCGGCTGCGCATGCTGAAGGAGCACGCGGGGCGCCTGCTGGGCTTCATGCCGCCCGGCGTGCTGCGCGAGGACGACCTGCCGCACCTGGGGCCCGAGCTGGCCAAGCTGTACAAGGAGCGGGCCGCCTGCTGAGGTGAGTCGGCGAGTGTGCGACGCTGCGGAATAGAGGCAGCTTCTGCTCCTCGGTAGTAATCTCCAAATGATCTTGACTGATTGCTTTGAAGTTTTGAAACAACCTTGCATTGTGCTACAGGAAGGTTGTTATATACAGTAAACCTCCACTTTTACGTTCCCGGATTTTATGTTTTCCCGCCATTTACACCATTTATTGTCGGTCTCGTCAAATTTCCTATGTTCACAAATTTAATTTTCCCACGTTTTTGCGGTAACATATCTACACTTTTCCCACCTTCTACACTTTTAGCCCACTTCAGGTTACGGTAGTAACACTAAAAGTGGGCCTTTGCGATCGTCTTTAGACAGCTGGAAATTTAAATGAAAATAACGGTTTAACTATTCATCTGACATGAAAATTGAATAACCAAATTTGTAGAGGAAAAAATTCTCTACAACTTTGCTCTCTTATGTTTTTTTTTTTTTTCATATCTCGTAGCGTTTCAAAGATATTTGCAAAAATAACGGCGATTTTGGGATGTATGTCTGTCTGTCTGTCTGTCCGTCCGTCTGTCTGTAATGTGTTCCCTGTTTTTAAGACGAACCGTTCAACCGATCAGCACCAAATTTTACATACATGATTGTAGGCCACCAGAGACCAGAACCTCCCTTTTTCAAATTTTTCAGACAAAAAATACGGTAGTAAAACCAAAAAAATCCGTTTGTAATATAATTGTAATTGCAAACGAACCGTTCATCTGACACGAAAATTGAATAACATGACTGGAAGAGGAGAAAAATTCTCTACAACTTAACTCCCTTATGTTTTTTTCATATCTCGTATTGTTTGAGACATATTTGCAAAAATAACGGAGATTTGACACCCTCCATTGAATTAATGAAAAACCAGGCGTTCGGAAATGTCATGTGACATTCCTTGCGTATTTGATAATTTTCTTATTGTAACTTACACGTTGTCATTTCAAAGCAATGGCACACTGAGGAATTCACAAAAACACACCGTTCTTCATTCTATAAATGATAATCTAATGTCTACAAGTGCCATATTAACATCAGTTAACAACGGCCATTAATAGTATGAGATTTAAGAACTACTGTTTTTATTTATAGACGTAGCATAGTGGGCAAGGTGCTGGACTGAGATGCGAAAGGTCAGTGATTCGAGATTCGTCACTACTTAAATTTTTTTTCTAAAAGGGTTTCAGACACTCTTATTAATTAATTAATTAATTATTATTTTGGTTCAAAATGTTTGCAAAAACTTATAAAACTACAAATCTAAAGTGGGCTGTAAAACACGTCAGTGCGATTTTTTTATATCATGTTCATGAAATACAAGCGTCACTACTTTTTTTAAAAAAAATACAATTTGCATTCTGCATGTTTGAAAATTTTATAGTGTGTAGAATCATCCTTCCCATTTGTTTTCAAACTTAGTTCATCCTGTTTCCCTGAGTGGCACCGTCACAGCATGTCTTCAAGATGGCTGCTACACTTGACGTTCATCAGAAACAACGCGCTGTCATTGAATTCCTATGCTGTGAATACGAGACAGTGGGAAACACTTACAAGAGGTTGAAACAGGTGTATGGAGATACTGCTGTCGATCACAGTATGGTTAGTCAGTGGGTGAGCAGGTTACATGATGAAAGCGGCCATGGCAATATTGAGGTTGTCCTCGCAGTGGCAGGCCTTGCATTGCACACACTCCAGACAATGTGTGGAGACTTAACAAATTGGCAACTGCTGTCTGACGCATCACAATGAACGAATTGTCACGCTACATTGTAATGGGGGAAGAAACTCTTTGCAAAATAAAGCAAAAGTGTTGGCATTATAAAAGGTTTGTGCCAGATGGTTTCCCAGGATGTTGACAGTGGCTCACAAAGAAACATGGAAAACGGTATGCAGCGAACTTTTCGAACAGTACGGGAATGGTGGAGATGAATTTCTTGGAAGAACTGTGATAGGTGATGAATCCATGGCAACATCATTTTCCACCAGAGACGAAGAGGCAATCAGTGGAGTGTCATCATGCAAATTCATCCAGAGAAAAGAAAAGAATTTTCCTTTTAAGGAAAAAATCAAAACCACACCTACTGCTGTAAAAGTTACGGCTATGGTGTTTTTTGATTCCAAAGGACTCTTGGTTGTGGACATAATGCCAAGTGGAACCACCATAAATTCTAATGCATATGTGGCGACACTGAAGAAACTTGAAGCTCAACTGAGTTGTGTTTGACCACATTGGCAAAAGCAGGATGTTTTGCTGTTGCACGACAACGCATGGGCCATATCAGTCAAAAAACCGTGGAAGCGATCATAAAACTCGAATGGACACCACTGAAACACCCACCTTACAGTCCTGACCTGGCTCCGTGTGACTATCATCTCTTTGGGAAACTGAAAGACTCTCTTCATGGAACAAGGTGTGAAGATGGTGGCTGCCAAACAGTGGCTCCAACGTGTTGGTCAAGAATTATACCATGTGGGTAACAGACTAGCTGGTCCTCCAACTACTTTTACAACAGCTTCTCAGTGAACTCGTAAACGCTACTAGGTTTCTTTTCTCCTTTTGAAACATGTATAATTCTCATTGTAAGGTTACTTCTTCCCTACTTCAGTTGTAAATGTAGTTGGAGGACCAGCTAGCCTGTTCCTCCTGCAGTTTGAACAACTTCTTGCTAATATCCGAACATCTTACTCTCCATAGATTGTTCTTAGGATGAAGATCAGAAAGAGAGAACATGCACTTCACACACAATAAAGTCTTCAACATGAAGTATTTTAGCAATTAATTAACATTTTATTGCATCTTTTAATACAGTCAATAAACCACATGGCACATCAATCTAGATACATGTTTTCTCGATTACATCAGAACATAGAATCCTCTCATACAATACCAACAAAAGAATTTTGTTAAGGAAACAATTCCAAGGAGTCCAAACTTCAGAGAATTCCATTATCATGTTTGCTTCTTTGGGGAACTGCAGGTGTATTACTCGACCGTCCATCTAGGCAGACAAAAATTTGAGGCATTGCTTTACTCTCCTACCTAAATCCCCAATATAAATGTATTTGGCCATCTTATGTCAGAATATAGGAATGTACACTACAGTAAAGACCAGACATTCAATTACTGTTCTTGTTCAGATTTGACTCCTTTTCTTGGTTTAGCACACCACACCACACTCTCTTCATTTCCTTTTTCTTTTCTTTTATTTTTTTATCAGATGCCATCTGCTATATTTTACATGGGTGATTGTTTTCCGGGTCTACCCCGAAAATCTGGGATTTTTTAATTATGTACCCAGATAGTTCCAGGTTTGCGTAGAAGTGCTTAGCCGTCAGTAATTTTCAATACACAAAACAAATGTTTTTGGTTTTTTCCTCTATGTATAGCAGCATGCGATAATTGTCTGAATGATTTAGAGAAGGAGAAAAGTGTCAGTTTTGGAATGAAGTACTAAGTCTTCAAGTATATGTATGTAAAAAAGTCCAGTTTTATTGAAAATGGTAAAAGTGTACTGTCCTGTTTCCATGGACCATCCATTGAAAGTACTTTCAACTTGATGGATGACATCATTACAGAGTCTAGAACTTATTTTAATATTGATAGTTTGGATTCAATCCAGACAGTGAAATATTATCTCCTATCAATGAATACGACCACCTCTGACTTTTTTGGGTCTAACAATCCATCAAAGGAACTACTGGTACATACAGTTTGTACAAAATTTAATAAAAAGTTGGTCTTATCAGTCGACACTACACAAAGCCAAGTCATCAGATTCGTCGAGGCCTAGTTCTAATGGAGAGAGTTCTACTCATGAGTTGCAGAATAAACCATCCAGTTCTAAAATAAATTGCTCTTCTGGAAAAACTGAATTAAACTCTACAAATGAATTAGTGTTATCTACAGTATCTCCTTCATCCTCTGTGCGAGCTGCTTTCATTGGCCCACAGCCTTATACAGATTTAGAAAATGATGGAAAACGAAAAAATACATAATTTTTAAAAAGAAAAGGAAAACAAAATTGAAAACTTTTTTCAGAAAAAGTAATTTTCTTACAGCTTTCACCATGCTTCATTGTCAAATAACACTGTAAGTATCCCAAATAGTCAATCTACTGATTTTTTATAAAAATATTTGCTACATTTTAAACCTTTTAACTTGCTTGTAATTGTACTGTATAATTGAGTTTGAAAACATAGTAGGCCCAGTTGAAAGTTTGCGTTATCTTGTACATATAAACAGTGCTCTTTTTCTAAATAAAAGTTTGGGGGTACTCCGAGATTAGATGTAATGCAGTGAAAATTACTTATAACTGAAGCATGGGATACCACCCGTCGGATTTTGCCCATTAAGTCATCATGTCAAAAAAAAAAAAAAAAGTGGTATTGGACTCTTCAATTGACTTTACTACAGCTCAAATGAACCAGGCGATACCGAGAAACACCCAAACATACAAGAGAATGTGGTGTCGAACCATTTCTTCTTTTCCGGAACCACCTGAAGATGACACAGATACGGTAGCCCAAGGCATTGCAATATTCGTGCCTTGTTTATTTCTCTCTGTGCCTAAACTTTCTACTTCTTTGCAAATTTTGCAACCAAGCTTTTTGTTTGAAACGATCAACAAGTCATTTTTCTCACAAAATGCAATTTCTTGTTCCAAAGTCCAACATTCTGGATGATCATTTAATTTTCTATCATGCACCTGTTCGTTCACTGCATTTTCACATGTAGGTTCAGAGCTCAGGTTTACAGTTTCACTTTCGTCATCCACTGATGTTGAACTTCACGGCTTTTTAGTCGCACACAAATTATTTACACTTTCTGGTTTTTTAGATGCAGAAGAACAAGTAAAATAATTTATTATTCTGCTCATCTCTCACCTCCAACTTACAAGTTGCAACGAAAGACAAGACACATTGTTAAACTACGCACAACCAACAGGAACGGAACAAAACAAAGATGGCAATGAATTGCAAAGGATCATAGTAGCAAGACCGTAGAGACAGCTATCGGTAGCTTAATGTTCAAGCATACGCATATCCGTTAACACTACCATCGCCCACAAGGAGCAGGCGAAGGCACTTCGTGCTTGTCGAACTGGCTGCCAGCGATGCAGTTGTCGAGAACGGTTACCGCAGTTTCGAAATGCTTGCAACAGTGAATGACATCACTTTTCCCACTAAAAACTACCCTGGTGTCATTTCCTGTTGCAATTACCAACATGAAAAATTGTAATAAAGAAATTACGTCTATGAAATAAATCTTTGGCTTTCTTCCAATTTCTCAGCATTGTAATAACGTTACTTTTTGGATGAAAAAGTTTAGGGGGCTGCATCCCCCAGTGTTCCCCAAGAAAAAGAGCACTGCATATAAATGGTAGTTTAAATTTCAGGGATTTTAATAAAGCACCACAATCACCCCTGATTTTATTAACTGCATTAGTTTTGGTGCCTATTAGATAAATATCTCTTTCTTTTCTTTTTCAGGTACACTGCTAACTGCTTGATAGTGCTGCACATTCACATTTCGGTGAGGACAGTGTTCCCATAAATTATTCACACTTTTTATATATTACATGGATCATACCATGTGACTTGTACCTGCACAACATTTTTCAAGACTTGCAACAAAATATGAATTCCTGAGATTAGATTAAGTTTTGTAACTACCAGATGACTTTGGATTCATGCATGTTTTAAGGAAACATTTTGTCACATTTTCTACGGAAACACCATTGTCATGGACCACAATTTTTTGTGACACATTTCATATCAACACTTGAAGGAAGAATTACTATAGATGATCATCTTCTAAACTACACAATTAATGACATTGGTGCACAGTCTTTAAAAGGTAATCACAAAATCACATGCATAGTAAAAAAAGGTTCATGCACCACTTACTATGTAGCTTCTTTTAACATGTCGACAATATTGAAACCATTTAGAGATTTCAGAAAATTGTAACATTTTATTCATATTTTAAACATATTTATACCACTTTGTATGTTTGTCCATCTTAAATGTATTGTACATGTACATTTTTGTAAAATATAATAAAAAACTTTGTTTAAAATATGTCATTAAACAATACTAAATTCTTCTCAGCGCCTTAACTTTACGTCTTTATGTTTTGGAAATCCTGTTCATTGCCCCACTATGCCATCACACAATGCTTTCCTAACTGTGTTGAAGAATTTGATGGATTCTGCCATTTCCTGAAATACACACATTCCACAAAAATAAAACTCTTACTGCATAATGTGTCAGAAAGCTCTGTTGGCTGACGAGAATCGGCACTCCCCTCTGATGGTATCAACTGCTGTAAAGATGTGTTGATTGTGGTCATGTACTATTTCTAATTGAGTTCACAAGGCATTTTACACACCCAAGAAGAAAGAATCAATAAATGTTGTTCTTCCCCCATCCCTTTACAAACCAGTTTATTTTTATTTTCGACAGTTTCAGTGTTGTTTGCACTAATTTCAGTGGCATGAGTGTGCCTATTTTGTCATTTTTGGGCCAAACTGTGATTATTTTTCACGACTCGTTTGCTATTTTCTTTGCAACATTGAAGTTCATTATTTTAAGATTGTACACAAACCTTAGTCTTGAGGAGATTAAAAGCTGAAAGTCGATATTAACACTGAACAACAATCAGTTACAAATATTAAAAAGCTATGTTTCTCAGATTTGTAATACTGTTACTCAGAAAAGTTGTAAATTACCTGATAAGCATTTCACATTATTTCAGTGGAGAACACTGTTTTCACATTACTGTCCTGACCCTATGTATCAGTGTTCAGATGACAGTGATAGTGTACCATTCCCATGCATCCACGACCAGATACTTTCATTTTGTGAGAGATGTGCAAGAGCAGCAGTTATAACTCTGTATTCAGCTAGGCCAGGATAGCATGGGCAGCGTGTAGTTATCTTGTTCAGGGACAACATCATGGAAATATTGTAGTGCTGGCTGTACAAACCAGACATTATCCTGCTTCGTATGTCCAATACCACAGCAATTCCATACAAGGAGCTCGATCCGTCAAATTGTCGATTCGTGTCGGAGCCTTCACACATGGGTACATCTGTTGTGATGCTGTAAGCAGAACAGGGACTCATCTAAAATGTATAAACTGCATCCACGCTTATCTCTGCTGCTTCATCAAGGGCAGACACAACAGTGGTCACCGTGCTATTAGTCTGTGAAGCTTCAGATGTTGTCGCACAATTAGTGTGGATGCAATAGAGCCCATTTTCTTATAGAAAGTATGCTACCAAAATCCAAAGGTTTGGAACTACCATTCTTATATGCAAAATTAAAAAATTCGGTTTTTAGCCATTTTTGTGCCATGGAATGCAAATATTTAAGTAACTAATTTTAGTTAATGGCTCACATCTTACATTGTATTCTGCAGACATTTATCTAGAAATGATATTTTCCCATTTTTTAAAAAACTTTATCCTTATTAATATACTCCTGATGTTTGGTACCAAAAATGCAAATTGCACTGAGAAAAGGTGTTCAGTCTGCTATGAAACTTACCATCAGATTTCAAGAAATCACTCTCAAGGAAAGTACTTGGGCTTGAACAAACACATATACACCAAAATCGTATGAGAGATAATGTTAAGATCCCTTATTGCACTAGTGACACTCCCGCATCTGCAAAACTCTGCAGTCGTCCGTTAGAGGCCTCTGCGTGTGCCATGCCGCATTGCACTTTGACCTGTCGGTTCGCCAGTAGGGACGGTGCAGTGTGCCTCCGAAGTTGCGTTTTGTGACATTTGTGTGGTGAAGCGTCAGATGGAGCGGTGATTGATAATCAATCCTGCTAAAGTATTGCGATTGGTTGAGATGAAGTTATGAAGAACCATTCTTCGTGAAGATGGTATTAGTGTAGAAGATGAATCATTCGCATATTTTTTCGTATCTGTTATGGTACAGAAATATGAGCATAAGTTAGATACTGTTGTAACACTAACACACAATGATGATAATAGGAATGATAATGACGAACAACTCTCTACAAGCGGTAGTGCTACGGTAAGTGCGGGAAGAGGCGATGGAAGCAGTGGCAGTGAATACCAACAGTCTTCCGAGAAGAAGGTTAAAGTTGCAACTATCATCACGGCTTTTGAAGAAAATACGCTAGAGAACATGTACGATGATTATTACATAAGTTATGTTCAGATGTCTGCATTACGTATGGCATCTACAATTACATCTACAGTGCTGTCTAGAGCATGATTGCAAAGTTTTGCATAAAAACGACACCTACCAGCACATTGAGGTGTACGTAAAGATACTGTAACCAAACATTCATACGTATATGTTTGTTTGAGCCCAAGTACTTTCCTTGTCAGTGAAAAAATTTGTTTTTGGCAAATCATACAGATTGGCATCATTGTCTGATGAAGGGTTGATTCTGTTTTCATTATGCATTTCAGTTATCGTGCTGCTTCAAATTACATAAAGTATTGCAACAATATAATGAGGAAAGTTTATAACTCACTGCAAAGTAGGGTGGCCAACTTTTGGTCACAGATTTAAGGGCCATGACCAAAATCTGACCTTGATTATAAGGGAGATTCAGTCTCAGTAAATTGCAACTGGACAACTACAGGTATTTTCTTGGACTGGATGACTACAGGGATGTAAATACAAAAACATTAGACATGCTTCGCGTACTTTCACACATATATGCTTTTTGGGGTAGCTGTACAAGCAGAGAGAAATTTTGTAAGAGTGAAGTGACAATAATAAGGCGCATTTGTGGAGTGACTTGAAGAATAATATGACAAAACCTATTGAGAGAACTGGATATAATAACTGCTGCTGCACAGTATATTTATTCCTTAATTCACTCTCCTTTCCCAGCTAAGCTCTAGATTTGCATTTGAGATATCAATTGTTTGTTTGTTATATAATTATTTCAGCAATGGATGGACTTAAGCTTCTCAATACAGGAATGTTTCTGTGGTACTGCCAAAAAAACTCTCTGTATTGAATGTTATTACATACATAAACTTTTATCAATTCATAGCACTCCATGAAGTAGAAATTTGAAGTCTAAAGGACTTTTCTCAAGTGAAGCGTCTATGTTAAGAAAAAAATTTGATATGCTGTAGTAACACATTCATTTTCTGGATCTTTCTCACCTAAAACATTGTTAATATTTATGGACAATCATTCACACACTTAAAATAATTTTTAATGGGTAATCAGTTCTGCACTAGTCTGTTCACAGCAGATATTGATGAATATCAATGGTTAGGAACATGAAGAATCATCTCCAGCAACTCAGCTAATGAAATTTTTTGGTTTAAACATCAAACTTTATAATCCTCTTTACAGAGTCATTATTTCTGTGTGGTGTTATTAACTGCTGACCGATAAAACGCGAGCCCATCCTCAAGTTGGTAGTGTTGTTATGATCTTCAGTCTGGAGACTGGTTTGATGCATCTCTCCACCCTACTCTATCCTGAGCAAACCTTTTCATCTCCTCATAAGAATGGCAACCCACATCCATTTGAATCTGCTTACTATACGCGTCTCTTGGTCTCCCTCTGAGATTTTTACCCCACAAACATACCTCCAATGCTAAATTTACGATTCCTCGATGTCTAAGAATGTGTCCTAGCAATCGATCCCTTCTTTTAGTCAAGGTATGCTAAAAATTCCTTTCTCACCTATTCCGTTCAGTACCTCTTCATTAGTCATGCGATCTACCCACCTAATATTCAGCATTGTTCTGTAGCACCACATTTCAAAAGCCTCTATTCTCTTCCTGTCCGCACAGTTTATCATCCATATTTCACTCCTGTACAAGGCAACACTCCACACAAATGCCTTCAGAAAAGACTTCCTTACACTTAAATTAATATTCGATGTTAGCAAATTTCTCTTTTTCAAAAACGCTTTCCTTCCCATTGCCATTGGTAGTACTGACCAAGAAACAAATAGACAGTTCCCTCAGAGCCCCATGCATTCCAAGGGCTGTAGAAGCACAAACTGTAATCAAGAGTAGCATTGATTATTATACAAAAAGTTTTCATCTCTTTAAAGGAATTGCATCTATCAATAGTACCTAGAGTTTGTTTATACCAGTGATCAATAAGGAAATATATGGGAGAAACAGGTGGACAATAATGGACATAGGAAATTTAAAAAAATTGTGCTGAAATACAGGGGAACCCGTAGTGTACAGGAGAACTGGTCATCCTACTGCAAAGACGTACGACAAGCTGCAACAGGGCTAGAATTTTAAGCTGATTGCAGAATTATTCTACTGCTGCCAACTTATATTGAGATAAGACAGGAGAAGTTATGGCTTGTACAGAGCAATACAGGCATTCTCTTTTCCGTCATTCTGTTTGGAACACAAAGGGAAATGGCATCTCCGCCACATATCTTATGGAGGATTGCCAAGTGTGTTTGTGGATGTAAACGGTGTGACTCGCCCTGTTGTATGTGTCGCCTTAACTAGCAGTAGCCGGCAGCCTACATGAAGACAAGCATTTTCACTTTCAGGAAAAATTCCGCTTCTTAGGAAAACTGCAAAGTTCAGAGGGAAGAGCAAAGGAAATAGTTCATGCAGGGAAAAACTTCGCTCCGAAGTATCCTGAATGCAGTACTACAGTATACATTGCACTCCAGTTGTTATTACTTTTTAATGTCAATATTACCAAGCTATTTAATTGAAAAGAGATACAAGAGTGGTAGCTAAAATACATGTCAATGTAGCCGATAATACAGTTCTGCATTATGTGATAGGATGGTAAATTGGTCTGAATAGTTCATAATGAGATAATCGACACAGGCCAGTGCATCCGCCATTTTGTTTCCCAATGAATGCTTAACACAGAACTTAGCATAATTGAACTGTGTTGTTTTGTTCATGTAAGTAAACTTTTATCCTGTATACTAAGTTCTTTTTTTTTTTTCGTTTTAGTGTTTGTAATGCATTCTGAAACTTTCTCAATAACGTAATAGAAGTATATTCAGCAATGTGAGTACAAAAATCCCATGTTGCATATTTGTCACGGCAGACAACAAACTCCTATTGGAAGACAGCCAACAGACCTCGGATATTGACAGTCATTATTTGAATAAAAGCCAAGGTCGCTTAAAACTTTTATTCAGATGACGAGTTTCAGGAGAATTAAACTGCCACCATTGGATCTGTATCACAATAAACACTTCAGAACTACTGCAGGGACGGATCTATGGGGGGACAAAGGGGGCAGTTGCCCCGGGCGGCAGAATTTAGAGAGCGGTAAAATTTGACTGACTTTTTTTAGTATAATTTAATAAAATTAACTGACACAGAATTATTAAAAGTAAGTACTTCAGCTAATCAAACTTTAAAAATCAACTAGATATTAGCCAAAATGAGGGAGATGTTTGTGTTATTGCTTAAGTAAAGGCACAATGTTTTATTGATTTGCATAGATTTCCTTTTTTAGGTAAATGAAATATTCATATTTCATATGATTCTTGTACCTCTGAAGCTATTTCTGAGGCCAAAGTGCTAGCCGAAGATAATGAGGTATCAACGGTATTCTTCGAAAAAAGGATTCAAAGAAAGAAGGAAATGGCTGATGAGATTTGTGAGGATGAAGTATCCAACATTCACAGAAACAATACTGGATTAATTGACAGAGCTTAGTACGAGGTTTATCGCACTTGAGAAAATTGTTGTAAGAATTAGTTTTCTGTGTGGTGTGCAAATTCGAGAAATGGAAGTGGAGTACTTGAAGGCCAAAGCAGCGGAACTGGCAGAAGATCTTAGCGAGGAAGAACTTGAAGCTGAAAGTTTCAGACAACATGCGCTGGCAGTAGACAGAGCCTTGCGAGATTCCACTGCATCATCAACATTAAGTTTAATTTATAAAAATAAATTGGTAGAGAGGTATCCCAACCTTACTACAGCGTCAAAATATATCTTACCATTCTAGTTTCTGTTTCGTAGAAAGAAGTTTCAGCAAGCTGATACTAATTAAATACGCTTGAGGAGCACGATTCCTTAACAAATCTGAGTATAATACCCATAGAGCACAAAGAGCTGCTTCTCTAAACTATGATGATATCAAAAACAGTTTTGCGGCAAAAAAAGCTCGAAAAGCGAAATTTTGAATTGATTTTTGTACGATGAGTAATCTTGTAATATTTTTGTATGTATTAAAATTGTTCTGTTTTCCTTTGATCTTAATTCAGTCAATAAAATAAGTTCATGTTGAGAGATTGTGGCATTTATTTAGAAATATGTTACCCAATTAGCGTTAAAAAGTCGATTCTTAGGGGAGGGGGTGAAAGAAGGGGCGGCAAATTTATGCTTGCCCCCCTTGGCAAATGTCCTAGATCCGGCCCTGACTACTGTATCTGCTATTTTTAAAGTTGAGAAAGCTCGCCAGTTCGACTATCGGCATTTCGTAGTATGAACAAATATTGCAAAAATTTAAGCCCCTGGGTTGACTGGGCCTAGATCACCTCAAAAGTACGAATTTAAGTAAAAAAAAAAAAAATATTTTATTCAGTCAGCAAAGAAAGGCAGCAATAACTAAAGAAAACGCAAGCTTTTTGCGTCTAATCCATATACCGATATAAGCACGAGTGGAATGCAAGCTCAAAATAGCATTATCTAATGCTGGGTTCAGACCAGGGCCGGCGCAAGCCCAATTGCCCCCCCCCCCCACACGTTTTTACAAAACGTTTGTGAAATTTTATTTAAACCAATCTGTAGGAAAAGTCAGCAATCAATCGCAATTTTTGTTTTTACTTTTCAGCTCTACCTAGGTTTCGGCCACTGAGTGGCCAGTTTCAAAGCTTTTAATAAGTGCTACCATCTAATCCGTAATGTTGCCAGTTACGGTATAGATGTAAACATAACTCAAAGCAGTTGATGTCATATATTCTATGAATATTAAATAATAACAACTGCAGGATCAGAATGTGACGTCTGTTCTTCGGAACAGACGCCACATGTATATATATATATAATATGCCGGTGACGGGCAATGATCCTATCGTTAGTGGGGAGGCGTGGGCAAGTTTGAAGCCCTTACTCTTACGGGAATTAGTTAAACTACGAGTTTGAGTACTATGGGCAGGGCGAAGCTGGGAATTTGTATCTGACGGGAGGCGTGCATGGGTAGTCCTTGCAGGTGCGGTGATCACTGTGTCCCCAGTGGTGTAGGGGTCAGCGCAACTGCCTAGAAAGCAGGAGACCCGGGTTCGAATCCCGGCTGGGTACACATTTTCAGCTTTGCCCAATCGCAGTTGATGTCATATATTCTATGAATATTAAATAACTCAAAGCATCGAGAATAGCCACTCTGTGCTAAAAATCTATGAAGATCTGAAAAATAAAAACAGTTGAAACGGCCAAAGAGTGGGGCGGAAGACAATGGAGAGAGGAAGAATAAGGAGATGGAGTAACATAATAATGCAATAAATACACACACGGGAATCGACGGGTACTGATGCTAGTCGAAATATATTAACTCACTGCACTGCGGTTATTCATTTCAAAGAATTGGCACTCGCCATCTGTCGTAATTCGCGCGTGTCAGTTGTCTCGTGTCTGATTATGGAATAATGGGTAACAAATTAGTCATCGTCTTATCACGTTATTTCTCTGGGCTTTATTTTCATTCTAGCTACTGTGGTGACACGTGCTTATTTGCCAATTTTTTAAGTAACAGATTCTAAGAAAAACAAATTTTCCCATTCTGCTTTCTTGAAAGAGAAAAATTCGAACTTATGTGCATGCACCATACCAATTGAAGGTTATATGAAAAGCACTTACCTATTACATCCCAAGTTGCAAGAAATTTGGACGCACCAATTCTTCTGTTCTTGTGAAACTCAAAAGTGCTTCTGACCCAGTGTCTCCAGATTGAGTTTTCGAAATATCCCCATACCAGACAAAAAAAAATTACCCAAAATGACACAATTTTGGCAACTTTTCCCCAAATAGATTAAAACTACCTTTTTCTTCAAATTAACATTTGTCAGTAATGGCAACTTGAAGGGGTGAATCGATGAAAACATACAGCCTGTGAACAAAAATAGAAAACCTGCTTCAAGGGTGCTACATTTGCTTTCTTCATAGTTCTATTGATTTAACCATTAGATGGTATAACAACTTTAGATATAGTTATGTGAGCTAGTAGTGAGTGATAAAAGTATAATTACGGCAGCAGGTTTAATTTTTTTCTAACAATACAAAATATAAAAATGTTCAAATGTTTGTATAGCTTATGGGACTTAACTATGGGATCATCAGTCCCTAAACTTACAAACTACTTATGAACTAGCTAATACTAAGGACGGCACAAATATCCATGCCCGAGGGGGGATTCGAACCCCCGACCGTCGTGGCCCTGCAGGCTGTGACTGGAGCGCCTCAGTCCCCTCGGCCACCGCGGCCGGCTACAAAATATAAATTGCCATAACAGTCACAATAGATTGATATATTATCACAAAAATATTAAGTTACATGCTACAATGAATGAAACTGTCATCCGCTGTAATTACTGTACAAAAGTCAACACTGTTTCTTGTCATTTATATTGAAATGAAATATAAGTAACATCAGTATAACCTATTTATTATGCCAGAAACGACATGACATCAACATCGTTTTGATTTTTATACACATCCTCTGATTTAAATTTCATAAGCATTTTAGTGCTTGGCTCGAATTTATTACACCCTTCGTTTTTCAAACTACCGCACTCTTGAGTATGCGAACAGCTGTGGAATGGTGCATTCTATTTCTCAGTTTGTTTTTTATTACATTTATTATGGAGAATGCTCTCTCCACACTACCATTCGAGAATGGCAGGCACAAAACGACTTTTGAATGCTGTTTGAAAACGCAATAGAATGTGGGGAATAATGTTTCGTGTTGATCATGAAGTAAGTAATTAATGCTTTCCCTGCCCTGTGGTTGACAGGTTCCCGTATCTACCCTTTCTTGCTCAGTAAATTAATTACTCACGTAAATGGAACATTTCGTTACCAACATGACCACACAACACTGCCACCGCTGAAAATAAAAATTTAACTCCAAATTTCCCCAGTACAGAATTTTTTTCCCCAACAATTTTCCCACGTTTTTTTGTTTCTCCAGAAGTTCCCCACAAAATTTTTTTCTCCAAGTGGGAAAATACCCAATCTGGAGACACTGTTCTGACCAATCTTGACTCTCTCGTTCAACTATCGAACCGATTTCTGTAGTTTTCATTGTAGAGAACGCAACAATACCTATTGTGTGGAAAGGCGAAGCGGTGACGTGGCAGTGCCACCAGGAACTATACCCGGGCCGCTGAAACTTGGCACTTGACGTTTACAAATAACAAGTGAAGAGCAAGAAGCGCGATGCGCTTGGAACGATTCAATCACAGCGCGATAAACACTTCCAGTGATCACGTGCCGTGACGTCAACGTTCCCGCGTTGCCGGCTTTGTTCAGTTCTACCGTAAACGAAGTTGTCTATCGTATTTATCGCGTGTTTATTTTGTGTGTGTGCTTTTTTCGGTGCTATTTGCTTTACTGTGAGTGGTTTAACTCGCCTTTCCGAGTTCAAGTAATTGGATAATGTCATAGAAAAGACGTTTGTCTAGTGACGTTTTCTAAGTTCTCAATTTCGTATCAATAAACGAAGCATATGCTGTGCACAGGAAGTTCATTCTCGCTTCAAACGATCGGAAAGAAGTTATGTGCAGTGTTTATAAAAAAGAAATAATGCTGCAGATACGTCAATGTCAAAACTTCTTTTATATCCGCTCTTGAAACAAAATAAGCCTATTACAGCCACATATGCAGTAGACGAAATCGCAAAGGAGCAGCGTCACAATGTAATAAATCTGCCCCCTTTTCACTGCCGTTTTAACCCTATAAAATTGTTATGGAGTGACGTGAAGAATTACTTAAGGAACAATAAGTCTTTCACAATAACAGAGGTGGAAAAGCTGTTGCCAATGTGGATGCTGCATCTTGAAGAAAAAGAAGAAAAAAAAAAAGGGTCGAGCACGTTGAAAAACTGATTCGGGCAGCGCAAACATGGAAGGGATCATGAACAGTTAATGATTTGTCTCGGTGATGACGATTTTGGCAGTGACGACAACAGTGAAGATGGGAAGCTGGATGTAATTGTACCATTGTCGCAGTAAATTGGCGAGTGAAAAGCATTCTGATTATAAAACGTAGATAGACGTTACTATCTTGATTATTCTTGTTTCGTATCTGTCGTGATTCAATGCTTATTTTCTATATTGCTTTGCTCCGTTATTGAAAGCGTGTTCATTGTTGTGCTCTGGTCTTCATTAATATGCCGTCAATCAATTGCTGTTCAAGAACGAATTATTATATGTACTTTTACTGCTCAACAGTATTCATTTACGAGATGCAACTGAAAACCGTTTCGTCTGCTGTGTGTATAGAGCTTCGACCATAGATACTAGTATCTAGCAACGTCGCTAAAGGAGTGTAGCCAACTTAACTCGTCGTAACACGAAACGTAAAGTGCAATGTTTCAGCGGTATAGGTAACGTGATGCGGTACAGCGAGGCTACGGTTAAACTAGCGCCCAAGAAGAAGAAGCAAGAAGCTCACAATAAGTATGTGACCGATGATATGGATAAATGTATTATCAGGCAGTAATTTTTATAGCCTTACGAACAATAGAAAGAATACGAACTTTGCGAAAACTGCACAACTTTTGTCAAACAGAAATGAGCTTCAAATCTAGCAAGAAAACCCTTAGAAGCAATGTTCTGTCTATGGATTTTCGTTTGACAAGGTGTCAAAATTAACGTTTTGTTTCGCTTGGACGAGAACGCAAGACTATCCTTTGTCAGGTTTTCATCAGAATCAAAGCGACCAGTAGTTTACTTGACGAAACATGGATCCACACGCATTATACAGTAAATAAATGTTGGCAAAGTGATAGTGTGCGATTAGTTTTGTCACACAAAAGTGCTGGTCAGAGTTTAATTGTGTTCATGCAGGCTCGAAAACCATAACGTCCGACTATCACTCAGAAATAGATAGCAAACTTTTTCAAAAATGCGTCGAAACCCAACTTATGCCAGGTTTACTATCAATGTCTTTATCCCTTGTAATTACTCACAGCGTATTCACCGATTAGGAATTCTTCTTGCCATTGTAGGTGTTGAACATGTTTGACTGTAGTAATGTTCAACAATTTTTTTCCATAACGCGGGAAGAATAAAGCACTCAACTGCCATTGAAGGGCTTAGCAAAATTGCTTCAGTCTTAACATGTAACCACAGTATCGAACACTGCATTAGAATTTCCAAATTATAATCCGTCTCCTGAAAAATTAGTTGTCAGTAAACGCACGGCGCGTAACAGGCTGGCTGCGCTCCACTCATAAGAATACTGGCATGCAGTGTCGCCAGCCTCTGAAGCTCAAAAGCCCCATCCAGGAATTCAAATTGTCCCTTTTCAGCGTAAGTGCCCCACGGAAAACAAAAACATAAGAGGAAAAAAAATAATAGACTGTTCCATACCATGCTGCTTTTCCTGCAGTGGGTGAGACCCACGAACAAAAAAAAAAAAAAAAACAAAAAAAAAAAAAAACAAAAAAAAACAAAAAAAATCTCCAAAAGTTCGTAACCGATTGTTTTGAAATTTTGGCACAACTTTCTACTGGAATAGAACAACAATGAGCTGCGTTACAACTTAATTGCTAACTGCCCATGCCACTGACGGTTGCGTGCTTACAAATAAAAAATAAAAACCTTTGTCCCTTTCTGAAAAATAATTGTCAAAATGTCCCAAAATATGGGACAAATCCCATGGGCTGGCATGTGCGCCAGACTGCTTCCCTTCGGCGTAAACACGACGGCGCTGCCACAGTAGCAAGGAAGAAATTAGCCCTTATCCCACCCGTTATTCGACAGGGGCGGCCGGCAGGTAGTCTAGGCGCCATGCCACAGTTCCCCTAGCCGCTCCCTCCGAGGTTTGGTTTCGAATCCCCTCTTGGGAATGAATGTTGAGTTTGTACTATAGAATTAAAGGGGGGGGGTAGATTTGCCGCCCCCCGGAAAGTGCTGCCCCGTGCGGCCGCACGTTTCGCACATGCCTTGCTCCGGCCCTGGTTCAGACAAACAAGTAATGTCATGCAACAGCTAGTTGCATAGTGAAGTTGTAATTCAGTAGCAAGTGTCAAGTCCTGGTTTTAGTAGCGCCATTTAAGATGCGCTACTTTTTACACGCAACAAAAAGTGCAACTTGGTTGTACTTTGTTTCGACACTTTCTTCCCAAATATCGACATTCGACTGTCACCTTCTAACGCGCGTCACCCCTTTTCGGAATGACTCAAACTGAGCCCTAATATTTTCCTGAATGACGGAAAGTTTTATTAGTTCACAGTCTATAACAAAGTCATTCCACTGTAGGTGAAGTTGAAGTTATATGCTGGCTGAAGTCCATTGCGTTGTGAGCTGTCTTCGGCATTCACTAAAAGATTTGACGTTACAGGATCTTTTCGTAAATCATAAACATGTCAGTTGATATGGAAACGATTTTATTTCCACTTAAATAAAGTTTAAACACAGTCTATTTAAATCAACCACATTGTTGCACAATCAAAAAAATGCAGCGGCAAGCCAACAAAGCTGCTTACAGGTTTGTGACTGCTAGAAGACTAACTAAACATGGTTTCTCTCAAACATCTTTCTACGTAACCGCGTAATAAGATTGATGACAAAGTTTTGTAATTCACAATTAAACAATATTGTTTTACATTAAATATGCCAAAATAGAGAAATTAAAACATTACATTTAAGCTTTGACTATTTATCTCAATGTATGTACATGTTTCAAGAAATTTGTATTTAATGTGGTACACAAATTTAAAGTCATTCTTTGACTAGTGTTTACAGTGCTCAAATTATTTACATTATTTGTGTTTTCGAAGTGCACACATATTTTGTTTTGCCAATATTGTGTAGGCGTACTATTATTGTGACATGGAATTTTAATGTATTTCAGTTTGCGGTCAAATTTTTTATTAGTACGGATTTGTATATGGCTGTCGTAGTTTTGTTAATTTCGAAGATAGTTTCTTAGTACCAAACGGATTATTAATTTTAGTGCATGAAATATTATCAGTATTTAATTTAGGATCCAGTGATATATAAAACATGGTCTGCCCTAATTTATTTAGACAAAAGGTATATATGAAATCATGTTGTGAAATAGTTATAACATGTAGTATTGTTGTTTTTATACAAATTAGTATCTATATAGGTTCAGCAATTTCCGAAACTAAGAGTAATGCATTTTTAGTGTTTGTAGCTATTATTTACGAAAATTACGTAAAAGGACAGCCAAAGTTATATTTAAAACAACTTACTATTTCTTAAAGGTATTTTACTAATAGTGTTAATAGAATTTCAAACTGAAGGCGAAATTGTGATATTTTACATGTCCGGCAGTGAAGTTTTATTTTAGGTGTCAGATATTTTGTGTTTGTACGTTTGCAACTGATTTATGTGTGGTGTGTGCAACATAGCAGAAACGTTACAACCTCACAGGGTATTTCGAACCATTTGACTTCGTATCAATGTGTTTGCGTTCGAGGTTTACGTTTGGCGTCTTTGTGGCTAAAATGTCAAATCAATTAAGAAAACACTTCGTTGAAAACTGCACAACTAAGTAGTACAGGTATTTGTGAAGTTCCGTGTGAATGACACCTCACAGTGCAACTCCAGAAAGACACGCGTTGTTGTCTTGATTTAGTTGTTTGTGTAAACCTGGCTTAAGGGTCTAGGCAGTACACTTCTAAAATATTTCACAAAACTTGAATAAATCAACACAGTTAGCATTCATTGGGAAACAAAATGGCGGATGCGCCAGCTCATACTTAAAGGATATTAATAAAAATAAAGTTCTAACAAAATATCAGTTTGGTTTCCAGAAAGGCTTTTCAACAGAAAATGCAATACATATTTTCACTAATGAAATATTAAATGCTCTGGATAACCGTAAATCACCCGTTGGGATTTTTCGAGACCTATCAAAGGCCTTTGATTGTGTTAACCATGGAATTCTTGTAGATAAGCTTAAGTATTGTGGTATGAGTGGGAATGTGCACAAATGGTTTAAATCATACCTAACTGGAAGAGTTCAGTAAGTTGATATAAGTAATTCACATAATATACAAAAAACAGCTGAGTCCTCAAAGTGGGGTACTATCAAGCTTGGGGTGCCACAGGGTTCAGTACTGGGACCTTTGCTGTTCTTAATATATTTTAATGATTTGCCTTTCTATATTCATAAAGATGCCAAGCTAGTTCTCTTTGCTGATGATACAAGTATCGCTATCACACCCGAATCACAGGAATTAACTGATGAAATTGTCAATGAAGTATTTCAGAGAATTATTAGGTGGTTCTCTGTAAATGGACTCTTTAAATTTTGAAAAACACAGTATATTCAGTTTCACACAATAAATGGCATCACACCATTAATTAATATTGACTTTAACCAGAAATCTATAGCTAAGGTCGAATATTCAAAATTTATAGGTTTATGCATTGATGAGGGATTGAATTTGAAGAAACACATTGAAGATCTGCTGAAACGTTTGAGCTCAGCTACTTATGCTATTAGGGTGATTGCAAACTTTGGTGATGTACAACTCAGTAAACTAGCATACTATGCCTGTTTTCATTCTCTGCTTTCTTATGGCATCATATTCTGGGGTAATTCATCATTTAGTAAGAAAGTATTCATTGCCCAAAAGCGGGTCATCAGAATAATTGCTGGAGCCCACCCAAGATCATCCTGCAGACATTTATTTAAGGATGTAGGAATCTTCACAGTAGCTTCACAATATATATATATGAATAGTGTAGGTCACCCTTTCTCCTAGTGTTGTAGCTATGCACACTGCTATTACATTTGAATTCAGTTGGATTGTTAATAACAAATTTCATAAGTGACTATATATATATTCACTTATGAAATATCTGTCAGAATTTTGATACTACTTAGTAAGTGACCAAAGACTTTTGTGGCAGAATAATTAACCCCTTTCTGTGACAGAGCTAAATTTAACCTTGAATAGTGGAGGTCATCCTTTCTCCTAGTGTTGTAGCTATGCACACTGGTGTGCCACAAAAGTCTTTGGTCACTTACTAAGTAGTATCAAAATTCTGACAGATAGCCAACTAGCATTTAAAAATAAATTAAGAGAAAAATGTTTAAATGTTTGTATAGTCTATGGGACTTAACTACGGGGTCATCAGTCCCTAAACTTACAAACTACTTATGAACTACTTACGAACTAGGACGGCACAAATATCCATGCCCGAGGGGGGATTCGAACCCCCGACCGTAGTGGCCGTGCAGACCGTGACTGGAGCGCCTCAGTCTCCTCGGCCACCGCGGCCGGCAAATTAAGAGAATTTCCGAATGGCAATTCCTTCTACACATTAGATGAATTTCTAGATAATAGTTAGTACTTTAGGGGAAAAAATAAAAAAAATAGATATAAAATAAAATATTCAAAAATTGAGTGTCATGTAATATTATGTATAGACACATTTCATTTAACTGACACGTTCCACATCATTACGAAGTGTCGTATTCATGATCTATGGAACAAGTATTAATCTAATCTAATCTAAGGAGCCTTAGTTCCGGTCAGCAGTAATGACTTATAAGGGATACAAAGCTTTAGTCGCTGTACGTCAGAAACGATCCTTCTCCCACTGCTACCAATCTTTGTGATGTACAGAGATTGGTCCAAGTATTTCATTTTTCGATCGAACTGTGTAGTGTGAAAAGTGGGCAGTGGCGGTGCTAGCTGCTTGTGGGGGTCTCGCAAAACATCGTTAAAATTTTTGCTTCTTTTTAAATGTGATGTTTAACGACGCTTTTCATCTGCTAGGTTATGTAGCGACAACCTATATCTAACTTAACCTAAAGACGAACACAACATCCGTACCCGAGGGTGGGATTCGACCACTGGGGAGAGCGACCTCGCAGTATCGTGGTATGACGTAGGGATGGCGGTTATTGCTGAAAAAACCGGTTTTCGGTTATATCGGTTCTTTTCATCTCCAGTTTAACCGCACTGTAAAAATTGCTCGACGTAACCGGTTTTTTAAATAACCGGTTTTCGGGTTTTTATTGCTATTATTTCCAGTAGAGTTCGACTGACACATATTTTGCGGCCGAAACAGAAACCGTAATCGAATTTTCGGTCCTTGCAGTTTCGGCCGAAACAGAAACTTACGAAAATTTACTTAAAATTTAGGTAAGTTTACGTTATACGACAAATCACTAGTCTTTCCATATTTTGCAAGGTCCCCTCCCAACACTATAAAGTTACAATCAGTAAATGAACTTCAATCAGTGCTGCAGAAGTATTTCGAAAAATAAAGTCACAGTTCCGACTAACAGTATGATTGTTGTCAGTGTAAATTTACGCAATTTGAACTAGGAAAGCTCTGTACCACATGATCAAAGAATGTTCAAATGGGTGTGAGTTCTTATGAGACCTAACTGCTTAGGTCATCGGTCCCTAGACTTAAAAACTACTTAAATTTAAACTAACTTACGCTAAGGATAACATACACACCCATGACCGAGGGAGGAAGGAGGACTCGAACCTCCGACTGGAGCAGGCGTGCAGTCAGTAACATGGAGCCTCAGGCCGAACGGCTACCTCGCGAGGCACCACATGATCAATGTTACCTAAACCCATATTGGTTATTAAAAAAGCCCCTCGCTTTCAAGGAATCTCATTAATGAAACTTGTTAGCATAATATGATAATGCATTAAAAGTTATTATTCCAAGCTTATAGTACATCACTTACATAATAGGTATATGAATCGAATTTACCTTGTCTTTTAAGAAACATTTTGGATGCTTTCTCCTTAAATGGCACAGCACCTTTGTAGTACCTCCACCCGCTTTCAGCTTTTTAAATCAAATGGAGCATTGTACCTCACTGCTCCCGTACTTCGTGAAGTACTTCCACACTCGGGATGGTGCCATTTAAGACACAACCGATGTCTGGCGACGACAGCAAGGAACTGCCGCATGACCAGACGGAGGCAAGTCTCGTACACTGCCGGTGCACGCGCGTCGTCTAATAGGCCACGCCACACGGCAACAGCTGCATCGATGCCTCAGTAGCTGCACCAGTTCTCAAGTTATTGTGCCACGCGTTTGTTGCGCGTTTCTGACTGCCGGGATTGTTCTAAAATTATCACTGATCGCTTTTCTTAGTTACTGCGATGACCTAATATTTCACAGCAGTGGAAATTTTAGGAATAACCCTAAATATTAGAGTCAGCTAGTTTTAATGTTTTAAAAATTATTTACAAAAAACAAATTTTGAACCACTACTACAGGAAGTACTGGTACCGGTTTTTTTTACCCGGTTCTTGGCAATAACTAAAATAAAACGATTACTACCGACACCAAATAAATACCGCAAAAAACCGGTTATTCAAAACTAAAATACCGGTATCGGTTTTAACCGGTCGGTTTTTCCCATCCCTATCAATATATTCATGTTGATTTATCGAACAAAATAACAGAAGCACTACATGTATGAAAAACTAGTGTGGGAAGCAGATTTATTGGTATATTGTATCGTCATATTTCTCGCCCTATCCATGTCAGTAGCAGGTAGATGAGTTTGATACATTGCAGATACGCAACATAACCTTAAAAATATTGTTGCTATATCGAAATACAAACTTACGGGTGACGATTAGTTAAGTGAGAATCGGTACGATGAAAATGGCTGGAATAAGATTTCGTTGACAATTACTACGATGTCAATATTTTGGATTATCTAGAGGACATTGCCCCTATAAGGCTTCCTAGACGTATTTATGTTCGTCCAAATCATTTTGAATGCTGGGATGATGCAGAATTTGTTACGCAATTTCGTCTTCTAAAAGCCACTTTGGAAACGCTGCATGAAAAACTACACGACCATCTGAAGAGACCAACATATAGTTATGAATTTTGTAAGTTATCTGTTGTATTAAAAAACAGAATACATTATCTAACTTATTAATTCAGTATTTACTTATGCTTGTTGCACCTAGTGTAAGGCCTAAAATATGATTTCTTCCTCCGATCTACAGGAACAGTGCACTTTCGCCTAAGTGCAATTTATTGCTTGCGCTAAGGTAAAATTTTACGACGCTTCTCGCCGGGACCCAGTGCTTATGTTGGCAACAGATGAACAATGAAGTGTAGAATTGGGTTAATATTTTTCACGGGCTACAGAGTAAACGTTATTGCTGCTCGTTTCACTCGCAACAAATTTAATATTATACCTGCTCTATGGTCGACAGGTTCTTGTATGTGCCCTTGTCCGTTCAGAAAAAAATAATTTTCGTTTTAATTGCAGTTGTCGCGAAAAAACATTTATTGGTCATCTGAGTTGCCATCATTACCATTGGTGCCAACATAACCACTGCAGCCCGGCGAGAAGCGTCGTACAATTTAACCTGCACTAACGCACTATGCATTTGGCAGTATATTATCGTACTAGGCCCTAAGCACATTTGCTGTCCTACATGTTCCATGGACAGCACTGAATTCATTTGCCGCAATGTCGCTTCCTTTTCGTTCCATGTTGTAGCGTCGGTTTTTCTTACATTCCAATGTGTCACATTTCTCTATTAAGGACACAAGACTCTCGCACTGATTTCTTGTAAAATTTGAGCTGCTTTCACGTTTGTTTGCCATAGCACCAAATAACAACTGTCTGCTAACCTGATAGTCAAATATGGAGAACAGCTGTTTATTGAGACTGCACTTTCATTTGTTTCTATTGCCAACATAGTCGAAATATATCGTACCTTCTCGTTTTCTCCAGGTTAGCAAACGAGAGGTGTATGTGGCAATGACAAACGCAGTGCAGTTAACGAGCACATTTAACGAGACGTTAAAGGCATCTTCTCGTTTACTAACGACAAGATTAACGAGAGATGGACGAACCGGCTCTTATAACACTATACGCAGACATTTGAGGTATACACATTTCGTCCTGGGGGGCATGGGGTGGTGGCAGGAAGTGCAATTGGCCACCCTGTAAATATTAACACATGCCAAATCCGCGTTTAACTCACTGCCGACCCTGCACTGGCGGGAAAAGGGCCAAAGAGATAGACAGATATATTTCCGTATGAGTGCAGCAGTGATGAAATATTCACTTAAATACTTTGCGTTACTGAAACTGTGTTTACTGTTCGACATATAAAACATTGAAAATAATGCAACATACAATGACAGCCCATCTCAGTAACAAATAATACAACAATGCGGTGACACTAGCTGTTAGCACACGTTGTGCGGTTGACAACGAGCATCGTCACCCCGGCCAACACCACCTATATACAAGGCCTGTGCGCTGCCTGCTAAGAGTAGTCATACCACAGGCAAACTATTTGTCTTAACGTAGCGCTGTGATGAGTTTGGAAATACTTGCACGTTGCACACTGTGTTTCAGAATGTGTTTCGTATTTAATTTGATTTGATTTTTCCAGGGAAGCCAAAACAGTCTTGGTCCAACCCGCCACAGCCCGCACCGAAACTAAGTTTATTGTGCGGTATCGCTCCCTGTATATCTAGTAAAGCCAACCAATGCCCCTGAACAGTGCAAGGAGTCCCTTTACCAGTTCTTTATTAGACACAATTTCTTCGGGTCTGGTTGTCCCAAATGTTCTGTGCCTTTTACTCTCCAATGCAATGCATTCGAAGATTAGATGTGATGCAGTTTCGTCACCGTTATCACAGATCCTACATTTAGGGTCCTCTTCTGTTATTCCCATTGTATGTAGGTGTTTTTTGAAATTCCCATGGCTTGTCAGCAATCCAACCATGACTCTAATCTCTCTCCTGTTCAGACCCAGGATTGCAGAGCTTGTTTTAAAACATGGCTTTGGCATCATTACCTCGCCATGTTTTTGTTGATGGACTTTGGTCCAATATTCTACGTGCTGTCTTCTGAGCCAGTTACGTAGCTCCAATTTGATCATTGTCTTGGTGATTGTCAGGACAGGTTCCGGTCCAATAAATGGAGTCTCTGCCCCCATCCTGGCTAATCTGTCGGCTTGGTCGTTGCCACTGATCCCCGAGTGGCCAGGGACCCACAATAGGTTTACTCTATTGCTTTCCCCTAGCTCCACCAGAACCCTGTGACATTCTACAACAATTTTAGACCTTGTTGCAGGAGCTGCCAGTGATCTCAGGGCAGAATGTCACATAGTTCTGGTGGAGCTAGGGGAAAGCAATAGAGTAAACCTATTGTGGGTCCCTGGCCACTCGGGGATCAGTGGCAACGAACATGCCGATAGATTAGCCAGGATGGGGGCAGAGACTCCATTTATTGGACCGGAACCTGTCCTGACAATCACCAAGACAATGATCAAATTGGAGCTACGTAACTGGCTCAGAAGACAGCACGTAGAATATTGGACCAAAGTCCATCAACAAAAACATGGCGAGGTAATGATGCCAAAGCCATGTTTTAAAAGAAGCTCTGCAATCGTGGGTCTGAACAGGAGAGAGATTAGACTCATGGTTGGATTGCTGACAGGCCATGGGAATTTCAAAAAAACACCTACGTACAATGGGAATAACAGAAGAGGACCCTAAATGTAAGATCTGTGATGACGGTGATGAAACTGCATCACATCTAATCTTCGAATGCATTGCATTGGAGAATAAAACGCACAGAATATTTGGGACAACTAGACCCGAAGAAATTGTGTCTAATAAAGAACTGGTAAAGGGACTCCTTGCACTGTTCAAGGGCATTGGTTGGCTTTACTAGATATACAGGGAGCGATACCGCACAATAAACTTAGTTTCGGTGCGGGCTGTGGCGGGTTGGACCAAGACTGTTTTGGCTTCCCTGGAAAAATCAAATCAAATCAAACACAGAATGTGTTTCGCGTTACTGCGTTATTCTCCGTCCAGATTTTTGTTGTTATGAGAAAATGCCTAATATGAATCGCCCGATTCTAATATCGGTAAGATATCTTACTATTAGTTCATAAATATCTTATACCAAACCAAATTTGTGTGTAAATCATATAAAAACATTTAGAACATTCTAAAATACTGTGTGCTACGTGTACGCACTCCCCAACTCATCACAACGCTACACAAGACAAATAGTTTGCTTTTGTTATGACTACTCTTGGCAGGCAACGCACAGGTCTTGTATCTAGCAGAGTTGGCTACGATTTCATGGTTTCGAAACCAGGTTTCGATACACACAACAGTTTCAGTTTTTCAAAACCGGCATCTTTCACGGTTTCGAAACCATGCGGTTTCATTCCGTTCTGTTTCGGATCACATTCGCGGTCGATTGTCGATACACTGAAACCGTTTCTTCCTGTCGGTTTCACGGTATCGTGTAGGTTTCACGGTTTCGTGTCGGTTTCACAACACCGGTGTTTCAAACCACTAATGCAGAAAGGCAGAACAGACTAATGGTATCGAAATGTGGCGTTTCATTTTACTGAAGTGAGTGTCAAATAGTAGTTGACACTCATGAGTCTACAGCTTATGATTACTGAAATCAAGATTCGTTTGCAAGAGACTGCTGTATACCGAAATGACATAATGTCTGCTTTATAAATGTAAAAGAACAATAAAACAACGTTCACTATTTGCATTGAAATAACCACTTAAATTCTAGGTTTATTTAGCATATTAAAAACACTAGAGAAACCTTTTTTAAAAAATAAGATACAACATGAAGCCTGAAATGATATTTTTATACGAACAAGGGTACATTGCATATTTATTCTCGTGTTAAAGAGTTAGTTTCTTACGAGTGAAAACGATGTTACCTCCACTCGTTATAATTTTTCGACTCTCATGTTAAAGGAATTGCGGCGGTGGTGTAACGGTCAAGACGTACAAATGGTGAACTTGTCTCTTATTTTATTGTTTTTGTAATTCCATAGCATTATTTGTGATTATTTAGTGTGCCCTTTATTCCCTATAATTTATTTAGCATGTATAGAAAGTAGCATTTATGATCCATCACTGTAATATGCGTACCGTATTACATTTTGTGAGTTCCTAACGGGATAAACTTTTACCTACCATACCGGCGGCCTCGTGTGACTATGTTGGCAACATCAACAACACGGGAGAAAATCTTTGTCAACATGTCTCGTACAGACCAAGAAGTAAATATATACCTATGGTTGACAGGTTCTTGTATGTACCCTTGTCCACATAGTGAAAAATATTGCCCTCCTCTTAGAACGAAGACTGGCCGGCCGCGGTGGCCGAGGGGACTGAGGCGCTCCAGTCACGGTCTGCACGGCCACTACGGTCGGGGGTTCGAATCCCCCCTCAGGCATGGATATTTGTGCCGTCCTTAGTATTAGTTGGTTAGTAAGTGGTTTGTAAGTTTAGGGACTGATGGCCCCGTAGTTGGGTCCCATACGCTATACAAACATTTTTTTTTAGAACGAAGATTTCAGGATAAAACATACATTGCTTCACGGTTTCATGGTTTCGAAACAGTGTATCGAAACCACAGATGGTACGGTTTCATTTATTTCGAAACCATCAGATGTTTCAATTATCCCATCTCTAGTATCTAGGTGGCGTTGCACCAGCTCGGCGCCAAGTCTCACCAGTTACGGAAATTCCCATACAACACCTCTTGTGAATCTGCGCATGCGCACTAAACAGCAGTCACGAAATGACGCACAAAACTCAGTGTGTCAAGAGACCTGCACTTAAAACACTTCCGTCTACGTTTCTTGTCGTTACTGAGTCAAAAATTGTTTGTTTGTTTATTGTAAATAAGTTATCAGCTATATTTCAATACATTTATCACACTGTTGTGATTGATTTCATATTTTTAAGGTAAGTTAGTATTCCTATACATTTCGTAACATATTTAATTGCCTGTAAAGCATGAGTTTGTCTTATTGTCGTAAATTTTATGTAAGTGCTACGGTCTCATTAAAATTACCTGAGAGCAGAATTGAGGCGAATTGGGTTACATATTTCTAAATAAATGCCACAATCTCACAAGCTGAACTTATTTTATTGACTGAATTAAGATCAAAGAAAAACAGAACAATTTTAATACATACAAAAATATTACAAGATTACTCATCGTACAAAAATCAATTCAAAATTTCGCTTTTCGAGCTTTTTTTTGCCGCAAAACTGTTTTTGATATCATCATAGTTTAGAGAAGCAGCTCTTTGTGCTCTATGGATATTATACTCAGATTTGTTAAGGAATCGTGCTCCTCAAGCGTATTTAATTAGTATCAGCTTGCTGAAACTTCTTTCTACGAAACAGAAACTAGAATGGTAAGATATATTTTAACGCTGTAGTAAGGTTGGGATACCGCTCTACCAATTTATTTTTATAAATTAAACTTAATGTTGATGATGCAGTGGAATCTCGCAAGGCTCTGTCTACTGCCAGCACATGTTGTCTGAAACTTTCAGCTTCAAGTTCTTCCTCGCTAAGATCTTCTGCCAGTTCCGCTGCTTTGGCCTTCAAGTCCTCCACTTCCATTTCTCGAATTTGCACATCACACAGAAAACTAATTTTTTGCACCAATTTCCTCAAGTGCGGTAAACCTCGTACTAAGCTCTGGCAATTAATCCTTATTGTTTCTGTGAATGTTGGATACTTCATCCTCACAAATCTCATCGGCCATTTCCTTCTTTCTTCGAATCCTTTTCTCGGAGAATACCGTTGATACCTCATTATCTTCGGCTAGCACTTTGGCCTCAGAAATAGCTTCAGAGGTACAAGAATCATAAAATATGAATATTCATTTATCCAAAAAAGGAAATTTATGCAAATTAATAAACATTGTGCCTTTACTTAAGCAATAACGCAAACATCTCCCTCATTCTGGCTAATATCTAGTAGATTTTTAAAGTTTGATTAGCTGAAGTACTTATTTTTAATAATTCTGTGTCAGTTAAAAAAAAGGAGAGTTGGTCAACATTTGCCGCCCTGTAAATTCTGTTGTTCAATTTGTTGTTTCAATTTGTACATTGAGCAAGCTATAAAGGAAAGCAAGGAGAAGTTTGGAGAAGGAATTAAAGTTCAGGGGAAAGAATTAAAAACATTGCGTTTTGCCGACGACATAGTAATTCTGTCAGATACAGCAAAGGACCTGGAAGAGCAATTGAACGGAATGGACAGTGTGCTGAAAGGTGCATATAAGATGAACATTAACAAGAGCAAAACTAGGGTAATGGAGTGCAGTGTAAGAAAATCAGGTGATGCTGAAGGAATTAGATTAGGAAACGAACCAATAAAGGAGGTAGATGAGTTTTGTTACTTGGGCAGTAAAATAACAAATGATGGTCGCAGTACAGAGGATATAATATGCAGAATGGCAATGGGTAGAAAAGCGTTCCTGAAAAAGAGAAATTTGTTAACATCGAGTATTGATTTAAGCCTAAGGAAGTCCTTTCTGAAGGCATTTGTGTGGAGTGTTGCCTTGTATGGGAGTGAGACATGGACGATAAATAGTGCGGACAGGAAGAGGATTGAGGCTTTTGAAATATGGTGCTACAGAAGAATGCTGAAGATTAGGTGGGTGGATCGCGTAACTAATGAGGAGGTACTGAACAGAATTGGGGAGAAAAGGAATTTCTGACATACCTTGACTAAAAGAAGGGATAGATTGGTAGGACACATTCTTAGACATCAAGGAATTGAGAATTTAGCGTTGGAGGGAAGTGTGTGGAGTAAAAATCGCAGGGGAAGACCAAGAGATGGATACAGTAAGCAGATTCAGACAGATGTAGGTTGTCGCTCTTATGTGGAGATGAAGAGGCTTGCTCAGGATAGGGTATTGTGGAGAGCTGCATCAAACCAGTCTTCGGACTGAAGACCACAGCAACAACAGGGTAAGTCAGTATTCCGATACATTTCTTGACATATTTATTTGCCTGTAAAGCATGAGTTTGTCTTATTGTCGTAAATTTTATGTAAGTGCTACGGTCTCATTAAAATTACCTGAGAGTTTAACTAGTGGTGAACTTTGCCTTTTGGATGCTTGGGGTGGCATAGATAACAAACTGAGGCCTCCCAGCGTTAAATGCCGCATAGGCTACTATCTTCATTTGGTGTCGTAACAAGTTTTGTACTTGTATGACAATATGGTTCAAACTGACCTCTCTTCGTTACTTTTATTAAATAGCTATGTTGTTCCTTTTAGGAAGGAAATCATCATTTTATTTCTGTTGTTCGGATGTATTATTTATGTCTTGCGATGAAGCCGCCATAGAGCGAGCATAGATTCTGGTTATTACGAGACAAAGATTCATATGCAGTGGGTGTGTTCAGCAGAAAATATTACTGATTATGATGTCTACATTTGGTACAAATCATTGATTAAATGCCAATGTCACTATGTGTAAACTTTGAGAAACTAGTTGCAGAATGTAATACTCTATCAAAAATTTAAATTGACGACACGCCCACTTTTCACATAGCCTCATTGGCCGCTACATGTTCCGTTTTTTATCCTAACTGGCATTTATAATTTTTTACTATCGACCTTTACATTTTATCAACTAATGTTTAGAATTTCATGCTTGCAAAGATGTAATGTGTATATCAGAACATGCCGATTATAATGTTTTGGAATGTTAAATACGACACGCCCATTTTTCTCATGTCGCCATTGGGCGCCAAAAAGTTTTAAATTCTCTGAGTTCTATTGTTGTAATTACTTGACGTTGCTTTCTCTACGGCATAACGTAAGTTCCCTTCTGCTTATATACAGTACCTTTTTACATATATAACATTCTGTCTTGTACCATGGAATCTTGTAAACGTATTGTTACACATTATATGCAGGTCTGTCACACTTGAAAATGGCCAAACATAGAGGCCGAAACCGGTCGTGTGGGCTTAAATAAAGCACCAATAAATGCAACTGCAGCTGGAGTTTCATTAAAAAATAATTCACAATTGTCCCCAATAAAACCTCCAGAAGTAAGGTGAGAGTTACCCCAAAGACGGAAATAAGACATTTTACTCAATTTCATTTTAGAAAAAAATTTAGTAACGCCAAAGAGCTGTTAAAAGTACATTTTCGTTATGTCATGTTGAAACACTGACTGCACAGATATTCAACTTTCACGTATCCACTACAGCGTCTTCAGACTGCTTACCACAAACATTCAAAAGTAAAACTTAACATTTTTGTGTCCCAGCCTCGTCGCCGCTTTTGTGTCTCATTTCCGTCGTCGGTGTCGGTGGCCGAGTAGAAAGAGACCGACACAGGAATAAAGGATGCACGCTTGTGCAGGTAGGAGGTGACCAGCCAGTGGGACAGCAGAAACTAGAAACACTAGAGTAAATTAGAACGAGATATATATTTCTTAGAGACTTAGTAATACTTAACTTTTAAAACATAGTTGAGCTAGAGGCCTGCCTAGTGCCTGTCCGATAGCCAAGTCTTCACTGGTGCCTATCTGATTCCGAAGTGTTAGCTGGTTCCTATCTCAGTCCCAAGTGAACGATGTCGTTCAGTGGTGGCCACGAGCGGAGTTGCAGCAGAGGGCGCTCGTGGCTGACGTCGTAAGAACGCCGCGCCGTGCGTGCATGGCGGCGCGCGGCGAAAGTAGGTGGCGCGCACTTTGGACTTGTGCGACACCACAAACTCGACGCAACAGCGATCGACAAATCGATAGTCTGGTTTCAGGTCGCCTTCACAGTGCCTCTACGTCACAATTACGTCACGATTGCAAAAGCTAGTGTGAAAACTGTTTCACCCGTAAATAGAGTGCTAAAAGTTTTCATAACTATAATTGTGGAACGTAACAGAAAATAAACCAAGTATGATAACGATTTGTACAGACAGCTCTTCCTAGAGTATATATTTCGCACAATTAATTGAACATTAAACATCTGATAGCATTAAATACTTCAGTCAATCGGAACCACAAAAAAAAAAAAAAAAAAAAAAAAAAAAAAAAAAAAAAAAAAAAGAGACATTGGGGAGTCCCCACAAAAACTTTCGGGACAGCGGGACATTACTGAAAAAAAAACGGGAGGAATGGACACCCTAAGCTGAAAAGGCTGCGGAAGCCAGCACTAAAGAGTCCAGAGTAAGGAAAAGACTCCTCAAAAAGTCTGCAGAGGGTAAAGAAGCGGCTGGCCAGCGAGATTATGCCACTGGCATGTTCTGAATGAGGCACACGGTGAGTCAAAAACACTGTGAACATTCTTTTCTCGTTTTCTCCTAAATACATTTTCAGAACATTAGTTACATATATCTTGATAAAGGTTTTAGTTTCCAATTTAACCATGGGACAGTATCTTTGTATTATGCGTAATACATTGCACAGGTGATCTATGTTTGTCATTCTATATATAATTTTATCGGTAATTGTTAGACAAAATAGTAATGAAGTGTAATAAGGGTTTTTGTGAGACCGAGCGAAATGGCGCAGTGGTAACACACTGGACTCGCATTCGGACATCCAGATTTAGATTTTCCGTGATTTACCTAAATCACTCCAGGGAAATGCCGGGATGGTTCCCTTCAAATGGCACGGCAGATTTCCTTAGCCAATCAACCCGAGCGTAAGCTCCGCCTCTAATGACCACGCTGTCGACGGGGCGTTAAACTCCAAGCTTCCTTCCTAAAGGTTATTGTACTCCCACAAGTATACTCCAAACTACAAAACAAGAGTCATAATGAAACTTCCTGGCAGATTAAAATTGTGTGCCGGAACCGGGACTCGAACCTCGAACCATTGCCTTTCGCGGGCAAGCTCACTACCGACTGTGCTATCCCGACACGACTCACGATGCCGCCTCACAACTTTACTTCCGCCAGTACCTCGCCTCCTACTTTCCAAACTTCACAGAAGCTCTCCTGCGAGGTACTGGCGGAAGTAAAGTTGTGAGGCGGCATCGCGAGTCGTGTCGGGATAGCACAGTCGGTAGTGCGCTTACCCGCGAAAGGCAAAGGTCCCAGGTTCGAGTCCCGGTTCCGGCACACAATTTGAATCTCCCAGGAAGTTTCAAAAATGTTCAAATGTTTGTTAAGCTTATGGGACTTAACTATGGGGTGATCAGTCCCTAAACTTACAAACTACTTATCGACTACCTTATACTAAAGACGGCACAAATATCCATGCCCGAGGGGGGATTCGAACCCCCGACCGTAGTGACCGTGCAGACCGTGACTGGAACGCCTCAGTCCCCTCGGCCACCGCGGCCGGCAGGAAGTTTCATATCAGCGCACACTTCGCTGCAGAGTAAAAGTATCATTCTGGAAACATCCCTTAGGCTGTGGCTAAGCCATGTCTCCACCATATCTTTTCTTCCAGGAGTGCTAGCCTTGCATGGTTCGCAGGAGAGCTTCTGTGAAGTTTGGAAAGTAGGAGGCGAGGTACTGGCGGAAGTAAAGTTGTGAGGCGGCATCGTGAGTCGTGTCGGGATAGCACAGTCGGTAGAGCGCTTGCCCGCGAAAGGCAAAGGTCCCAGTTTCGAGTCCCAGTTCCGGTACATAATTTTAATCTGCCAGGAAGTTTCATATCAGCGCACACTCCGCTGCAGAGTGAAAGTATCGTTCTGGAAGAGTCATAATGTCTTCCTACAAATGTTGAGAGTAGCCTGCCACAGTCCAGGAAATGGTTCCAGAAAGCGTACGTGTATTATAAAAACATCCATTAGGTAAAAATATTGTAATTCTTAAACTATAACAGATATTTCTATAAATTTCCTATTGCAACTTGAGTTCATGTCATTCAGTGTCGGTACAAAATCGCAACTTCTTCCGCCTTGTAGATAAAGGGCAATGTGCACCGAAAGCGAGGTACGAAAATGCAACCCGTTCACTGCCAGGTGCCGCGGTGGAGTAGCCGAGCGGTCTAAGGCGCCTCGCTGCGGAGCGCGCGGTTGCTCGCCGTCGGAGGTTCGAGTCCTCCCTGGGGCATGGGTGAGTGTGTTGTCCTTCCGTTAGTTTACCTTAGTTTAAGTAGTTTGTAAGCTACGGACTGATGACCACGCAGTTTGGTCCGATAGATTTACAAACATTTAAACTTTTTTTTTTTCACTGCCAGGTCCCCTTAAACTAACGTACACTAAGGACAATACACACACACACACACCGATGTCCGCGGGAGGACTCGAATCACTGGCGACATCGGCCACCCAGACCGTAGCAAGATGAATGGTGCTTTTGTAAGCCGTTTAAAACCCACGTAGACTACACGTCATGTACAAAAGCCAACTGATTTGCTCAATTTGGATGGGCTCCAGGAAGTGTGTAACTTTGAAAATTTTGACGATGTACTGTATGATAGCTTTAGTATACCCATTCTTCTAATACGTACACAAATGGCCACTAGGACAAGATCTATCCTGAACACTTTACCCTTTCACTCAGATGAATAGAACCTGAGATATGGGCCCCTAAAGAATCGCAAATTTGCACGCGCCGTTTACGAACATATTGAAACCGGTATGATTAGAACCGAGACATACAGAACAGGCTAATCTATCCTCTCTGTTTATATATTTCCTCTTTTGTTATATATATCCTCTTTGGCATGTTCAAATTTTTGTAAAACTTATGGTACTTAACTGCGGGGTCATCTGTCCCTAAACTTACCAACTACCTATGAACTAAATTATACTAAAGAAGACACAGACATCCATGCCCGAGGAGGGATTCGAATCCCCGATAGGGAACGGCCACAGAATAGGGAGCATACAGAAGAGAAAGCTGGGGGCGGCGCCTTTGATCTGTATGTTACCAAGCGTTGCGCTCGACGCCATATTGAAAAGCAGTAAACAAGGAACTATAGCCACTTAGTACTTTGGCTGGAAATGGACTTTTACGAACTGCAGCTAATCTCACCGACTTTTACGAAAGAAAACGGCTTTTAATTATGCTCTCTATTTTGCGCCCTTTTCTTGCACCTAATTGTAATCCAACAAAAAAACATAGGCCTAAATTTTAATACAACCACGAAAATGTACGGTGGAATCGATGATCGTTTTATTTGTTGCTTATCTGTAGAAAAATCCCAAATAACGCAAAGTTATGTTTGGGAAATTAGTTATAAACAAGAAAGTGACTTTACAACTGCCAGGTTTTATTTGACACGAATAAATTCGCACAAAATATTGAGTTAGACTTAGCAGTACAACGTGATTACACAAAACTAATGACGTCTGGGCATATATAAAAGTTGTATTTGCTTTAGGAGTATCATTAATTTACTGATCGGAGAAGGGCATATAGAGGAATCTGTCAACCACAGAGCAGGAACAGCATAAAATAATTATTCCCCTTAATCTATTTGTTGGAGTATCCGAAGAGCATTCGTTGCCAACATTAGCACGCTACGCCTCCAATGCCGTAAGTAAAATTTTACCTGCCTACTTACGCGCTATTCTTTCTCATTCATTTTATATTATTCCCCGCAACGTTAAACTTATAAAATATAAATATACTTCAATATTTCGATGCTGTTCAACTGCTGCAGCAACAGCAACAGCGAGAGTTATCGTCAAGAGAAGAAGCAAGGCTACTTTTAATAATTACGCACACATTACTCTCATTCGAAACTGATAACATTTAACTTTCACTACACATATAGTGACGTTCACTTACTGCTCAGCATATTTTGGGAAGGTGCAGAAGCTTATATCCTTATTTGTATTGGAATTATTGCGCCAATTAGGTGCTGAACACCATCGACCGCCTTTTCTTTTACTGCTGCTCATAATGAAAACGGAACAGCTCCAACTACTGACACACAGTTCTTTCTTTTCACTGTACCAAATACTTGTTTACTTTTATGCGATTCAGGCAGTTAAAATACAGAATTAACAAACAAAGGCGGCGCATTACCACCCCGCAGAGTAGGGAGTGACCACGCGTTTACTGCTTTTCAAGATGGCCGATTCCGCGCATGCGCACTAAATTTTTGGACGACAGACTGCAGCAGGAGTTTCCTTTCTGCATACTCCTTATTCTGTGGAACGGCTTCGCGCATCGGAACAAGGCGCCTCTATGCGGTCGGCCGCTCCGCCGCGGCTCTTTGGCATGCTTCATAGCTAATATACAGCATCTCTGACTTCCACAAAACTCAAACATCATCCTCATGACCTGAGTCATGAATTACCTCCCCCTTCTGTTCCCATTCCTTTTTTCTTCTTTCATACCTGATGAAGGAACCCTTTCCGAAAGCTTGTCCTATTTTTCGATCTTTTTCTTTCTTTGAGCGACTATCGGCGGTACAGCACAAAGATAAGTACTGGCCAGCCAATCTATCTTTTTTGACGAATAAAATACACCGTTTTAAGTATTTCTACTAATGCCAAATTAAGACACTGTAAGACAATAGTCTTAATAGAGGCCTTCATCTACATCTACATGGGATATACTGCAAACCACATTTAAGTGCCTGGCAGAGAGTTCATCGAACCACCTTTATACTATTTATCTCCCATTCCATTCTCGAACAGCGCGCGGGAAGAATGAACACCCGAATCTCTCCGTTCGAGCTCTGATTTCTCGTATTTTATACTGATGATCTTTTCCGCCTATCTAAGTGGGAGTCAACAATATATTTTCGCATTCGGTGGAGAATGTTGGCGATTGAAGTTTTATAAGTAGCCCACGCCGCAGCGATAAGCGCCATTGCTGTAATGATTCCCATCCCAGATCCTGTATCATTTCTGTAACGCTGTCTCCCCTGTATCGTGACAATACGAAACGAGCTGCCCTTCTTTGGACTCTTTCGATGTCCTCCGTCAAACCCACCTGATAAGGATCCCACACTGGGCAGCAATACTCCAAAAATGGACGGACAAGCGTAGTGTATGCAGATTCTTTAGTAGTTCTGTTGCATCTTTTAAGGGTGCTACCAATAAAACGCAGTCTCTGGTTCGCCTTTCCCACGACATTATCTACGTGTTCTTTCCAGTTTAAGTCTGAAGTCATAGTAATTCCTAGGTGTTTTGTGGAGTTTACAGCCTTCACTTTTGATTGATTTATCTTGTAAACAAAGTTTAACGGATTTCTTTTCGTACTCATGTGGACAACTTCACACTTCTCATTATTTAGAGTCAATTGACAATGTTTACACCATAGTGATATCTCATTCAGATCGTTGTGCAGTTGGTTTTGATCTTCAGATGATTTCACTAGACGGTAAATGACGGCGTCATCTGCAAACAACCTATGAGAGCTACTTAGATTTTCCCCTAAATCGTTTCTGTAGTTAAGGAACAGCAGAGGACAAATAACACTACCCTGTGGAACGCCCGATATCACCTCTGTTTTAGTCGATGCCTTACCATCGATTACTACGAACTGTCCTCTCTGACAGGTAACCCCCTTTCCAGTCGCAAATTTGGGGCGATATACCATAACCACGCAATTTGATTAAAAGCCGTTGTACGCTTTATAAACAACAGTAATCAAGGGTAGAACAAAAATCAATGAGTTGGAAAAACAAGGGAGGAAAACATTGAGAAAGGTATATGGGCTGGGTTGAAAGAGAGGAGATGTGGATAAAGAGACCTAAAAATGAACTGTACAAACAGACAGAAACAATTACAAACAACCTCAGGAAAAGAAGGGTGAAGTTTTACGAACACATACACAGGATGAATGATATCAGGCTGACGATGGAAATTTTTAACATAGTGACAAGGAGTACAACTGACTAAATGAAACAACAGAAGACCTAGGGAAATTAAACATCTCCACAGAAGACATGACAGACAGGAAAAAATACGAGGGAATAAGTTCGAAAACAGAAATTTCAGCATACACCTAAGGAGAAGAAAACGGGAAAGAAGTGGACAGGAGAGAAAAAGAAGAAACACAGTGAATATATGAGACGTTTCTGGGAAGAGAAAAGGAAAAAACAGAAAAAAAATGCCGTGAAAATAATTTATTTTAACGCTCTGCTTAAAGGGGAATTAGCGATGGTAATAATTATAAATACATCTTTACGAAGTCGCGGTTTCGATACAAAATGCTTCTTCCAGGTTACGTTAGACTATAGCTTGTTAAACACGGGAAACTACTTTCGTAGAATATGTGACGACTTTGGATTACGTTGTTATTTCGGACGTAATACCACAGATTCAATTTCTGTGAGTGAAAGGAGCAACAATAACATTTATAGTGTAAATTCGTCAAAACATTAACGTATTTATACAAATATCAACAAACAATACAATTCCTTGAGACAACATTGTCTCGTTATACCAAAGGTGTTAAACATAAGGAGCGGCATTGAATTAAAGTTTATGCTGTGGCTGGGATTCGAGCCCGGGACCTCCTAATTACTAAGTAGGTGCTTTAGACCATTTTTTTATTTATTTTTTTATTTATTTTTTTTTATTTTTTTTTTATTTATTTATTTATTTATTTTTTTTTTTTTTTTTTTCATCTGGTAGATCTATGGTTCGCGGTCGTTCGTTTACTTTATTCGTGGTTGTTCGTTGAATGGTTGACTCAGCTTTTTTATTACGGAAGACGTTCAGCCCCCTAACCGGGCGACCACTAAGCTAACACAGCATTGTAGCCAAAGCAACCACACGGATTGTCTTAAAGCATGTCTCCCTCCACACCACGTACTTTAATTCTGCATTTCACAGGGAAAATGAGGCTGAATTAAAGTATGTGGTGTGGAAAAGAAATGTTTTCGTATTCCATAAGGTGGTAATAAGCGCCATTCCACTGTGTACTAATTAGGTTTGCCGCTTAGTAGATTTTACTAAGCATATTTCCATTCTGTTGGCATAAAGTAGGCCTAGAGGTGTTAATATTGTAGGTTTTCAAATACATATCATCACTTTGAAAACCTGCAATATTAACACCTCTAGGCCTACTTTATGCCAACAGAATGGAAATATGTTCCCTATATACTCCTGCTTGCTTCAGAACTTGAAAGAGTTTATTCCAATCAACATTGTCAAAAACCTTTCCCAAATCTACAAAAGCTAGAAATGTAGGTTTGTCTTTTCTTGATCTATCTTCTAGGATATGCCGTAAAGTGGGTATTGCCTCCCGTGTTCCTACATTTCTCCTGAACCCAAACTGATCTTCCCCGAGGTCGGCTTCTACCAGCTTTTCCATCCTTCTGTATATAATTCGTGTTAATATTTTGCAACCATGACTTATTAAACTGATGGTTCTGTAGTTTTCACACCTGTCTGCACCTGCTTTCTTTGGAATGGGGATTATAACATTTTTCTTAAAGTCTGAGGGTACTGTCTCATACATCTTACGCACCAGGTGAAACAGGTTTGTCATGGCTGGTTCTCCCAGAGACTTCAGTAGCTCTGAGGGAATATCATCTACTCCAGGGGCCTTGTTTCGACCTAGGTCTTTCAGGGCTCTGTCAAATTCTTCTCTCAGTACAGTATCTCCTATTTCATCTTCATCTACATCCTCTTCCCTTCCTACAATATTGTCTCGAAGTTCATTTCCTTTGTAGAGCCCCTTTATATACTCTTTCCACCTTTCAGCTTTCCCTTCTTTGCTGAGAACTGGTTTTCCATCAGTGTCCTTGATATTCATAGAGCTGTTTTTCTTATTTCCAAATGCTTCTTTTATTTTCCTGTAGGCTGTATCTATTTTTTCCCTATTTATACATTCTTCTACATCCTTGCATTTGCCTTCTAGCCACTCCTGCTTAGACATTTTGCACTTCCTGTCAATATCATTTCTTAGTCGTCTGTACTCCATTTTGCCTGTTTCATTTTCTGCATTTTTACATTTTCTCCTTTCATCGATTAAATTTAGTATCTCCTGTGATATCCAAGGATTTTTTGTAGGTCTTGCCTTCCTACCTATTTTGTCCTCTGCTACCTTCACTATTTCATCTCTTAATTTTACCCATTCCTCCTCTACTGTTTTATTTTCCCCTATTTCTGTCAATTGTTGCCTAAAGCTCCCTCTGAAATTCTTAAGAATTTAACTACAGCCGTTATTTTTCCCGAGGACATGCAGCTCTACTGTATGAACATATGATGATGGCATCCTCTCGGGTAAAATATTCCGGAGGTAAAATAGTCCCCCATTCGGATCTCCGGGCGGGGACTACTCAGGAGGTAGATGAGTTTTGTTACTTGGGCAGTAAAATAACAAATGATGGTCGCAGTACAGATGATATAAAATGTAGAATGGCAATGGGTAGAAAAGCGTTCTTGAAAAAGAGAAATTTGTTAACATTGAATATTGATTTAAGCCTAAGGAAGTCCTTTCTGAAGGCATTTGTATGGAGTGTTGCCTTGTATGGGAGTGAGACATGGACGATAAACAGTGCGGACAGGAAGAGGATTGAGGCTTTTGAAATATGGTGCTACAGAAGAATGCTGAAGATTAGGTGGGTGGATCGCGTAACTAATGAGGAGGTACTGAACAGAATTGGGGAGAAAAGAAATTTATGGCATACCTTGACTAAAAGAAGGGATAGATTGGTAGGACACATTCTTAGACATCAAGGAATTGTGAATTTAGCATTGGAGGGAAGTGTGTGCGGTAAAAATCGCAGAGGAAGACCAAGAGCTGGATACAGTAAGCAGATTCAGACAGATGTAGGTTGCCGTTCTTATGTGGAGATGAAGAGGCTTGCTCAGGATAGGGTATTGTGGAGAGCTGCATCAAACCAGTCTCCGGACTGAAGACCACAACAATCATCACTTTTCAATCTGTTCTGTTCTTAACAATCTACCTTTTAAATTAGTTTATAGACAAGTTCAAGGTAATATTAACTTATTGGAATATACGAGTTTAGGGGATAGTTGAGAAACCCAATGAAAATGCATCCTTCATACCATGAAGGAATATGGCGTGTAATTTAAATGTATTAGTGACATTTACGTGACGTGTATCTTTTAAATTAATGTGTAATTCTTCATAACAGGAAATGAAATGTGATGGTTTTTGTTTTTATTTCGTGCAATTCTACGAGAGGGTGAATGGAAAAAGTACATCAACAACCTGTCACTACATGAATGTGGCAGTTTTTTTAATTTCGGAAAACTGACTGCAATTAATTCGTCAATAATACTGATTTCTTATCGTTCAAAATACTTTGCAGTCAGGGCTGCGTAATGGAAAAAAGTGTCATACCACGTAGTGACTGGTTCTTCTCTAAAATCGCTACGGAATATGAGAAAAATACATCGATGGCTACTGATAAAATATCGATGTATCGATATTTTTACAGAAAAATATAGAAATATATCGGCGACATGTTTACAATAATATATCGATTTATTGATCTCAAAATGCCAATATCGAGTGCGGATATTTTAATTTAATACTATATTTTTTCGAAATTTACGGTAAATATTAGAAATTGTTAGTTTAAATTGTAGTAGAAAATAATTTTACTTTCACCGCATTAAAGAGTTTTACAACGTCGATAACCACTCACTACATGGATGTAACAGCTCTTTTAACTAATGAAAATTGACTGCAATTCATTCGTTACTAATACTGATTTCTTATCATTTAAAGTACTTTGCAGTCAGGTCTGCGTAAAGGAAAAAAGTGTCATACCCATGTAGTGACTGGTTCGTCTCTAAAATCGCTACGGAATTTGAGAAAAGTACATCGAAAACCAGTCAGTACATGGGTGCGACTCCTTTACGTAGCCCTGTATGTAAAGTATTTTAAACGATAAGAAATCAATATTATTGACGAATGACTTTGTAGTCAATTTTCATTAGTTAAAAAAAAACTGTTACAATCTTGTAGTGATTGGTTATCGACGTAGTAAGACTCTTCAACGCAGTGAAATCAAAATTATACTACAATTTAAATGAACAATTCAAATATTTTCCGTAAATTTCGGAAAAAATGTAATATTAAATTAAAATATTGGCATTTTGAGATCAAAAAAATCGATATATCATTTAAACAATATCGCCAATATACTTCAACATTTTTCGGTAATAATTTCGATGTATCGATCGATATTTTATCAGTAGCCTTATTCCTTCGACCATAGATACTACATAACGATGAATCTCAGCTAATACACTAAAAATTATAATACTCTCGACCTTTGCGCGTTTAAACAAACTTCGTCCAATTTATTACATGCGTGTTTAAGAAGTCTATAAAATAAATAAATAAAGTTTTACGATGCTTATCTGTATGTAACTAACGAAGTAATAACACTCGAAACACATAGAGAAAATTATGCCAAAGGTGGCTTTGTTGTAATTTTTTATTGCTACGTAACTAGTTTGGATCGTTGCAGGGATATTTGCAAAAATAACGGCGATTTGACTACGTCTCTCTGTCTGTAACGTGTTCCCACTCTTTAGGCCGAACTGTTCAATGGATCGGCACCAAATTTTACAGAAATAATTGTTGGCCGCCAGATACCAAAACCTAACTTTTACAAATATTTCGGACAAAAACTACGTTAGTAACACACAAAAAAACCGTTTGTAATATAATTTTAATTCCAAATAAACCGCTCATCTGACACAAAAATTGAATAACCGAATTTGTTGAGGAGTCAGTTCTCTACATCTTTGCTCTCTTGTTTTTTTTTTTTTTTTTTTTTGTTTTTTTTTTTTTGTTTTTTTTTTTGTTTTTTTTTTTCTTATCTTGTATCGTTTGAGAGATATTTGCAAAAATAACGGCGATTCGACACCGTCCATTGATTATACGAAAACGAGCCGTTCGCAGATGTCACGTGACATTCTACGTCCAGAACTCTCTCTGGCATACGCCATCTTGCGTTGCGTATTTGATGATTTTCTTATTATAACTTACAGTCAATCGGGGTAACTTTGTACCACTTTACTCCATTTTTTTTTAAGATACTGTACTTAAAATAAATTACGCATTACAACAGACATTGTAACATTTTACTGAGTGCTTGGGAAAGTAAAAATGTATACTAATTATGCCCTGTTAGGGTAAAATTTCAATTTTAATACTGGTACAAAGTTACACTGTCATTCAGGTGGGATGTTTATTTTTGTTCTGAAAAATTATAGTTACTCTACAATAGTCTTTTCAGGTACTTCTAAAATGTTTTTGTAGGTTCATTCGTTTTTAATTTTACTTAGGTTATCTGACGATATAACTATTTCAGTTTAGTGAAAATTAGGCCTAGATATAAGAGTATTAATTTTTTTGTACATACCTTCTACAGTAGGCTACATGAAACTCGTCAAGTAGCCTATTTATTTGTCGTTTTGGTAATACTATTCACAAAACTTGTCATCTGCAAACAAAACAAACAGTTTAAAGTTTCTTGCTTTCAAATTTTCGGTTGTTTAGTTGTTTTGTACTTACGATTCTTTTCTTTCTCTTTAGAATCTGGTTGTTGCTGTTAAATTTCCAATGTGTATATCAGATTCTAAAGAGAAAGAAAATAATCGTAAGTAGAAAACAGAAATGACGCGTTTTTTCCAACCGAAAATTAGAAAGTAAGAAACTTTAAACTGTTTGTTATGTTTGCAGATGACAAGTTTTGTGAATAGTATTACCAAAACAACAAATAAGTAGGCTACTTAACGAGTTTTATGTAGCCTAATGTAAAAGGTATGTAAAAAAAAAAAAAAAAAAATTAATACTCGTATATCTAGGCCTAATTTTCACTAAACTGAAATAGTTATATCGTCAGATAACCTAAGTAAAATTAAAAACGAATGAACCTACAAAAACATTTTAGAAGTACCTGAAAAGACTATTGTAGAGTAACTGTAATTTTTTCAGAACAAAAATAAACATCCCACTGATGATAGCACAAAATGTGCTGAAATATGTTTGGGGAAAAAATTAAAAATCAGGTATCTTGCATACGACGGAAAATCCTCACCACTTATTAGCGTCAGTTAATAACTACCATCAATAGTTCATAAATAAAGGACCAGTGTCGTAACAGTCCGCCGTGGTGTAGTGGGCAGCGCGTTGGATTGTAAAGGACCTGGTCAATGGTTCGGAACCTACCACTAAAAAAATTTTTTTCTCCATTTTTCCTAAAAGGGTTACGTGTTGGGTGCATAGAACTCTCTCTGGCATACACCATCTTGCATTGCGTATTTGATGATTTTCTTATTATAACTTACACGTTGTCATTTCAAAGCAACGGCGCACTGAAGAATTAACAAACACACGTCGTTCTTCGCACAATAGATGATAATCTAATGTCTACAAATTTCTTATTAGCATCAGTTAACAACTGCCATCAACAGTACGAAAATAAAGGACTAGTTTTGTAAGTGTCTGCTACAGTGTAGTGGGCAGCACGTCGGATTGTAAAGCACATGGTCAGTGGTTCGGAACCTACCACTACCAAAACTTTTTTCTCCATTTTTCGTAAAATGTAGATATGTCGTAATCATATCACTATAATTTTTTATTATTTACATTATTATTGTTGTCCGAAATGATTGCAAAAAATATTTTTTTTATTTTTTTTATTTTTAATTATTTATTTTTATTTTTATTTATTTATTTATTTATTTATTTATTTATTTATTTATTTGTTGTTGTTGCTTGGAAGTGGGAATCGCGAACTCGAAAAGGATGAAAGGACTGCTCTTCCCGTCCTTAATACCTCCGTGATTCTAAAGTAGTTTTGAACGAGTTTGTGACACTTGCGCGGTAAGGGAATGTGTAGACACTTGCGCGAGACCCGGACGCTGCAGGTAGTGAACAGTGTGTTCCAGAAGTAGGGATACACCACCCCTACTCCTCGCCCTCCAGCCGCTACCTGTGCCGTATTCAGGGAAAGGCCCACCGAGCGAGGTGGAGCTGTAGTAACGGGCCGGAGATATCACAGCCTCATTCAACAGGGAGATAACACGTCATACAAATATCACTCGATTTACGATACAGCACCATGTGAAGAGGAATGTGATGAAATCGGAATTGAGCGCAACCGTTGCTAACTACAATTTCGGATTTACTGCATTTTGAGTCAGAATTCGCATCTATATACGCATTTATCGGAAATGCGAATTTTTCCTGTCCCTAGTAATACCTCTAAAAATAAACAGCTGATCAAGGCACTAAAAGTAAGGGCAGATCTTTGGGTGTATTACTACAAATAACTAAAACACAATTTGATCGTGCAATTATATACAATCTCATTATAAAGGTTTTTTGTAGGTGGTTTTGAACAGCTTTTAAATATGTTAGGAATAGCATTATGAAATATAGACAGCTACACCTTATGTTTATTATGAGATATCGATTTCGGCTAATTTCAGGTCATCTTCAAGTCTCAAACAACAGGTGTTACTTATGCATTTTTCCAGTGGCACTCATAACCTTTAAGTGTTTACACACGCCGGCCGCGGTGGCCGAGGAGACTAAGGCGCTCCAGTCACGGTCTGCACGGCCACTACGGTCGGGGGTTCGAATCCCCCCTCGGGCATGGATATTTGTGCCGTCCTAGTTCGTAAGTAGTTCATAAGTAGTTTGTAAGTTTAGGGACTGATGACACCGTAGTTAAGTCCCATAGACTATACAAACATTTGAACATTTTGTTTACACACGAGGTCTAACGTTGTTAATCGCGTTAGCGATGAAAACAGTACCCAGAATCTTTGCGTCTAAATGATACATATATTGGTGTGATGTCTTATTTCGAAAGAACAGACATCACACCAATACATATATAGCTCTCGGTAAAGTGGAATGGTACGATGTCGTTACGTAGCACAGCACAGCCGACTGGAAACGCAGGAGAATTGCAAACAACGTTCTCTCCTCAGAGGTATGATTAGGTTCGACGTAGACTTCTACAACATACAGTCTACACGGCGAAAATTTTAAAATCGTGTCTACTATGTAAAGATGTAGCAACACAAAACGCTTCAAGTCCAAAACTTCACTGATTTTTCAATTTCTGAATTTTTCATATGTTTTTAATGTTATTATAGAAAAAACATATTTGGTACTCACACTACAATTTTCAAATGGCAGAATTTGTAGGTACATTCACAAGACATAAGTAAACGGTTGTGTGCATTCATCTTATGAGAAATATCAATCATTAGTTTTCAGTGTTTACTTCAAATTTCTCTTTTAAGTTTCTTTAATTATTAGTACTTAAATGTGGTTATGAAATAAATAAATTACGTGCATATGTGTAGTCTTATGCGGCCAAACTACTTAGATCATTGGTCGCTAGACTTACACACTACTTAATCTTACTTAAAATAACTTAGGCAAAGTACAAACAAACATACCTATGTCCGAGGAAGGACTCGAACCTCCGACCGGACCGGCCGCGCAATTTGTGACACAAAGTACATGTTTGATGATATTAATGCATAGAAGCATGAAATCACGTCAATACTATTTCCTGCAAAAATTTCGACAGTAAAAAGTTGGCACTGAGTTTAGAAAAACAAAATTCTGGTATATTGGATTGGATTTCTTGATTTGCCGTTTCGAACAATACTGCAATGTCATCGACAAACCTCAAAGTAACTATGTGCTCTACCTGAACTTAAATACCCTCTCCAAATTTGTCCTCAGTTTCTCGTACTGCTTGCTTAGTGTACACACTCGATAACATCATAATTAAGTTGGATACAGCCATTCAAATTGACGGGCACCATAACGTTTTCCCTTCCTGAGTAAATGAGCTTCTTCTTATAGTTTCAACAGCTTTTTCTTGAATGTTCTGAATATAAATCTTCACACAGCCTTCTTGAGGAGGAGAGTGATACGGATATCTGATTGTAAACCACTGCCTATTACCTTAGACCTTTTTGACTGTACTGAACAGTAGTTCCGCGTATTCCGTAATTTATATTTATACAGTTAACAGGCAATGTAATTTATAACCAACTATTGGCTGCCAATTTCGCTTCATTTTTCCTGGAAGCCTTGCAATTTGTTTCTCCCTGTTGGTTTATGCCAAGTTCGGAGTAAAAATGGTTCTATATGACGGTGATGGAAAATAGAATTTATCTTTAACATTTTTCGGTGTGTGACATTCCCTTACACATTCCGTATTTCATATATTTCTTAGATGTATTTGTAATTCGAATACAGCCAAATCGTTTTGGGGTCTACGAATAAACGCTTTAAGTATGTAAAATACACATTGACTTATTATTAACGTTTTTTAATTGAAGGTTTAAGGTTGCATCTCCTATTAAAAAGCATAGTAGCTAGTTTGAAAGAGATGGAAGTTGCGTGATAGTGGGGTTAACTACATAGCGGTCAATTACATCAACGTATCTGTGCAGGATGCCTAATATATTTATTTCTTGCGCAGGGGTCTTGATATGCTTAGTGTTCTGAATAATATGCTTTTAGGAGGTATGACTGTGGAAAGTCATAGTCTTGTAGTAGCAGAGACTAACTCTCCAAACATTATCACTATTAAAATACCTTTTTGTTTACAGGAGGAACACTCAACGAATTAAGAGGTAGTTAGAACAAGTTACTATATTGCTCTTCAGCTTGCAAAGGGTTGTGCAATTTCACTGAGTTTCGTGTTACGTTGACAGTGTGGAAACTTGACAACAGCAGTGCTAGACTTGTTGGTGTGCCTGTACCCAGGAAAAGCCTTTAGCCGCCCCAAGGGCCCCGGGTTCCGCGCAAGTGTCAATCCGCGCAAGTGTTCCAACTCCGTTTTGAACAAACTATAGCGCCGCGGTGGAGTAGCCGAGCGGTCTAAAGGCGGCCACACACGTAACAGCTTGCTTGACAAACATGCTTGAGTGTGTGTAGGATAAATGTCATCAATCATCATGCTTGTGCAAGCAGCTTGATGCTGGATCGAATTTCGATTATGAATGCTTGTGCAAGCATTCATGCGTATGCGTGCTTGAGTCTGCTTGGACAATAAAGATGCTTGTGCAAGCATTTGACAGTCTGAGTGAGGCTGCATCCATTTTTTCGATAAGTTTCAATTAGAGCTGTAATAGCAATGTCTTGATTAAGAAATATACACCACGACCTCTTAGAGGAATTTATTAGACTCTGTGAAACGCATCCCTGCTTGTGGAATATTAAATATAAGGACTATCACGATAAAAATAACAGAGACGCTGCATATGACATACTACTCGCGAGGTATCTACCAAGTTATAATAGTAGTATATCTGACGTCTTCACAACTTCTTCTTGTCGCGAGAAGTTATGCCAATCATGAGGATATATCTTGAGTTCACTGAGTAAATTTGTACGTGAATACGATTTTCGTTTTCTTTACCACTCTTTACACCCAGTTTTACATTTTTTATTTTCTTTTTTTGAACACGAGCATAAAAGCTGCCACAGCCAGCACATGGTCGTCTGAGCTCGAAATTTTCAGATGTAAACAAACCGTTGCTTGTACAAGCTTGCTTGAGCCGTGTAGGTGCGTGAGCAATATGTGCTTGCTTGTGGAAGCGTGCTTGTTGCCGGCCGTGGTGGCCGAGGAGACTGAGGCGCTCCAGTCACGCTCTGCACGGCCACTACGGTCGGGGGTTCGAATCCCCCCTCGGGCATGGATATTTGTGCCGTCTTTAGTATAAGGTAGTTGATAAGTAGTTTGTAAGTTTAGGGACTGATGACCCCGTAGTTAAGTCCCATAAGCTTAACAAACATTTGAACATTTTTGCGTGCTTGGTAAGCATGCTGTTACGTGTGTGGCCGCCTTAAAGCGCCTCGCTGCGGAGCGCGCGGTTGCTCGCCGTGGAGGTTCGAGTCCTCCCTGGGGCATGTGTGTGTGTGTTATCCTTAGGTTAGTTTACCTAGGTTTAAGTAGTTTGTAAGCTACGGAATAATAACGACGCAGTTTGGTCCGATAGATTTACAAACATTTGAACCACAAACTATACCGGAGCGGCAGAAATCCAGCCGACGACTTTGCTTCAAATCGGATAACATTTGCGTCGCAGTGGTGAGCAGCCAAGTGGCTGCCGCGCGCGGTTAGCGATTTCGTTCGACCTCTCCCGCTGGTGACTGGACTGCGGCTTTCGGCTGCGTCGGCTGCGAAGTGATCGAGCGGAATCCAGAAGAAACGGGCGGCCGGGCACGTCGGCGGGAGAATAGAGAAAGAATTGTGAGGGGCGAGCCGGCGGCGAGCGGGGGGGGGGGGGGGGCGGCCGGCTGTGGCGGCGGCGGCGGGGGGGGGGGAGCGGCCAGGGGTGGGGGGAGCCGATCCCCTCCCCTCCCCGCCGCTCAGAGGGAAACTGCCTCGCCGCCGGCCTGCATCGCCAGCTCGACCGAGGGCGGGCGCCGGCAAAGTGTTTGCGGCTGCCGCGAGTGTGCGACCGAACCAGTGCCGTGCCGCGCGTCCCGTCGACGGCCGCGTCTCGCGCGCCAGCCGCGTCGCGTCGCGCCGGATGGTGGTCGTGGTCGCCGCAGTCGTGGAAGTGATCGAGGTCGCGTCGCGGTCGCGCTGTTGTGTTTCCCGCCGCCGGCGCGCTGCCCCCTCCACCTGGCGGCCCCCCTCCCCTCCCCGCCCTGCCCCCTCCCTGCCCCTCACCCTCCCCTCCCCACCTGCCCACCTGGGCCCCATTTCCCTGCCTGCCTGCCTGGCGCCCACTTCCCCCACCTTGCCCCACCTGCGCGCGCTTCGCTCACCTGCTGGGCATCCGACGCAGAAGCGAGCTGGACTCCACCGAGGAAGGAGCTGCGCTGCCGGAAACCGCGGCAGCAGTTCGCCGCTCACGTCTTCGTCTCGTCTTCCGCACCGCACACGAGAGAAGACTGAAAGCAAACCCCCCAGCAGATAAACTACGGTTAAACTCACACAAAAGTGCCTCGGCAGTTTACAAAACGCATCGCGCTCTTCGAAAGTCAGAAAGAATGCACCGACAGTAACAGAAATGAGCCGACTGCATCCGAAACCACTGTTGCAATTTGAAGTCGTCGCATATAGGACAAAGAGAGATGACAGTGTTGCGCCAGGTACTGAAATGGAGAAGACGACGATATAATCGTGCTGACTGTGTGAACTCAAAGAAAACGAATTGGCAGTAATTCTCAATGTGCGACGTATAAGTTTCCTCCCATTCGTTCTACAGTTTCGTTCGTTCTACAATGTTATTTCCGATTCAAAATATTTTCTCAGGTTGTGGCTCCCACTGTCGAAATAACTGTCGTGATTTTGAAGAAAGAAAGAAAAAATTAATAAATGAAATCAACTAAAAGTAATTTGCCTAAAACAACCTGCTTAACTAGAAATAATTCCATTTCTACAAAAACGTTTACTCGTGACTAGACAAAAGAGAATAGGACTAAATTTATATGTACTTCAATTTATTAGGTCTCCTTACTGAATTTTAACGCATACAATTTATATAACGCACGATCTCTTCTTCGCAAACAGTTGCTTCTGTGCTGTTCTTTTAACTATACTTCCTATTCTTATTTATTCCATACACCTATACACTTCTTTTAATCGTCTCGTCTTCCGCACCGCACTCAAGAAGACTAAAAGCAAACCCCAGCAGATAAACTACGGGTAGACAACCACAAAAGTGCCTCGGCAGTCTACAAAACGCATCGCCTGAGACAGAAATTTGGTGGCGCTCTTCGAAAGTCAGAGGGAATGCTCCGACAGTAACAGGAATGGGCCGACTGCATCCGAAACCACTGTTGAAATTTCAAATCGTCGAATACAGGCCCACAATGAGAGATGACAATATAGCTTCAGTGTTGCGCCAGGTACTGAAATGGAAAAGACGACGATGTAATTGTGCTGACTGTGTGAATTCAAAGAAAACGAATTGGCAGTTATTCTCCATGTGCGACGTTTAAGTTCCCCCATTCGTTCTACAGCTTCGTTCGTTCTACACTGTTATTTCCGATTCAAAATATTTTCTCAAGTTGTGGCTCCACTGTCGAAATAACTGTCGTGAATTCGAAGACAGAAAGAAAAAATAATTAAATAAATGAAACCAATTAAAAGTAATCTGCCTAAAACCATCTCCTGCTTATCTAGAAATGATTCCAATCCTACAAAAACGTTTCCTCGCGACTCGACAAAAAAAAGAATAGGCCTAAATTTATATGTACTTGAAACCCACTTGAATTGATTAGGTTCTCCTTACTGAATTTTAATGCATACAATTTATGTAACGTACGATTTGTTCTTGGCAAAAGTTGCTTCTGTGCTATTCTTTTAACTATACTTCCTATTGTTATTTATTCCATACACCTATACACTTCTGTTAATCGAACCATTTCTCAAGAGTTAGTTACGCCCTAACAAAAAATATTTCAGGCAATTTCATCAGTTAGAAGCAAAAGTGAAAACTCATCCGAATCTTGCATACGTTTAGCAGTGAAAATTCAATTTGACAATCTTTTTTATAAGCATATTTTTTCCTCTCCTTGAATATGAAAAGTAACGAAACGCAAGGGCACTATCAGAAATAAACAAAAGTAGCATAAAATAAAAATGTTTTTCGAAGTGGTTGATTCTCTTCTTTGCTACGCGTGAAACAGTGTTCAAGCTCAATTTATTGCTATATAGATATGCCATTTAAAAGCAGATGCAAAACGTACAATACGGACTACCTTTCGTTGTTATTGTTCCCAAAGACGCCGTAAAGTATTACGAATAATTTCTAGACGAGTTTCGTGACTAATAAAATAATGAAATCTTGGCGAAAATCGAGTATTCGCTAACGTCTGATCCACCTTCAATGTCTTTTAGAGAGACGTTTCTTTCTTTACATTTCTTGAAGCTAATACACAAAATTACGGTGCAGTAATATCGCCACAAACAAGGGAAGGAATAGAAATTTGTCTGGATGTTCAGAACAATACAAAATATAAGAAGGGAGAAGATATATTTTCTTTATTGCATCTATAGTGTCCAGTACAAATATATAGATCTTGGATGTAAGGGCCGTGAAAACTTTCTTCAGGCTGACATTTAAGTAACTTACACTATTTTCTGACAAAATTGTGTGATCACTGTTACTACAGAAGAGGTAAATGTGTGACAACGAAGCGCAGAAGCAAACGGAAGTAAACCACATTCTTTCTACGCTTTCGGTGTGAATTAATGTGTTCATCACAGCTAGCCTCAAGAAATACAACGGTTTTGTATCGCAAACGACAATATATATACACAGAAGTCAGACGACGTGGTACGCACAATCATATTCCAACGAGTAAGAAGCAAATGCCTTTTTTCCGATCGAGCTTGTGATTCGTTAAGCAGATCCGCACCGGACTATATTTTTCGAAGTTACAATTTGAAAAGGCACAATAGGTGATAACTATACGTCCTATAGTTGATGGCCAGAGAATAATCTATTTTTTATGGATAATTTTTGACGCGCATCTTCTCGATAGCTGAGTAGCGGAACCTATTCCGTGGTGTTTTTGGTCGGTTTCTCGAGGCTAGTGTTTGGCGACGGCGGCATCGGATCTTGATGTGCTGCGGATCGGCCCCTCCTCCCACGCAGCGGCCGTCGTCGACGTCCTCGTCACCATGGCCTCTCCGTCCGGCGTCCCCGCTCGTCCGCCTCTCAACCGCTGTCGCAGGAAACAGCCCAAGCCGCAGCGAAAAAACGGTAAGCAGCCAAATCACACCGAAGTTGTAAACACTGTTGTACTACTCTTGTCTCCTCCCTCGAAAATCCTGGAATTAATTAATAATACCAATAAAATGAAACCTCACGAAGATATTGATAGAAGGTGAGGCATTAAATTAAAAGTTGTGCCACGACGGGATTAGAACCCGGGACCTCCAACTTAGTAGGGTAGCTCGGTTGCTTGTGAACTTGGTATTGCATGTTCCGTGGTGATCTACATCTACTTGGGATACTCTGCAAATCACATTTAAGTGCCTGACAGAGGGTTCATCGAACCACCGTTATACTATTTATCTAAATGTTCAAATGTTTGTATGGCTTATGGGACTTAACTGCGGGGTCATCAGTCCCTAAACTTACAAACTACTTATAATCTAGCTAATCCTAAGAACGGCACAAATATCCATGCCCGGGGGGGATTCGAACCCCCGACCGTAATGGCCGTGCAGACCGTGACTGGAGCGCCTTAGTCCCCTCGGCCACCGCGGCCGGCACAATTTATCTCCCATTCCATTCTCGAATAGTGCGCGGGAAGAAAGAACATCTGAATCTCTCCGTTCGAGCTCTGATTTCTCGTATTTCATTCTGATGATCATTTCTACCTATGTAACTGCGAGTCAACAATATATTTTCGCATTAGGAGGAGAATGTTGGCGATTGGAGTTTCGTAAGTAGCCCACGCCGCAGCGATAAGCGCCGTTGTTATAATGATTCCCATCCCAGATCCTGTATCATTTCCGTAACGCTGTCTCCCCTGTATCGTGACAATACGAAACGAGCTGCCCTTCTTTGGACTCTTTCGATATCCTCCGTCAAACCCAGCTGTTAAGGGTCCCAAACTGGGCAGCAATACTCCAAAAATGGACGGACAAGCGTAGTCTATGCAGTTTCTTTTGTAGTTCTGTTGCATCTTTTAAGGGTTCGGCCAATAAAACGCAGTCTCTGGTTCGCCTTTCCCACGACATTATCTACGTGTTCTTTCCAGTTTAAGTCGGAAGTAATAGTAATTCCTAGGAATTTAGCGGAGTTTACGGCCTTTATTTTTGATTGATTTATCTTGTAAACAAAGTTTAACGGATTTCTTTTCACTGGAAACACTCTGTTATACTACTCTTTTTCTCCACCCTCGAAACTCCTGGAAATAAATAATAATAATAATAAAATGACACGTCACGAAGATATTGATAGAAGGCGAGGCATTAAATTAAAAGTTGTGCCACGACGGGATTCGAACCCGGGACCTCCAACTTAGTAGGGTAGCTCGGTTCCTTGTGAACTTGGTATTGCATGTTCCGTGGTGATCTACATCTACTTGGGATACTCTGCAAATCACATTTAAGTGCCTGACAGAGGGTTCATCGAACCACGTTTACACTATTCATCTACCACACCATTCTCGAATAGCGCGCGGGAAGAATGAACACCTGAATCTCTCCGTTCGACCTCTGATTTCCCGTATTTTATTTACCTGATAAGGGTCCCACACTGGGCAGCAATACTCCAAAAATGGACGGACAAGCGTAGTGTATGCAGTTTCTTTTGTAGTTCTGTTGCATCTTTTAAGGGTTCTGCCAATAATACGCAGTCTCTGGTTCGCCTTTCCCACGACATTATCTACGTGTTCTTTCCAGTTTAAGTGTGAAGTAATAGTAATTACGGCCTTCATTTTTGATTGATTTATCTTGTAATCAAAGTTTAACGGATTTGTTTTCGTACTCATGTGGACGACTTCACACTTCTCATTATTTAGAGTCAATTGCCAATTTTTTCATCATACTGATACCTTATTGAGATCGTTCTGCAGTTGGTTTTGATCTTCAGATGATTTTACTAGACGGTAAATGACGGCGTCATTTGCAAACAACCTAAGAGAGCTACTTAGATTTTCGCCTAAGTCGTTTATGTAAATAAGGAACAGCAGAGGACTAATAACACTACCCTGTGGAACGCCCGATATAACCTCTGTTTTAGTCGATGACTTACCATCGATTACTACGAACTATGTCCTCTCTGACAGGAAATCCCCTACCCAATCGCAAATTTGGGGCGATATACCATAACCACGCAATTTGATTAAGATCCGAAGATGGCAGTTAAACTGCCGAAACCGGTAATCTTAATTAAAAAAATAAAAAGCTATCTTGGCTCTTGTTGTCAATAAATTGATTAAAAGAACGCCCCTAAAAATTGGGCGCTTATGACCTCAGCAGTTTTGCTCCGCAAAAACCATTAAGAGAATAACGCCCCCAAACATGACAAACCTTTATATTATGAAATACATCGAGGAGTACGATCTATTGACCCATAGTTGACAAGGATTCAGAAAGTATCGTTCTTGTGAAACATATGAAGTGATGAGTACTATCGAGAAGGGATATCAAATAGATTCCATATTTTTATATTTCCGGAATGCTTTTGACACTATACCTCACAAGCGTTTTCTAATCAAATTGCTTATGGAATATCACCACAGTTCTACGATTAAAGTGCTAGATTTCCTGTCGGAAAGGACACGGTACGTTGTAATTGACGGAAACTCATCGAGTAGAACAGAAGTGACATCTGGCGTTCCACAGGGAAGTGTTATATGGCACCTACTGTTCCATATCCTTATAAACGATTTAGGAGACAATCTGAGTAGCTCTCTTAGACTGTTCACGGGTGATGCTGTCATTTATCGTTTCGTAATGATAAGATCTAAAGTAGCTGCAATATGATATCTGCATCGTGCAAAAATTGACAATTGCCCCTTAATAATAACAAGTGTGAAGTCATCCATATGACCACTACAAGAAATCCTTTGAACTTCATTTACATGGTAAATTAGTCCAATCTACAGGGCATAAATTGAACCAAATACCTAGGAATTACAATTTCGAACACCTTTGTTTGGAGAGAGCAAGTAGAAAATCTATATCTATAAATGTGAATGTCTGTTCGGTGTACGTTTATCACATCTGAACCACAAGACATAAAGAGCTAAAAATTTGTACAGTTACTAATGTCTACCCGGGGGAGGCTTTAGACACGGTTTTATGGCGATCGGATATATATATATATATATATATAATAATGGAAAGTCCAGGTTGGAATAAATAATATAGTGAGGACAGTTACAACTCACCGCAAAGACTTCGAATTCGAAGTGTGGCAGTCGGAGGTGATGGTTGTATGACTGTGTTGTGTGCCTGTGTCATTGCGTGAGTGCTCTATTTCTGAAGAAGGCCATGGCCGATAGCTGAATGTGTTGTATGTGTGTGTCTTTTGTATGTGCCTGTCGCATCTCGTCGCCACGTCTTTGCGGTGAGTTGTAACTGTCCTATGTGAATGTCTTTTCGGTGTACGCTTATCACGTCCGAACGACAAGACGCAGAGACTTAAATATTTGTACAGTTGCTAATTTATACCTGAGGGACGTTTTAGGCACGGTTTTATAGCGATGTGATAGATATTTGGTAATTTGAAGAATATAACGCGAAATGCGGAACAATAATTACACTTTGAAAATGGTTTTATTAGTTGCATTGTTGCTTGAGGGTTGATAATGATAAAAGGGTGGAGTATATTGGGATGGAAAGTTATCGGTCTGTATAAAATTCTACGTGTGTGTATGTGTTAATATTTTGCTCTGCAACGAAAACTACACAACGCAAACGAATGGTCTGTGTGTAATTATTCTCCGACGTCTCCCGTTGTAGACCATAGGAGTTCCATGCCAATAGCTATAAAACTGCGAGATTTTATAAATACGCTATATGAGACTCAGAGTACTTAGCGTCTTTCAACATAATTACAAAATTTTTCTCGCTGACAATTATAGCGATATGATGAAAGGAAAAAAGTTTCTCGCTTACTACTTTTCCGCTGTTTATGGAGTAAAACTACGGCATTCCGTATGACGTTAAAATTTATAATTTCTACACTAAAAATTGTAGCCGTAGGAAAATGTTACAGACAGTATACACACATTTAGTTGAATGCACCTTCTAAATTGTATTACAGTACGACATGTAGTTCATGAGATATGAGCACACAAACAATAACATTCCTCTGTTCATGGACTAAAACTACAGCATTCAGTATGACGTTACAATTTTTAATTTCCAGGCTACAAATTGTGGCTGTAAGAAATTTTACAAACAGTATACACGCATATAATTGAGTGTACCTTCTAAATTGTATCACAGTGCGACACACAGTTTATGAGATAGAGCACATAAATAGTAACGTTCATGGATAACCGCCCATTTCCACAACAAGTTTTAATGTATTACTTCTTTACTACTAACTGGATTCCAAGAGATTTTACCGACATACAGTCCTTATATAAATGAATGTACACGTGAAAAATGGCAGGAATAAATTAATAAATACCCGGGAACGCCGGGTTTTCAGCTAGTATTATATAGAAGGCGAACCATTGGCAGAACACATGAAAGATGCAACAGTTCTACTAAAGAAACTGCTTACACTACACTTGTGTGTCCTGATTTTGTGGGGTGGGACTGACTGATGATAATAGAGAAAGTTCAGAGAAGGGCAGCTGGTGTTATATTATCGCGATATAGGAGGGAGAGTGTCACAGGAATGATACATGACTTGGAATGGAAATCATTAAAAGAAACGCGTTATTCATTGCGGACAGATTTATTTGAGAATATCACTCTCTGTTTCTAATGTGAACACATATTTTTAGCACCCACCTACATGGGGAAAAAAGCAGTTCCATGAACCATCCGCCATGCACTTAAATGTGATTAATGAAGTATTTATGTAGACTAGTATTGCCTGTGGTCGAAAAACAACCAATTGTGCTTACAATGGTCACTGGGAGTAAAATTTTACGTATCACGTCGGCGGCCTCGCGTGATTATGTCGGCAACATCAACAACACGATAGAAAATCTTTGCCCATTTGTTCGAACCAGATAGAATGACTCGATTAGTGTATCGTACAGACCATGAAGTAAACAAATACTGCTGTTCCTGCTTTATTGTTGACAGGTATGTACCCTCGTCCGCTCAGTATAAATAATTGCCCTCGTAAAGTGAAGATTCCGTGAGAAAACATCAGCGTTGTCAAGCGATTGGCTAAAATGAAGACTCACAGGATTCTCACTATTCAGCATCTGTTGCCATCATTATCATAGGAGGCCGCTGGGATATTTGGTAAAATTTAACCGGCACTGGGAGGTATGAAACAGTATCTTTTACGTGTTAAGAAAAATGCCTGACACAATAACAACAAATAAATACGGAACTATATACTTCTCATGCCATTTTCGAATTATATAACTTTCATTAACCTAATATTTAAAATGGAACTACAATTTCGATGTTCGTATATTTATACAACGCCAAGAAATAATGTTATTTCGATACTGCGATATTCAGAATTCCAGAGCTGACAACATGTCGACTTCGTAGTTCCACCCGTGCACCGCTACATGCCTCTCCCGGCGCATCATCATTTATATCGGCATTCATATGAAAACATCCATTTCCTTTAACCACTCTTAATCACTGCGAAAATGAAGCATTTGAACGGCACAAGAAAGTGAGTTGGGAGCACTCCATGTTTCGATATTCACTTATTTTAATACATTCTTTTAATACTGCAGATGCGCTGCATTACAGCGTCTTTGGTCGAGGCGAATAGCCAATCAGTGAGCTGATTGTTGGAAAACGTAGAACTTGATCCAAGCTGTAGATAAGAAAATTTCTACTTCCTTTTACCACTTTTAATGGCTAGATGGACACATAATTATATTCGTGAAATCTACGACAACACAATCTTTCGAATTATGTAACTTTCATTGGCCTTCTTGTACGAATAAATTAGTAATCTGTACCACAATTTTCGTGTTAGCATATTTATGTAATGATACTTTGATTTTCCCCTACATCATTCTTATCATTTTCCTTATCTTTAAGGGTCTAGTGTAGCGTAATACCTCACCAGCATTGAGCATAAATAGGAACAAACTACTGCCTTGTGGCGTACCTCAGACGTACGTGATATTAATATCAAAAAGTTACATCATTTGCAGTGACATACTTTAAGATTTTGAATAGAAGGCGAAGCACTGAATTAAAAATTGGTCCGCGGCCGACATTGGAGCGGGAACGAGCTTAGGATATTCCGTACATTGACACTATCCATACGGACACAGTCGCTGAATTCAACGAATAACCTAGAACAAACGGGTGATTCTATTTACACTTCGGTAAAATCAGACATGGCGTCATTATGACGTATCCACACTATCGAAGACGACTGGAGCCATGATCGACTTTTGTGGTAGTTCTAGACGCAAAACTGCGGTTGCAATTATAGCAGACGAATTAAATGAGTAGCTGATAATATCTTCAGTTGGTAATGGTATAGTCATTACAGTTTCGGAAGCTATAACTTTGCTTTCTTATTTTTGAAAGTAAGAAGCTATAAACTTTCCGAAAAAGGACCTACACTGTGAGCTCTGAAACGTTATTCAGCCAAATCTGATGATGTTATCGTGCCCCATTTGTGAAGGTTGTGTTTAAAACTGATGGAAACTATTTCTCTAAGTGAAAAATGGTACCGAGTTGCATTGTAGTACTGAGTCTACGTTAAACTAAGAGGACAAAATACTGTTACCAGGCTATGAAGCGACAATGTGTACTTGGACATGTCAAAATATGCGACATACAAAAACACAAGTTTGTCGTTCTCTAAGGCTCGATACTGCGTTATTTCTGACATAATTTTCAATTTACATTTACTGAAATTTTCGTCAGTGCTATCCAAAACATGATACCAATATTAAGTAAGGCCTAGTTTTGTCACTAAACTACGAAGGAAAAAAGTATGCAGTTCAGAAAAAGTGTCAAATTGAACATGTTGTCCCACCCAAAACCAGCTTCTCGAACGATGCAAAAGTCGATGCGACGCTCTTCTGGACGTCGATAGTGTGATACGTCATGATGACGTCACGTCTGATTTTACCGAAGTGTAAATAGAATCACCCAGAACAAACACGAACGAGCGACCGCAAAGAACCGATCTATCCAAAGAAGAAACACATTTTAATATAATGCATCACCTTCTGTTCAATAACTTTGATATATTGAGACAGAATTACGTGTCTGGAAATGCAGTTATTGTTTGGATTCACAAAGGTCTGTAACAAAATTCCGTCCGAAGCACAGTTTGCTGTGACCTTCACGAAGAACTTCAGTCTGCGAACACTAACATAGCATAACACCGATTCTTCGACTTTGGATTTATTAATCAGTTTCAGGTAAGTTTGATCTGCTGAATACGAAAATATTTTGTGGAATTGGCGCTTCTTTTTTTTTTTAGATAAAGGCAGTCCATTTATGCTGGAAATTAAATTGCACAAAAGAGGACAGTACTATTTAAAACTGTTGTGATTTTCGGTCCAAAGACTGATTTGATGCAGCTCTCCACGCTTGCCCGTCATGTGGAAGCGTCTTGATCTCTGAGTAAGAGCGGTAACTGACATCCATTTGAACCCGCTTACTGCAATGGTTTCTGTGTCTCCTTCTGCGATTTTTACCAAGCGCAGTTCCCTCCAATGTTCTCCTCAGTCTTGGTTCGTAACCTCTCATTAGTTATGTGACTACCCATCTAATCTTCATTATTCGTCTGTAGCACCACATTTCATGAGCTTCCATCATCTTTTTGTCTGAGCTCCTTATCGTCTACGTTTGACTCCCGTACAATGACACGGTGAAGATAAATGTTTTCCGAAAAGCACTTTCTAACGTTCAGATCAAATATCAGGTGACCGAGCGCTGCTGGGGAATTTCTTATCTATTACATAGTGGTACATAGCGCTACTCACCGCGATTTCGAGGCTACCACGTCTTCTGTGATCCGAAAAACACGAAATTAATTTTTTATATATACACAGGTAATTTTGGAAAATCCGTTTTTACGAAAAATACAACTATGTATGTATGTGAAGTTCAAAATAAAGAGAACCATGGTAAATACAAAATTTCATCGAGACCGTTAGATCCGTTTCCGAGATTATATATATTTACAAGAATTGCTCGTTTAAAAATATAAGATATAGGGTGTCAACAAATTTCTTCAGAAATGCTTTTCTTCCCATAGTTGTTATGCATTTCACATACTCTTTACATCGACCATCAGAAGTTATTGTGCTACTTTTGTGTCTCGTTTCCGTCGTAGATGTCGGTGGCCGAGTAGAAAGACCGACACAGGAATAAAGGATGCACGCTTGTGCAGGTAGGAGGTGACCAGCCAGTGGGACAGCAGAAACTAGAAACACTAGAGTAAATTAGAACGAGATATATATTTCTTAGAGACTTAGTAATACTTAACTTTTACATAGCTCAGTACTGCAGAATGCTGATACATAGTTGAGCTAGAGGCCTGCCTAGTGCCTGTCAGATAGCCAAGTCTTCACTGGTGCCTATCTGATTCCGAAGTGTTAGCTGGTTCGTATCTCAGTCCCAAGTGAACGATGTCGTTCAGTGGTGGCCACGAGCGGAGTTGCAGCAGAGGGCGCTCGTGGCTGACGTCCTAAGAACGCCGCGCCGTGCGTGCATGGCGGCGCGCGGCGAAAGTAGGTGGCGACACCACAGCTACCAACATAACAAAACTCTTCTACTATTTTATTCTCTCACTACCTAAGTCCTTCAGCGTCGCCTGATTTTCTTAGTTTTTAAATATGTGAAGCTATTATTTCACCGTACTAGTGACTGTAATAAGATGTGATCTTTTTCCGCCAGACAAGTTTCGTTTTATTGGTCTGAAATGACGTTTTTCAGTCTCCTTCCCCTCCCCCTTCCCCCTTCTCCCACAACAGCTCGTCACCACTCAATATTACAGTTTAATTTCTCTTATGATAAAAGAAATACTCAATAATATACTTTCGAAATAACAATGAAAGAATGTAAAATCTGGAAAAGTTGCATTGTTGGCAACATTACAAAAAAGAAAGAAAAAATAGACGATACACACGCAGACACAGACAAGTACACAAATCTATCTGATAATGCTGCACTAGTTGTAAGAAAGCGAAAAAGATGTGTAGTGCTTAGGTGAAGTGTAAGCTAAACATTGGCACAGGAAAAAAATCTGCGTTATATATATATATATATATATATATATAATAACAAATAAAACTGATCCTTTAAAGCAAATCAAACTCTAGATATGTCATTTTAGAACAATGACGATGTTTTATAATCAATAAAACGAAACATGCCTGCTGTAAGAAAGATCGTATTTTATTGTAGTTCTATAGATGGACAAATAATACTCTTCATAATTGTAAAGAAAATATGGACATTGTAGCCACACAGTTCAATAATTCTTTAAAACGATTATTTTAAAGTTATGTTATGATTTCAAACAATCAAAGTGCTATAAATGATTCAAAGAATAATAACATTAATCATAAAAGCTAAACATATCAATAAGAATTAATAAGAACGTCGTGTGTGGAATTTTCTTTGTTGTTTTTGGTCCCGACAGTCTCGCCGTTAATTCTAGCAGTAGTTCACCATCATGTCGATCCCTGTGGCTTTGATATCTTTCCGCCATAATTAGTTGTTCTGCTGGTACCATTCCCCTTCTTCACTGTAACCGTTCAACTTGTCAGGTAATTTATCTAAATAGCTGTGCAAAAAATGCAATTCCACACATATTAGTTGCTAGTTTCTGGAAATTCTGAGCATTTTGTACACTATTCCGGAATATTCTTCACCTTTGTGATTCCCCCCAAAAATGTTTGACAGCTGGTACAAAGCTTGTCTAGCTTCCAATTCAACACGAGTCATGTGGTTTATGAAATGATTCTTTTAGGTACGTTTAGATGGGCTATACAAATTGCATATTGTTGACAATATATCGGGAAAATGTCATCGGGCTACATTGTAGCTACTGTATTGCAATCTCACGAACGACAACATGCCGGCAATGTTTGCGGCAACAAATTTCCGGGCCAGAAGTGTTTGCACAGGGCTAAATACTGTCACACAAAATCGATGAGTGCGACGTTATAGAAGTTGGTGCGGTTCTCCTACTTTTATATGAGACAAGAAAAGTGTGAAGTAATACACATGACCACTAAAAGAAATCCGCTGAACTTCAATTACGCGATAAATCAGTCAAACCTTAAGGTCGTAAATTCTAACAAATACCTAGGAGTTACAATTACGAACGACTTTGACTGGAGAGAACACATAGAAAATATTGTGGGGAAGGCGAACCAAATGTTACGTTTCATTGGCAGAACGCTTAGAAGATGCACCAGCTCCACCAAAGAGACTGCCTACATCACACTTGTGCGTCCTCTCTTGGAGTACTGTTGCCCCTTGTGGGACCCTCACCAGGTGGGACTGACGGAAGATATTGAGAAGGTTCAGAGAAGGGCAGCTCGTTTTATCACGTTACGGTGGGAAAGCGTCACGGAAATGTTGCACGAATTGGGGTGGAAATCATTAAAAGAAAGACGTTATTCATTACGGCGTGATCTGTTTGCGAAGTTTCAATCACCGACTTTTAGTTCTGAATGTGAAAATATTTTGCTAGCACACACCTACTTAGGGAGACATGACCATCCCAATAAAATAAGAGAAATCAGATCGAAAACGGAACGATTTAGGTGTTCTTTCTTCCCGCGCGCTATTAGAGAATGGAACGGTAGAGAAAAGTTATGAAAGTGGTTAATGAACCCTCTGCCATGCACTTAAATGTGATTTGCATAGTATCTATGTAGATGTAGATGAAGTAATAACGTCATTCGAAACAAAAACTATCTTCTTCAATGTTTCTGTATTTATACATACAGCTTTCTACGCCCTACAACTCTGGACGTAGACGTATTGCATTAATAAATAAAATAGTTTTAGCATTTTGTCACTTTCCCATTGCTGACAGAACAAAATAACATTGGACGACAACAACTGTAAACAAGTCTAGGGTCGGCCGCGGCGGAGTGGCCGAACGCATTGAGGCGCTATGCTCTGATGCGCGAGGCCATATCCCGTCGGGGGTTCGAAACCTACCTCGGGCATGGATGTCTTTAGTATAAGCTAGTTTATAAGTAGTTCGTAAGTTTAGGGAATGGCGACGAGATTTCACTAACACAAGTGATACTGTATAAGGCATTGCCAGTCTGTTAATATAAGTTTGTGGTTTAACCACAGTCTTCCATATACATCCGCGACACTCACTGCTGTGAAAGTTGTTACCAACTGACAGAGGCAACGACACTAGCGCTCCTAGCGGTTGGCAAGTTGCTGAAGGATTGATGTTTGTTTTATAATTATTTTTGTACGTAATTAACGAAATATACCCGGGCCGCTGAAACTTTGCACTTGTCGTTTACAAATAACAAGTGAAGAAGCGCGAGGCGCTAGTCGCCAGGAACGGTCCAATCACAGCGCGAGAAACACTTCCAGTGGTCACGTGCCGTGACGTCAACGTTCCCGCGTTGCCGGCTTTGTTCAGTATAGCAGGTATAGCATGTTTTATTTACCCTGTGAGCTGTACGAAACAGTGATCAAGTAATTCTAAATCTTCATTTTACGAGGCCAGTAACAGTTACTGACCGGACAAGGATACATACAAGAACCTGTCAACCATAGAGCAGGTATAGCTTGTTTTATTTATTTTATCGTCTGTCTGAAAGTGTAATCAAGGGATTTCGAAAATGAAATAATTGAGAATTCATGTTAAGACGTTAATTTTCACATTCTGTAACCATTGTGCGATTTCGTATATAAAAACATTACCGCGTATTTAATTTCCAACGTCAAAAATTCTTATTTGCATGTTGCGCGGCGGTGAGGTTTGGTTACCATTGGCCGACGACGATACTCTTCTTTGTGCTGTGATTCGCTAGCAACATAATCACGTGGTCTACAACAAATGAACATCGCGTTGCGCAGCATCCAATTCAGGCGATCGGAAGCAAATGTGCCGTATTTGGTGGATTTTTTATTTATACTTCAATATTACAAAAGCTGGCAGCCTAAACGTAACGGCGGTTGAAAGGCATTTGCAAAACGCGTATTTTAAGGTAAGGTATGTCGTAATTAAGTACTGAGAAATTATGCCTACGTATATGAAACCTTTACCCGAAATGAATATCTGTTTTCATTTGTCCGCCAACATTTGTTTCTTACGACACAGCGACGTTCGTGTGTTCGATATACGACACAGCGATACTCGCGTCTTCGATGCATATCGATAGTAGACCGTCCGAAGCGATATACAACGGTCGTTCCAAATTACCGAAATGTCAATGTCAAAACTTCTTTTATAATCGCTCGTGAAACAAAATAAGACTATTACACCCACATATGCAGTAGACGAAATCACAAAGGAGCAGTGTCACAATGAAATAAATCTGCCTCCATTTCACTGCCGTTTTAATCCTATAAAATTGGTATGGTGTGACGTGAAGAATTACTTAAGGAACAATAAGTCTTTCACAATAACAGAGGTGGAAAAGCTGTTGCATGAAGCTGTTGCCAATGTGGAAGCTACAACTTGGAAAAAAAGGGGGGTCGAGCACGTTGAAAAACTGATTCGGGCAGCGCAAACAATGGAAGGGATCATGAACAGTTAATGATTTATCTTGGTGATGACGATTTTGGCAGTGACGACAACAGTGAAGATGGGGAGCTGGATTTAATTGTACCATTGTTGCCGTAAATTGCTGAGTGAAAAGCAGTCTGATTATAAAACATAGAGAGAGAAGTTGCTAAATTTATTATTGTTTATTTCGTATCCGTCGTGATCTAATGCTTTTTTTCTATATTGCTTTGCTCCGTTATTGAAAGCGTATGGGGGCTCAGCATTAATTTGCTGAGTACGGGCTTGGCGAACCCGGGGACCTGAGCCGTGGGCTGTGTCGCGCCAACAGTCCGCTACACCGTAAGCTCTGTGCGTGCTTCAACGACCATCGTTCGGCGCGACGGTGGAACGTTGGACGTTTCAGAGCCCGGGGATCTTGGCTTCATCGCCCGGGTCGCGAGGACGGTACAAACCTCTATAAAAAAACCCTCAATCTCAAGGTGTGCTACGTGCCGAGGAGATGCATGGCTGTTGAGGTTGAACAGTCGTTAGCGAGCAACCTCTGAGGAACCTGCCGCACCTCAGTTGTATCAGGCTTACCCAGGCAAGCGGGGCTCTGCCTGGGTGGACCTCTTTTCCCTAGCTGCTCGTGGGAACACAATGAAGCGAGCGAAAGATAACGTTGGTGGACGTATAACCACCGTCTCAAAGCGTGGTAAGTTTAATGCTTCATCATATGACCCCAAGTCGTTCCCTTCCTTGGCCACGCCCTGGGAGGAACGCAGGGCTGAAGATAGAAATGGGCCGTATTCACCGAGATATTTAGTTTGTACAAGGACTGATGGGGAGACATTTACTACAGTGAAGCCTCAGTTCTTTGTTGACCACCTGGAGGAGAAGTTTGGAGACGTGGAGTCCCTCTCCAAGATGCGTAATGGGTCTGTGTTGATTCACACTGCATCCCCTGCCCAGTCGCGGGCGTTGCTTGCTTGCGATAAGCTGGGAGATGTCACGGTCAACATTACGCCGCATAAGTCTCTTAATCTGGTCCAGGGCATTGTGTTTCATCGTGATCTGCTCTTACAGTCTGATGAGGAGCTGCGCGCCAACCTCGAGCGGCGAGGTGTTCACTTCGTCCGGCGCATTCATCGGGGGTCGAAAGAACATAGGGTGGCCACTGGTGCCTTCATCGTAGCCTTTGAAGGCGATACACTGCCTGAAAAGGTGAAGGTGATGTGCTACCTGTGTGATGTGAAACCCTACATCCCTCCTCCCATGCGATGCTTCCAGTGCTGGAAGTTTGGGCATATGTCGTCCCGTTGCCCTTCCAGCGCCACTTGCCGGGATTGTGGACGTCCAGCCCACCCGGACGCCCCATGTACTCCGCCGCCCATCTGCGTGAACTGTGGCCTGGAGCATCCTCCCTGCTCGTCGCAATGCCCTATTCTCCACAAGGAACGGAAAATCGTCGAATATAAGACTATGGACCGGTTGATGTATACAGAGGCAAAAAAGAAGTATGAGCGCCTACACCCAGTTAGCATGACCACCTCTTTTGCGACAGTCACGTCGTCGCCATCTTCTTTGGCGACACGGGTGTTTTCTAGTACTTCCTCTTCTGTGGGCCCTCAGGGCCGTAAGCCTTCACCTGCCCCCAAGATGGTTGGGGGCTCCCTTCCTTCTTCTGCTCCCAAGGTAACTGCCTCGGGAGCAACCTCCACCCTTCTGCCGGAGAAAGAAAAGCCCTCTCCAGCACCCCTTAGTTCGGAAGGCGTCCCTCGGGACACTCCCTTCCGAGGGTTCCGCCAGTGTCGTTGCCGACACACGCCAGCAGCAGGCTACACCGAAGGCTGCTGGACGCAGGGCCTCATGCTCCTCAGTCCCTGCGGCTGAGTCTGAGAAGCCAGCCCCGCCGGCGAAGCCCCCGAGGGGCAAGAAGGATCGGAGGACAAAAGTGGAAAGTGAAGAGTTGCAAGGTACCATGGTGGCTCCCATGCCACCGTCCCACTCCACCTCGACCTCTGGGGACGAGGTGGAGATTCTGGCGTCACCGGACGACCTTGCTGTCGGGGACATCCCAGAACTAATGGAGGCCGAGCCAGAAAAAAGCAGTCAGCAGATTTGAGTGACGCTGAGTTGTAATCTTCCCTCTTACTTTTCATGTTTTCTCAGTTATCGGACAGCTTCATCCTCCAGTGGAACTGCGGCGGTTTCTTCCCCCACCTGGCTGAGCTACGACACCTTTTGAGCATAACACCTGCTTTCTGCATTGCCTTACAGGAAACTTGGTTTCCAGCAATGCGGACCCCAGCACTTCGTGGCTACAGGGGATATTACTGTAACCGCAGCTCGTATAACAGGGTCTCAGGTGGTGTGTGTGTGTGTATGTCCTTACTTCTGTTTATAGTGAATCCGTGCCCCTTCATACACCATTCGAAGCAGTGGCTGTCAGGGTAAGGACAACACAGGAATTTACTGTCTGCAGCCTTTATCTCCCTCCAGATGGTGACCTCTCTTTGAATGATTTGGCTGCACTTATATCGCAACTACCCCCGCCTTTCTTCTTATTGGGCGACTTCAATGCCCATAACCCGTTGTGGGGTAGTACTTCGCTTTCTGGCCGAGGCAGAGTAGTCGAGTCTTTACTTTCTCAACTCGACCTCTGCCTATTAAATACTGGTGCCCCCACACACTTTAGTGTGGCACATGGCACGTTCTCGGCCATTGATTTATCGATATGCAGCCACAGCCTTCCACCATCTGTCCACTGGAGAGCCCACGACGACCTGTGTGGCAGTGACCATTTTCCGCTTTTTCTGTCACTCCCACAACGTCAGTCCCCAGAACGCCCCCCTAGGTGGGCTTTAGGCAGGGCTAACTGGGAAGATTACACGTCCACTGCTATTGTTCAACCTCCCCCACTCAATTCCATCGATGTGGTGGTCGAGGGCGTCACTCACACCATTGTTTCTGCTGCAATTCCATGCTCCGCAGGGTGCCCACGGCGTAAGGCAGTGCCGTGGTGGTCGCCGGAAATAGCTGAGGCTATTAGAGATCGTAGGCGGGCCTTACAGCGCTATAAGCGTCACCCCTCTCGGGAGTATCTCATTGATTTTAAACGGTTTCGCGCTCGTGCTCGCCAGTTAATAAGAAGACGGAAACAGGAGTGCTGGGAGAGGTACGTTTCCACTATTAGGAAAGGCACCTCAGCCTCGCAGGTCTGGAGTAAGATCAGGCGGCTACAGGGATTACAGACACCAGTGGGAATCCCTGGGATCTCCTCAAATGGAGTCGTTTGTACGGACCCGGCCACTCTTGCAGAGATGTTTGCCGAGCATTATGCTCGCGCCTTTGCCTCTGCAAACTATCCACCGGCCTTCCGTACATTGAAGGAGCGGGTAGAACGCCAGCACCTCTCCTTTCGTACCCGCCGCTCTGAATCCTACAACAGTCCTTTCACTGAGTGGGAGCTCCTCAGTGCTCTTCGACAATGTCCAGACACGGCGCCAGGGCCTGATAGCATCCATAGCCAGATGCTGAAACATCTCTCAGCAGGTAGTCGGCGTGCCCTACTTGCGGTCTATAACCGCATTTGGTGTGATGGTGTTTTCCCGTCACAGTGGCGGGAGAGTATCATCATCCCCGTACTTAAACCCGACAAACATCCTCTGAACTTGGATAGCTATCGGCCCATTAACCTGACTAACGTTCCATGGAAACTATTGGAGCGGTTGGTCAGTCGGCGGTTGTGTTGGATTCTTGAGACTCGGGGATTATTGGCTCCATGCCAGGGCGGTTTTCGCCAGGGTCGGTCTACCACCGATAATCTGGTGTACCTCGAGTCTGCAATCCGCACAGCCTTTTCCCGGCGCCAACACCTTGTTGCCGTCTTCTTCGATATGCACAAAGCATACGATACAACCTGGCGACGACACATCCTCAACACTTTATATGACTGGGGCCTCCGGGGCTCCCTACCGATTTTTATCCAGAATTTTTTAGCTGTCCGTACCTTTCGTGTTCAAATTGGTGCCTCCCTGAGCGCCTCACACATCCAGGAGAATGGCGTCCCTCAGGGCTCAGTTTTAAGCGTTCCATTATTTTTAGTGGCCATCAATGGTCTAGCGACAGCAGTTGGATCGTCGGTCTCCCCTTCTGTTTATGCTGACGACTTTTGTATCTTTTTTAGTTCCTGCAGCACCCAGGTTGCTGAGCGTAGGTTGCAATGTGCTATTCGGAAGGCACAGACCTGGGCCCTAAGTCATGGCTTTCAGTTTTCTGCCACCAAGACCAGAGTGATGCACTTCTGTCGGCGTCGGACCGTTCACCCTCACCCTGAACTTTATCTTCACGACGAACTCCTGACAGTGGTAGACACGCATCGGTTTTTAGGACTGGTCTTTGACGCCCGGCTGACATGGCTCCCCCACATTCGTCAGCTGAAAAGGAAGTGCTGGCGCCATCTCAACCTTCTCCGCCACCTGGGTCATATGACCTGGGGTGCTGATCGCTCGACACTGTTGCGACTTTACACGGCGCTGGTGCAGTCCCGTCTCGATTTTGGGTGCATTGCCTATGGGTCTGCGGCACCTTCGGCACTGCATCTCCTGGATCCCATTCACAACTGTGGGGTCCGCATTGCGACGGGCGCTTTCCGCACCAGCCCGGTGAACAGTTTACTAGTGGAGGCTGGGATCCCACCTTTGGGGATCCGCCGCCAACACCTGCTCGCAGCTTATGCAGCGAACGTGTATTGCTCCCCAGGCCACCTAAACCGTCGTCTTCTCTTTTCTAATGTGGTCGTCCCTCACCATCAGCGACGCCCCAGGTCAGGTCATACGATAGACTATAGAGTTCGGTCCCTCCTCCTGGAACTTGAGTCTTTGCCCCTTCCGTGTCCATATCGGGTCCAGGTCCATACACCTCCATGGTGTTTGACCAGGCCGTCTATTTGGCTGGACTTGGCCCATGGGCCCAAAGACTCAGTACCACTGGAGGCGCTCCGCCGTCAGTTCTCGGCTGTCATACCGGAGTTCCGTGGTTATGACCTGATCTACACCGATGGCTCAATGGTGGATGACCGCGTCGGATTTGCCTATACACACGGTGACCATGTGGAACAGCACTCTCTGCCGAATGGCTGCAGTGTCTACACTGCAGAGCTGGTGGCCATTCACAGAGCTCTCGTGCATATCCGGTCTTGCTCAGGCGAGTCTTTTGTTGTTTGCAGCGACTCCCTGAGCAGCCTCCGAGCTCTGGAGCAGTGTTACCCGCGGTCTACCCTGGTGTTGGCCATTCAGGAGACACTTTATGCCATTACACGGTCCGGGCGATCGGTGGTGTTCATCTGGTCTCCGGGTCATGTTGGTATCCCGGGCAATGAACGTGTTGACAGGCTTGCCAAGCAGGCTGTAGGTATGTCCTGTCTAGAGATCGGCCTCCCGGCTTCTGATCTCCGTTCATTGTTGCGCCAGAAAGTACGTCAGCTTTGGGATACTGAGTGGCGTAGCCTGCGCACGCCCAACAAGCTCCGGGTGGTCAAGGAAACGACGGTTGCATGGCGCTCCTCCATGCGCGGTTCACGACGGGACTCAGTGGTTTTATGTCGCCTCCGCATTGGGCATACTTGGTTCACCCATGGACATCTCCTTCGGGGTGAGGACCCAGCCCAATGTCGGTGTGGCTCCAATTTGACAGTCGTCCACATATTGTTGGACTGCCCCCTTTTAGCCGCCTTGCGGAGACGTTTTAGCCTCCCTGCTGTCTTATCGGAAGTTTTAGGTGGCGATGCCACAATGGCAGATACCGTTTTACGTTTTATTCGAGCAGGGGGATTTTATCGTTCTCTCTAACTGGAGATTTCTTTGTGAAACCGAGCGGTTGACTTTTCCTTTTTTATTCTTATGGTCGGTCAACCACGGCTATCGGTTTCTTTGTTGTAAGTTGTCATTGTGTAACCATCTTTTCGTTTAGTCTTGTTATTCTTGATGATGTTTTATGGACTAGTGGGACACCTCTCCCACTTCGCTATTTTAAACTCTAGGCGTATTATCTTTTACGTGTTTGGATTTACTTTTGACGCCTAGAGATGGAATGAGGGACTGATGACCATTGCAGTTTTGTCCCCCTTAAACAACCGACAACAACAACAACAAAGCGTTGTATTGTTGTGCTCTGGTCTTCATTCATATGCCGTTAATTAATTGCTGCTCAAGAACGAATTATTAGGGTCAATTCGAGCAGGGGATACCACTCGTCGGCTTTGACCCGTGACGTAGCCGTGTTGTGCTGTATGACGTCATTGTGTCGCTTAAGGCTCCTATAATCCGAGCTGAACTATCAGCCATTTTTGCCCCAATGTGCAGGACAGTTGTATGTGGGTATATACGAGTCGCGACCGGAAAGGGAGTTTATACTCGAAAGAATTTGTGGAAAATATGCGCATCTTCAAATTTCCCAGCAATCCAGAACGAAGAAAAAGATGGGCTATAAATTGTCGCAGAAGCAACTGGGAAACAGGACCTGACGCTCAATTATGTACTGTAAGTATATGTAATAAATGTAGCTATAAACATGTCAGTTACGTACAGTTGCATTACTTCTCCCTGTCAATGATGCTGGAGCAGTTTGTTGCAGAATGTTTGTGACTTAATGAAGTTTTTCGCAGTTTTCAAAGTGGATAGGAATTTTTTTGTGGTGCATTTATACGTAGTTTTCAACATACTGAATAATACTTTACACAATTACTTATATATAAGGTCGAAGCATCTCTCACGGTCGCCTAACACACTCCAAAATACGGCACTGGGTAAAATTTTACGACGCTTCTTGCCGGGCTCTAGTATGTTGGCAACGGATGAACAATGAGAATTGCGTTATTATTTTTCAGGAGATACAGAGTAAATGTTATTACTGCTCGTTTCACTCGCGGCAAAGTTAATTCTGTACCTGATCTATGGTTGACAGGTTTTTGTATGTACCATTGTTCATTCAGAAAAAAATAATTTCCGCTTTAATTGAAGTTGTCACGAAAAAAAAAAAAAAAAAAAAAAAAAAAGATTTATTGGTCATCTGAGTTGCCGTGATTACTATTGGTGCCAACATAACCACTGCAGCCCTGCGAGAAGCTATGTTATATTACCGGTACGTTACGATTTTCTGTTATATTAAAAGCGCATTATAAATCTTTATACGCCCATACATATTAGTAACTGTTCGGTACACTTATGTGTGCAATATTAAATACATTTCATTAGAAATATTGTTGAAAACTGTATGAATAGGTCAACCATCGCCAATATAAACATTGTCCGATGCGCCCATGTTGGGGCAAAAATGGCGGACGATTCAGCCTGGGTTTTTAGGAGCTCTAGTGTCGCTGATGTTTGGAATATAAGTAAATTACATCTCTCGAAATTTGTTATTAATTTAATTTCTTCGGATAAATTTTACTATCTGTAAATGACACTTCTAAGTACTTTTCCTCAGCATACTTTGTCTTAAAATGCGTTTTTTTGGAAATAACTTAAATGCGATATTTCATTTTCCCTCCAAATTTTCGTAGCAATTAAGATTAAACAGGAAATCCGTCAAATACGGTACAGTACCTTGAATATAAGGTTACGCTACGCGATGTTCCTTTGTTATGCTAACTGAGCACAGGCCACGTGATATAGTCAGCCAACCACAGCACACTGTAATAGCATTAATCAGCCAATAGTAGTCATTCAATACTACATTTTCCCGCCGGGGTAACATGCAAATACGAATGCCCGCACATTAATCTGGTAATCCTGTGATTTCAGTAAAAGATAGATACATATGCATCCCGTGAGATTTTTTTTTAAAAATTAACTGAAACATGAAGATTCATATCGTACTTAAACGCACGCGTGAAAGCGTCAAATTCCTAAATAACCTACAAATGGTATCCTCTTCTGTAATTGAGCTATATAGGTCAATTCGAGTTTACGATACCATTTCACTTGGCATTTTTCTTTACTTTTAGGCAGTGGTATCCCTGTCTGTAAGTGAGCTATATAGCTCAATTCGAGTGTTCGATACCGATCACATATCAATCCCGTCAATTATTATTATTTGTTTTCAAAAAACTTCGATTTCTATGAAACAAGTTAAATTACTAAATAAACTACAACTGGTATCCTCTTCTGCAATTGAGCTACATGGATCAATTCGAGTTAACGATACCATTTTACTTGGCATTTTTCTTTACTTTTAGGCAGTGGCATCCCTGTATGTTAGTGAACTATATAGGTCAATTCGAGTTTTCGATAAGATTTTTTTCGGTAGTGGTACCCCTGTCTGTAATTCAGGTATATAGATCTATTTGACTATCCGATACCATTTTAATCGATTTTTACATCATTACAACGTATTTTTCATTACTTTTTTATAAATTATGTTCTCTTGTTTTCAGTTTATTTATATCGTCAAGTCACCTATTACAGTGTCCCCGCCCAAGACCCCCATATTCCCGCGCTAGTCCCATTAGTGTCATTTTCTTGATTATCCATATTTTATAGTGTGTTTAAATGTGTGCGGGATTTCGTTTTTCGTGTTTTTTTTTTTAATTATCTATCTTCACATCCAAAACACAGATTTTATTGCGATATACTCGATACAGTGATTTAATTTTTCTCCGTGTGATATTTATTTTCCGCAATTTCATAATATGAATATCTACAATAATTCATTGTATATATCACGTATGTAATATTAGCTTATAAAATTACGATATTTGCAGAGATATTTATATATCTTCGGTTTCATTCAAAGACAATACTCAATTGTTCCGAACCAAAGACATACGTCTTTGTTCCGCACAGCATAAATGAACTTCTTTGGTATACATGCGATAGCCAAGCATATATCCCCTTTGAATAATGACGTCATTGTTCAAAGCTGACGGGTGGTATCCCCATCCCGAATTATGCCAATTATTATATGCCCTTTTATTGCTCAACAGCATACATTTAAGAGATGCAACTGAAAACCGTTTCGTCTGCTGTGTGTATAGAGGCTAGTGTTGCAACGTCGCTAAACCAGTGTAGCCAACTTAACCCGTCGTAACGCGAAACGTCAAGTGCAATGTTTCAGCGGCCCGGGTATAGTTACTATTATTTTGTGCCACAAAGATTTGTAAAATATCAAGATACACACATAATCGGGAAATTACTGTAAAAACACCTTAATTTCACTGATTCGTTTCGTATAAAGAACAACTTGGTCGTGAACAAATACTTACGAAAATGTGTATATTTGCAGGTTATTTCGCTGAAATTAAGTAGAATATAAATATAAGAGAAAAATAATTTATATTATGGGCTGATTTGCTATGACAGGAAATTTTTTTTTCGCATATCAATACGTTATGGAGTCTAATGGTTCGCACTTTTCTACATTTCACTCGCCGCTTTTATACGCGCATATGCTTTTGAGTGTCATTACTTCAGCTCAGTGGTTCCCAAAGTGGTCTATATAGACCCCAGGGGTCTATTACAACCTGCAAGGGGTCCACGTCAGCGGAAAAATAATTTGGGGGTCTGTATGTTGTAAATAGGGGGCCCGCGATAGTGGCTCACATTTAGGAACGTCGCAAACAACATTCAGAATATTCTCACAATGCTGAAGCTTGATCCTTTGTATGTCACTATTCTCTGCATTGCTAAGCGAGAGAGTGGAGGAATTCTGTATTGTGCGTCTCCTGCTGCAGGCCCGTAGTCAGATTTATTTTATTTATATATTTTTTTGGTGGGGGGAGGAGATCAGTCACTTATATATATTCTAACTTAAAAAGCATTTTCTCACTCCACCCTTTTATACAGGGTGTCCAGAAAAGGACTCCCTGATTTCAAAATTAAATATCTCGAAAACAAAGATCGATAGAGGAATGCAGTAAACGGTATGTTTATTGTGAAAGCTGTAAGAAGTTTATATAGCCGTTTGAAATAATAGTTACAAAAGCTGCTAACAGATGGCGCTGTAATCGCCATACGTTATGCCTAGTATAAATAGTGATCCGAAGCCCAGAGCGATCAGTTCCACTATTGAAATGTGAATGGAGGTTAGCGTATCAAAGGAAGAGATTAAAACCATGTACTCCATTGAACAACGCGTTTTTCTGGTGCTAGAGCACCACAGGTTAGAAGAGTCCTTCGGCAACGAGGCCAAGTTTTCTAGCACGATTTAATGTTCTAAAAGGAACCGATGCGAAAACCATTCATACGCTCTTCGCAAAATTTCAACGAACAGGCAGCGTAACGGATGCTCTAGTGAGGCATGTTGGCCGCAAGCAAACCGCAGTTACGCCTGAAAATATCGCCACAATTTCTGGAATTATTCAGCGAAATCCAATGTCATCCGTCCATAGAATTGCATCTGAGATTGGTTTGAAGCGTTCCAGCACGCTGAAAATACTGAGAAAGAGCCTACACATGTTTCCATTCAAAATTCAAAGGCACCAGGCCATACCCGTACGAGCTGTGCAACAAAGGGTTGCCTTTGCTAATCAGATGCCCACTATGATTGGTAGTGAAGGATTTGATGTTGGTTGCATCTGGTTTACAGATGAAGCACACTTCCACCTGAATGGATACGTGAATAAGCTGAACTGGCGATTTTGGGGTTCCGAAAAGCAATATTGGTGTGAAGCGAAACCCCTGTATTCTCCTAAAGTTACTGTGTGGGCTGCAGTATGCAGCAGAGGCATTATTCGTCCTTTTTTCATTCGAGAAACAGTCACTGGTGCACGTTACGTAGCAATTTTGTAACAATTTGTCGCCACGCAGCAAGCGTTAGAGGATCGACCAGGTACTGAATGGTTTATGGAAGATGGAGCCCGAACACATCGGACCGAACAAGTGTTTTGTTTTCTTGAGGAATACTTCGGGAATCGAGTCATTGCTTTGGAATATCCCAAACTTATTGCTGCAGGCATGGATTGGCCTTCATATTCGCCGGTTTTGACTCCCTGTGACTTTTTTTGTGGGGCACAGTGAAAGACATGGTCTACCCGAAGCATCCCGCCACGCTGGACGAGCTTCAATCGGCGATCTCTGTGGCATGTGAATCCATTTCGGCTGAGACACTACGAAATGTGATGGCGAATTTCATTCTTCCTTTGCGCCACGTCTATAGTGCCAATGGTGAACATTTTGAAAAGATTGTGATGTGATTGTTTGCAAAGAGTGTTTTCATACGATTATTTCACTTATGTATGCTGATATGAGCTGTACAGCGTACAGCGCCATCTGTTAGCAGCTTTTGTAACTATTATTTCAAACTGCTGAATAAACTTCTTGCAGCTTTCACAATAAACATACCGTTTACTGCATTCCTCTGTCGATCTTTGTTTTCAAGATATTTAATTTTGAAATCAGGGATCCCTTTATCTGGACACCCTGTAGTTATCAAAGTTAGTAGCACTATATGTGGCGCAAAAACACATTTGAAGTTACGAATTCGTAAAAAAAAAAAAAAAAAAAAAAAAAAAAAAAAAAAAAAAAAAAAAAAAAAAAAAAAAAAATATACACAAAAGGCAGGAGGTGGCAGAAGTAGTTGGCAAGGGGTCTACCAGACAAAAATGCTTGGGAACCCCTGCTGTAGCTGTAAAAACCAATGTTTTGACCATTCTTGCCATTGGTAGTTCAGCTGTAGCAACAATTGTGGAATTGGTTTCGTCTTTGTTGGAAAACACTTTGATTGCTTTTGCCGTTTAATTGCCAAGTCTGTGACGTTTTTCCTTCAGCTCCAGCTGTAGTTTCTGATTTGGTACATTAAATACAGTAGTTATTGCATTCTATATACGTTTCCTACGTTCCATCCTCACCGATTTTACTGGCATTGTAGTGAAGAAACCTTAACGTTACTGAGTAGAAAAGCGGCATCTTTCTGCCGAAGGGCAGGACTTCTGGTGTTTCCTATCCATTTTTATTTTTAATAGAAAATGAAATTCTTCAGTATAAACCTGAAGGTAACAAGATAATTGTAAATAAACTGTCCTCCTGTAATGTACCGTTTCATAGCCTGTCAGGGATCTTAATAAACCTAAGAAGACAAATGTGGAGCTATTTTTACGTTATTACCTATTTTCATGGCATTACATACATTCCCTAATGTAAATGTATGTTGAAATCAATATAAATGAGAGGCTACTTTTTATCACTCATCCAATATCGTATTAAAAAGCCTTGGTGGAATTTTTGATCTACATCTACATAAATATTCTGCAAATCACATTGATGTGCATGGCAGAGGATTATTCATCAAGGCAGTTTTATGATGTTTCTGTACCGTTACATTTTCTAATAGCGTGCGGAAAATAGAAACATTTAAATCTTTCGGTTTTCAATCACATTTCTCTTATCTTATTGCGATGATCCTGTCCTCCTATGAAGGTGGGTGCGAACAAAACAAAATATGTTCGCATTCGGAAGAGAAAGTTGGTGAAAGAAATTTCACAAACAGGTCTTGGGGGAAACATTCTCACTACTGGGGAAATTGGAAAGAATTTTATCTGTCTAGAGTTGTTATAAATGTATCTGATACTTTAGCTCAAACAACATATGTATTACACACATATACAGAGTTTGGGGAGTAAGACAGGGTTGTAGCCTTTCCCCAGTGTTTTTCAATCTGTACATTGAGCAGGCAGTGAAGGAATGCAAGGAGAAATTTGGAGAGGGCATTAAAGTGCAGGGAGAAGAAATAAAAGCATTGTGGTTTGCCGATGACATAGTAATTCTGTCAGAGACCGCAAAGGATCTAGAAGAGCAATTGAATGGAATGGACAGTGTCTTGAAAGGGAGATAAAAGATGAACATTAACAAGAGTAAAACGAAGGTAATTGAATGCAATGTCAGCAAACCAGGCGATGCTGATGGAATTAGATTAGGTTGAAATGTTCAAATGTCTGTAAATCTATTGGACCAAACTGCGTGGTCATCAGTCCGTAGCTTACAAACTACTTAAACTAAGGTAAACTAACCTAAGGACAACACACACACACACACACACACACACACACACACACACACACATGCCCCAGGGAGGACTCGAATCTCCGACGGCGAGCAACCGCGCGCTACGCAGCGAGACGCCTTAGACCGCTCGGCTACTCCACCGCGGCTATCGTATTCAGAAATATAGCTTACCGGCCGCTTGGAGCGCTGCTATCGCAGTGTATAGCAAAAGCCAGTGGAAGTTTCGTGACTGTATATGTTACACTGTGGTTTAACTTTGACTGACATACTCATTTTTTGAACTTTTACCTATTCAAACTATTATTTCAATATCACATATATTCATTATTTTTTGCTGTTAAAATATTATTACCTGTCTTGCAGTGATAGTTTGTCCTCAAAGAGGTTAGAATAAAGGTATGTGGCGTTATCTATGCTGAGAACAGGATTGGTTGAAGCAAGAAGGGGCATGATTTTGTGCCCAAAACTAAGATTCTCGCTTAAACCCTGTGTGAATATTGCCATCTTTACGTAATGTCACTAGATTGACAGTGTTATCGGAGTATTTACTTACATATGAGGTACGTTTCAATGACTATAACTACTCTATACACGCACTACGACATAGATGGCAATAGAAAGATTTTTTTAAAGAGGCTTCTTGTTGTTGTTTGTTGTTGTGTTGTGGTCTTCAGTCTGGAGACTGGTTTGATACAGCTCTCCACAATACCCGATTCTGAGCAAGCCTCTTCAACTCCACGTAAGAACGGCAACCTACATCTGTTTCAATCTGCTTACTGTATCCATCTCTTGGTCTTCCTCTGTGGTTTTTACCCCACACACTTCCCTCCAACGCTAAATTCACAATTCCTTGATGTCTAAGAATGTGTCCTACCATTCTATCCCTTCTTTTAGTCAAGGTATACCAACAATTTCTTTTCTCCCCAATTTTGTTCAGTACCTCCTCATTAGTTACGCGATCCACCCACCTAATCTTCAGCATTCTTCTGTAGCACCACATTTCAAAAGCCTCTATCCTCTTCCTGTCCGCACTGTTTATCGTCCATGTTTCACTCCTATACAAGACAACACACCACACAAATGCCTTCAGAAAGGACTTCCTTAGGCATATATCAATATTTGATGTTAACAAATTTCTCCTTTTGAAAAACGGGTTTTTCCAATAGCCATTCTGCATTTTGTATCCTCTGTACTCCGACCATCAAAAAAAAAAAAAAAAAAAAAAACACCTCACCTGATTTTTCTTAGGCTCCACTTCATTACCTTAGTTTTGCTCTTGTTAATCTTCATCTTATATTCACCTTTCAGCACACTGTCCATTCCGTTCAATTGCTCTTGCAGGTCCTCTGCTGTCTGACAGAATTACTATGTCGTCGGCGAAACGCAATGTTTTTAATTCTTCACCTTGAACTATAATTCCTTCTTATGGAAGCAAACAAATGATTACTTTCGGCATATTTTGTATTATGGTAGTCCTGTCCAGGCTCTAACATTTCGTAGTATCTACTCTGAAAGTCTCTTGTGCACCTAAAGAGTAACTTCCTACAAGAAGATATGCCGGACTGTAGAATTTTTTGTGGTGGTTATACAGTAGTCTCGTCAATTCAAAGTGAACGGGACCGGAACCACCTCGAACTAATGGAAATTTATGTGCGAAAAAGAGGTAAATCGACCTTGAAAGGAATACATGTGTCAAAAAATATTAACTTTTTTTCAAACAATATATGGGCATTTACATTGGCAGTCTATAGGTTTTAAAGTCTTTTAACTACTTACTTCGCGATATAATGATGGAGTGCGATTTTCGGAAAAACCGGAATGTACCCACAGTTTTGTTTTATGACGCTCGTATTTATGGCAGGCGCTTAATCCCGAGGCTCGAAATATCAAGACTCCACTGTATCGAGTACTGTTTTTGCAGCAGTGTAAATAAGGTTATCTGTGTTGAATTTTTGCCAAACAATTTGGCCATGAGTATAGTGGAAGAGATGCTAACTTCCTGCTACACAGTCTGTAGGAACCACATAGATGATTTGGTAATAATGGTGAGGCTTGACAAATAGGATCTCCTTTGTTATGCGCTTAATCTTTGAGTTTGATTTTTATTCTGTGTAGGAAGTGAAATGCTGTGCAATGCTTATGAACTGTTGTAATGTGATTGGATCATAATGCCGGTGGGTATATGGCACATATGTTTTGTCTCTTCCATCATTGTTTTGTAGTATTCTGCCAAGTGTATGCTGCTAGTCACTAATTAAAGCAAGTTAGAAAACTTGCTTTAATTTTTTGTAGGAATAGAATGTCATAATGACGAGAACAGAATCCAGTTTGGATGTACTTTAATAAAAGTACCCATTCGCCTCCCATAGCATCTCCTACGGACTCAATACAGGGAGGGAATCTTGCAAAACTGTGGAAAAACTAGTGATTTGTGGCGTAACGTAAGTTTATCGAAATTTTAACTCAGTTACTCAAGTTTCGGTTACGATTTCGGCCGAAATTAGGAGCCGGTTATTCGGTTTCGGCCAAAAATCATGTTTTCGTCGGACTCTATATCTTTATGTGGATTGAGTGACAATCTAAGGAACTGTGTTCTTGATTCAGCACTTTTTTTATATGTCCGAGGACGGTTTGATAAGTCTGGTAAAAATAGAATAAAATTGTTTTAAAGGTGAAAACTCACATTATTTCGCGACATATTCTCCTTGCAACCTTATACTCTTGATCCAGCGAGTTTTCAATTTTTTTCAACCGACTGGCAAAGAAGGCTTTGTTAAACTCCGATAAATAGTGTGTTACAACGATGGACACTTCCTCATTCCCTGAAAATTTCTTTCCATGGAGCCAAATTTTCAAGTTTGGAAGTAAGAAGAAGTCACTCGGGGGAAGTCTCGTAAATAGGGTGGATGAGGAACCAATTCGAATGCCAATTCGTGCACTTTTGAAATTGCGATAGCTGCTGTGTGGGCTGGAGCATTGTGCCAATCTTGGATGTTTTTCAATTAGTTCCTGCTTCAAAATGTTCAAATGTTTGTATAGCTTAAGGGACTTAACTACAGGGTCATCAGTCCCTAAACTTACAAACTAGGTAATACTAAGGATGGCACAAATATCCATGCCTGAGGGGGATTCGAAACCCCGACCGCAGTGGCCGTGCAGACCGTGACTGACGCGACTCAGTCCCCTCGGCCACCGCGGCCGGCCCTGCTTCAAACGATTCAGCGAAAATGTTCAAATGTTTGTATAGCTTATGGGAATTAACTATGGGGTCATCTGTCCCTAAACTTACAAACTACTTACGAACTACCTTATACCAAGAACGGCACAAGTATCCATGCCCGAGGGTGGATTCGAACCCCCGACCGTAGTGTCCGTGCAGGCCGTGACTGGAGCGCCTCAGTCCCCTCGGCCACCGCGGCCGGTAACGATTCAGCAGAGCAGCATAATAGGGCCCAGTTATGTATCAATCTTTTTCCAAATAATCTATTAGGATTATACCTTGGTTATCCCCAAAGACAGTGGCATCACCTTGACAGCTGACAAAACAGTCTTCACCTTCTTTGGTGCGCTCTCCCCATTCTTCGTCCATTGTTTGGTCTCTGGAGTGTAATGGTGGATCCAAGTTTCATCCACAGTTATTAATCTGCTCAAAAAGTCATGTGGATTGCGCCTGAACAGTGTGTGAGATTCTGAGCAGAAATGTTCTTTAGTTTCCATTTTCGGTCCAAAGTGAGCAGGCGCTGTACCAATCGCGCACAGAGCTTCTTCGTGGCAATTTTTTTCATGGAGGATGTAATCATCTCATTCAGTTGAGATGACTACAATGTTAGCTATCTTGCGAACTGTTAATCGTCGATCTTGCATTACCATATCGTTCACCTTATCGATGGTTTCCGATGGTGACTTCAACGGGGCAACCGGAGTGTGTTCCATCTTCTGTGCTTCTTCGACCATGTTTAAGCTCGTTGATCCAAAAGTATATGGTCATAAATGTTGGTGCAGAACCCACATGGACATCATCCAACTAGGATTTGATCTGTGCAGCTGCCTAACCCTTCAAATGAAAATGTTCAATGTCCACACAAAATACGATTTTCTCTATCCTAACAAACTAACTACGCAGTTACCACTTCAGCTCGCAGCCAATAAGCAAGTAATGACAGCTGCCGTTCGAAACTTGCTGTAATATCCGTGTAAATATCAGGCTTACCAAGAACAATGTAGGTTCCGAAAATTTATCATTGTTTTATACAAACTTGTCAAACCACCCCTGTGTACAGGGTGTTACAAAAAGGTACGGCCAAACTTCTAGGAAACATTCCTCATACACAAATAAAGAAAATATGTTATGTGGACATGTGTCCGGAAATGCTTAATTTCCACGTTAGAGCTCATTTTAGTATTTACGGATGAGACTTCCTTCCAAAGTGATAAAATTGTAAATTTTCACAATCAACATGTGTGGGCTGGCGAGAATCCGCACGCAATCGTGCAATCACGTCATCAACACAGGTTTTCTGTGAACGTTTGGGCAGGAATTGTTGGTGATGTCTTTATTGGGCCTCTTGTTCTTCCACCTACGCTCACTGGAGCACGTTATCATGATTTCATACGGGATACTCTACCTGTGCTGCTAGAACATGTGCCTTTACAAGTACGACACAACGTGTGCACGACGGAGCTCCTGCACATTTCAGTCGACGTGTTCGTACGCTTCTCAACAACAGATTCGGTGACCGATAGATTGGAAGAGGCGGACCACTTCTGTGGTGTCGCACAAGTACAAAGTGCGCGCCACGTACTTTCGCCGCGCGCTGCCATGCACGCACGGCGCGGCGTTCTTACGACGTCAGCCACGAGCGCCCTCTGCTGCAACTCCGCTCGTGGCCACCGCTGAACGACATCGTTCACTGGGGTCTGAGATAGCAACCAGTTAAGACCTTCGGAATCTGATAGGCACCAGTGAAGACTTGGCTATCGTACAGGCACTAGGCAGGCCTCTAACAACTATGTATCAGCATTCTGCAGTACTGATCTATGTATAAGTTAAGTATTGTATAAATTCTGGGCAATATATATCTCGTTCTAATTTACTCTAGTGTTTCTAGTTTCTGGCTGCTCCCCTCCGTACCTGCACCAGCGTGCTATTTTTATTCCTGTGTCGGTCTCATTCCACTCGGCCACCGACACCTACGACGGAAACGAGACACAAAAGCGGCGACGAGGCTGGGACACAAAAACTTCCATGGCCTCCACGCTCTCCTGACCTCAACCCTCTTGACTTTCATTTATGGGGTCATTTGAAAACTCGTCTACGCAACCCCGGTACCAAATGTAGAGACTCTTCGTGCTCGTATTGTGGACGGCTGTGATACAATACGCCATTCTCCAGGGCTGCATCAGCGCATCAGGGATTCCGTGCGACGGAGGGTGGATGCACGTATCGTCGCTAACGGAGAACTTTTTGAACATTTTTTGTAACAAAGTGTTTGCAGTCACGCTGGTACGTTCTGTTGCTGTGTGTTTCTATTCCGTGATTAATGTGATTTGAAGAGAAGCAATAAAATGAGCTCTACCATGGAAATTAAGCGTTTCCGGACACATGTCCACATAACATATTTTCTTTCTTTGTGTGTGAGGAATGTTTCCTGAAAGTTTGGCCGCACCTTTTTGTAACACCATGTGTAATTCAGGGTGAGAGAGAGAGATAGAGATGCAGGGAGTAAGAGAGAGGCAGCAGTAGGTTAACCGGCCGTGAACCGGCGAGGCTGCCAAGGGCGACCGTCTATTTGCGTCAGCCAAGCCGCTCCGCTCACCGCGCCTGCCGAGACCAAACTGACCGCGACGCACGCTTCAGCTGCACTCGTCCGGCTAATAGGCCCCAGGCGGCAGGTAAATTTACCTTACACCACAAACCACTAGTGTTTCCACACTTGCCGGCCGCGGTGGCCGAGGGGACGGAGGTGCTCCAGTCACGGTCTGCACGGCCACTCTGGTCGGGGGTTCGAATCCCCCCTCGAGCATTGATATTTGTGCCGTCTTTAGTCTTATAGTGCGATTAAAACTACTTTGCACCTGACAGCTAGCCGTGCGAGTGTCCTTGAGAGGGTGCGGGCCAACCCCAGGGCGAGTTCAACACCCCCCACTCTGCATAGTTGCCACTACTTCCCCGTTAGCGGTCAGTAGCTGCTAACACGTGGTGTTGTGCGCGTCGTGTCGTGAACTCCGTGTTGTATTGCCGTCTGCTTTTCGTCTGTTTCGCGCAAATATTTGTTTATGTAGCCGTCTATGCAACTGATTAATAACACTCTTTTTCCATATGCATTTCGCGTTTATTGCAAGGCATCTTCAGTGGCTTGTAATATACACGTAATTACGTTGTACAATATTTCTTTTTCTTGCGTTTTTTTAACTATTTAAGGTTATAAGCAGTTCTGTTGCGTTATCTAAGTTTGCTAATGATATTTTGATGTGGTAAGTAAGTAATAACATGAAAATATCATTAGCAAACTTAGATAACGCACCAGAACTGTTTATAACCACAAATACTAAAAAAAAAAAAAAAAAAAAAAAAAAAAAAAAAAAAAAAAAAAAAAAAAAAAAGGTAAGAAAACGAAATACTGTAAAACGTAATTATGTATATATTACAGGTTACTGAAGATGCCTTACAATAAAGGCGAAATGCATATGGAAAAATAGTGTTATTAGTCAGTTGCATAGACGGCTACGTAAACAAATATTTGCATTATAGTATATAATTTGTACCTTTTGGTGGTGGTGATTTCGTTATCTTGGCATTTCTAGTTTTACTATTCGTTGCGAAATTCACGGGACAAGTGAAAATGTAACAGTAAGTCCCCCTAAGCGGCGGTAAACGTGCTGCATTCATCGTCCCCGTCCCGCATTAATTGACAAGCATTTAAAGGATACCGCGCTAGCAGAAGCCCGCTAACAGCGGCAGCTGGCAACACAGCACCCCTGCCCCAGCGAACTGTCAAGTACCAAGTAGTTTTAATCGCACTATAGTTAGCTCATAAGTAGTTTGTAAGTTTAGGGACTGATGACCCCGTAGTTAAGTCCCATAAGCTTAACAAACATTCGAACATTTTTGTTTCCACACATTGGCAAGACGCCCTCCCTGTACTGAGCGTTCTTGACTGTGTGTAAGCCTAGTCAGGAGTCCGTACAAGATGACACGGAGGCAAACAGGTTTAGACAAACCAACGATACTTTCATTAAAGTACTTCCAAATTGGATTCTATTCTCCTCATCATGGCATATTCCATCTAAAAGAAATAAAAAAAAAAAATCGCACTGACATGTTTTATGGCCCACTTTAGATTTGTAGTTTTATAAGTTTTTGCAAACATTTTGGACCAAAATTATAATCTGAATAATAAAGAGCGAGGTGGCGCAGTGGTAACACACTGGACTCGTATTCGGAAGGATGGTGGTTCAAATCCACCTCCGGCCATCCAGATTTAGGTTTTCCGTGATTTCCCTAAATCACTCCAGGCATATGCTGGGATGGTTCCTTTCAAAGGGCACGGCCAATTTCCTTACCCCATCCTTACCCAAAAGTCCGAGCGTGAGCTCCGTCTCTAATGACCAAGCAGTCGACGGGACGTTAAACCCTAAGCTTCCTTCCTTCCTAAATAATAAAAAAATTAATTAATAAGAGTGTCTGAAACCCTTTTAGGGGAAAAAAATTAGGTAGACGCGGGTTCCGAACCACCAACCTTTTAGCGTCATAGTCTAACGCCTTGCCCACAGCGGTACGGCTATCAATCCGAATATAAGACCTTCAATTTCATACTATTGATGGTTGTTGTTAACTGATGCTAATATGGCATTTGTAGACACTAGATTATCATTTATCGTACGAACAACGACGTGTTTTTGTTAATTCTTCAGTGCGCCATTGCTTTGAAATGACAACGTGTAAGTTACAATAAGAAAATCATCAAATACGCAACGCAAGATGGCGTATGCCAGAGACAGTTCTGGGCGAGGAATGTCACGTGACATCTGCGAACGGCTGGTTTTCGTTAATTTAATGGAGGGTGTCAAAACTTCGTTATTTTTGCAAATATCTCTCAAACGATACGAGATATGAAGAAAACATAAGGGAACAAAGTTGTAGAGAATTTTCTTTTTTACAAATTCGTGTATTCAATTTTCGCGTCAGATGAACGATTTATTTGCAATTGAAATTACATTACAAAGGGCTTTTTTGGTATTACTAACGTATTTCATGTCCGAAATATTTGAAAAAGCGAGGTTCTGGTCTCTGGTAGCCAACAATTATGTCTGTAAAATTTGGTGCTGATCGGTTGAACGGTTCGACTTAAAAAGTGGGAACATGTTACAGCCAGACAGACATCGTCAAATCGCCGTTATTTTTGCAAATATCTCTGCAACGATGCAAGATATGAAAAAAACATAATAGAGCAAAGTTGTAGAGAATTTTCCCCTCTACCAATTAGGTTACTCAGTTTTCGTGTCAGATGACCGGTTCGTTTGCAATTACAATTATATTACAAACGGCTTTTTTGGTATTACTACCTTATTTTTTGTCCCAAAAATTTGAAAAAGGGAGGTTCTGGTCTCTGGTGGCCTACAATTATGTGTGCAAAATTTGGTTCTGGTCGGTTGAACGGTTAGTCTTAAAAACAGGGAACACGTTACGGACAGACAGACATACATTCCAATATCGCCGTTATTTTTGCAAATATCTCTGAAACGATACGAGATATGAAATAAACATAATAGAGCAAAGTTGTAGAGAATTTTCTCCTCTACAAATTCGGTTATTCAATTTTCGTGTCAGATGCATGGTTAAGCCGTTATTTTCATTTAAATTTCGAGCTGTCAAAAGACGATCGCAAAGCCCACTTTTCGTGTTACTACCGTAACCTAAAGTGGGCCAAAAACAAGTAAATAAATAAAAATAGTAAGAGACTGGAAACAAAAACTAAAAGATCATAAGCTATCACCAATCAGACTGGGCACTAAACACAAAGGTATTGAAATTCACTGTCTAGCATTTGCGGATGATTTTGCCATTCTTTCTGAAAGCCTAACAAATGCAGCAATCCAAATCAATATCTTAGAAGAAATAGCCAAAAAAGCAGGTTTAAGAATTTCTGTAGAGAAAACAAAATTTATGACAAACATAGAAAATGCTCCAGAAATCCTACTAAGAGATATTGGGCCGATAAAGAGGGTAAATAAATTTAAATATTTGGGAGAAATGATTCAGGAAAATGGCTTAGAAAATTTGTTGTAGAAGAAAGAGTACATAAAAAGGAGAGTGCATATGGTATAACCAGGAATATTTACAACAAAAGGTCTCTGTCAAAAAAATCTGAAAATACAGCACTACAACACAGTAGTAAAGCCATAATGTCTTTATGCAAGTGAATGTTTAGTACTGAATTACAAATTATATAAACTTGAAGTCCTAGAAAGAAAAATCATTCGAAAAATACTCGGTCCAATAAGAAATACAGAGGTATGGAAACTAAGAAGTAATGCAGAAGTTTATCGCAACATAGAAAACATAACCGACACTCTACGGAAGAGGCGACTGCTATTTTTGGACATTTAATCCGAATGAACAGCAACAGGTTGACCAAACAGTTTTTTAAATATCTCTGGCACAATGGATTCAAGAAGTTTGGAAAGCTTTGGAAAGAAAAAATATAAGTAAAAAAGCAAACTTTTAAGAAGTGTTAAAAATGGAAGGATTCCAAGGCAGGAGGGAGAAGAAGACAGGAGTAAAATGGGCTGAGGAGAGAAAAAGGATGCATAGTGAAAAGATGAAAGAATACTGGAGGAAAAAGAAAGAAGAACAAAGGAGGAAACAATGAAATTGGTGCGTGGTCCTTAGATGGCCGAAACGAAGAAAAAAGAAGAAGAAAAAAAGGTTTGAAGTAAATTAGAGAAGAATAAACTGAATGGAGTCTCGATATTTCGAGTCTCAGAATTACGTCATAAAACAAAACAATTCTCCCTTCACTGAAAAAGACACTCCACCATTATAAGGCGGAGTAAGTAGTGGAGAGACTTTCAAACCTGTAGGCTACCAATGTAAATGGCCATTTAATAATGTTTCCAGAATGAAACTTCACCCTCAGCGGAGTGTGCGCTGATATGAAACTTCCTGGCAGATTAAAATTGTGTGCCGGAACCGGGAGTCGAACCTGGGACCTTTGCCTTTGCCCGCGAAAGGCAAAGGTCCCAGGTTCGAGTCCCGGTTCCGGCACACAATTTTAATCAGCCAGGAAGTTTCAGACCATTTAATAACTTTGTTTTCAAAAAAAGTTCATATTTTTTGACAAATGTATTCTTTTCAAGGTTGATTTACTTCTTTTTCAGCCGGCCGCGGTGGCCGAGGGGATTGAGGCGCTCCAGTCACGGTCTGCACGGCCACTACGGTCGGGGCTTCGAATCCCCCCTCGGACATGGATATTTGTTTATCACTTGGTTCATAAAACCATCCATTTTTTTTGGACAAGCGACCTTACGTTGGCATGTATGAAAAAATTGTTGAAATGTCTTGGTCGCAGTTAGCTTTATTTCATGACGCGTTTCGAGACATCATCATCAGACTGTGTAACAAAAAAAAAAAAAAAGAAAATTACGTTTTTGGATGTATATAGAACGTAATAATGATATCTATAAGGAGTATATTCCATATTAATACATGTATACTTACAAAAGATTTAAAAAAAACGATGGGAATTACACCATCTTGGTATAGATTCATGAATACAAATTTAAAATACCATCATGGATGTCTGGTGAAGATGTTGAACCAGACTTACATGCTCAACTGTGGTGAGAGGGGGGAAACACCGTAACAGGTAACCTAGGCCCCATTCGCCACCAGATGGCGCAGGGTTGGCATTGGCAGTTACGTGAATAAAGCTATACATGAAACATCTTGGGCATACTATACTGTGTGCAGTCATAGAAACTGTGAAAGTTGCGTGAAAAAAACTACACATAAAACTACACATAAAACAATATACTGTGAGCAGTCATAAAAAATGTGAAAGACATTTCTACGAAAATGTGTTAAGTCATATAAAAATATATATAACCGTGAAAGACATTTCTACAAAATGAGTTAAGTCATATAAAATTATACAAAACGCCAATTCAAGCACATCAAAAACCATTCGTAAGTAGTTCATAAGTAGTTTGTAAGTTTAGGGACTGATGACCCCGTAGTTAAGTCCCATAAGCTTAACAAACATTTGAACTTCTTTTTCGCACATAAATATCGATAATTCGAGGTGGTTCCGTCCGGTTCACTTCGAATTCATCAGACTCTACTGTATAGCCTAGACTTATGCATAATAGTTCGCGATCGGGAGCGCTCACTGTAGTTCGCGGCAGGTTCTAGTTCTGTTGAAACGTTTGAGTTCAGCAACTTATGCTATTAGGGTAATTGCAAATTTTAGTAATATACATCTCATATAATTAGCTTACTATGCCTATTTTTATTCTCTGCTTTCGCATGGCATCATTTTCTGGCGTCTGGTCCCCGGGTCATGCCGGCATCCCGGGCAATGAACGTGTTGACAGACTTGCCAGGCAGGCAGTCAGTGCGTCCATTTTGGACATTGGCCTCCTGGCGTCTGATCTCCGTTCGTTGTTGCGCCACCGCATACATCAGCGTTTGGATGCCGAGTGGCATAGCCTGGGCACACCCAACAAGCTTCGGGTAGTCAAGGAGACCACGACCGCATGGCATTCTTCCATGCTGGCCTCTCGCCGGGACTCCGTGGTGCTGTATAGACTCCGTATTGGGCATTCGTGGCTCACCCACGGACATCTCCTCCGTGGTGAGGCCCCGCCCCAGTGTCGTTGTGGCTCCCACTTAACAATAGTCCACATCCTAGTGGACTGCCCGTTTTTAGCCGCCTTGCGGCGTCGTTTTAACATTCCTGGCGTTTTATCAGATGTTTTACGTGACGATGCTTCAGCAGCAAATTCAGTTTTAAGTTTTATTCGAGCAGGAGGTTTTTATCAGTCTCTATGACTGGTCTTTCCCTTGCACTGCCGAGTGGTTGACTTTTCCTTTTTTATTCCTATGGTCGGTCAACCACTGCCTTCGGCCTCTTTGTAGTAAGGAGTCTTTGTGTGTTCGTCCCCTTTCCTTTTAGTTTCTTCTCCGTTTTGTTGATGTTTTATAGACCCAGTGGGATTTCCATCCCACTTCGCAAACCTAATCTCTGGGCGCATTCATCTGACGTCCGTGCTTTTATTTTTGACATTTTGTGATGGAATGGGGGACTGATGACCATTGAAGTTTTGTCCCCCTTAAACATCCAAATAACAACAACAACAATCATTTTCTGGCGTAATTCATCGTGGAGGAAAAAGTATTCATTGCACAAAAGCGTGTGATCAGAATAATTGCAGGAGCCCATCCAAGATCATCCTGCAGACACTGATTTAAAGAGCTAGGGATAGTCACAGTAGCTTCTCAATATATATATTTCACTTATGGAATTTGTTATTACCAATCCGACCGAATTCAAAAGCAATAGCAGTGTACATAACTACAACACTAGGAGAAAGAATGATCGTCCCTATTCAAGGTTAAAATCTAGCTTTGGCACAGAAAGGGGCGAATTATGCTGCCACAGTCTTCTGTCACCTAGCAAACAGTTAGTGGCGCCTGTGGGGGCCTCGCAAGACATTGTTAACATTTTAGCTTTTTCTTTCTTTTTTTTATACTTGATGTTTAACGGCGCTTTCCAACTGCTAGGTTATGTAGCGACGACCTACATCTAACTTACACTAGCTTAACCAAAGGACGAACACTACATCCGTACCCAAGGGTGGGATTCGACCCCCGAGGAGAGCGATATCGCTCATCGTGGTGCCTTAGTGCTCTCGGCCATTCCCGGTATTTATTTCTGAGTGCAGCAGTGATCCAATTTTTAGTTAAATACTTTCGTTAAATACTTGTACAAAAACCAGACAGCGGTTGTCAGAGTTGAAGGGCATGAAAGGGATGCAGTGGTTGGAGAGGGAGTAAGACAGGGTTGTAGTCTTTCTCCATTGTTATTCAATTTGTACATTGAGCAAGCTATAAAGGAAAGCAAGGAGAAATTTGGTGAAGGAATTAAAGTTCAGGGGGAAGAAATAAAAACATTGCGTTTTGCCGACGACATAGTAATTCTGTCAGATACAGCAAAGGACCTGGAAGAGCAATTGAACGGAATGGACAGTGTGCTGAAAGGTGCTTATAAGATGAACATTAACAAGAACAAAACTAGGGTAATGGAGTGCAGTGTAAGAAAATCAGGTGATGCTGAAGGAATTAGATTGGGAAACGAAGCAATAAAGGAGGTAGATGAGTTTTGTTACTTGGGCAGTAAAATAACAAATGATGGTCGTAGTACAGAGGATATAAAATGCAGAATGGCAATGGGTAGAAAAGCGTTCTTGAAAAAGAGAAATTTGTTAACATCGAATATTGATTTAAGCCTAAGGGACTCCTTTCTGAGGGCATTTGTATGGAGTGTTGCCTTGTATGGGAGTGAGACATGGACGATAAACAGTGCGGACAGGAAGAGGATTGAGGCTTTTGAAATCTGGTGCTACAGAAGAATGCTGAAGATTAGGTGGGTGGATCACGTAACTAATGAGGAGTTACTGAACAGAATTGGGGAGAAAAGGAATTTCTGGCATACCTTGACTAAAAGTAGGGATAGATTGGTAGCACACATTCTTAGACATCAAGGAATTGTGAATTTAGCGTTGGAGGGAAGTGTTTGGGGAAAAAATCGCAGGGGAAGACCAAGAGATGGATACAGTAAGCAGATTCAGACAGATGTAGGTTGTCGCTCTTATGTGGAGATGAAGAGGCTTGCTCAGGATAGGGTATTGTGGAGAGCTGCATCAAACCAGTCTCCGGACTGAAGACCACAACAACAACTTGCAAGACAACTTCTTCAGTAAATTTTAGAAAACAATTTGGAAGAAGTATATTCAAAAGTTTATATAACAACCAGAATCATGCTCACAGTTCCTGTCAGTACAGACTCGGCCGAGAGAAGCGTCACAAAAGTTAAAATTGATTCAGACTTACTGGAGAAGCACAACGAACCAAGAAAGACTATCTGCGTTGTCAGTAACATCAATTGAAGCCGTAACAGCGGCTTGCATTAATTATAATGTGATCTTAAAAAAATCAGTGAGACGAAAAGCCGAAAGTTTCTCTATTTTAATTTGTGTTTATTTATTGTAATTTTTGTCATTGCAAAAATACCTGTATATTATAAAATTTTAGTATAAAGCTCATTTTATTTAACATTTTCTTCCTTAATGAAAAAATGAAAGGGGCCTCGCAAAGACGAGTTCGCCGACGCCCAGTTTTCGTCTAGCGCCGCCACTGCAAACAGTATCAAAAGCCTGACAGATAGCCAGCTAGCATTTAAAAACAAATTAAAAGAATTTCTGCATGGCAACTCCTTCTACACTATAGATAAATTTTTAGATATAAAATAGTAAATTTGGGAAGAATATAAAAAAATGTGTCATGTAATATTTACTACGAAGTAATAATTTATAAGGACACCTTTCATTAATCTGACACGTTCCACATCATTATGAAGTGTCGTATTCATGATCTACGGAATATTAGTCGGAGGAGACTTCAACCTTAAGAGTATAGATTGGGACCTCGCTAGTTACATTTCAGACGGTACAGACAAGCAGTCTTGCGAGCTACTTTTGGACACATTCTCCGAAAACTGTCTTGAGCAGTTAAACCGGCAACCCACACGCAATGGAAATATTCTAGACCTTATAGCCACAAACAGGCCTGACCTTATTAACGATGTCTGTGTAGAGACAGGAATTGGTGATCATGATATCGTCATAGCGTCGATGGTGACCAAAGTTCATAAAACAATCAAGAAGGCTAGGAGCGTGTTTTTGTTGGCAAGAGCCGACAAGCAAATGATACGATCGCACTTAGAAAATGAATGGGCATCGTTTAATTCTGGGACTATGGATGTAGAGGAATTGTGGACTAAATTTAAGTGCATTATTAAAAAGGGTTAGAGAAATATGTGCCAGTAAAGACGATTAAGGATGGAAAAGATCCACCGTGGTATAATAATAATGTTAGAAAGCTGCTGAGAAAGCAAAGGCTGTTGCACTCTCGATTAAAAAAAGAACACGCAAATGATGACAGGCAAAAGTTAGTAGAGATTCGTGCGTCTATAAAAAGATCGATGCGTGAAGCATACAATAATAATCATAGCCATACCTTAGCAAAAGATCTTTCCGAGAACCCGAAAAAATTCTGGTCCTATGTAAAATCGATAAGCGGGTCAAAGCCCACTGTCCAGTCACTAGTTGATCATTCCGGGGCAGTAATAGAAGAAAGCAAACGGAAAGCTGAAGTTCTAAATTTAACCTTTAAGAAATCTTTCACGCAGGAAGACCGCACAAATACACCATCATTTGATCAACGTACTAATTCCGAAATGGGGGACATAGCAATAGGTATTTCCGGTGTAGAGAAGCAGCTGAGAGAGCTAAATACGAAAAAGTCTGCTGGTCCGGATGGAATACCAGTTCGGTTTTACAAAGACTATTCTGCGGCGTTGGCCCCCTACTTAGCTTGCATTTATAGCGAATCTTTAATTCAGCGCAAAGTTCCTAGTGATTGGAAAAAAGCGCAGGTGACTCCCGTGTATAAGAAAGGAAAGAGAACTAACCCACACAATTACAGGCCAATATCGTGGACATCAGTTTCGTGTAGAATTTTGGAGCATATTCTCAGTTCGAATATAGTAAATTTCCTTGAAACGGAAAAGCTTCTTTCCATGAATCAGCACGGGTTTAGGAAACATCGTTCATGTGAAACACAGCTTGCCCTTTTCTCACATGACATCTTGCGAGCCATGGACGAAGGGCAACAGGCGGATTGTGTTTTTCTCGACTTCAAAAAAGCGTTCGACGCGGTGCCACACTGCAGACTGCTAACGAAGATACGAGCTTATGGAATAGGTTCACAGATTTGTGACTGGCTGGAAGACTTCCTAAGTAATAGAACGCAGTACGTTGTTCTCGACGTCGAGTGTTTATCAGAGACGAGTGTATCGTCAGGCGTGCCCCAGGGGAGTGTGATAGGACCGCTATTATTTTCTATCTATATAAATGATGTGATGGACAGAGTAAGTTGTAATTTGCGGCTGTTTGCTGATGATGCTGTGGTGTATGGGAGGGTGTCGTCAGTAACTGGCTGTAATAGCATACAGGTTGACTTAGACAAAATTTCTAGTTGGTGCGAAGAATGGCAGCTAGCTCTCAATGTAGAAAAATGTAAGGTGATGCGCATGAGTAGAAAAAACAATCCTATAATGTTCGAATACAGCATTAGTAGTGAGCTTCTTGATGCTGTCGCGTCGTTCAAATATCTAGGCGTAACATTGCAGAGCGATATGAAATGGAACGAGCATGTAAGGACAGTTGTGAGTAAGGCAGACAGCCGACTTCGGTTTATTGGGAGAATTTTGGGAAGATGTACTTCACCTGTAAAGGAGACCGCGTATAAAACGCTTGTACGACCACGTCTTGAGTATTGCTCGAGTATTTGGGACCCGCAGCAGATCGGTTTGAAGGAAGACATAGAGGCGGTTCAGAGGCGAGCAGCTAGATTTGTTACCGGTAGGTTCGACCAATGCGCGAGTGTCACGGAAATGCTCCGGCAACTCAATTGGGGATCGCTGGAAGAAAGACGACGTTCTTTTCGTGAATTTCTGTTAAATAAATTTAGAGGGCCGTAATTTGAAGCTGAGTGTAGTACGATCTTACTGCCGCCTACTTACATTTCGCGTAAAGATCACAAAGACAAGATAAGAGAAATTAGGGCTCGTACGGAGGCATATAGGCATTCTTTCTTTCCTCGTTCAATTTGGGAGTGGAATAGGAAAGGAAATGCCTAGTAGTGGTACAGTGTACCCTCCGCCACGCACCTTACGGTGAATTGCGGAGTATGTATGTAGATGTAGATGTAGTACAAAGTAATAATTTGTAAAGACACCTTTCATTAACCTGACACGTTCCACATCATTATGAAGTGTCGTATTCATGATCTATGGAACAAGTACTAATCTAATCTAAACGTATTTCGGAAATTAGGAAACTTAATTCATTTAAGAATACTTTTTAAAGAGACTGCAGTATTCAGTATTTTTTTTTTATAAACAAACATGCGCTTATTTTGTGCGTTATTTTGCTATTGTTGCGTCTCATACACGTGAAACCACAGCCCCAGTACTAGGATTGTTCCCTGCAAATGTCGGCGATCAGCCGCTTCAATTCCAGGACAGTTGCCTCGCTTCTCCGCTATGGCGTGCTAGGGGCTTGGTCGCTAGAGCCGTATATTGGGAGAGTACCGCCAACCGGGCGAGCGCCGCCATTGTAGGCCTGTTATATCTGGCAGTAGCAGCGCTGTTAAATTAACATTTATGATGAAGGGAACCGGTCTGTACATCGACGTGGTATGACAATACGTTACGTAAACAATGAACTTAAGTTTTTCATCGTTTCATCACATCTACAGCGAATATTAATGAAAAATTAGTAATCTGAGATCAAGACCTTTAATTTTTGAGCAAACTATTTGTAAAATTGTTTCGTGCTAAAATTTAAACCCTGTACCAAATGCACTGCTTTTGCAATAAGTGACGTTCCTGCTTTCAAATTAGCTAAGGACTGACTTTTTATATCTAATATATTGGTTTTTATCAAAGTAGATGTAATTAATAATGTTGCTTTCCATTAATCTAGTGCCTAATGTTGATAGGTGTTGTGTGATAGCCGGCCGCGGTGGCCGAGGGGACTGAGGCGCTTTAGTCACGGTCTGCACGGCCACTACGGTCGGGGGTTCGAATCCCCCCCTCGGGCATGGATATTTGTGCCGTCCTTAGTCTTGGCTAGTTCATGAGTAGTTTGTAAGCTTAGGGACTGATAACCCCGTAGTTGAGTCCCATAAGTTCTACAAACATTTGAACATTTTAAAAGAACATTTTTTGTTGTGTGATAACCTAAATGTGATATTATCACATAACATTAACTGAGCTAACATTTTGGGAAGGTTTACGTTTTTACACATTGTTATCGCACTGCTGGGTACTTCAGTAAAATAAACTTTCTCTTAAAATTCGAGTTTTGGAGATCTATTTAATGGGCGGTTTTATTTACCGCCCAAACTTTCGTAATATGCAGGCTAAGTATAAATACGAAATTCGTCAAATACGGCACATTATATTAGATTTTCATGTATTTATATCTTTTAAAAATATCTTTTCTCTTACATGTTTGTCCGTCCAACATTGCTCGCAAGAAACTTGTATGAACAGATAAACCTAGAAGTTTACTCGATATTTCAATACAAATTTACTTACTTCGCAAAATTTTTCATTCTCGTTTGAAAATGCATTTTTTCTTCCAATGCGGTGTACCCACAATTCGCGTCTTTTTGCATGTCTTTCGCCCTGTGGAATCGTAAAACTTGCTACCTCGGACTGTCTAACAATTCACTGCCAACAATGCGGCATTTCCCACCATATAAAAATGGAATAAGCTATGTTAAGCTCTTAATTTAATACACAATGAGTCTACACATTTCCAACACCTCTAATGCTAAAATAACAGCTAGTTAAGTGAAATATGCCATTTATGCTGATGGACTGCTTAGGTCTAAAATGGCGGACGTGCCCCACCCGCGCTCAACTGACCAATAGCAGCCGGCGGTTGTCGTCAAGACACAGAATAGGGAGCATACAGAAGGGAAAGCTGGTGGCGGCGCCTTTGATCTGTGTGTTACCAAGCGTTGCGCTCGACGCCATATTGAAAAGCAGTAAACGCCGAACTATATCCACTTAGTACTTTGGCTGGAAGTGGACGTTTTACGAAGTGCAGCTAATCTCACCGACTTTTACGAAAGGAAACAGCTTTCATCTATTTCGCGCCATCTTCTTGCACCTAATTGTAATCCAACGAAAAAAAAAAAAAAAAATAGGCCTAAATTTTAATACAACTACGAAAATGTGCAGTGGAATCAATGATCGTTTTATTTGGTGCTTATCTCTAGAAAAATTCCAAATAACGCGGAGTTATGTGTGGGAAATTAGTTATAAACAAGAAAGTGACTTTACAACTGCCAGGTTTTATTTGACACGAATAAATTCGCACAAATTATTGAGTCAGACTTAGCAGTACAACGTGATTACACAGAACTAATGACGTCTGGGCATATATAAAAGTTGTATTTGCTTTAGGAGTACCATTAATTTACTGATCGGAGAAGGGCATATAGAGGAATCTGTCAACCACAGAGCAGGAACAGCATAAAATAATTATTCCCCTTAATCTATTTGTTTGAGTAACAGAAGAGCATTCGTTGCCAACATTAGCACACTACGCCTCCAATGCCGTAAGTAAAATTTTACCTGTCTACTTACGCTCTATTCTTTGTCATTCATTTTATATTATTCCCTGCTACGTTCAACTTATAAAATATAAATGTACTTCAACATTTTCATGCTGTTGAACTGCTGCAGCAACAGCAACAGCGAGAGTTATCGTCAAGAGAAGAAGCAAGGCTACTTTTATGCACACATTGCTCTCATTCGAAGCTGATAACATTTAACTTCCACTACACATATAGCGACGTTCACTTACTGCTCAGCATCTTTTGGGAAGGTGAAGAAACTTATATCCTTATTTGTATTCGAATTATTGCGGCAATTAGGTGCTGAACACCATCGGCCGCCTTTTCTTTTATTGCTGCTCATAATGAAAACGGAACAGCTCCAACTACTGACACACAGTTCTTTCTTTTCACTGTACCAAATACTTGTTTACTTTTATGCGAGTCAGGCAGTTAAAATACAGAATTAACAAACAAAGACGGCGCATTACCACGCCACAGAGTAGGGAGTAACCACGCGTTTACTGCTTTTCAAGATGGCCGATTCCGCGCATGCGCACTAAATTTTGGACGACAGACTGCAGCGGGAGTTTCCTTTCTGCATACTCCTTATTCTGAGGTCAAACCACACATCAAAGGTTGGCGCTACTCTCCCAATGCAGGGCTCTATTGGTCGCGAGAGCTCTGTCCTGTTTTTAAGCCACCTCGCCTGCCGTTCTCCGCCCCCGCTACACGCTTGATCCCGCCGTATTTCACACCTAAGTCTCCTGCTAGCCTTTTAATTGGCCCGGCCTCCCGAAAGCTCTTAACGCTCCTCCCAGTGACGCACGAGCTCTCGAAAGACGGTCGCACCGCCTCTATTTCTGTCCTCTCGCAGAAATAACGCTTTATCGAAACCGTCGGCGCTTTCCCCATCTGTCACGCACCTTTGGCTGTCATTGGCGATATATATATTCCGGTCGGAGGGACGCCTTTCAACTCTTTTTGTGAACGCAATAAAAGAAAAAGAAAGTGGGTTAGGTCGTATTGCTGTCCCTCTAAATATTTGCTTTCAAAATTTATTGACACGCTGTTTACCAACACTGCTGGCTACGAAATGTGAGCGTAAAACGTTATTCACGATTCGAGGAAATTTACGACGTTAGCTGCCAGCACGTCATTTAAATAAATCAACGGAGGATTCTGAAAATACATGCCCAGCCGGGATTCGAACCGCGGTGTTCCTGAGGTCGTGGTGGCCACTGCGACACTTCTATTTTATGTGGATACGGAGCAGCAATCAGCTGCAAATATTTATTTGTTACTAGCTGGACCCCCGCTCCTTCGCATGCGTAGGCTGCTTGGTCTGCACCAGTTGTTTCTTTTTAATCCTGATGAAAAATCCATATCTTAAGTTATAGCTTGAAATTTGAGTTAACAGCACCATTTTTGTGAAAATCAACTTTTGTATCTCGTATTTCACCCCCTCATTGGTCGAATTTCCAAAAATATCGAAACACGTGTCTTTAAAATTTGCACTTCGAATCCAAATCCGAAAATTTGTAATTTTAACTTCAAAATTGCCTAAATAGCAACAGATTTTCGAATAACCCCTTCTCCAATTTTACCCCCTTGATGGTTGCATTTACAAAAATACCGAAACACGTATTTTTTAAAATCATAACGAACAATACAAATACCAAGTTTTGTAGTTATAGCTTCAAAATTGTCGTGACAACAAAGTGTTTTCGGAAAGAATTTTTGATCCCATCTTTTACCCCTTAGTATTTGAATTTCCAAAAATACCGAAACTCGTGTCTTTTTAATCTTGATCAAGAGTCCATACCCTAAGTTTCGTAGTTATAGCTCGAATTTTAAGTTAACAGCAACATATTTTTAAAAATCAATTTTTTGCGTCCTCTATTTTACCCCCTTATTGGTTGAATTTAAAAAAATACTGAAACACGTGTCTTTTAAATTCGAACCCCGAATCCAAATCCGAAAATTTGTAGTTCTAACTTCAAAATTGCCTAAATAGCAACATATTTTCGAAAAACAACCCCCCCTCTCCAATTTAACCCCGTTGATGGTTGAATTCCCAAAAATACACGTATTGTTTAACGTCTAACCAACTATAGAAACATCAATTTTTGCAGCTGTAGCTTCTAAATTGTATCAATAGCAACGTGTTTTCAAAAAGAATTTTTGTCCTCTATTTAACCCTCTTACTTGTTCAATTTCCAAAAATACTAAAAATTATGGATTTTTAATCCTGACCATGACTCCATATCCGAAGTTTCGTAGTTGTAGCTTAAATTTTGAGTTAACAGCAACATATTTTTGAAAATCAATTTTTTGCGTCACCTATTTTACCACCTTATTTGTCGAATTTCAAAAAATGCCGAAACACGCGTCTTTTAAATTCGAACCCAGAATTAAAATCCGAAATTTTGTAGTTCTAGCTTCAAAACTGACTAAATAGCTACGTATTTTCAAAAAACGTTTCACCCCTATTTCACCCTCTTACGGACGAAATATCGAAAAATCGCTTCTTAAATGACGCCTACAGAGTATGATCGACACCCTCCACAAATGTCAAGTTTCTGTCTTCAGTGGTTTGGGCTGGGCGATGATGAGTCAGTCAGTCAGTCAATCGGGACACTTCCTTTTATATATAGAGACTAGTCGTCCCAGCAATGCTTCGCAATTGCTAATATGTATGTACTCTTGCTTTGAACGTCAAATGTGCAACATTTTATCGCAATCGTAAGAATGATATTGATATCCCAAAGAAAAGAGCTCTTTCAGTTTTCCACAAATTTTCCTATTTTCTCGCAAACTATTCCAAACTTTTACTTCACTCGAACCTTCCTCTCGCTTTGAACGTTAAGTGTGCAAAACTTTATCGCAATCAGATAAATTGTTTTCATATTTCACAGAAAAATCTCTTTATATTTTTTTTGAATTTTCCAATTTTCCGGAAAACGTTTCGAAATCTTTATTTCATGAGAAGGTTACTGTTGCTTTGAACGTCAATATGCAAAATTTTATCGAAAACAGACGAATGATATTGACATCCAATTGAAAAAAGCTCTTTCAGTTTCTCTTCAGTTTTCAAAATTTTCGGGTAAGTTTCCCAAATTTTTAGTTCATAAGAACGTTCATCTTTCGTTGAACGTCAAATGATCAAAACTTTATCGCAATCGGATGAACGGTTCTCAACTTATGATATTAAGTACATTTAGAAACACATTGAAAAAGGAACTTGGTTCGAATTTTGCGACTTTCCTTTTTAACTGTCCCTCTTCTTTTTTTAATCGGAATTTTTCCAAGACCATAATGAAAAAAAAAAAATTATCCCTCTCCGTCGTGCGAATAGTCAGTTATAGTGCTGAAATCAATCAAAAACACATTGAATTCTCAAATTTTCCTATTTTTAGGTAGATTTTCCAAAACATTTATTTCATACAAACCTTGTCGTGTAAAGCCGTGCTCAAGTGATGCTCTTACAACCACGCTGCAATTTCTTTTTAGTCGTAGAAAAAAATCGCTTTCGGTTTTTCCTACTTTCAGGGCGACTTTTCCAAATTTTTATTTGCTGCGCACTCTCCTGTTGCTTTCAACAGGAAATGTACAAAATTTTATCGCAATTGTACGAACAGTTTTGATAGCTCACTGGAAAAAACTGTTTCAGTTTTTCCCAATTTTCCTCTTTTTTCGGACAACTTTTCCATATTTTATCACTGTTTAAACCTTCCCTGAAGTTGCACGAATATTTCAAGACTAAAATTAGCCAAGACGGTTCATTTGTTCTCGAGTTTAGAGAGAGAGAGAGAGAGTGCATAACTACATTTCTGTCACTATGCGACCATTGTCAATGATTTAGAAATGTAGTTCAAAATATCATGCTACATATTACGTACACACATAAGACTTTTGTTGTTGTTGTTGTTGTGGTCTCAGTCCAGAAGCTGGTTTGATGCAGCTCTCCACCCGAGTTTGCGACACTTACACGAGGGACACTTGCCCAGATAGGGAATCTGTTGAGCCGGCCGCGGTGGCCGAGGGGACTGAGGCGCCCCAGTCACCGTCTGCACGGCCACTACGGTCGGAGGTTCGAATCCCCCCTCGGGCATGGATATTTGCGCCGTCCTTAGTGTTAGCTAGTTTGTAAGTAGTTCGTAAGTTTAGGGACTGATGACCCCTTAGTTAAGTCCCATAGACTTTACAAACATTTGAATCTGTTGACACTTCCTGGAGCCCCGGACAGTGCAGATAGTGGACAGTCTGTTCCACATGTAGGGCACACCGACCTCTCCGCCTCAGGTAGCTTTGTACTGGGCTCACTCACCCACTGACAAGGAAACTACTTGGGCTCGAACAAACATATCTGTATGAACGTTTGGTTACAGGATGTCTACGTACACCTCAATGTGCTGGTGGGTGTCGTTTTTCTGCAAAGCTCTGCAACCATGCTCTAGATAGCACTGTAGATGTAATTGTAGACCCTATACGTAATGCAGATATCTCAACTATAACTTGTGTAATAATCACTGTACATGTTCTCTAGCGTATTGTCATCAAAAGCAGTGATGATAGTTGCAATTTTAACCTTCTTCTCGGAAGACTGTTGGTATTCACTGCCACTGCTTCCATCGCCTCTTCCCGCACTTACCGTAGCACTACCGCTAACAATGAGTTCTTCGTCATTATCATCCCTATTATCATCATTATGTGTTGGTGTTACAACAATATCTAACTTATGCTCATCTTTCTGTACCATAACAGATGGGAGAAAGCATGCGAATGATTCATCTTCTACTCTAATACCACCTTCACGAAGAATGGTTCTTCGTGACTTCATCTCAATCAATCGCAATACATTAGCAGGATTGATTAGCAATCGCCGCCCCATCTGACGCTTCACCACACAAATAACGCCACAAAACGCAACTTGGGAGGCACACTGCACCGTCCCTACTGGCGAACCGACAGGTGTTCAGAGGAACCACCATGATTGGATTCAGCGTAGACTTATAATCTAACATCCAGTATATACAGTGAAATATTTAAAGGGACACTCCACGCAAAAGTTTAACTTTTCTCCTTTGGCGAAATCGATAAAATTTTAAAATCGTGTCTATTACGTAAAGATGTAGCAATGCCCACCGTTTTCAATCCATAACTTCATTGGTTTTCGAGTTCTGAATTTTTAATTTTCTTCAATTGTATTGTAGAAAATCAACTTATGTTACTTCCAAAAGACAGATTATGTATGTACATTCACAGCACATACACCACACTACTGGCTATTAAAATTGCTTCACCAAGAAGAAATGCAGAGCCACAGTGGAGTAGCCGAGCGGTCTAAAGCGCCTTGCTGCGGAGGTTAGAGTCCTCCCAGGGTATGGGTGTGTGTGTTGTCCTGAGGTTAGTTTTCCGTAGTTTAAGTAGTTTGTAATTTACGGACTGATGACCACGCAGTTTGGTCCGATAGATTTACAAACATTTCAACATTTTTGAAGGAATGCAGATGATAAACGGGTATTCATTGGACAAATATACTAGAACTGACATGTGATTACATTTTCACGCAATTTGGGCGCATGGATCTTGAGAAATCAGTACCCATAACAACCACCTCTGGCCGTAATAACGTCCTTGAAACGCCTGGGCATTGAGTCAAACAGAGCTTGGATGGCGTGTACAGGTACAGATGCCCATGCAGCTTCAACACGATACCACAGTTCATCAAGAGTAGTGACTGGCGTATTGTAACGAGCCAGTTGCTCGGCCACCATTGACCAGACGTTTTCAATTGGTGAGAGATCTGGAGAATGTGCTAGCTAGGGCAGCAGTCGAACATTTTCCGTATCCCGAAAGGCCCGTAGAGGATCTGCAATATGCGGTCGTGCATTATCCTGCTGAAATGTAGGGTTTCGCTGGGATCGAATGAAGGGTAGAGCTACGGGTTGTAACACATCTGAAATGTAACGGCCACTGTTCAAAGTGCCGTCGATGCGAACAAGAGGTGACCGAGACGTGTAACCAATGGCACCCCATACCATCACGCCGAGTGGTATGCCAGTATGGCGATGCCGAATGCACGCTTCCAATGTGCGTTCACCACGATGTCGACAAACACGGATGCGATCATCATGATGCTGTAAACATACCTGGATTCATCCGAAAAAATGACGTTTTGCCATTCGTGCACCCAGGTTTGTCGTTGTGTACACCATCGCAGGCGCTCCTGTCTGTGAGCGTCAAGGGTAACCGCAGCCGTGATCTCCGAGCTGATAGTCCATGCTGCTGCAACGTCGTCGAACTGTTCGTGCAGATGGTTTTTATCTTGCAAACGTCCCCATCTGTTGACTCAGGGATCGAGACGTGGCTGCACGATCCGTTACAGCCATGCGGATAAGATGCCTATCACCTCGACTGCTAGACCGTTGGCATCCAGCACTGCGTTCCGTATTGCCCTCCTGAACCCACCGATTCCATATTCTGCTAACAGTCATTGGATCGCGACCAATGTCCTTTGCCGTCTCTGACAGAATTACTATGTCGTCGGCAAAACGTAATGTTTTTAATTCTTCACCCTGAACTTTAATTCCTTCTGCAAATTTCTCCTTGCTCTCCTTTATACCTTTCTCAATGTACAAATTGAATAACTTTGGAGAAAGGCTACACAGATAAGAAAATCACACTACGGCTTAGGTACCGACGTGTTGCAATTTGAAGAATCGTTAACAGCGGTCCCATTTCATAAGCATTCTTGTCTAGAGCAAGACGAATACCAGATACACACGCACATACACCCACACACGCGCGACAAAGATACACACATCTGACGGATTTAAGTCACTTTGCAGCCAAACGAAACCAATAAATAAGGCGACTCCGGTAGCTCGCATTCTTGTTGTTGAAAAAGTTGTTTGTCAACATGCTTGGGTCGACATTTTCTAGCGACGCCAGACACGCCTGGCAAATTAGTGTGCCCTCTATTTGCAAACACTTGGAAGATCTCAGCGTAAACAAACAAAACTGCTGCCCACGAGCGTTATATTTTTTTGACCCCTCGGATGTACGAAAATATTGCCGCTAGCAAGCAAAATATTTCCACCGCGAGGTAGAAGCAGGAGCCAGTCTGTGGCATAAATATCACGGCGTTCCTTTTGTTCTGGTCGGCTCGCTTCTTAACAACAGTGGCGACTACACTAAGGTGCGTGGGCACAGCTTTTGAGGTCTCGACGGTCCAATTTCTTCAGTGGCAAAACACAGAGTGTGTGAAGAGTAATCGCAAATATTTTTGACCTGGTAATAGTAGGGATGGGAAAAACCGACCGGTTAAAACCGATACCGCTATTTTAGTTTTGAATAACCGGTTTTTTCGGCATTTATTTGGTGTCGGTTGTAACCGGTTTTTTAGTTATTGCCAAGAACCGGGTAAAAAAACCGTTACGAATACTTCCTGTAGTAGTTCAAAATGTGTTTTTTGTAAATAATTTAAAAAAATTAAAACTAGTAGACCCTAATATTTAGGGCTCTTCCTAAAATTTTCACTGCTGTGAAATATTAGGTCATCACAGTAACTAAGAAAAGCGATCAGTGACAATTTAAGAACAATCCCGGCAGTCAGAAACGCGCAACAAACGCATGGCAAAGAACTTATGAACTGGTGCAGCTGTTTAGGCATCGATGCAGCTGTTGCCGTGTGGCGTGGCCTATTAGACGACGCGCGTGCACCGGCAGTGTACGAGACTTGCCTCCGTCTGGTCATGCGGCAGTTCCTTGCTGTCGTCGCCAGACATCGGTTGTGTCTTAAATGGCACCGTCCCGAGTGTGGAAGTACTTCACAAAGTACGGTAGCAGTGAGGTACAATGCTCCATTTGCCTTAAAAAGCTGAAAACGGATGGAGGTACTACAAACATGCTGTGTCATTTAAGGAGAAAGCATCAAAATTTTTTCTTGGAAGAGAAGGTAAATTCCATTCATATACCTATTATGTAAGCTTGGAATAATAACTTTAATTATCATATTGTTATGCTAACAAGTTTTATTAATGTGATTCCTTGAAAGCGAGGGGCTTTTTTAATAACTAATATGGGTTTAGGTAACATTGATCATGTGGTGCCTCTCGAGGTAGCCGTGCGGTCTGAGGATCCATGTTACGGACTGCGCGGCTGCTCCAGTCGGAGGTTCGAGTCCTCCCTCCTCCCTCGGTCATGGGTGTGTATGTTGTCTTTAGCGTAAGTCAGTTTACGTTAGATTAAGTAGTTTTTAAGTCTAGGGACCGATGACCTAAGCAGTTAGGTCTCATAAGAACTCACACCCATTTAAACATTCTTTGATCATGTGGTACATAGCTTTCCTAGTTAAATTTTCGTTAATTTACACTGACAACAATCATAATGTTAGTCGGAACTGTGACTTTATTTTTCGAAATACTTCGGCAGCACTGTTTGAAGTTCATTTACTGACTGTAAATATATAACGCGATTTTCTTATGCGCTGGTTCACAAGTCCAACTTCCTGAGTGGTTGGCTCAATATTCGCAACTGCCTGATGGAAATAGTAGGCCAGTAAATCTGTATGCTGCGTATATCGCCTTCTACAGACTCCTGGCTAGGCTTACACACACTCAACAAGGCGTAGTATTGCGTGGGGATCTTGCAAAATATGGAAAGACTAGTGATTTGTCGTATAACGTAAATTTACCTGAATTTTAACTAAATTTCGCATGTTTCGGTTTCGGCCGAAACTGTTGTTGTTGTTGTTGTGGATTCAGTCCAGAGACTGGTTTGATGCAGCTCTCCACCCTACTCTATCCTGAGCAAGCCTTTTCATCTCCTCATAAGAACGACAACCCACATCCACTTGAATCTGCTTACTATACGCGTCTCTTGGTCTCCCTCTACGATTTTTACCCCACACACTTCCCTCCAACGCTAAATTCACAATTCCTTGATGTCTAAGAATGTGTGCTACCAATCTATCCCTACTTTTAGTCAAGGTATGCCAGAAATTCCTTTTCTCCCCAATTCTGTTCAGTAACTCCTCATTAGTTACGTGATCCACCCACCTAATCTTCAGCATTCCTCTGTAGCAGCAGATTTCAAAAGCCTCAATCCTCTTCCTGTCCGCACTGTTTATCGTCCATGTCTCACTCCCATACAAGGCAACACTCCATACAAATGCCCTCAGAAAGGAGTCCCTTAGGCTTAAATCAATATTCGATGTTAACAAATTTCTCTTTTTCAAACACGCTTTTCTACCCATTGCCATTCTGCATTTTATATCCTCTGTACTACGACCATCATTTGTTATTTTACTGCCCAAGTAACAAAACTCATCTACCTCCTTTATTGCTTCGTTTCCCAATCTAATTCCTTCAGCATCACCTGATTTTCTTAAACTGCACTCCATTACCCTAGTTTTGCTCTTGTTAATGTTCATCTTATATGCACCTTTCAGCGCACTGTCCATTCCGTTCAATTGCTCTTCCAGGTCCTTTGCTGTATCTGACAGAATTACTATGTCGTCGGCAAAACGCAATGTTTTTAATTCTTCACCCTGAATTTTAATTCCTTCTCCAAATTTCTCCTTGCTTTCCTTTATAGCTTGCTCAATGTACAAATTGAACAACATTGGGGAAAGGCTACAACCCTGCGGCCGAAACTAGAAGAACCGAAAATTCGATTACTGTTTCTGTTTCGGCCGCAAAATATGTTTCGGTCGAACTCTACTGGAAGTAATAGCAATACAAAAAACCGAAAACCGGTTATCTTGAGCAATTTTTACAGTGCGGTTAAACTGGAGATGAAAAGAACCGGTATAACCGAAAACCGGTTGTTTCAGCGATAACCGCCATCCCTAGTACGGAGCCGGGCGCAGCGAGCGAGAAGCACTCCCAGCCACGCACTGCGCCCAATTGTCCACTTGGCGGCCTTGATGGGGCTCTAGCTGCTACCAGCTGACGGCTGAGATTGCGGCGTTATTTATAGCTGCCTGTCCGACGGCTCTCACCGTGCCGGAGACAGGGCCAGACTGCCAGAGCACACGTCGCCGTTAACCCTTACAGCCCAAGTTTACACGATGATCGCGCTAGTAACGAACGGATCACGTTCTACATCTACATCTACATAGATACTCTACAAATCACATTTAAGTGTCTGGCAGAGGGTTCATTAACCACTTTCATAACTTTTCTCTACCGTTCCATTCTCTAATAGCGCGCGGGAAGAAAGAACACCTAAATCGTTCCGTTTTCGAGCTGATTTCTCTTATTTTATTGGGATGATCATGTCTCCCTAACTAGGTGGGTGCTAGCAAAATATTTTCACATTCAGAACTAAAAGTCGGTGATTGAAACTTCGCAAACAGACCACGCCGCAATGAATAACGTCTTTCTTTTAATGATTTCCACCCCAATTCGTGCAACATTTCCATGACGCTTCCCCCCCCCCCCCCGTAACGTGATAGAAGAAAACGAGCTGCCCTTCTCTGAACCTTCTCAATATCTTCCGTCAGTCCCACCTGGTGAGGGTCCCACAAGGGGCAACAGTACTCCAGGAGAGGACGCACAAGTGTGATGTAGGCAGTCTCTTTGGTGGAGCTGGTGCATCTTCGTAGCGTTCTGCCGATGAAACGTAACCTTTGGTTCGCCTTCCCCACAATATTTTCTATGTGTTCACTCCAGTCAAAGTTGTTCGTAATTTTAACTCCTACATATTTGGTAGAATCTACGACCTTAAGGTTTGACTGATTTATCGCGTAATTGATGTTCAGCGGATTTCTTTCAGTGGTCATGTGTATTACTTCACTTTTCTTTATTTAGTGTCAATTGTCAATTTTCGCACCAAGTAGAAATTTTGTCTAGATCGCTTTGCAGTTGCTTTTGATCCTCTGTTGACTTCACTAACCGATAAACGACAGCATCATCTGCGAACAGTCTAAGGGAGCTATTCAGATTGTCTCCTAAATCGTTTATAAACACGAGGAAGAGTAGGGGACCTATAACGCTTCCCTGTGGAATGCCAGATATCACTTCTGTTTTACTCGATGACTTACCGTCAATTACAACGAACTGTGTCCTTTCTGATAGGAAATCGTGAATCCAATCGCACAACTGGAAAGATATTGCATAAGCACGCAATTTCATTAGAAGCCGCTTGTGGGGTGCAGTATCAAAAGCCTTCCGGAAATCCAGAAATATGGAATCGATTTGAGATCCCTTGTCGATGGCACTTAACACTTCAAATGAATAAAGGGCAAGTTGCGCGCCATCTAGCGACATAAACGCGGAACTACCAGCATTTCGTGAGCCGAGACGACGTTTCATACTAGCTAGTACTAGGGATGGCGGTTATCGCTGAAACAACCGGTTTTCGGTTATGCCGGTTCTTTTCATCTCCAGTTTAACCGCACCGTAACAATTGCTCAAGATAACCGGTTTTTTTTAAATAACCGGTTTTCGGTTTTTTAGTGTTTTTATTTCCAGTAGAGTTCGAACGAAACATATTTTGCGGCCCAAACAGAAACCGTAATCGAATTTTCCATTCTTCTAGTTTCGGCCGAAACCGAAACTCACGAAATTTAGTTAAAATTTAGGCAAATTTAAGTCATACGACAAATCACTAGTCTTTCCATATTTTGCAAGATCCCCTCCCAATACTACGCCTTCTTGAGTGTGTGTAAGCCTAGCCAGGAGTCCGTAGAAGACGATATACGAAGCATACAGATTTACTGGCCTAGTATTTCCATCCGGCAGTTGCGAATTTTGTGTCCCAGCCTCGTCGCCGCTTTTGTGTCTCGTTTCCGTCGTAGGTGTCGGTGGCCGAGTAGGAAGAGACCGACACAGGAATAAAGGATGCACGATTGTGCAGGTACGGAGGTGACCAGCCAGTGGGACAGCAGAAACTAGAAACACTAGAACGAGATATATATTGAACAGAATTTATACAATACTTAACTTTTACATAGCTCAGTACTGCAGAATGCTGATACATAGTTGAGCTAGAGGCCTGCCTAGTGCCTGTACAATAGCAAAGTCTTCACTGGTGCCTATCTGATTACGAAGGTCCTAACTGGTTCCTATCTCAGTCCCAAGTGAACGATGTCGTTCAGTGGTGGCCACGAGCGGAGTTGCAGCAGAGGGCGCTCGTGGCTGACGTCGTAAGAACGCCGCGCCGTGCGTGCATGGCGGCGCGCGGCGAAAGTAGGTGGCGCGCACTTTAGACTTGTGCGACACCACAGCGAACATTGAGCCAGCGCATACGAATATCTCGTTACATACACAATATATATAAGTTACAGTCATAAATAAACTTCAATCAGTGCTGCAGAAGTATTTAGAAAAATAAAATCACGCTTCCGTCTAACAGTATGATTGTTGTCAGTGTAAATTTACGCAAATTGAACTAGGAAAGTAGTAGCCCTCTCAGGCCCTGCACGCACAATTGTGCGGGTCCTGTTTTGCTCGCTTTATTTCTCTGTGATGCACGCTGGGAAGATCGGGCCTGCATCACACAATCGTGGACGGACTGTGGTAACGAGCCCAACGTGTTTTAGTTCCATGTTTGTACACTGGGTGGCACCAGCAGTTAGAGTTGCCAGGTTTTTCCAGTGCTCTGTCGCCAAATTTTAAACAAAAAGTAGCCAAAATATCGCCATCTTTTCATCAATAAAATTCCAAAATATTACCATCTTTTCATCAGTAAAAATAGACAAATATCGCAACCTTTAATCTGTTAACATTAGTATGCTGTGTTAATTATGGCAAGTTACTCGACAATAATAATCCTGAAATTCAGGGAGTAAGCTGGTTACTGAGTAAAAAGTAACACAAACTGTGGCACTCTCACATTCGCAGACATCAGACTGAACTTTCCAAGGAAACTCGTACTTCACAGAAACAATTATCCGAGTCCATCCAAGAACTGAACCTAGACACACCACCAATGAGGCCAGTTAAAATATTGTCACATTGTAAATATAACAGAGAGACTCCGGAAATTCAGTTACATTTAACTGTCACATTTATTAATTTCATAACTTACAAATATTACAACACAAAACTGTTGAAGAATCATTCTATCAAACTTACACAAGGGATGTTCTCATGCATAGTTTCGATTACCAATCACTTTCATCTTCTTAAAAACAAATATTTACAGATGTTAAATAGAGTTATTGAATCTTTCAAACATTTCTTTAATACACACAAAATCATTAGAATATTTTGAGGTGAGGTAATTTATAATAATGCACTAAGCAATCCATACTTTGATGTGAGATGGACTTTAATTCGTAATAATGCGTCATGACACACTGATAAATCAGCTATCAGAACGACAGGGAAATCACCGCGAGTTCTCCATCGACATTTATACTATGCAAACCACTGTTATGCAAACCATAGTTACGAATTTCTGTTGTGTTGAACGCGGAAAAAATTACTGTTTAAATGCCTACTTCCGTGCTGTAATTTATATAATCTTATCCTCATGTTCTCAGCAGGAGCCATGCATACGCTGTTGTAGTATACTTCGAGATATCATTTAAAGTGTGTTCTCGAACCATCGTAAGTAGGGTACGTGAGGTAGTTTACGTCTATCTTCAAGATTGTGTAAGTTGAGTTTGTTTACATCTCTGTGACACTCTCCGACACATCCATGATACTTGAAAACATTTGTGTTAACTTGTGTTGGTTGATTACATTTCCCCAGCATTCTACCGAAGTTTAGCCGGTATCATTGACGCAATGTCTAAAGAGTGATTGCTTTACATTCGTTGTATTTGAAGTAAAATAAAATAGCCACTAAGTCGCCAACCAATTCCTTTAATAGCCAAATTTAATCGCCAGTCGTCAAACTGCTAGAATGGCTACTATTATAGGAAAAAGATAGCCAAGAATGCGAAAAATCGCCACACCTGGCAACCCTGCCAGCAGTCGGCGAATTTCCAGTGGCGGCAAGAAAGCGCACGTTTCAACGTTGGCTATATTGTTGCAAATTTGTGGTGAGGATTTTCCGCCGTTTGCAAGACACGTGATTTTATTTTACGGCGGAAAATCCTCACCATTTATCCAAGCAAGCACGGAAGAAAGAAGAGCAGTTAACATCAAAAAGATGATTATATACCGGGTGATCAAAAAGTCACTATAAATTTGTAAACTTAATAAATCACTGAATAATGTAGATACAGTGGTAAAAATTGACACACATGATTGGAATGACATGGGGTTTTATTAGAAGAAAAAGTTCAGAAAAGGTCCGACGGATGGCGCTTCATCTGATCATAAAAGCAATAATTAGCATAACAAATTAAAACAAAGCAAGGATGATGTTCTTTACAGGAAATGCTCAATATGTTCACCATGATGATATATTCATGAACATTAATAAATGGTTTAAAGCCAACTCATTGTCATTAAACTTTGAAAAGACGCACTACATGCAGTTCAGAACATGTAAGAGATTTCCTGACAGCATATGCATTAAGTATGAAGAAGAGCAGATAGAAGAGGTTGACAGTATTAAATTCCTGGGATTACAGCTTGATAATAAATTCAGTTGGGAGGAGCACACCACAGAAATGCAGAAATGACTCGACAAATCTGTATTTTCAATACGAGTGTTATCAAACATAGGAGACATAAAAATAACAAAGCTTGCATACTTTGCTTACTTTCATTCCTTAATGTCATATGGTGTAATATTTTGGGGTAACTCTTCAAGTCAGACAAAAGTCTTCAGAGTCCAAAAACGTGTAATAGGTATTATTTGTGGAGTAAATTTCCGGACGTCTAGAAGAAGCCTCTTCAAAGAACTGGGTATATTAACTACTGCCTCTCAGTATATTTATTCCTTAATTAAATTTGTCATAAATAATATATCCCTTTTCCCAACAAACAGCTCAGTTCATACATACAATACTAGAAATAAAAATGATCTACACAAGGATTTAAAAGCACTTACTTTAGTTCAAAAAGGGGTCCACTACTCAGGAACACACATTTTCAGTAATTTACCATCAAGTATAAAAAAATTAGCTACAAATAAAGATCAGTTTAAGAGGAACCTAAAAGACTTTCTAGTGGCCAACTCCTTCTACTCCATTAGTGACTGTCTAAATTGTACCAAATGATGCATGCACTCGCACTATATTAGTATTATTATATTATCTGCAAAATAAAATTAAAAAAAACTTAAAAATTTATGTATCTGTATTTGTATTATAAGTGTATGTATTTGTATTTATATTATTAGTATTATATATTATTCACCTTGTAAATTTTGTTTCTTGACATGTTCCACATCCACGAGGATCCCCTCAACATGGATCTACGGAACAAATAACTAATCTAATCTAATCTAACCATCATTCGTCAACAATAGCTGTAGTCGACGAGTAATGTTGTGAACAGCACTGTAAAGCATGTCCGGAGTTATGGCGAGGCATTGGCGTCGGATGTTGTCTTTCATCATCCCCATGAATGAATAATTTCATGAATATTTACGTAAATGATCTATCTACAGTAGATCTATGTCATTAACATAAACTAAACCAAATTTACCGTGTGATCAAAAAGTCAGTATAAACTTGAAAACTTAATAAATCACGGAATAATGTAGATAGAGAGATAAAAATTGACACACATGCTTGAAATGACATGAGGTTTTATTAGAACCAAATAAAAGAGAAAAAAAAGTATTGCTAGATCGTTAGCGGCTCAAGCAGCAAGCGCATGAAGCAGCTAGGTGGGGGAACTTCTCCCTCCACCTGCATGCGGAGACGACGCCGCTCAGCCGTCACTGGGAGCGGACGGAAAAAAAAAACAAAAAAAAAAACGAACTAGTTCGCGGCAGAGCTGCGAACTGAAGTGAGCGCTCCCGATCGCGAACTATTATTTCAGCCGAGATTCAGAATGAATAGGAGAAAACTGGTGACTTTTTGTACTATTCAACCCCGCATTTCGTTTCGATAAAAGCAAGGAACGAGGACTAACAACGAGACCACATGGGTATCAAATTTTAGAATTTCTTGATATTTATGGTACGTTAAGTTCAGAACTTAAATAACAATCTGCCAAAGCCATTCGACGCAACTTTCAAAAATTCTCGAGAAAATCGACTTTGAAGTTTTCCAAAGTACACGTAGGTACCAATAATTAAAACATTTGCAGCATATGTCATTGTAGCAAGAGAACCTGGGACCAAGTTGATTTTATCTGTCACCTCTTCTATCAATCGCAGTTGCTTGTAGACTGGTTTCCATGAACACTCTAGAGACTTAATAATAGGGACTAAAAGTGCATAATTTTTTAATGTCTGGATTTTTAAAAATTAGATACATTCAGGTTCTAATATGAAATTAGGTACTTTAGGTAGTATAAAATTACAATTTTCCATAAAATATTTGCAAAATTCTTAGCTGGGAAGACCACGAGAGTGGCATAAAAATTATTTTGTTCCACTTTTAAAATTTACGTACTAGGTACTAACCTAAAATGAGGCTTTTTTAGGTGCTAAAAACTAGCGTTCTCGATCACAAATTTAAGTAATTCGTGTTGTTGTTGTTGTTGTCTTCAGTCCGCAGACTGGTTTGATGCAGCTCTCCACGCTACCCTGTCCTGTGCAAGTCTCTTCATCTGAGAATACGTTCGGCAACCTACATCTTTTTGAATCTGCTTACTGTATTTGTCCCTCGGTCTCCCTCTACGATTTTTACCCCACACGCTTCCTTCTAAAGCTAAGTTAACATTTACTTGATGTCTCAGAATGTGTCCAACCAATCTATCCCTTCTCTTAGTCAGGATATGCCAGAAACTCCTTTTCTCCCCGATTTGGTTAAGCACCTCCTCATTAGTTACGTGATCTACCCATCTAATTTTCATCATTCGTCTGTAGCGCCACATTTAAAAAGCTTCTATCATCTTTTTATCTGAACTCCTAATCGTCCAGGTTTCACTGCCATACAATGCTACACTCCAGACAAATACTTTCAGAAAGGACTTCCTAACATTTAAATTAATATTGGATGTTAACAAGTTTCGCTGCTTTAGAAACCTTTTTCTTCCCATGGCCCTTCTGCATTTTATATCTTCTTTTCTTCGGCCATCAGAAGTTATCTTGCTACCGAAATAACAAAATTCATCTACTACTTTTATTGTCTCATTACCTAATCTAATTCCTTCAGCATCGCCTGATTTTCTGACATTGCATTCCATTACCTTTGTTTTACTCTTGTTAATGTTCATCTTATATCTTCCTTTCAGGACACTGCCCATCCCATTCGATTGCTCTTCCAGTTCTTTTGCGGTCTCTGACAGAATTACTATGTCATCAGCAAACCGCAATGTTTGTATTTCTTCTCACTGAACTTTAATGCCCTCTCCAAATTTCTCCGTCCATTCCTTCACTGCCTGCTCAATGTACAGATTGAACAACAGTGGGAAAAGGCTACAACCCTGTCTTACTCCCTTCCCAACCTCTGCGTCCCTTTCTTGCCCTTCGACTCTAATAACCGCTGTTGGGTTTTGTATAGGTTCGCTCCCTATATTTTACCCCTGATACCATAAACTCTTTCAAATTCTGAAGTAAGCAGGAGTAAAATATAGGGAGCGTAAGGTTATTTACAACTTGTACAAAAACCAGACAAGGGTTGTCAGAGTTGAAGGGCATGAAAGGGATGCAGTGGTTGGAAAGGGAGTAAGACAGGGTTGTAGTCTTTCTCCATTGTTGTTCAATTTGTACATTGAGCAAGCTATAAAGGAAAGCAAGGAGAAATTTGGAGAAGGAATTAAAGTTCATGGGGAAGAATTAAAAACAATGCGTTTTGCCGACGACATAGTAATTCTGTCTGATACAGCAAAGGACCTGGAAGAGCAATTGAACGGGATGGACAGTGTGCTGAATGGTGCATATAAGATGAACATTAACAAGAGCAAAACTAGGGTAATGGAGTGCACTGTAAGAAAATCAGGTGATGCTGAAGGAATTAGATTGGGAAACGAAGCAATAAAGGAGGTAGATGAGTTTTGTTACTTGGGCAGTAAAATAACAAATGATGGTCGCAGTACAGAGGATATAAAATGCAGACTGGTAATGGGTAGAAAAGCGTTCTTGAAAAAGAGAAATTTGTTAACATCGAATATTGATTTAAGCCTAAGGAAGTCCTTTCTGAAGGCATTTGTATGGAGTGTTGCCTTGTATGGGAGTGAGACGTGGACTGTAAACAGTGCGGACAGGAAGACGATAGAGGCTTTTGAAATATGGTGCTACAGAAGATTGCTGAAGATTAGGTAGGTGGATCGCGTAACTAATGAGGAGGTACTGAACAGAATTGGGGAGGAAAGAAATTTCTGGCATACCTTGACTAAAAGAAGGGATAGATTAGTAGGACACATTGTTAGATGTCAAGGAATTGTGAATTTAGCGTTGGAGGGAAGTGCGTGGGGTAGAAACCGCAGAGGAAGACCAAGAGATGGATACAGTAAGCAGATTCAGATATATGTAGGTTGCCGTTCTTATGTGGAGATGAAGAGGCTTGCTCAGGATAGGGTATTGTGGAGAGCTGCATCAAACCAGTCTCCGGACTGAAGACTACAACAACAACAACAACAACCTTCAGAATTTGGAAGAGTGTATTCTAGCGGACATTCGTGAATGTACAAGTTTTATTGCCTTTCTTTAATGAGGAACAAAATAAGCTTCCACCTAAAATCCGAGGTGTAGTCATGACCCCTATGAGGCTCCGCTATATAATGACACGGTTTCCTTTCCCCGATATTATCAGAGAACATTTTGTATTTTTATATTATTTCGGCATGTTAAAATAGTTATTTATGAAAGTCAGAGAAAGAAAATTTAGGAACGACACTTTCAATTTTTTTGTAAGACAGAAGACACTCTTGCTTTGTACTTCGTAGCGATAGCATCTTGCAGACGGGAGCTATACTTTATTATTTTTATGTGGCCGCAGTCATGTACATACAGGTAAATATATGTGCTGTGCGCGTATCTTAAATTTATAAATAAACCCCACCTCTCACTTAAATTCGCACTTATGAATAAGTATTAATAATTTTGCCCTATCCTCTCTCCGCCCATGGTGTCTTTTTCAGCCTTGTTGAATCACCGCAACAATGGATGGCACAGCTTTTTTGGTTAATATTGAATGGTGATATTTCGTGTAGCCTGCCACTCTTGTTTCAAAATTTTTTCCATAATATTATCATTTACAGGCAATAGAATCTGCAGTCGATTTTCTTGTGAATTTTTAGAAATCCGATGTGTTTGACTTACGTAATATTCCTAACCGATTTATATCATGTCACTTATCTTACTTTACGGTTTGCTACACGAGTCGTAGTTTGATACTGACGAACTGCCATCCACTGTTCGGCGAGTGGTTATCATATTATTAAAATTTCATTTACAGCCAAATTTCAACCACCGATGGATCTATTGTTAAAGGTAACTGCTCGTCGATTCTTTTTGTAATGTTCTGCCTGCACAACACTCCACTGTTAATTAGCTTGCCATTTCATTTAAATGCATGTAATAATTTTTCCAAAATTTTTTGCCCGTAATTTACTGACTGGGATCTTTCATAGCTTCTAACTTCAAACCACTTCCTTCTGTAAATTTGTTAATCTCAAAACTTAATAGCCATGCTGGAACATTATAGCTTCTGGAGTAAGGCGCCACGGCCCAGTTTGAGGTGAGTAGCCGCGACCGTGAACCAGTTCAGCTCGGGCAGCCGGTGGCGAAGTGGAGCGGAGAGCGATTGTGTCGGGATGTGATGGGCTGTGGGTCGGGGAATCCCGGCAGGCTATCGACCCGCCCTGCGGCGGCGTCTGCAGTGAGACCACTCAAGTCGACAGAAGGCGGGGGGGGGGGGGGGGTCTGGCGGACAAAGGCGGCTAGCGGGGGCGGATGAAGTGTGCGCTTGTCAGCATCCATTGGTGGTTTCTTTAAATCGACGCGCCACTGAAGACTGAGGCAGATTATCTTAGTACAGGGTGGACCCAGACGGCCTAACAAAGAGGCAACAACTACTTCCAGTAATTTTTGGGTATGCAGCCGGATACCATTGGCATTCCGCAACGATATTTCGGCCCAGAGACGACCGACCATCTTCAAAAATGTTCAAATGTTCGTTAAGCTTATGGGACTTAACTACAGGGTCATCAGTCCCTAAACTTATGAACTACTTACGAACTAGGACGGCACAAATATCCATGCCCGAGAGGGGATTCGAACCCCCGACCGTAGTGGCCTTGCTGACCGTGACTGGAGCGCCTCAGTCCCCTCGGCCACCGCGGCCGGCGGCCATCTTCAGGTGAGTAGGCAACTACTGAAGAGCGCAGGTACGTTCGCGGTATTTATGCCGAGTACTGCGCATGCGAGATACGCAGGAGTCTTACTGCGCCTGTGTTAGATGGTGACATGCGCGGTACGGTGGTGAAAGTGAACACTCCTCTAATCATTGAGAATCGAATGATACCATCGATTCCACTGTGCCTCGATAGCTTTAATTACAGGTTTCCAATTTTTGCCCAGCTGAAAGCCGTTGTCACAATTTATTAAATTAAATTGTTAAATTATCAGCAAGGCGTATTTCAACCGCTTCTTAGTCATCAAAGAAGTGAAAGTACCTGCGCTCTTCAGTAGTGGGCTACTCACCTGAAGATGGCGGGACGTCTCTGGGTTGAAATATCGTTGCAGAATGCCAATGGTATCCGGCTGCATACCCGAAAATTACTGGAAGAAGAAATACGCCGGGAAAATTTTAGAAGTCACAGGGAACAACAACTCGTCATCCCTGAAATCGTCCAAATTTATGGTACAATATCGGTTGACCGAGCGTTGCTCGGGAGTTTTTGGCCCACTTTAGATTACGGTAGTAAAACTAAAAGTGGGCCTTTGCGATCGTCTTTTGACAGCTCGAAATTTAAATGAAAATAACGGCTTAACTATTCATCTGACACGAAAATTGAATAACCTAATTTGTAGAGGAGAAAATTCTCTACAACTTTGCTCTCTTATGTTTTTTTCATATCTCGTACCGTTTCAAAGACATTTGCAAAAATAACGGCGATTTTGGGATGTATGTATGTCTGTCCGTAACGTGTTCCCTATTTTTAAGACGAACCGTTCAACCGATCAGCACCAAATTTTACAGACATGATTGTAAGCCGCCAGAGACCAGAACCTCCGTTTTTCAAATTTTTCGGACAAAAAATACGGTAGTAATACCTTAAAAAAAGCCGTTTGTAATATAATTGTAATTGCAAACGAACCGTTCATCTGACACGAAAATTGAATAACCTAATTGGTAGAGGAGAAAATTCTCTACAACTTAGCTCCCTTATGTTGTTTTCATATCTCGTATCGTTTGAGACAAATTTGCAAAAATGACGGAGATTTGACACCCTCCGTTGAATTAACGAAAACCAGCCGTTCTCAGATGTCACGTGACATTCCTCGCCCAGAACTCTCTCTGGCATACGCCATCTTGCGTTGCGTATTTGATGATTTTCTTATTGTGATTTACACGTTGTTATTTCGAAGCAATGGCGCACTGCAGAATTAACAAAAACACATCGATCTTCGTACGATAAATGATAATCTAGTGTCTACAAATGCCATATTAGCATCAGTTAACAACGGCCATCAATAGTATAAGATTAAAGGACCCATCATTTGATTGATAGCCGTAGCGTGGTGAGCAAGGCGTTAGACTATGACGCTATAGATTGGTGGTTCATAACCTGCCACTACCTAATTTATTTTTTTTCCTAATAGGGTTTGAGACACTCTTATTAATGAATTTTTTATTGTTTAGATTATTATTTTGGTCCAAAATGTTTTCAGAAACTTATAAAACAACAAATCTAAAGTCGGCCGTAAAACACGTCAGTACGATTTTTTTTATTTTTTTTTTATTTTTTTTTTTTAATTTTTTTTACGTAGTTGCAGGAGCGCCGGCTTCGTGGATGCTCCGGGGCTCGTACTCCCCCAAGAATTTTTTGGGGGTGCTGAGCACCGACATAAAATGGAGGTGGAAGATATAATTGTATAAATTAAAAAAATTCTACCTTATGACTCAAGAGGCAATGAAAAACGTGACCATAGCGAGAGACGATATTTCATACGTGAAAGAAACGATCAGTTTTGTACGCGGGTTCCCAAGCGAGTAGTAATGAGTGTTCGTGTTTTAGCCACTGTGCTAGCTTTATTCATCCTGAAGCACGTCGGTCCTTTTGACCTTTCAGGTGTACGTATTTATGTTCAAATGTTGAAATGTTTGTACAACTTATGGGACTCAACTACGGGGTCATCAGTTCCTAAGCTTACAAACTACTTATGAACTAGCTAAGACTAAAGACGGCACAAATATCCATGCCCGAGGGGGGATTCGAACTCCCGACCGTAGTGGCCGTGCTGACCGTGACTGGAGCGCCTCAGTCCCCTCGGCCACCGCGCCCGGCAGCAATTGAAAGTTAGTGTTTAGATTGATATTTAGAGTTATGATACATTCACTTACAAATGTTCAAATGTTTGTAGATTTATGAACATTCAATTCTATTCTTTCAGGAATTTAGCTTGACGAATCTTATGCTGATGCTAAAGTTAATAGTTTTTTATTTATCTTTGTCAGTCCGCCTGTTATTAAAATTATATATATTAGTCAGGATATGTCAGAAACTCCTTTTCTCCCCGATTCCGTTAAGCACGTCCTTATTAGTTACGTGAAATACCCATCTAATTTTCATCATTCGTCTGTCTGTTGCACCACATTTCAAAAGCTTCTATCATCTTTTTGTCTGACCTCCTTATCGTCCACGTTTCACTCCCATACAATGCTACACTCCAGACAAATGCTTTCAGAAAGGACTTCCTAACATTTAAATTAATATTGGATGTTAACAAGTTTCGCTTCTTTAGAAACGCTTCTCTTCCCACTCTGCATTTTATATATTCTTTACTTCGGCCATCAGAAGTTATCTTGCTACCCAAATAACAAAACTCATATACTACTTTTATTGTCTCATTACCTAATCTAATTCCTTCAGCATCGCCTGATTTTCTGACATTCCATTCCATTACCTTCGTTTCACTCTTGATCATGTTCATCTTATATCTTCCTTTCAAGACACTGTCCATTCCATTCAATTGATTTTCCAGATCCTTTGCACAAAATTACTATTTCATCGGCTAGCCGCAAAGTTTTTATTTCTTCTCCCTGACTTTTAATTCCCTTTCCAAATTTCTGCGCAGGTTGTACTACTTACATGAACGGTACTTTACTTCCATTGAGCTGTTCGACTGTCTCCGTTCTGAGCGATGCTGTCAGGCATCTGGAACAATACAATTTAGCAGAACTGCAAGGGAGAGAAAGCTCCAGTCTGAAATGAAATGACGCAGGCAGGCCGTGGAGCAATAGACCAATCTATACGAGGAGGTGGACAGATCTCTATTGTCAAATGGTATGGCAACAAACCAGTAGTCGTTGTATCATACTCATAAGGAAAGTAGTTGGGCTCGAATAAGCACATATGCAGCAAAAAAGTATGAAAGATCATGTAAAAGTCCCTTATTGCACTAGTGATACTCCCACATCTGCAAAACTCTGCAGTCGTCCGTTAGAGGCCTCTGCGTGTGCCATGCTGCATTGCACTTTGACCTGTCGGTTCGCCAGTAGGGACGGTGCAGTGTGCCTCCGAAGTTGCGTTTTGTGACGTTATTTGTGTGGTGAAGCGTCAGATGGGGCGGCGATTGCTAATCAATCCTGCTAATGTATTGCGATTAGTTGAGATGAAGTAAAGAAGAACCCTTCTTCGTGAAGATGGTATTAGTGCAGATGATGAATCATTCGCATGATTTCTCGTATCTGTTATCGTACATAAATATGAGCTTAAGTTAGATACTGTCGTTACAAACTCATAATAATGATAATAGGGCCGATAAAGACGAAGAACTCATTACTAGCGGTAGTGCTACGGTAAGTGCGGGAAGAGGCGATGGAAGCTGTGGCAGTGAATACCAACAGTCTTCCGAGAAGAAGGTTAAAGTCGCAACTATCATCATGGCTTTTGATGACGATACGCTAGAGAACATGTACGATGATTATTACATAAGTTATGGTTAAGATATCTGTATTACGTATGGCGTCTACAATTACTTCTACAGTGCTATCTAGAGCATGGTTGAAGAGCTTTGCAGAAAAACGACACCCACCAGCATATTGAGGTGTACGTAGACATCCTGTTACCAAACGTTCATACAGATATGTTTGTTCGAGCCCATGTACTTTCCTTGTGAGAAGGTAAATTGCCTGTGAGGCAATGGAAGCGGTGGCCAGAAAATGATAGTCTGTATCAGCAAGAACAGACCTCATATCGTCGAAAAATACAATGGAAATATGGGAGGTGTTGATTTGTTAGATCGTATCATTGCAGCAGTCAGGCAAATTGCAAAAACTAGGTAGTGGACAGTCCGCTTAAGCATTACACAAGCCAGAAATTGTCAATGATGACAAAACTCATCGTTGCAGATTTTCAGGCTGCAAAAGTGTAACAGCGGGAGTTTACTGCGAGGAATGTCATGTGCACTTGTATCTCGTGTGCCGGCCGCGGTGGCCGAGGGGACTGAGGCGCTCCAGTCACGGTCTGCACGGCCACTACGGTCGGGGGTTCGAATCCCCCCTCCGGCATGGATATTTGTGCCGTCCTAGTACGTAAGTAGTTTATAAGTAGTTTGTATGTTTAGGGACTGATGACGCCGTAGTTAAGTCCCATAAGCTGTACAAACATTTGAACATTTGTATCTTGTGAAGGAAAACCTGTTATAAAGTTTACCATGCAATCAGTACGTTTACATGCAACACATCTTCCGAAAGACAAAAACCGATTTTCGTAAACCGTCTTTCTCTGTCGTGTTTACATGGCACAGCATAAATCGGATTTCCTAATCCACCTAAGATGGTGGCTGAAAAACAGCTGATTCAGTCCCCGATTTAGTCAGCATAATCGCCATTTTTCTTTACTTAAATACACAGATTCATGCTCATTCTAATGTTAATAGTTTTATTTCACATTAGAAAATATCACTCTGTCCATATGTGTCGAAAATTCTTAACAAGAAAACACAATCTGACAAGCCAAGAACGTTTCAAAAACGGCTGCGTTTACATGGACACGAAAATCGATTGTGGAACTGGAAAACCGCTTTAGAGAAGCGGCTTTCCAGAATCGATTTTGGTGTGTTTACATGATCAACCAAAAGCGGAATTGGGAAATCAGTTTACGAAATCCGGTTTTGGGAGCCCATGTAAACGGGGTGAATGTAAACAACAAGTTCTATGTGTCACACATTTTATCAATGTAGAATTTGATTTTGTATGAAACATTATGTAACTGAATTATTTCATTGTTTTTGTTTCCTTTTCATTGCAAACTTAAAAAATATAAAATAATTGTTTTACATAAGTTAAATTTTATAATTTGTTTTCCCTCAGTGCCAGAAAAATCAGGTTCGAGGCTTCCGATTCTGACTTTCCGGATATACACCAATTTCAAACCACAGGTTTATTGATACCACGTATTCTTGGTATAAGGTAGTTCATAAGTTGTGTATAAGTTTAAGGACTGATGGCCCCGCAGTTAAGTTCCGTAACCTTAACAAACATTGAAAATTTTGAAGTAAAAGAACTTTTAAGATTTCTTTTTTCCTAATGCAATAACCTTTCCCCCTCTATATAACACACACACACACACACACACACACACGACATATGTATATCTTCCAGGCTCTAATATGAATAAATTCTTTGGTGAGCCCGCCACTGACATGAAGATGCCAAATCCATTCCGAAGTATTTAATAGATAGCCCTATAATGTATTAATCGTAATAGAAAATGCAAGTTCCAATGCGAACTGCAGTCTCTTGAAGGTAGATTTGTGGGATATAATGGGTATTCGTTGGGTGTACTCTGTTTCCTTCTGTTCCTTTCCTTGCAGCTCTATGGAAGTAAACTGCTTTCGCTTCCAGCCGGATGGAGCAATTTTCCATGGACGTTACTGTTTACGTGCTCATATCTCATGAACTACGTGTCGGAATGTGATACAATTTAGAAGCTACATTCAACTATATATGTGTATACTGTCTGTAAAATTTCCTGTCGCTACAATTTGTAGTATTCAATATAAATTGTAACGTCATACCGAGAGCCGTAGTTTTACTCCATAAACATCGGAAAAGTAGTAAGCGAGAAACGTTTTTTCCTTTCATCATTTTACTATGATTGCCAGCTAGGAAAAGTTTGATAAAGTTTTGAAATTATGTTTAAAGTTTGTTGCAAGTCGCTAAGTACAGTCATTCTAATACAGTGTCTTTCGAAAGTCTCGCCGCATTATAGGGCTTTTTTTGCGATTTCTATTGGTTATGACGTAATATATTTTGAACGATGTGCTGTATGTGATTCTTAACCATATAGAAATTGTTACCTCACGGTAAGGAATATATGTGTACCAAATTTGGTTGAAAGCGGTCTAATGGTTTAGGAGAAAATGAGCAGCATTGTCGCCAAATGCAGCAGTTTTTCGCGCATCTCATTGTTTATGACGTTATATGCAGTGAACTATATATCGTACTAGCTGACAACCCGGCGTTGCCCGGGTATTTATTTATTTGAACCTTGAGTTAGTACTTTTCCTATCCACTCCTCTCTCTCTCTCTCTCTCTCTCTCTCTCTCTCTCTCTCTCTCTCTCTCTCTCTCTCTCTCTCTCTGTCCATCTCCTTTTTTCTAAAAACACGTTACATTTTTAAGAGAAAATATGTAAGAAATCACAGGTAAAAATGCACTTGTTTCAAGAACTCAATCACGAAATTCAACAATAATGATAGTAATAATATCACAGATGGATCACTTGATGTAATGCGCGAAACGTCAAATCGATTTTTTTAAAGAGATGTATTAAAAGAAATTTCTTTTTTACAGCTTTATTTATTTATTCTTATATTTCCTTATTCGTATGCTTATCCTTACAGAGAAAGACCTGAAGACATTGTAGCACGCATAGACCAAAGATATGGTCTGTGGCATCACGTTTCAATGTACGTAACCTCCTTGCTATAGAGACGGAAACGTCATCGCTGGCCTTCAGTCAGAATTTTTTTAATAATTTAACGATTTTCGAGCACCATATCTTCCACCCCCTTATATCTGTCACCGTGGAACTACTATGGTGTACAACGGGAGACTTCGGACAACAATTACGTACAGACCAATCGTTTGCGTTGTATAGTTTTCGCTGCAGAGCGAAATATTAACACACTTACACACACGTAGAATTTTAAATACACCGATAACTTTGCATCACAACATACTCCACCCTTTTATCATTATCAACCCTCAAGCAACAATGCAACCAATAAAACCATTTTCAAAGAGTACATATAATTTTCAAAGAGTAATTATTGTTCCCGCATTTCGCGTTATATTCTTCAAATTAGTAATTATCTATCAGATCGCTATAAAACCGTGCCTGAAACTTTCCTCAGGTATAAATTAGTAACTGTACAAATATTTAAGTCTCTGCGTCTTGTCGATCGGACGTGATAAGCGTACACCGAACAGACATTCACATTTATAGATATAGTTGTGATTCTTACACTTACGGCGACCATTCTCATGGATTGAAGCTTACGTGTACAAAATTTCATAAAGATTGGATCAAAACTGTAGATTTGTATGCAAGACGTATACACATACGGACACTCTGCTTTATATATTAGATAGATGGGTAACAGATTTATCTGGTCGTGGATCTGAAGAGGTTAATATAGGCTACCGGTACAGTGACAGAAGATTAAGTTGGTGTAGCAACAGTGGCGTAGCTACCACAGGGCTAGGCGGGGCAGTGCCCCGGGGCCCTCGAGCTCCAGGGGCCCCTCGGCCTACGTGAGCGACGTTCGAAAAAAGTTATCGTACATCCTTGAACACTTTCATGTCCCCGAATTACTTCGGATAATCGAAGTTCTAGTGTATGTAATGATGATAATAATAATAATGAAGGTTTTCCGACTTTGAACTTTTTGAATCCTGACCAACAAACCTCAAAGAGCACGAAGTGAAATCCAAAAATTATTCGCACCCCAGAATATAAACATAACAAGGTCCTTTGCTTGTCCGCTAAGACGTGGACCCTGCCATCGTCAGCGTATTGTCGGTTGAATCTTTGCGAAATAACAGTGAACGGTGCTGAATTACTAGCACAGTGTTTGACAGTAGACAGTGTGACCACATTTGAATATGAAGTCTCTACAATGTATTATTACAGAACGGTATTATTATGGTAACTCAACACTTTGTGTAGTGAATTCTCCAAGGGTGTGCTCCATAATCATAGATCCCAATGCAGTGCTGTAATAAATTGCACTCTGAAATTCGTGCAAGAAGAAGAGAAAACATGATTACTTTGTCACAACAGTAAATTGTGCATTCAAGACACTACGCTGTACCCCACTGCCACTATAATAAGCGAAGATGTCAACTTAGTTATTTTACTTACTACTTTTTCCTGGACAGACATTAATATATACTTCATGAAGCCTGGTAGGGGCACGGCTCAAACCAAAGTACCACTACGGTCGGGGGCTCGAATCCCCCCTCGGGCATGGATATTTCTGCCGTCCTAGTTCGTAAGTAGTTCATAAGTAGTTTGTAAGTTTAGGCGCTGATGACCCCGTAGTTAAGTCCCATGGACTATACAAACATTTGAACATTTTTTTAAACCAAAGTATTCCATTAAACAAAATTCGGCAACTCTCTTCTCTGAAACCATCCTACACGAATATTTTCCTTCTTTGATTGGGCTATCAACGAAATTAGGCTTATCGGTACGGAGCAATGACCTCACAGCGAGAATTTTAGCGACAGTGAGTTGTCGGCACTGACAACAGTCCGCCTGCTGTCACCGCGGACTTGACTCTTCCCGGTTTGCTTCGCGGCAGGGGGCCATGTTTTCACGGTTAAGTAATACTTCTTCATTGTTTATTTTTTACTAGCTTATGCCTGCGACTTCATTCACCTAGTATGGAGCAACTTCGGAAACTATCCCAAGAGGCCGTTTATCTTCATGTCCTACCAGGTCCAAATCTATCCCTCTGCAAAATTTCATTTTAAATCCGCCCAGTAACTTTTGCGTGAAAGTATAACAAAACAAACCAACTTTCACAGTTATAATCATATTTGAGAGTACAATTAAATATTATCTGCTACGTGACACATAATAATTTACTTAGTAGTCTTTAGGTTTGCCTTATTATGTCTTCCCGTAGGCGGTAAGGAGCTGATGATGAAGTACATCTACATCTACATACATACTCCGCAATTCACCGTAAGGTGCGTGGCGGAGGGTACACTGTACCACTACTAGGCATTTCCTTTCCTATTCCACTCCCAAATTGAACGAGGAAAAAAAGAATGCCTATATGCCTCCGTACGAGCCCTAATTTCTCTTATCTTGTCTTTGTGATGTTTACGCGAAATGTAAGTAGGCGGCAGCAAGATCGTACTACACTCAGCTTCAAATTCCGGCCCTCTAAATTTACTTAACAGAAATTCACGAAAAGAACGTCGTCTTTCTTCCAGCGATCCCCAATTGAGTTGCCGGAGCATTTCCGTGACACTCGCGCATTGGTCGAACCTACCGGTAACAAATCTAGCTGCTCGCCTCTGAACCGCCTCTATGTCTTCCTTCAAACCGATCTGCTGCGGGTCCCAAATACTTGAGCAATACTCAAGACGTGGTCGTACAAGCGTTTTATACGCGATCTCCTTTACAGGTGAAGTACATCTTCCCAAAATTCTCCCAATAAACCGAAGTCTGCTGTCTGCCTTACTCACAACTGTCCTTACATGCTCGTTCCATTTCATATCGCTCTGCAATGTTACGCCTAGATATTTGAACGACGCGACCGCATCAAGATGCTCACTACTGATGCTGTATTCGAACATTATAGGACTGTTTTTTCTACTCATGCGCATCACCTTACATTTTTCTACATTAAGAGCTAGCTGCCATTCTTCGCACCAACTAGAAATTTTGTCTAAGTCAACCTGTATGCTATTACAGTCAGTTACAGACGACACCCTCCCATACACCACAGCATCATCAGCAAACAGCAGTAGTTTTGCATCTGTACAGTATTAGTGTAAAGAGGGCCCCAATGTCATTTTTGCCCCGGGGCCCTGGGTGACATAGCTACGCCACTGTGTAGCAGCCTCGGAGCATAAAACACGCCTGCATTTGCGCGAGTGTTTTCTGCAAGGTTGGCTCGACGGTAGCGAGAAGTCTGGGTGTCGGCGTGCGACAGCAAGTGACAGGCGACACCGCAGAAGAAACGTGCCCCGGGCTGTCTGGCCGGAGGAGGTAGCGTGGCCGTTCGGGGAACGCAGCGAGGCGGCAGGTGGCGACAACTGGCCACAGGTGTCGCTTCTCAGCCAGCACAGAGAGGCTGTACCAAGGAGGGCACAATATAGGGAGGCGCCCTTAAGGCTAGTTTACACGACGGCACTAGGTTGCGACACTCGTTTCACGAAATGTTGCGCGCAACTGGTTTCGTGTCTATCTGTAGACATGGCGCCAATACTAAACACTTCAGTTTCGTTGATACGTTGCTTGCAGTGGCCATTTTGAGCAGCAGCTGAATTGTATTTCACTGTAAGGTTTTAAAATTAAACGCCTTTTGCTACTGCGAATGGTTTTATTTTTATATTTTTAAATCACCCATACGCGTTTCGCCTTTCTCTCAAGGCATCATCAGTGGGTGTCCTGAAATATTTACATCTTTTTGTTTATACATATAGGTTAGGTCTCTTACATATCTAAAAACATTTCATTTTTGATTTAAAACAGTTCGTTTTTTGGAATAAAATGGTGTACTTGCAGCACTTGCTACTCCACTTCAGTCTTATTCTGGCAACCAGGTCGAAATGTTACACTGTTTTCTGAAACACATTGCAGTTCTCTGGTTCTGCTGTCACCTGCTGCCATACTGTGTCTAATGCTGTTTGTTTTGTAGTGTTGCCAACCTTAGCTTATTTTAAATTCAACTGTTTCATTGAGAATGTTTGAAGATATCTTTGTGTGTGTGGGTGGGTGTGTGGACCTTTGTGTGTGTGGGTGTGTGTCTGTAAGTTTTTTTTTTTTTTTCCTCTGTTTGAATTGAATATGTGTGTGTGTGTGTGTGTGTGTGTGTGTGGTGGGGGTTGTGTTTATGTGTTGGGATTTGTGTCTATCATATGGTCAATCAGTGAGAACAATGATTGATTGGTCAGGTTTATTTGGTCATTTAGTAGCATCTTTTTCTCAGTTTTTGTTTTATATATGTGATAATTTTCTTGTTATGTTAGGAGAAATAATGAAAAACATCTCCTAACATTACAAGAAAATTATCACATATATAAAACAAAAGCTGAGAAAAAGATGCTACTAAATGACCAAATAAACCTGACCAATCAATCATTGTTCTCACTGATTGACCATATGATAGACACAAATCCCAACACATAATCACAACCCCCCCACCACCATCACACACACGCACACACACACACGCACACACACACACACACACACACACATACTCAAACAGAGAGGAAAAAAAAATAACAACCCACCCACCCACCCACATACACACACACTCATGCGCGCACACACACACACACAAAGATACCTTCAACACATTTTCAATGAAACAGTTGAATTTAAAATAAGCTAAGGTTGGCAACACTACAAAACAAACAGCAGTAGACACAGTATGGCAGCAGGTGACAGCAGAACCAGAGAACTGCAATGTGTTTCAGAAAACAGTGTAACATTTCGACCTGGTTGCCAGAATAAGACTGAAGTGGAGTAGCAAGTGCTGCAAGTACACCACTTTATAACAAACAACGAACTGTTTTAAATCAAAAATGAAATGTTTTGTAGATATGTAAGAGACCTAACCTATATGTGTAAACAAAAAGATGTAAATATTTCAGGACACCCACTGATGATGCCTTGAGAGAAAGGCGAAACGCGTATGGGTGATTTAAAAATATAAAAATAAAACCATTCGCAGTAGCAAAAGGCGTTTAATTTTAAAACCTTACAGTGAAATACTTCAGTTTCGTTGTTTTGTGAGTGCCGGCCGCGGTGGCCGAGGGGACTGAGGCGCTCCAGTCACGGTCTGCACGGCCACTACGGTCGGGGGTTCGAATCCCCCCTCGAGCATGGATATTTGTGCCGTCTTTAGTCTTAGGTAGTTCATAAGTAGTTTGTAAGTTTAGGGACTGATGACCCCGTAGTTAAGTCCCATAACTTCTACAAACATTTGAACATTTCATTTGTTTTGTGAGTGCCGTAGTCGCCGTAGAATGAACGTTTTGGTATCTGTAAGAGTTGTGGCGGAGCTATTGCTTCTCTGTGTGAAGTCACTGCATAAGACTAAACATGAAAATAGGGTTACCAAACGTCGTCTTTTTCCCGGACACGTCCTGTTTTTGAGGCAAGAAAATGTGTCCGGCCGGAATTTATAAAATTCTACTAAATGTCCTCTTTTTTTGGGTTCCGAGAAAGAACATTTATTTTTGTGTCATTGGCGACAACGTGTTCATTCGCACTGCAGTTCCAAACTGTTCGCAACTATTACGCGCGCACACACAGTGAAATTGCCGTTCACAATTTCGCACTCCGCATGGGTCTGACAGTTGAAAACGGTTCGGAAGTTCTCTGTGAAGGAACCCGGTTGTCTATCCTGTATTCAACCAGTGCATTCTGTCTTCTGCATTACGTTCTATGGCGTTGCTTCTGATATACTTTGTGGTTTAGGTTGAAGCTGTATGGTGTGTTCGAGCCTTTTGCTTCAAAATAAATTACGAACTTAAATATAACATAATACCGAAGAGAAAGTCAGTGCTAAACATGTGCTCCTGAAGAATACAAATCAATCAAGAGAATGATCAAACGAATGCAAGAATTAATGATACTTTGTGCTCCGATCAGCTTTGTAATTTTATAAAATTGTTTAAAGATTATCAAAGGAAACAGACCATACCATCAACTGAAGTGTGGTGCGCATATTTAAATCAGTCATCTAGTGTTGTTAGTTATTCCTGAACTGCTGAAAATTGTAGACTTCTTTTTTTCTATAATTAGTCATAATGTCGACATAGAACCTGTGTTTTCTCTTGTGAACACACAGTGTACAAAACACTGGAATAGAATTAAAATATACTGTAATTATACTGTTTGTGTACAGTATAATTTCAAACATCTGAAATACCTTGTTAACCCTCCGTCGGGCGCAGTCGGCCTCACAGGCCAGCAAAACACTTTTTTGATTCCCGTGCTTAACAGTGGTGGCCCAGGGGCCCGCCTCTCCGTTTACTCGCGTAGCTTTGGGAACCTCACACAGTGCCGATCCGCAGGCTGCCATCGATTTCCACGCGGATCACGGGGAACTCCTTGGGCCTCACAGGCCGACTGCGCCCGATTACGTTATAGATTTTAAGGTGAGATTTTTCAAGATATTTTTATTTTATTACTTCTTTTCAATCAAAATAAGTCTGTCCTCTGTGATTTTCACCGTTACCTTCGGAAAAAAAGAAGACTTTGACGACCCTGGCCCTTCAGACTGAGTGCGCCTGATCGAGTTCTAATTTCAGTTTTCCTTTCTTTTCCTACGTTATCACATCCATATTTTCTGCTGAAATGACCAGAAAAGTATATTATGCCTCTAAGCTACTGATCTTGTGGAAATAATGCGTCTCCTCAAGGACGAAACTGCTGAAGATCCAGCCGCACTCGAAGATTTAGTCGATGAGAGAGACACCCACTCTCAGGATGAGGTAGGAGAAGGCAAGGAGGACTCAGCAACTGAACAGGAAATTTAGGGAACCGCTCGGGAATATGAAGAAGAGTAGAAAATATGTGAGGAGTTTTTATTTTGGAAACGATAAGACGACGAAGTAGTCTAAGTAGATACCTTCTGCTATTCATAGTGTGAAGAATCACATCATTATTACACGACATCCAGTGTAAAAGATATTGCTACAAATGACGCCACCAATTGCAAAACCTTGTGTCATCAACTTCTAACTGGACAATTTAGCCTGTGTATGCTATGAATATATGTGGAATGTCGATTCGGCTGCAAACTCGACTGAAAACATTTTTACCCCACAAGGAACGGGAAAGTTCTCCCACATTACCTCCCAAATGGCTAAAACGTCGACCATGCGTGGCTGAAACAAGAGTTAGAGGGATGAAGAATCACGAATGTTCAGCTTGTCATCAACCAATCTGCTTGAGCGACGTATGCGTTCTGTGCCATACCTGTGTTTCAGCTGTTGATTGGGGAGCTATAGCATCGGTTTTTGGCTGCAAATGTGGCGAGAAAAGATGATTCCATAACAGAATAGACTGCCTAATGTCCTTTCAAAATAACTTCATTACTTTTATTGATGTCTGTTCGACCAATTTTTAATGCTCTTTGTGGGAAATTGGTAATTTTGGTCACTTTAGTTTAAGGTGTATTGTGTTCAATAAATCCATTATTATGCTTTACGTTTGCTGTAATTCCTTCCTTTAGATCCTCTTCAAGACTAGCCAACACGCATTTTGAATTTGATTTAACATGGCGGAGCTAGTCCACAAAATATGTGGGTGGCCTCTCAGGCCGGGTGCGCCTGATTTTGTTTCATCTGGAGGTGCGCCCGACGGAGGGTTAAAAAAACAAAAAGCTCTTGAGAGAGATTTCGTCGTCCACCAAATATGGTTGGTTCAAAAGTGAATAAGACAAGAATCAGACATTTGAGAGTAGTTATGAGGAATAAACTGTCAAGGTTCATGATATTTCGTTTCCCAACAACCACACAGGGTTACTGTTTTAGTTTGTAGTAGTTTTACGTGGTTCATTAATATAGTTGTTAATAACGTTATGTTAAAGTGTCCTCTTTTTTATATGAACTGTCCTCTTTTTTCGTGATGAACATATGGTAATCCTACATAAAAAGAATAAAAAACCTGTTTGGGTTTGTGACTGGATTAAAAAAAGACGTCAGCTCGGTTGCTTAGCTTGCTGAAAAAAATTGTAATTGTAATTGAAGACCCTAGAAGCTAATTTAATCAACTTAGAAGGTCACCAGAGGAGTTTACGCTCCTTTTAAACAGAGTTAGTAATGCAATAAAGAAACAAGATGTTGTTATGCGTGAAGCATTGTTACCAGAACTGAAATTACAAATTGCATTGCGTTTCTTGTCAAGTAAATATTCGTCTCTAAAGTACCTGTACCGTATTCCCAAATCCACAATTGCCATTGTTAGTTTGTATAGGTGTTTGGAATTGAATACACTTTAGTCTGCAATTCACTAATCGTCAACCCATCAATATTTAATTCACGAATAATTGCTTCAAGACCACTAACACGCCGCTGCTTAAAATCGCACAGACACCAATGCATCGCATATATGTTCAAAAACCGAATTATTTCTTCCGTTCCCCCCTGTATATTGTATTTTGTTCTGTATTGGTTATAACCTAACCTAAAAACACGCGCAGTCAGTTTCGCCAAAATTGGAAGGTACCGAAACTGTTTAGTTTCGCCAACGAGTTGCGCGAATGCCTGCCGCGCATGCGCACTGGTCAGTAGCGCTGTTTCATGAAACCTAATCGTGTCGTGTAAACTAGGCCTTAGCCTCCAAATAATACAAAGCCTACTCACTAGGAGCGTACCTTCGCTGAGCAGTGTCGCCGCTGTAGTTCAAACCTCTTCCGCTGTTGGCGCCACAAGCCAACCTCATTCCGTGTAGATCCTTATGGAAGCCAAATATAAAATAAGACGTAAAATATGTCCGCATAGCACTGCGGTTAATTTTGATCACTGATGTCGAAAACAATTATTGACGTTCATGTTACTGTCTTTTTAACAATGATAACATCAATTACTTCTCGTCATTACCATGTACACAGATTTTTAGGCCTAATTGATTGAAATTGTTTTACGGGTTTTCCTAGAGAGCTTTTTTTCTAAGTCTTCTTTTATTTTCGCAAAATATTCCCTGCGTACCTGGTCTGACATATTTTTCATGAGTTTCGTTGAGTAGGGCCGCAGAAATATTTGCAATATTAATGTGCTCAGGAGCTCTGCACTGTAACGCGGGGTTACGACTAATATGGGGCAGTAGCATATTGGACAGTGCGAACAGTACCTTTGGCTTTTCTATGACTGCTTCCAGTGGCTCGTTAGTCACACTTTCTAGTCTTGCCAGGAACATGATGAATGTACATTTCGGTTATCGAAGACTATGTCGGTCTTTTCCTTTAATTAAGGCCGCCATTAATGACGGAGATTGTACACTGCTGACCTTGTTGACAGTCCTCAAAATGTATATTTTCTTCGACGACACGTATCTTTATTATGAGGCTGTGAAATATGGCTTTCTTGGAAGACTTCTTGCTTATATTCACCTTTTCTGTAGCAATTTTATCTTCCTTCCGTTTCACAGATTTTTGTCTCGGATCTTTCAATTTCTCTTCTCGATTGTTTCAGCTTAATTAGTTTGCTTGGTAGATACATTTCGAAAACACTAGGAACTGCATTAGGATTCAATTTCTTTACTCCGATGCGCATGGACGTTTGTGCTGTCTTTAGTATAAATTAGTTTATAAGTAATTTGTAAGTTTAGGGACTGATGGCCTCGCAGTTGAGTCCCATAAGCTTAACAAACATTTTAACAATTTCTTTACCTTCAGGCCGTATTTATAGTCTGCGATAAGAAAATGGTTACTACCACAGAATGCTAATTGGGCTGCCATAATTTATCCTTTGTATCGCTTACGTAAGAGTTAAAAATGATTTAGGCAACAATAAAATATACAATCACTGATATTTAGGAAATACTCATACTATGTCTACTTATTGGTTTTATCCATAATTTTCTCGTGGATTCATTGCTCGGAAATTCGTGACAACTAACTCCAGTAGCTTTATTTCGGGAGCCCTGATTGCAAAATGGTACACAAGAATATACCATTTTCCGCAACACACATAAAAGGTTTAGATTCTCATGTAAAAACAGTAAGTTACACTCTTTTAGGTTGCACAGTGAGTATTACAATGCATCTTAGCATAAGGCACTTCGGTCAAGTTGCGCGGGCGTGAGGTTGTTATGTGGCGCCTCTAGCGGCAGCTCTATTAACAAGAGCGGCGACGTACGTTTACTGCTAGTGACAAGGCTTTTATATTATTGGAGGCTAAGACTAGGCTTTACGCTGAAAAATGGAGCCTCCTTCCGCCATATTGCTGAGTCTTACACCCCGTTTACATGGGCTCCCAAATCCGGATTTCGTAAACCGATTTCCCAATTCCGCTTTTGGTTGGTCATGTAAACACTCCAAAATCGATTCTGGAAATCCACTTCTCTGAAGCGGTTTTCCAGTTCCATAATCGATTTACATGAGCCAGCTTATCAGATACACAGTGAAGGAAACACTTTCTCGAGCACATAAAACATATCTAACGCGTGAAAAGGTCCCTCCAAAATCTATATCTATAAATATGTACGTCTATCACGTCTGAACCACAAGACATAAAGACATAAAGAGCTAAAAATTTGTAGTTACTAATGTCTACCCGGGGAAGGCTATAGGCACGGTTCTATGGCGATCGGATAGCTATATTTATCTTTGTATATTAATGTGAATGTTCGGTGTACGCTTATCACGTCCGAACGACAAGACGCCGAGACCTCAATATTTCTAGTTATTAATTTATAGCTGAGGAAGGTTTTAGGCACAGTTTTATAGCTATCTCATAGATATTTAGTAATTTGAAGAATATAACGCGAAATGCGGATCAATAATTACTCTTTGAAAATTATATTTACTCATCTTGAAAAGCTCTTCAATCTCCGTGTTTGCTTACAAAATAAATTTGCTTTATAGGTGAGTTCCGCCTTGAGCAAACACAAATGTTTTTTTTGATTTCTCCCATACATGTTTCGCTGGCGTTGCATCATCATCTGTCGAGTTAAAAATGAAATGATTGTTACTTATTGTACATTATTTTGTCCATTATTGTAAAATTAAACCAAAACACACAAACGTCATATTTTTTCGTAAAAATCCTGATATTTACAAGCTAACCATTCACCCCATTAAATATACACGTTTTGGTTTGCAGCTGAGAATGTCAAAAAATCTGAAGTTTTGTGAGTTGAAGAACCACAAACATAACTACATGTGGTATTAAGGTAGGCCTAGTATACCTAGCCGGCCGCGGTGGCCGCGGGGACTGAGGCGCTCCAGTCACGGTCTGCACGGCCACTACGGTCGGGGGTTCGAATCCCCCCTCGGGCATGGATATTTGTGCCGTCCTTAGTATAAGGTAGTAGATAAGTAGTTTGTAAGTTTAGGGACTGATGACCCCGTAGTTAAGTCCCATAAGCTTAACAAACATTTGTATTTAGTATACCTATAAAATTAAGAAACGATTTATAGTAGTCTCACAATTGTTACTTTTTGTACATTAACAGTAAAAACTACAATCATTTCATTGTAAGTAGCGTTCTTGGCTTGTCAGATTGTTTTTTTCTTGTAACGAATTTTCGGCACATATGGACAGAATGACATTTACTACCGTGAAATAAAAGTATAAACATTAGAGTGAGCATGAATATGTGTATTTAAGTAAAGAGAAATAGCTATTGTGGTGACTAAATCAGGAACTGAATCAGCCATTTTAAGTGGAATAGGAAATAGGATTCAGGCTATAGCATGTAAACACGACAGCGAAAAACGGTTTACGAAAATCGTTTTTCGTCTTCCGGAAGATGTATTGCATGTAAACGTACTGTTAATACATTGGCCAAGGGGGGCACGATATACAACATGTTAAAAGCTTTAACCGTTAAAAATTAATGTGTATTTGTTAGTATTTATCAAAGAAAAATTTCACCGCAAAGATGTGGCGACGAGCTGCGACAGGCACATACAAAAGACACACACATACAACACATTCAGATATTGGCCATGGCCTTCTTCAGGAAATAGAGCACTCACGCACTCATACAGGCACACAACACAGTCGTACAATCACCTAATCATCTCCTCCCTCCCAGCTAATAAATGAGATATTGCATATTCTGCACTTACACATACACTAATCAGTATCGACTTTTGATAGCCACTCTTTATAATTTTCTTCCTGCAACCATTCTTCACGGAACGAACTTAGATATCGTCTCTTCATTTCACTGTTATTACTCACTAATTTGAGTTAATGTAAGCTTGTCTGTTCACACACGATCCGAGTATTCCAAAAATTGCCGGTAAACTGATAACAAACAATGAACGAACGAACACAAATAATAGACGTCGCCAGTTGACACTTTGCCGCAACAGTGTTTGCTTAATAATGCGCTAGCCGATTACTACCGACGCAACAATGAAACGTTTTCAGAGGAAGAATAGAAAAGTAGCGTTTGGTTGCAATAAGAAATTGGCATTTATATAAATTTATTCATAATTACTAGAGAGGCGCCGTCCGGGAATGGCCGAGCGCACTGAGGCGTCTTGCCACGGTGCGCGAGGCTGCTCCCCCCAGAGCTTCGAATCCCCCCCCCCCCCCCCCCCCCCGAGGGCATGGACATTGTGTTCGTCCTTAGTTTAAGTTACGTTAAGTTCGCTGTAGATCGTCGCTACATGAGCATACTACTTAAAAAGCGTCGAAAAAAAAAAATTTAAAAAGTGAAGATGAAGGTTACATTGAAGCCCGGAGATGAGAGTGATTGGCCCGTAGACCCGGAGAATTCATCCCAAACCCGGGCACTCCGGGCGGCGACCGGAGATCTGGCAAACCCTAGGTAAATCGTGTATTACATAGCTACTGCGGGATATATACACAATTGATAGTCAGGTCTGTATTGTTTGACTATTGCAGTGTACATGAAGCACGATGGTGAAAAGCTGCCCAGCATTTAAATATATAAATCTATTTAATAAAGAAATGAAAAATCGAATACTGTATTACCATTCATATTTTTCAAGAATACAAGTAGCCCTACTACTTGTGTTCAGATATAGTTATTCTTGCTTTACAGACTGTTGGTCAAGATAAGATTGAATGAAATAAATGACAGGCTTTTACAATACTGGTAGCTCTTAAAAAGGAGCTACTTCAGGCAGTACCGGTGGACAGGAAGTTCAAAAAGTTTCATTTTATGATTGTGTAAAATAATTATTGGGATCACGAGATTACTTGCCTCACTGCAGTTCGAATTTTTGTTTATGAAACAAAAATATTAGGCCGGCCGCGGTGGCCGAGGAGACTAAGGCGCTCCACTCACGGTCTGCACGGTCACTACGGTCGGGGGTTCGAATCCCCCCTCGGGCATGGATATTTGTGCCGTCCTAGTTCGTAAGTAGTTCATAAGTAGTTTGTAAGTTTAGGGACTGATGACCCCGTAGTTAAGTCCCATAGACTATACACACATTTGAACATTTGAAAAATATTAGCAACTTGCAACACAGAATTTAAAGGAAATCTGCTTTACGTATAACAACTGAAAGGGGTTTGCAGAACTGTATATAGTTCCATATATAAATGACACATAGCCACACTGGATGCACTTTGTGAAGTTGAACCCTGTGACAATAGTTAACTTTTGAGCAGTTCACTCTGCTATAAGGTATTTAGCTTACAGCATTAAAAGTGCTAATATTCTTGCTAGATACCGTAATGCTAATGTTAGATGCATTACGTAAGAAAATGTAATGGCGTACTTTGTGTTCTTAAAAGAATTTGGCAGTGGCTGGTAGCTATATTCACAGGGTAAGACGCTATTTTAGAGTTATGTATCTGATGGGATATTTCACTTTCACAATCGATTTTTACATTAGCTGTTTCAGGCAGCCCTGTTTCATTTTTTGATGCTATGAAATAACTAAATATTAGAAAATACAGCACTAAAGCAGAGACGTAAAGTGTGAAACTATTCCGAAATTATTGTTTGTACAAAAGTTTCACAATCGTATAATATACTGAGAAAGTGCCAAAAAATCGTGTCTGACGATAAATTCCGTTCATATGCTGCGCTTAGAACACTAAAAAGCTAGATGTTATAGTTCGGTTTCGTTAGGAAGAGGAAACGCTGTTGGCCAATTTCTACACCGTATGTGTAATAAATTTACACACAACCGATAGTTGCTTCATATTGAAGGAGTCTGTAGTTGTATATTTCAATTAGACATAGTTTTCGCGACTTAACTCAGACGAATACTCTCTCTAATCAAAAGAATGTTACGCACATTTAAAGTTCGCGCGGAAGTTTGCCACCCATAATGGCCGTCGAGACGCTCTTCAGTTTGCCTTTAGATGGTATGTAAATTATTGCATGCTTGCCAGGTTATTAATTCATTTGTGACAGCTGTGTTTGATATACACTCCAGCGATTCTCTATGGTTACCGTTTATTTATTACTGCGTATCGTGGGATCTTTGGTATGGTGGTGCCGCGGTGGAGTAGCCGAGCGGTCTAAAGCGTCTCGCTGCGGAGCGCGCGGTTGCGCGCCGTGGAGGATCGAGTCCTCCCTGGGGCATGGCTGTGTGTGTTGTCCTTATCTAGGTTTATCTAGGTTTAAGTAGTTTGTAAGCTACGGACTGATGACCACGCTGTTTGGTCCGATAGATTTACAAACATTTGAACATTTCATTTTTTGTGTGATCTTTGTCATGTTATGGTATTGCGACGTAGATTCTGTTTTAACTCGAAACTAAAATTTTAATAAAGTTGTCTATATAATGTTTGTGTTTTAGTTCTGTTTGTTCATTTAAAATTTTGCCAGAGCTTTCCTTCGAATGTGCATAAATTTCGATCTCTTCCAGAATGTTCATATGAAAACCTTTTGATGTTATGCGTAGGGTCTAATATTTTCATTGCGTTTTTGGTGAGATCGGTTTCATGATTTTCCGTTTTGAAGTGAATGCTGAAAGATTTGTGTTGGAATTTCTCGTATGTTCTTTGTATCGAATTTCGAAATTTCTGGCAGTTTGTCCCATATAAAGTTTCTGACAATCTTTGCAATTAATTTTGTATATGCCTGGTAATTGGTATATTGCTATTTTTGTCTTACAAGGAAACTACATGGGCTCGAACAAACATATCTGTATGAACGTTTGGTTACAGGATCTCTACGTACACCTCAATGTGCTGGTGGATGTCGTTTTTCTGCAAAGCTCTGCAACCATGCTCTAGATAGCACTGTAGATGTAATTGTAGACGCCATACGTACTGCAGATATCTTAACTATAACTTATGTAATAATCATCGTACATGTTCTTTAGCGAATTGTCATCAAAAGCCGTGATGATAGTTGCAACTTTAACGTTCTTCCCGAAAGACTGTTGGTATTCACTGCCACTGATTCCATCGCCTCTTTTCGCACTTACCGTAGAACTACCGCTTGCAATGACTTGTTCGTCATTATCATCCATATTATCTTTATTATGAGTTTCTAACAACAGTATCTAACTTATGTTCATATTTCTGTACCATAACAGATACGAGAAAGCATGCAAATGATTCATCTTCCACACTAATACCATCTTCACGAAGAAGGGTTCTTCGTAACTTCATCTCAACCAATCGCAATACATTAGCAGGATTGATTAGCAATCGCCGCCCCATCTGACGCTTCACCACACAAATAACGTCACAAAACGCAACTTGGGAGGCACACTGCACCGCCCCTACTGGCGAACCGACAGGTCAAAGTGCAATGCGGCATGGCACACGCAGAGGCCTCTAACGGACGACTGCAGAGTTTTGCAGATGTGGGAGTATCACTAGTGCAATAAGGGAGCTTCACATTATCTCTCATACGATTTTGGTGTATATGTGTTTGTTTGAGACCAGGTACTTTCCTTGTTAGCGGAATGGGTTAAGGTATTTATGTTTTGTGTAGTTCTGTAGGCAAATCTGACTGTAGTCTTTTTTAATAATGCGTTCAGCTCATCTGACTTTCGTCCTACATAAGTTTGTTGCGATCCAGTGACTGTTATCAGATTATGAAATCGGTGGGTTCAGGAGGGCAATACGGAACGCCGTGCTGGATCCCAACGGCCTCGTATCACTAGCAGTCGAGATGACAGCCATCTTATCCCTATGGCTGTAACGGACTGTGCAGCCACGTCTCGATCCCTGAGTCAACAGATGGGGACGTATGCAAGACAACAACCATCTGCACGAACAGTTCGGCGACGTTTGCAGCAGCATGGACTATCAGCTCGGAGACCATGGCTGCGGTTACCCTTGACGCTGCATCACAGACAGGAGCGCCTGCGATGGTGTACGCAACGACGAACCATGGTGCACGAATGGCAACACTTCATTTTTTCGGATTAATCCAGGTTCTGTTTACAGCATCATGATGGTCGCATCCGTGTTTGGCGACATCGCGGTGAATGCACAATGAAAGCGTGTATTCGTCATCCGGCGTGATGGTATGGGGTGCCATTGGTTACACGTCTCGGTCACCTTAAAACGTTTCCACCTTACAGTGTTCTGTTCACCGACTCAGTGATTGTGGTCTTCACGTATTAAATCTACACAGTATCAAAGTTAAGGACAGTTACCTTGATATATCGTAGATGTAGAATATTCTTAAAACACAGCATCTACATAACCTGCTTACAGGAATCCCTGGAATTCATTCAGAATACGTGCAGCTAGAGAAATGTTCTCTATTTTATGTGTGCGTCAAAATTAAGGCAAGAACTCAGAGCAAACGCCAGGTATCTGAAAAGCTGTTTAATTTCATCACTTTTACCCTATAATGCATAACAACAAAATGTACATCGGTGCCCAAACCGGCATAGTGGCGGCTTGAAAAATCTGTTACAAGACTGCCTTTTCGATCTTTGTGTGGCCTCAAATTCAAATGTATGTATAGTCTATGGGACTTAACTACGGGGTCATCAGTCCCTAAACGTACAAACTACTTATGAACTTCTTACGAACTAGGACGGCACAAATATCCACGCCCGAGGGGGGATTCTAACCCCCGACCGTAGTGGCCTGTGTGGCCTCCTTTTATAGTTTGGCCTACAATGCCACACATTGTTACAACTATTAGAGATATGTAAAACAATTAGTTTGGCCATGTTATGGCAAGATAATAGCAGCTTTACATTCAAAATTAAGGTGATTATCAATTTACATCGATTCATAATAATCCTGCTTTCATATATTGGGCTGCGGATGTGAAATATGCTCAACTATAAAATACCGTGGAGCAAATATTCCTAATGTGAGGGGTCCATGTCAGTTTCTCATATAGGGTAAACCCTAGATATTTCACTATCCCCTTCACAGGTAGCGCTTCATTGAAAAGCTTTAGATTCCAACTTGAATGTTGTATATGCTTCTTTGTGAATGGTAAAACAGTCTTCTTAGGACTAGCCCCCAGATCCTGTTTTCTGCACCAGTCTTGAACAATGTCCAACGCACTTTGTGCCATATTCTTTACTTTGTCAGCAAATTTGCCAAGTATTACTATGACAAGATCATCTGCGTATCCTTGGCAAAAGTACTGCCTAGAGTTTAATTCTCCAATGAGATCATTCACCACTAGATTCCACAATAAAGGGGAAAGAACTACTCCTTGCGAGCAACCCCTAGTGGTGTTGATTACCATTTTTTCATTCATCATGGTAGCTTCTACCTTTCTTCCACTGTGCATGACCCTAGTCCATCTACATATAGTGGTCCCTAGGTCATGCACCTCTGCTGCCCTAACCATGGAATCGAAGATACAGAGGGCTATTTCCTGAAAGTGTAGTGCTTTCTCCACCTTCCCAACGAGTTGGTGGAGAGCTGTCTCACATGATTTACCTGGCTGATATGCATGTTGGTTTGAATGTAGAGGAGCCCTACTTAACCACCTTTCTCCAACATGCACATTAACCAGCTTTTCCAATGTCTTAAGAATGAAGGAGGACAGGCTGATAGGTCTCAAATCCTTGGCCTTGGTATGACCAATTCTCCCTGGTTTAGGAATGAAGACAACCTTCACTGCCCTCCAGGCATTGGGAATGATTCCTGCTGCTAGGCTAACCCTGAATAACTTGCATAGGAATCTAATAAAATTTTCTCCCGCTTGTTGCAGGAGAGCTGGGAAGATTCCATCGGGCCAGGCGACTTGAACGGTTGAAATCTTCCCACCGCCCATCGGACCTTACTGAGATCGACACACTCCTTGGCCAAATCCCAGTCCTCTTTGCGAATACCTGAGAACCGTTGTCTCTCAGGAATCGCATTCTGGTCTGAGTTATCCCCCCGAGGATATTGAGGAAAGTGAGTCTTGAGGAGCAGTTCCAGCATTTCATATACTGTCTTTGTATACTCCCCATCCTCCTTCCTCAATGTTCCTCCTGGATTAGTTGGTACCCTAGTGAGGATTTTATGAAGTCTCGCTTGAGCAGCCGTGCCCTCCACTTCCTCAGAGAATACCTTGCAGAATGCCTCCTTGGCCTGTCTGATGACAAGGGCATCACGATATTTTGCCCATTGTCCTTTGCGCCTCGCAAGGTTAAAGAGTCTTCGTACCTGTTTCCTTTGCATTTCCAGGTTATTATTCCACCAAGGCACACTCCTATTTGTGCACTTCTTGGTGACTGAGCAGTTTTCCTGGTATGAGATCACTATAGCAGAGGTTACGGCCTCTGCTACTTCCTCAAACTCTGCTGGATTCCTTATAGAAGTTTTAATTTCCGATAGGCTGAAGTCCAGGTCTTTCCTATGTGTCTCCCAGTCCGTTTTCCTGGGGTTCCTATAGGCCATGGTCTGTCTGGTTCCCATTTCAACCTTGAATTTAATATACATGTGATCTGATGAGGATGGCTCCAGGACCACATGCCACTGTTTGACGTAACTTCCCATCATCATGGAACCAAAAGTTATGTCAATTACTTCTTCCCTTCTACTATTCCTGATCGTAGGTTCATGACCCCTATTCAGGATCTCCAATTTGTTAGATAGGACAAATTCAAGAAGGTGCTCACCTCTACTGTTGGTGTCCTTGCTGTCCCACGATAGATTGTGGGCATTGGCATCACATCCCACTACCAGTTCGTCACCTTGCCGATGGCAGGCTTCTGTCAGTCTCCTCACTTCCAAAGGAGGAGGAGAGCTGTCTTCATAAGGAAGGTATGCTGAGGCCAAAACAATTTCCCTCGTGATACCTTCCTCACGTTGCTGCATCCTGATGGTCACCAGGTGCCTGGAACAAAATCCATCATTGGTATGAAAGGTATTCCATTTCTAACATAAATGCATGTTCTGGAGTTTTTTAGATTTCTGTCATAAATCATCTTACCTCCAGTACCACCGAGGCCCGATACACCCCCTTTGTATAAATAGGGTTCTTGTATCAGGTCCACGTCCACCTCCTGTCTCCCCAGGCGACGGCTCAGGGCAGCAGTGGCCCCTTTACTGTGCTGCAGGTTTATCTGCAGCACTTCCAGTCCCCATCTTGTTGCCATTATTGCCTTTAAGGTCTTTCATTACCATGACGCCGACCTGCGAGAACCCTAAAAACAGTTTCAGGCCTTGCTCTCGCAATGCCTTCAGGGACTTCTCTCCGCCCTCCACCACCAGGGCTCGTTCTTCCGGAACGACCTTTTGGTTAATTACCCTCCAATCCTCTGTCGAGACTTTTGGGTTCTGGACCCTTATTTTCTCCAACAGAGTCTTGGTACCCATATTGATACCTTTGCGGTCTTCAGGAGTTTGGCTGCCTTGACCAGCAGCTTCGCATCCTCCCACAGGGATATCGTGGGCACATTGTACTTAAGCCATTCTGCTGAGTGCTCCCCCTCGCCGACAAAAATGAGGGCACCGCGATCTAGATAGACCCTCCTGAATTTGGGTCCTGGACCAGGGTCCCCCCTAATCTCTTCAAAGAGGGCCATCTGCACGAGCTCCTTCCGCTGCGAGGTGATGCTCACCAGTGGGTATCCGTTTTGGACAACTACCATTCGAAAGACCGAGACTGCAGTACTATAGGTTTGTTTCCCTATTTCCTGCCTTAACCTTTCAGGATCATGCCTGTCCAGAGAGGAGGGGTCTTAGATTCCTCCCTAACCCTCTTGCCACCTGTCTTTGACGTCGAGGAGGTCTGTGTATCCCCTTTGACCTGAGACAGTTTCTTTTTGGGGGTCTTGGGCTCAAGCCCTTTTGATTCCCTCCACTTATGTTTAGAAAGCCATTCTTTTCCTTCCTTTTGTTTCTGTTCCTTGAGAAGTTTCCTCCTCTGAGACCCAGACAAGGCCCTAATTATAATCTGGTCCAATTACTCTGTTACAGTTCCCACTATTTGCTCAGGTCTAGTCCCTGATTCAGAAGTAGGAGTGCACTCCATCGGTCCTGATCCCAATGTCTGAGTATCTGAGGTCTCAGATTGCCCCTCGGATTCTTTTAAAATAATTTCTTTCTCCGTGTTCATCTTAGTCCCACGAGATTTGGGGATTTATATGGTCCACACCACGATAACCCCGCGCGGTGCAAGGCTACTTACTCAGGGAGGTCGCCCGGTATCCCTGAGGCCCCGTTCGAGACACATCCACCCATGTGCCACGCACCCCTGAGCACGCATCGCATCACATCTTGGGTTGGGAAGGGAAATGGGAAAGGACTGGGACAGGATAAGGAAGACGGGACGTTGTGGGACACCCTTAGTCTCATCCATCAGCTGAGGTCTTTCCGGCAGTAGGTTCTCTACCTTCGGTATAGCCCTCAGCTTCCCACGGATGTTCAAGCCTCTCCACCCGCACAGACAGTGCTTCGTCAAGGTGGTGTTCCCTGGAGAGGATAAACATCTTACAGCTTTCACAATAAACATACCGTTTATTGCATTCCTCTATCGATCTTTGTTTTCTAGATATTTAATTTTGAAATCAGGGAGTCCTTTTCTGGTCATCCTGTATTTGTCCGATGAATACCCGTTTATATATCAGTTTTTCTTGGTGTAGCAATTTTAATGGCCAGTAGTATATTTTTAAATTATTAATAATAATAAAGCAGTGGCGGCTGGTGATAATGTGCTAATGTGCTGCAGCACACTGTAAATATATTACTAAAATTATGCCATTTCTCTTCGAAAGCAAGCGAGAAATCGTTGTTAAAATTACATCCTTTCTCTTGGAATGCGATCCAGATATCACAATAAAATTATGCCAATTTCCTTATAATACGTATTACAATGTTAGTAATAAGTATAAAAATGCTTTTTGGAGCGCTCTCGCCGCGATAGCTGGAAACCAGCTCCGTGTGCTGAAGTGGGATTCAGCCGCGCTGGTACGTGCGCAGAGAGGCGGCGCAGTCGTCTGTTCGCTAGTGCGCATGCGCAGACGTGACGTCAGGCTTGGCGGCTCGTGTGTGCTGAGACCGACTGCAGCACCAGACCAATATTTCTCTCCGCGCTGCGTGTGACGGCTGCGGAAGAATAGTATATGACGAATACTGCGGCATGCAGAGTCAAATAGCGCGCTGGCTCAGGCGTCTTGCGCGTTGTCTCTCAACCCTACTTGTGTGAGTCTCGTATCCAAATACCTCTGAGTCCCATTTTTTAATTTCTGTAAATAAAACTTCAAACATAAAGAACATTAGTAATGTAGAGCTAACATGCGAGTGAAACTGCGCTTTTCAGACAAGCAGTTTCATTGGTCGCTTGTGTAGAACGCAGATGACGTGGTGGGGATACTGCTAAGTTCCGTTATTTCCATTGTCAGTCACGCTTTTTCAAATGTTCAAATAAAAAATGTTCAAATGTTTGTTAAGCTTATGGGACTTAACTAGGGGGTCATCAGTCCCTAAACTTACAAACTACTTATCAACTACCTTATACTAAGGACGGCACAAATATCCATGCCCGAGGGGGGATTCGAACCCCCGACCGTAGTGGCCGTGCAGACCGTGACTAGAGTGCCTCATTCCCCTCGGCCACCGCGGCCGGCTCATGCTTTTTATTTTAGTATATTTTGTTTCCGGTTTATTTTTGTAATATTGTAGCACACTGGTCAAATTTTGTACGAGCCGCCACTGAATAAAAGGTTAAAGATCGGCGGTCTAGTCGTCAAGTTACCAAGACAAGGAGCAGCTTTCGGGGCAGACCCCCTGCCTGGACTAAGTAAGAACCGCGGTCGGACAGAGCGCGTCTGCTGCGCCGACGCAGCCGTCATAAAACAGCCTACGCACGCGCGCACGCTCGCAGTATTTCAAACGCACGCACCTGCCCCGATCGCCTCAGAGCCCAGACTTTCTTCCTCTCGCCTGCCCCTCCCCTACTGCCCCCTCCCCTTCCTACCTCCCCCCTCCCCTGCCCCTCTAGACGGATGCAGTCGGTCCGCCAAACTTCCGCCACCCCCTCTCCCCCCCTCCAGACGCACCTGGCGGCGGCACTTCTGGGAAGCGGAAAAAAATAATTTACTGCTCTCTTCTGCTCCCCCTCGGCCAGTCTGCCTGCTCCCCCCACCCTAGCATCGCTCCCCCCACCACCCATACCATACGCCTTACACTGCAGACGCCCTGCGTGAGCCTTCCGATGCAGATCGCACATTTGTTTCCTGGGCAGAGCGCGGCAAGCGATTATGTATCTCAAATTTTTCCTAGCCAGTGCCAGGCTCTCGCTGTTTTTTTCCCCTTACAGACTGCCTGGCTCCTTGCTTTACACCGCCGACAGACGAGAAAAAGAACATGGAGACGCGCTAGCTTCTCAGTTTATCCACTTTCACTATTCCGTATTACATTGTCACTACAACGTTCAAGAAAGGTAGCAGGAGTGACCTGCAAAAGTAAAGGCCAATATTAGTGACGGCGGTTTGCAGCAGGATTTTGGGACGGATACTTTCCTCAAACGTTATGAACTACCTCGAGAAACTTCTTCAAGCCATACCAAGCATAAAAATTAACCATCTCATCAATGAAATGCTTCCAAGTAATTGTGGACAACAACATCAGCTCGCCAATGAAGCTGAACAGTGGGCTGCCACAAGGATTTGTGCTTGCCCCTCTCCTGTTCAGCCTATACATATCAGATATGCCCGAAACCAAATCAAGGAAGTTTGGGTATACCGATGACTGGGCCCTTGCAACGAGGCATAAAGATCTAGAAACTACAGAGTCCATACTGCCCAACGATCTATCAACAATTGGTGAATATTTCCGAAAATGGAGGCTGCAGCCAAGTGCCACTAAGACAGAAGTATCAACGTTTCACCTAAGCAACAAGCTGGCCAACAAAGAGCTCACGGTTCATTTTGAAGGAAAGGTGCTGAGATATAACAGAAACCCTAAATATCTAGGGGTAACACTTGATAGAACGCTCAGTTACAAGCAACACCTAGCAAAAACAGCTGCCAAAATTAAAACCCGGAACATCATCCTCCAAAAACTCTGTGGCACTTCTTGGGGATCATCTGCATCCACTCTCCGTACTTCAGCTCTGGGTCTTGTATACCCAATTGCGGAATATTGCTCCCCAGCTTGGTTTAAACAGCTCACACACTAAAATTCTGGACGCTCAGCTCAGTCATACCATGCGTCTTATAACTGGCACAATTAGGCCCACACCGACTTTCTGGCTTCCCATACTTAGCCACATACAACCTCCATCTTTACGGCGGAAAAATGCACTAGTATCTGAGTACAAAAAGCTGCAAAAGAATCCCCAGATTCCTGTGCACGAAGACATACAAAGCATAAGAAAAGCAAGGCTTCACTCTCGTCATCCACCCCTTGAGACTGCAAGAACTTTAGTTCCCAACAGCTTTAATACCGATAACTGCTGGAGACAAACATGGCAGATTAATGCAACACCAGAACAACTGAAGATGCCGTGCATATCAACCGAGCCACCTGGCTTTGATTTACCGCGCAAAGATTGATCAGCACTGAAGAGAATAAGAACCAACACTGGAAGGTGTGCAGACCTTCTGGACAAGTGGAAGAAAGTAGGGTCTCCAAGCTGTGGCTGTGGCGCTGAAAAGCAGACTGTCTACCGTGTGGTTCAAGAATGTCCGCTGAGAGCTTTCGCTGGCGACCAGAGTTCCTGATGGTTACGGAGGGATCACTGGACTATATTCATGGACTTGAAATTATAGTTTGTTACATGTGTAATATTATATGTATCTCTGTTATTAAAACATCAAATAACTGAAAATTTTGTGATGTTGCCATACGCTAAATAACCTCGAGAACGACCTATTGTCCCATGTTTTGATGTCTGTAAGAATTTCGGCGGAGCTATTACTTCTCTGTGTGAAGTCACTTCATACAGGGTGCCCAGAAAAGGGCTCCCTGATGTCAAAATTAAATATCTCAAAAACAAAGATCGATAGAGGAATGCAGTAAACGGTATGTTTCTTGTGAAAGCTGTAAGAAGTTTATACAGCAGTTTGAAATAATAGTTACAAAAGCTGCTAACAGATGGCGCTGTACGCTGTACAGCTCATATCAGCATACATAAGTGAAATAATCGCATGAAAACACTCTTAGCAAACAGTCACATCACAATGTTTTCAAAATGTTCACCATTGCCACTACAGAGGTGGCGCAAACGGAGAATGAAATTCGCCATCACATTTCGTAGTGCCTCAACCGAAATGGATTAACATGCCACAGAAATCGCCGATTCAAGCTCGTCCAGCGTGGCGGGATGCTTCGGGTAGACCATGTCTTTCACTGTGCCCCACAAAAAAAAGTCACAGGGAGTCAAATCCGGCGAATATGGAGGCCAATCCGTGCCTGCAGCAGTAAATGTGGGATACTGCAAAGCAATGACTCGATTCCCGAAGTATTCCTCAAGAAAGCGAAACACTTGTTCGGTCCGATGTGGTCGGGCTCCATCTTGCATAAATCATTCAGTACCTGGTCGATCCTCTAACGCTTGCTGTGTGGCGACAAATTGTTCCAAAATTGCAACGTAACGTGCACCAGTGACCGTTTCTCGGATGAAAAAAGGGCCAATAATGCCTCTGCTGCATACTGCAGCCCACACAGTAACTTTAGGAGAATACAGTGGTGTCGCTTCACACCAATATGGCTTTTCGGAATCCCGAAATCGCAAGTTCTGCTTATTCACGTATCCATTCAGGTGGAAGTGTGCTTCCAAATCTTTCACTATCAATCATTGTGAGCATCAGATTAGCAAAGGCAACTCTTTGTTGCACAGCTCGTACGGGTATGGCCTGGTGCGTTTGAATTTTGAATGGAAACATGTGTAGGCTCTTTCTCAGTATTTTCTGCGTGCTGGAACGCTTCAAACCAGTCTCAGATGCAATTCTACGGACGGATGACATTGGATATGGCTGAATAATTCCAGAAACTGTGGCGATATTTTCAGGCGTAACTGCGGTTTGCTTGCGGCCAACATGCCCCACCAGATCATCAGTTACGCTGCCTGTTCGTTGAAATTTTGCGAAGAGCGTACGAATGGTTTTCGCATCGGGTCCTTTTGGAACATTAAATCGTGCTTGAAAACTTGGCCTTGTTGCCGTAGGACTCTCTTCTAATCTGTGGTATTGTAGCACCATAAAAACGCGTTGTTCAATGGATGCATGGTTTTAATCTTTTCCTTCGGTACGCTAACCTCCTTTCACGTTTCAATAGTGGAACTGATCGCTCTGGGCTTCGGATCACTATTTATACTAGGCATTATGTATGGCGGTTACAGTGCCATCTGTTAGCAGTTATGTAATTATTCTTTGAAACAGCTGTATAAACTTCTTACAGCTTTCAGAATAGACATGCCGTTTACTGCATTTCTCTATCGATCTTTGTTTTTCAGATATTTAAATTTGAAATCAGGGAGTTCTTTTCTCGACACCCTGTAGTTTAAGTAGTTTGCAAGTCTAGAGACTGCCGACCGACTTAGTTTGGTGCTATAAAATTACAAACATTTTTTGAGTGAATCCCTGGAAAAAGGTCGTCGTGAAAAATGTAAATAAATAAATAATATGAAAACTGTTTTTAAATACTCGTTCTTCTACGAGATCATTTTATATGCACATACAAAGTATTTTTATCGCATGAGAAACGTTTTACGTCACGGAGACAGCACGTATACGAGTCGTAGCGCGGCCGCTTAATATAGGCGGCAGTGTCCGCAGCGTTGCAATGCGCATGCGCGGCTGAGGTTCAGATTCTCTGCTGAACCCCCTGGAGGCAGCATATGGGCAGCAGGGAGGGGCGAGGAGAAACGACGCTTCTAACACTGGCGTTGGAGCTGGTAGAGACGCCAGCTCCTGGCTATTCGAGCTCTGGCGGTTACGCACGAATGCTCCCGAAGCAGAGGCCATGGAGCTACTGCGCACCTCGCCTTGCACATGCGTAAATCCTCCATTAACCCTCCGTCGGGCGCACCTCCAGATGAAACAAAATCAGGCGCACCCGGCCTGAGAGGCCACCCACATATTTTGTGGACTAGCTCCGCCATGTTAAATCAAATTCAAAATGCGTGTTGGCTAGTCTTGAAGAGGATCTAAAGGAAGGAATTACAGCAAACGTAAAGCATAATAATGGATTTATTGAACACAATACACCTTAAACTAAAGTAACCAAAATTACCAATTTCCCACACAGAGCATTAAAAAATTGGTCGACCAGACATCCATAAAAGTAATGAAGTTGTTTTTAAAGGACATTAGGCAGTGTATTCTGACATGGAATAATCTTTTCTCGCCACATTAGCAGCCAAAAACCGATGCTATAGCTCCCAAATCAACAGCTGAAACACAGGTATGGCACAGAACGTATACGTCGCTCAAGCAGATTGGTTGATGACAAGCTGAACATTCGTGATTCTTCATCCTCCTAACTCTTGTTTCAGCCACGCATGGTCGACGTTTTAGCCATTTGGGAGATAATGTGGGAGAACTTTCCCGTTCCTTGTGGGGTAAAAATGTTTTCAGTCGACTTTGCAGCCGAATCGACATTCCACATATATTCATAGCATACACAGGCTAAATTGTCCAGTTAGAAGTTGATGACACAAGGTTTTGCAATTGGTGGCGTCATTTGTAGCAATATCTTTTACACTGGATGTTGTGTAATAATGATGTGACTCTTCACACTATGAATAGTAGAAGGTGTCTACTTAGACTACTTCGTCGTCTTATCGTTTCCAAAATAAAAACCCCTCACATATTTTCTTCTCTTCTTCATATTCCTGAGCTATTCCCTAAACTTCCGGTTCAGTTGCTGAGACCTCCTTGCCTTCTCCTACCTCATCCTGAGAGTGGGTGTCTCTCTCATCGACTAAATCTTCGAGCGCGGCTGGATCTTCAGCAGTTTCGTCCTCGAGGAGGCGCATTATTTCCACAAGATCATTGGCTTAGAGGCATAATATACTTTTCTGGACATTTCAGCAGAAAATATGGATGTGATAACGTAGGAAAAGAAAGGAAAACTGAAATTAGAAGCCGGCCGCGGTGGCCGAGGAGACTGAGGCGCTCCAGTCACGGTCTGCACGGCCACTACGGTCGGGGGTTCGAATCCCCCTCGGGCATGGATATTTGTGCCGTCCTAGTTCGTAAGCAATTTGTAAGTTTGGGGACTGATGACCCCGTAGTTACGTCCCATATACTATACAAACATTTGAAATATCTTGAAAAATCTCAGCTTAAAAACTATAACGTAATCGGGCGCAGACGGCCTGTGAGGCCCAAGGAGTTGCCCGTGATCCGCGTGGAAATCGACGGCAGCCTGCGGATCGGCACTGTGTGAGGTTCCCAAAGCTACGCGAGTAAACGGAGAGGCGGGCCGCTGGGCCACCACTGTTAAGCACGGGGATCAGAAAAGTGTTTTGCTGGCCTGTGAGGCCGACTGCGCCCGACGGAGGGTTAAGGCAACATGCGCGCTACATATTTGCTTTTGGCGCATTGAAGATTCGTCAAAAACATGTCATATTTGGTAAATTATCGTACAACTATAAATTAAAGACGCACCAACAGTAAAAGCCTTCAGAAGATATGGCGCTGAATAATAATAAAGTCATGACTCTCCACCTAGCAAGAATAGCCGTGTGATTAGCGGCACTGTGTTGCGCTGTCGAATGACTGGGTTCGAGATCGACTGCAAGCAAGTTTTTTAAACCCAGTCTTCTTTCTAACAGATACGGTTACAACAATGACTTCTGTTTTGTTACTTGCCGCACATACTTTCTACGTTTTTGAAAATGTGTCGCGATTTTGAGGGTAGATGATATTTATACTCTTCATTGTAACAAATATTGAACTATATACATGTGGCGTCTGTTCCGAAAGAATAGACGTCACTTCTGACCCTGCAGCTGTTATTATTTAATATTCATAGAATATATGACTTCAAATGCGATTGGGCAAAGCTGAAAATGTGTACCCAGCCGGGATTCGAACCCGGGTCTCCTGCTTTCTAGGAATTCTATGAATATTAAATAATAACAGCTGCAGGGTCAGAAGTGACGTCTATTCTTTCGGAACAGACGCCACATGTATATATATAATATGCCGATGACGGTCAATGATCCTATCGTTAGTGGGGAGGGGTGGGCAAGTTTGAAGTCCTTACTCTTACGGGAATTAGTTCCATAGCTACGAGTTTGAGTACTGTGGGCAGGGCGAAGCTGGGAATTTGTATCTGACGGGAGGCGTGCTTAGGTAGTCCTTGCAGGTGCGGTGATCACTGTGTCCCCAGTGGTGTAGGGGTCAGCGCAACTGCCTAGAAAGCAGGAGACCCGGGTTCGAATCCCGGCTGGGTACACATTTTCAGCTTTGCCCAATCGCAGTTGCAGTCATATATTCTATGAACATTAAATATTTAACTGTTTGGAAAGAGGTAGCCTTTGCGCTTTCGCAAGGTCACGTGACCCCGAAGGTAGCTTGTTTCTTCATCGTAACAGATTCATTTTGTTACAGTAACTTAATAGTGTAATCAGTTAGTTACAGTGTTTTAGTGTTAATGTGCATATTCATATGTTCTTGCTGAATATTATCAAAGGAAAATGAACGAAGTTCAGTATCTTTTAGAAACAAATTACTCAGCTTTAAGCTTTGAAGAGAAATGTAAAAGAAAGAAACTTCGTAGGCGAGTGCCTGAGCTAGGGTTGAAGCAAGCGCAGACAAGCTGCGGTAAGACAGTCTGCAGATCTTCTAACGAAAATATATCTAAAGCCCTGTCTATACGAGACGTGCAACACGCACAAGGAAGTCTTCGTCAGCTGCAGCGCCCCTTGCGATAGACCGCCGAACTACAGAGAAGCGTTCAAACGGTACGCAAGAGCGGAGTCGCCTGCTTCAGGCGTCTACTTCGTTTGTTGTCAACTTACAGCAAATGAATCGTCGTGTTAACATCACTTTTCGAAACTGTACGATATATTGTGATGATTAAAACATTTACTTATGATATAGACTGTCACTGTGTAACTGTATTTGTTTTCGTGCAGTTCATGCATAACTACGTCGCTCACATGTGTTAACGTCCTCATTATAAAATGCGATTACAAACTTCCAGCCCCTGCAGTTTGAGGCGCCTATGTGTATGATGAACAAGCTCACGTGTCTGTACATAGACCTTCCACTCTGATCAAGCTTCAAGTAATGGTCACCAAAAACAAATATTTCATCTGTTAACTACAGCATGTTTCAGGAAAAATAGCAAGCCGGCCGCGGTGGCCGAGGTGACTGAGGCGCTCCAGTCACGGTCAGCACGGCCACTACGGTCGGGGGTTCGAATCTCCCCTCGGGCATGGATATTTGTGCCGTCCTAGTTTGTAAGTAGTTCATAAGTAGTTTGTAAGTTTAGGGACTGATGACCCCGTAGTTAAGTCCCATAAGCTTAACAAACATTTGAACATTTGAAAAATAGCAACTATTTTAGAAGATGGTAATAAAGACGATTTGCAGTTAAAATTTTATATAACGCGTGTCCAATTTTTATTGGGTACAGAGATACAGCTCATGGTATGTACAACGAACTGATTTGGATATTTTGACTGCTTCTTTCGTCGGTTCTTGGTAGATCGCCATATTGACTTTTATTTAAATAACCGGTTTTCGACGTAGTTTAAAGTCTGAATATGTCATAGTAAGCCGAAAACCGGGAAACTAAGTAGAAATGAACGTGTGGAACATACACAAAATTCTACTTTTAAGTAAGTCTGATGTTGTACTATACCAAGAACCGACGGATAAATCAGTGAAAATTTCTTGATTTACATTTGCTCTACATTTGTTTGGATTTCATTTTAACAGCTATATTTCTGTATTCAATAAAAATTGTAGACATGTTATATTAAATTTTTAACGCAATTCGTCTATAGTGTCACCTCCTAAAATACGAGGCGCGTCCAGAAAGTAAGTTCCGTTTGGTAATAAAATGAAATTGTACACAGATACAGAAGAAATTTTTATCGCACAAAATTCTTGCATGCATCCTTCACATAAGGTTGCCGCCTGTGTATTCAACCATGTGGTAACAGCTCTTTATCATCGTTGAAGTGTTGACCACCAAGGACAGATTTTAGGTGTAAGAAGAGATAAAAGTCACTAGGAGAGAGGTCCGAGCTGTATGGAGGATGATCAAACAGGTCCCATTGAAATTTCCGTAAGAATTGTTTGGTCACATTCGGTGTGTGAGGTCAGGCATTATCGTGGAAAAAATCTTTTGATAGTAATCCTCTTCTTACACCTAAAATCTGTCTGTGGTGTCGCACAAGTACAAAGTGCGCGCCACCTACTTTCGCCGCGCGCCGCCATGCACGCACGGCGCGGCGTTCTCACGACAGCCACGAGCGCCCTCTGCTGCAACCCCGCTCGTGGCCACCACGGAAAGACATCGGGCAGTTGGGACTGAGATAGCAACCAGTTAGGACCTTCGTAATCAGATAGGCACCAGTGAAGACTTGGCTATCGTACAGGCACTAGGCAGGCCTCTAACAACTATGTATCAACATTCTGCAGTACTATGTAAAAGTTAAGTATTGTTACATTCTGTGCAGTATATATCTCTTTCTAATTTACTCGAGTGTTTATAGTTTCTGGCTGCTCCCCTCCGTACCTGCACCAGCGTGCTATTTTTGTTCCTGTGTCGGTCTCATTCCACTCGGCCACCGACACCTACGACGAGGCTGGGACACAAAAGCGGCGACGAAGTTGGGACACAAAACTGTCCCTGGTGGACAACACTTCAACGATGATGACGAGCTGAAAGAACATGTTTCCACATGGTTGAATACACAGGCGGCAACATTCTATGAAAAAGGCACACAAAACCTTGTGCCATGCTATGATAATTGCCTACAAAATTTCGGAAGCTATGTAGAAAAGTAGTTTAAACGTTGTAGATTTTTGTACAATCAATATTTTTTCTGTATCTGTACCCGTTCGTTTTATATAACCAAACAGAACTCACTTTCTGGACGCGCCTCGTACTTACGACTGAGTCGAAAAACTACGTTCCTCTGAGCAGGAGACAAGTACACATCCTCAAATAAATTCGCGACTTGGCTTCTTTTGTCTGCGCATGCGTGAAGCACTTCCATACGCGTGAGAATAGGATCCACCCTATTGCCTGCTAGCGATCGTACGCGAGCATCTTGTGCAAGTGGACGCGTCTACCACAGTCTAACATATACAGTCACGACACTCACTGCTGTAAAAGTTGTTACCAACTGACAATTGCTGCGACACTAGCGCTCCTAGCGGTGGGTAAGCTGCCGAAGTAGTTATGTTTGTTTATAATCGCTTTTGTACGTAATTAACGAAATACTTACTATAATTTTTGCTTTACAAGCATTATTAAAATATCGAGAGAAATATAATACGGAAATTAATATAAAAACAGCCTCATTTAAATGATTCAATGGAATAAAGAACAACTCTCATGAACAAATACTTACGAATATGTGTATATTTGCAGCTTATTCCGCTGAAAGTAAGTTGCATATAAACATAATGGAATAATAAATATCTATTATTGTCTGTTCTTACTATGACAGCCAGTTTTTGATGTGTATCAATTCGGTACGGAGTCCAATGTTTCTCAGATTTTTACGTCACTCGTCATTCTTATACGTGCATATTCTTTTAAGTGTATTTACTTTAGCTTTAAAAAACCAATGTTTTGATGATTCTTGCCGTTTGTGGTTCAGTTGTAGCAACAATTGTGAAATTGGGGTCTTCTTTGATGGAAAACCGTTTGGTTGCTTTTATCATTATATTGCCATGTCTGTGCCGTTTTTCCTTCAGCTACAGCTGTGATGGTTGATTTGATATGTTAAATACCGTATTTATTGCATTCTATATACGTTTCCTATGTTCCACCCTCACCGATTTTACTGGAATTGTAATGAAGAATACTTAACGTTCCTGCGTAGAAACTGACGTCTCTCTGCTAAAGGGCATGTCTCCTGGTGTTTCCGAGGCATTTTTATTTTTAATAGAAAATGAAATTACTCATTTAAAAGCCTGTATGTTACAAGATGACTGTAAATTAACTATCCTGTAATATACCGTTTTTTACCTAATCAGGGATCTTATGAAACCTAAGAAAGACTAATGGGGAGCTACTTTAATATTATTACCTTTTTATAAGGCACTACATACGTTCCCTAATGTAAAAAGTATGCTAAAGTCAATCTAAACAATACTATTCGCACTAATCAACTATGGTATTCAGAAACGTAGCTTACCGGCCGCTTGGAGCGCTGCTATCGCAGCGTATAACAAAAATCTGTGGGAGTGTCGTGACTGTATGTGTTAGACTGTGTGTCTACACTGTACGCGGACGGCGTGACAGGTGCATCATGGGTAATCTCGTAAGCTCTCACTTCCCGTGTAGAAAGGGCTTAAAGGATGGGGGGGGGGGGGTCGCTATCCCCCGATGCAACTCGCAGACGAGCGCCAAATCACTCCCTCTGCAGGTAAAGTGCTACTTGTCGTTTTTTGGGACGCCCAAGGAGTTCTGTTGCTGAACTTTTCGGTGGATGCAGCCATCAATGCTGCCCGGTGCTGTGCCACTCTGTCGGAACTGGATTTTGGAACATATACTTTGTTCGAATATTATGAACTACCTCGAAGAGAACGACCTATTAACCAATAGTCAGCACGGATTCAGAAAGTATCGCTCTTGCGAAACACAGCTTGCCCTTTATTCACATGAAGTGTTAAGTGCCATCGACAAGGGATCTCAATACGATTCCATATTTCTGGATTTCCGGAAGGCTTTTGATACTGTACCCCACAAGCGGCTTCTAATGAAATTGCGTGCTTATGGAATATCTCCCCAATTGTGCGATTGGATTCACGATTTCCTATCAGAAAGGACACAGTTCGTTGTAATTGACGGTAAGTCATCGAGTAAAACAGAAGTGATATCTGGCGTTCCACAGGGAAGCGTTATTGGTCCCCTACTCTTCCTCGTGTTTATAAACGATTTAGGAGATAATCTGAATAGCTCCCTTAGACTGTTCGCGGATGATGCTGTCGTTTATCGGTTAGTGAAGTCAACAGAGGATCAAAAGCAACTGCAAAGCGATTTAGACAAAATTTCTACTTGGTGCGAAAATTGGCAATTGACACTAAATAAAGAAAAGTGTGAAGTAATACACATGACCACTAAAAGAAATCCGCTGAACTTCAATTACGCGATAAATCAGTCAAACCTTAAGGTCGTAAATTCTACCAAATACCTAGGAGTTACAATTAGGAACAACTTTGACTGGAGAGAACACATAGAAAATATTGTGGGGAAGGCGAACCAAAGGTTACGTTTCATTGGCAGAACGCTTAGACGATGCACCAGCTCCACCAAAGAGACTGCCTACATCACACTTGTGCGTCCTCTCCTGGAGTACTGTTGCCCCTTGTGGGACCCTCACCAGGTGGGACTGACGAAAGATATTGAGAAGGTTCAGAGAAGGGCAGCTCGTTTTGTTTTATCACGTTACGGGGGGGAAAGCGTCACGGAAATGTTGCACGAATTGGGGTGGAAATCATTAAAAGAAAGACGTTATTCATTGCGGCGTGATCTGTTTGCGAAGTTTCAATCACCGACTTTTAGTTCTGAATGTGAAAATATTTTGCTAGCACCCACCTACTTAGGGAGACATGACCATCCCAAAAAAATAAGAGAAATCAGATCGAAAACGGAACGATTTAGGTGTTCTTTCTTCCCGCGCGCTATTAGAGAATGGAACGGTAGAGAAAAGTTATGAAGGTGGTTAATGAACCCTCTGCCAGGCACTTAAATGTGATTTGCAGAGTATCGATGTAGATGTAGTAGATGTAGACGTAGAAAGACGTGATTCGGGAAAAGCGGCCTGGCCTTCTCAGGTCTGGTGTTCTGCTGTCGGATGACAATGCGAGACCACACTCGGCGACGGCAACGCAAAACCACATTGGTTGGGAGTGCCTACAACATCCGCTGTAGAGTCCTGATCGCGCAACAAGCATTGCTGACGTCAAACAAGCCGTTCAAAGCTTCTTCCGTATGCAACGTCCTGATATTTTTTTTTCCTGAACGGCTTTTTGGAGCGGTTGACAATTGTCTCAATGTAAGGTAAAAGGTAAGGTAAAGCAGTCAACAATCCGAAGATTGGTTTGAACACAACAGTGCTTTACTAGGCATGGTCCTGTTTGGAGGTGGAATGCCGTTGCCTTCCTCCGACCTTCGAACTGACTTACCCAGCCAGTTATAGGGGGACCTACAGTTTAACGTGGGTTCAGAACCACGGTGCTACTCGGTATTTTTCACATGAGCAGTACTGCCAGAGGTGAAAGAAGTGGAAAGTGACAGATAAAAATCCTAGGACCCGGCGGGGATCGAACCCGCGACCTTTGGATTGGTAGTCTGGCACTCTACCACTGTGCAACCGAGGCGCACTGTCTCAATGTACTTGGAAAAAAAGTAGAAAAGTAAAGGCATGTCTCATCTTTAATGTTTAATTCTATTTTTTTCCATTTCACACACAACTCTGCGTTCAGTCGACACGGAAACGTATTTTCCAACTCCCCCTCGTATTTTGTAAGAGAACATACGAGGTGTGTTCAAAAAGTAAGATGACTTTATACTTTTTTTTATTATTATTTTTCATTCTGTCCCCTTCAAAATAATCCCACTCACATGCAATACACTTCTACCAAAGATTCTTCCAGTCCTCGAAGCACAGCCTTGCGTGCATCCAGCGATACAGTTTTTATTTCCACGGCCGGAGTTGTCATAACTCGAAACTTCCGGGTTGAAATGCCGCGCCGGCCGCGGTGGCCGAGGGGACTGAGGCGCTCCAGTCACGGTCAGCACTGCCATTACGGTCGGGGGTTCGAATCCCCCCTCGGGCATGGATATTTGTGCCGTCCTAGTTCGTAAGTAGTTTGTAAGTTTAGGGACTGATGACCCCGTAGTTAAGTCCCATAAGCTTAACAAACATTTAAACATTTTTTTTGAAATGCCTCGGTCCATGCGTAAAACGAAGGGAAATGTTTTACGTATGGACCACGGCATTTCAACCCGGAAGTTTCGAGTTATAATTTCCTCAGTCGTTGGATATATTCGTCCTCTCATAGGTCTCTCCAGTTTTGGGATGAAAAAGTCGCAGGGGGCTAATTCCGGTGGATATGGTGCCTGAGGCACGATTTTCGTGTTGCTTTCGGCAAAATAATAATAAAAAAAGCAACGATGAATGAGAAGGAATTAAGGATGTCACCGACCGCATCGGTAAAATTTCGACGAAACGGAATGTTGCCGTTATTTACAAACCTACTCGGAAGATACAGGATCACCTGAAATCGACAAAGGTTGCTCGCAAACCGCTGGAAAAAGCAGGAATTTATAGGATTCCGTGTAGCTGTGGAGACGTATACGTGGGTACAACAAAAAGAACAGTCAAATAACGACTAGAAGAACACAAGGGGAACTGCAGAAGGGGAGAGATTGACAGATCAGCTGTTGCTGAACATGTTTTTCAACCAGGGGACCACCTTATTCAATTTGATAAGACTCAGGTTTTAGCAGCCACAAGTGGATACCACGAAAGACTGTACAGAGAGGCTATAGAAATAATTGTAACACCCCAATAATTTCAATAGGGTGCAGGAGGGCGTGAAAACTAAATGAAATCTGGATTTCTGTTTTGAAGAAGAAATGTAGCAGTCTTCCACCATGGGACGATATTAACGGACGGCGGAAATCGGCATCGACGAATTGCGCGCGCCTATCAGAAAACATCTGACTTCACACCACTGCCCTCGTAAAGGGAGTTTGTCTTCAGTCAGTAGCGAGCCAGGGTGTGCATCGGACATTCAAAAGTGCCACGATCCCCCTTGAAAATGTCCTCCGCAGTCGGGGACGAAACGGTAGGTTTGAATAATAAATCCACTAGACCACGGCATAATAGTCTGGAAATTTTTAGTAATTTTGAAATTTGTATAAATGTTGTATGTCGCTAAAATCTGTTGTTGTCGCTAGTAGTAGAGAAGTAATAGATTAAAACGTGATGCCTAATGAGACTTTTTTCCATGGATGTTACTGTTTATGTGCTCATATCTCATGAACTACATGTCGTACTGCGATATAATCTAGAAGGTACATTCAGCTGTGTGTGTATACTGTCTGTAACATTTCTCGCGAATACCATTAATAGTGTACGAGGAATAAAATTTCTAAAGTCATGCAAAATGCCATAATTTTATTGCATGAACGCCGAAAAAGTAGTAAGCGACAAACTTTTTTACTTTCATTATTTTGCTGGGGTTGTCAGCGAGAAAAAGTTTCCTAAAGGTTTAAAATTATGTTTAAAATTTGTTGAAAATCGCTAAGTGCTCTCCTTATCAAATAATGCACTGATAAAATAACACTATGACGTGCTGCAAGACGGGGAAGTTTTCTTTTTTTATGACATCATAGTCTAGCCCCCTCTAAACAACAACAACAACAACAATATGAGGTCATATCTCCTGAACTATCGGCGATATCGCAAAATCCTACTTAGCTGACGTTTCGTACCTATAAACTACATGCCTGCCAAATTTCAGCTTCATAGGTGAAGTAGTTTTCCAGATTTCGTGTTTAGTCAGTGTGAGTGAGTGTCCTTTCGATTTTATACAGGGTGAGTCACCTAACATTACCGCTGGATATATTTCGTAAACCACATCAAATACTGACGAACCGATTCCACAGACCGAACGTGAGGAGTGGGGCTAGTGTAATTGGTTAATACAAACCAATAAAAAAATGCACGGAAGTATGTTTTTTTACACAAACCTACCTTTTTCTTAATGGAACCCGTTAGTTTTGTTAGCACATCTGAACATATAAACAAATACGTAATCAGTGCCGTTTGTTGCATTGTAAAATGTTAATTATATTCGGAGATATTGTAACCTAAAGTTGACGCTTGAGTACCACTCCACCGCTGTTCGAGTGTGTTTACGGCAGAGCTGATGGCGATTTATAGAACCCTCTGTTTTATTAAACATTCTGCCGTGGAACGTGGATTAATCTGTGCTGACTCCATGAGCAGTCTGCAGGCCATTGATAGTTGTTTCCCCTCCCATCCTTTAGTTATTTCCATCCACGATCTCCTTGCTGACCTTCATCGTGCTGCCTGCTCCGTTACCTTTCTCTGGATGCCAAGCCATGTTGGTATTACAGGGAATGAAGAGGCTGACCGGTTGGCTAGATCGGCAATTACTCGCTGCCCATCTCCCTTTCGAATTCCGGGAGCGGATCTGTGGGTGCAGGTCAGATCTTTGCTTCACTCCTCATGGGATAGCAGTTGGAAGGCTACTGCCCCTTCCAATAAACTCCGCACCATCAAAGATACGACTGCAGCTTGGAGTTTATCTTTACGCCATTCCCGGAGAGAATCAATTGTCCTCTGTCGCCTCCGTCTTGGACACTGCAGGCTGACCCATGGATTTCTTTTACGAAATGACAGTCCACCACATTGTGATTGTGGAGCCGTACAATCCGTGTCTCATATTCTGACTGAATGTCCTCTCCATTCGACACTCCGTGGCGACTATGGCCTACCGCCTGCATTGCCTTTAGTTTTGGCGGATGACCCACGGATGGTTGATCGCGTCCTTGCCTTCCTCCGTGAAAGTCGATTTTATTGTCAGCTCTAGGACTCGCTTGGTCGGGGTGAGAGTGGGTTTGTGATTCTTGGCTGATTGTGGGGTTTAGAGCCTTATCCCCACCAGTCCCCCACTCTTTTACATTTTAATGTAGCTTTATTTCTCCCTGCTCTGGAGCTGTGATACGTTGACCACTGTGACATTAGTAACTTGTGGTTTAGGCTAGAGGTCGCTTCCAGAGCTGTGGGAGCGGACACTGTAGCATTTGCTGCCCTAGGATGGTCTTAGTCTTGTTGACGAGTCGATTTTACTTCCTAGTGTAATGGTATTATGGCTTTCACCTATTTTTCGTCGAGTTCCGTGGCGTATACAATTTGAGGTTGAAGGGACTGATGACCTCGTTGTTTGGTCCCTCATGTCCACCACCACCACCACCACATCGTGTGTATCCGAGAGCACCGAATTAAGTAGGGATCCAAAGGGAACGGTGATGTACCTTAGGTGCAGAAGAGACTAGAACAGCCCATTACGTCCACATGCTAACACCTTTATTGGTCTTTTTCACTGACGCACATGTACATTACCATGAGGGGTGAGGTATACGTACACACGTGGTTTCCATTTTCAATTACGGAGTGGAATAGAGTGTGTCCCGACATGCCAGACAAATAGATGTTCAAAGTGATGGCCATCGTTTGCTGCAACAATTGCAATCTATGGCGTAATGAATGTCGTACACGCCGCAGTACATCTGGTGCAATGTCGCCGCAGGCTGCCACAATTCGTTGTTTCATATCCTCTGGGGTTGTAGGCACATCGCGGTACACATTCTCCTTTAACGTACCCCACAGAAATAAGTCCAGAGGTGTAAGATCATGAGAACGGGCTGGCCAATTTATGCGTCCTCCACGTCCTATGAAACGTCCGTCGAACATCCTGTCAAGGGTCAGCCTAGTGTTAATTGCGGAATGTGCAGGTGCACCATCATTCTGATACTACATACGTCGACGCATTTCCAGTGGGACATTTTCGAGCAACGTTGGCAGATCATTCTGTAGAAACGCGCTGTATGTTGCAGCTGTTTGGGCCCCTGCAATGAAGTGAGGACCAATGAGGTGGTCGCCAATGATTCCGCACCATACATTTACAGTCCACGGTCGCGAGGATTGTCCACGGACCAGTAATGCATGTTCCGTAGATTCACTGCCCCATGGTTTGTGAATCCCGCTTCGACAATAAACTGGTAGAAATGCAACGCATTCTCTGTTAATGCCCATTGACAGAATTGCACTCGATGATTAAAGTCACCACCATGTAATTGCTGATGTAGCGACACACGAAACAGGTGAAAGCGGTGACGATGCAGTATGCTCATGACACTACTTAGACTCAGACCACCGGCTCTCGCAATGTCCCGTGCACTCCTGTGTGGGTTCACGGCAACAGCAGCTAACACACCAACTGCACCCGCTTCTCCTGTGACGGGCCTGTTACGGACCCGTTTGCGTGCTACGACCATACCTGTTGCATACAGTTGGCGGTAGATGTTGTGAAATGTGCAGCACGTTGGATGCTCTCTGTCCGGATACCGTTCTGCATACACCCTGCAGGCTTCAGCTGCATTTTGTCGAGATTCGCCATAGATGAGTATCATATCCGCCGTTTCAGAGTTCGAATACACCATGGTCACAGTTCCTACAACGCTACACTATCACAGACGTCTGATAACACAGTGTACTAAAGTTAGTCTGCGTGCAAATTGAATGCAGAATAACGATAGCAGCAAGCGCTACATGCGGACACTGCGACAGCTAGACCAAACCACAACAGTGCACTACAGCCACCCTCGCAAACACGGTCGCCATCGTAAACATGTCCCTGCAGATGCTGCTCGCCGACCGTGGCCCGTGTATGTTACAACACGCAGCTGAACGTCGGAGGTTTCAAGCGTCAACTTTAGGTTACAATAGCTCCGGATGTAATAAACATTTTACAATGCAACAAACGGCACTGTTTACGTATTTGCTTATATGTTCAGATGTGCTAACAAAACTAACAGGGTTCCATTTTAAAAAACGTAGGTTTGTCTTGAAAAACATACTTCCGTGCATTTTTTTATGGTTTGTATGAACCAATTACACTAGCTCCTCTCCTCACGTTCGGTGTGTGGAATCGGTTTGTCAGTATTTCATGTGTTTTACGAAATATATCCAGCGGTAATGTTCGGTGACTCACTCTGTATAGATAGAGATTACCTGTGAATTGAATGCAGATGCAGTTAAAAAATTTCTTCTAGGAAATACCATCCGTGTAACCACGGCCCGGTGACGAAATGCGACAAAAACGGACGCGATAGACGCGGTAAATTAGCGTGTCCGGGCAATGAGTGCGGTTTTTCCTTCCCTTCGGCAGAGAAAACGCGTCCGTACCTCAGTGTGAGCTCTTGATTGGGTGATTACACGCTGCGGAGCGCGGGTTAACAGCGCAAGAAATGTCGGGCGAGTGGGGCGCGGCAAAGCGAAGGAAGGCAAAGGGGAGGCGAAGACCGACGGAACCGAGCGGCTCATTCTAGGGGTTCACACTAACGGCCGAGTGCACCAACCTCGGTCAAAAGTTAATCGCGGTCAAATCGACATTTAACCGCGGTCAACTCAAGTTTCTGGTGCACCGACACCGACCAAACTTAAACGAGGGAGTTGATCGCGGTTAAATTTGATCGCGGCTGACGCCCGGTTTTATCGAGATGACCAGGGTTATAGGAGTTGCAGTATCAAGATGGCGGCGCGTTTAGCTGTTTTAGACGGAATTGACAAAGATTTATTTTCCTCAATCATTTAAATCGGGATCAAAACCAGAACGTCGTGATTGTGGAAAGGGGGACTCTTGAAGATTACAGTGACAAAAAGTTCGAAGAAAGATTTTGTTTGTCCAAAGAAAGTGTGGTGGTTGTTAAACTAAATCAGTGACAGGTTAGAATTTCCTACCGATAGACATAACCCTATTTCGCCTATGAACAGACTGTTGATTACGTTAAGAGCATATGCAACTGGTGCATTTAACATACTTAATGGTGACAACTGTAACATATATCGTGACGACACATTCCTAGGAAGAGCAGTTCGCCGCGCCATAATTAATGAATATTTCCAGTAAGGTAACTATCAAATTCAAAAAAGGTTTGAATAAAAAATTACGATATGTTCCGTAACTATAATCGTAAAGCTTTCGTTTTATTAAAACATGTTATCTGTTTATTTCTGTTACCAGGTGAACATGCGGTGCATGGGAAAGTACGCTGTGAACAACAATGACATTTGAGTTGATTTGTTCGAAACAATAAATTATAATTTAAGTAATTATATAAATCTGTTTTAGGGTGTTTTTTTAATAATCATTTCTCTTTGCAATATGACTGAATTCGGTAAAATTTTACGACGCTTCTCGCTGGGCTCCAGTGCTTATGTTGGCAACAGATGAACAATGAATTGTAGAAATGCGTTAATATTTTTCACAAGCTACAGAGTAAATGTTATTGCTGCTCGTTTCACTCGCAGCAAAATTAATACTGTGCCTGCTCTATGGTTGAAAGGTTCTTGTATGTACCCTTGTCCGTTCAGAAGAAAATAATTTTCGTTTGAATTAAAGTAGTCACGAAAAAATATTTATTGGTCATTTTAGTTGCCGTCATTACCATTGATGCCAACATAACCACTGCAGCCCGGCGAGAAGCGTCGTACAATTTTACGATATTTACAATCTTGCACATACAAATCACGTGGTACTGTCGTCATTCACCAAAGATAGTCGAGAATACACATGTAGGTAAGCTCTACTAACACCTTTGCATCACTTGGGTGCCTTCCATTGCGCTACACGGACTTGATCACGATCAGATGGACGATTGGCTGACGACGGTTTGCTGACCGGTGATGAACGTTGGTGCACCGCAGAGACGTTTTAACGGCGGTTAACTTTTGACCGTGTTCTCCGAACCCTTGATTATCGTGCTTTTTGACCGAGGTTGGTGCACTCGGCCATAAACGTCGACCACTGTTCGTAACAAGAGCCTTGCTTTGTCACTAAAATTAGCAAATAAGGTCCGTGTGAACTACTGGTTACTCCCTGCTACAAAGCGTTGTTCCCTGGCCCAAACTGAGACTGATTCGTTTCAAATTACTTCAATAGCAGGAAGTTAATACTACAGTGGTCAATATACATAGCAGCTCACATGTTATTACACACAGACATTAATAAGCAGGCCACCACAATTAAAGTTATCTTAGAAGAGTGGCTAAGAAAGCATTTATGGCGCAACGGAATTTAGATCTTAATTAAAATTGGATCTGAATTTGTTCTCATCACTTGTCAAGAACAATATTAAATAAAAGCGGGAAGGTGCTCTAAAACAACAATTTATAGGCAACTTATGGGTTATGCTGAACTTAGACTTGTTTATTCAAATAGAATACAAGCAAAATGGGGAACCAATTTTGTTAATACAATAAAATGCATCTCTTACATGGATTAATGCGGACGGTGCCCAGCCTAAATTATACATGGGGGGAAGGATTCACAAGCAACACTCATTCTCTCTCACACACGCGCAATGCCACGGCGAAACACAAAAAATCAACATCGTTCAGCCCGCCTCCAGTGGTGTCACGGAAGGCGCTTATGAAGGGGCGAATGGAAACGTGTCGTCTTCAGTGATGAAAGATACTGCTGATTTAGTGCCAATGATGGTCTTCCGCGAAAATCTGGAGTATACGCGACAGAGGCAAACGGGGCCGACACCTGGCATCATGGTGTGGGGAGCCATATCCTACAGTGGCCGTTCTCCTCTGGTGTTCGTTGTGGGGACATTGACCAGTACACGGTACACTGAAACCATCATTGAACCCGTATTGCCACCTTTCATGCGCCAACAAGGGGATGTGGTTTTCCAAAAGGACAATGCACATCCACATATATCGCGTACAACATAAGGTGCTCTTCTAGGTGTACATCAACTACCCTGGCCATTATTATCCCCAGAGCTGTCCTCAACTGAGCATGTTTGGGACCGGATGAAACGTCATGTTGCGCGGTCTTCATGAGCGACTCAAAATCTGGACCAGCTGAGGCACCAGGTGGAAATTGCATGGCAGCCATTCCACAGGACCACATTCGGCACCTCTACCATCGTCTCCTTGGGAGGATGCAAAAGGAGGATGTACACATCTACATCTACATAGATACTCTGCAAATCACTGCCTGGCAGAGGGTTCATTAACCACTTTCATAACTTTTCTCTACCGTTCCATTCTCTAATAGCGCGCGGGAAGAAAGAACACCTAAATCGTTCCGTTTTCGATCTGATTTCTCTTATTTTATTGGGATGGTCATGTCTCCCTAAGTAGGTGGGTGCTAGCAAAATATTTTCACATTCATAAGTAAAAGTCGGTGATTGAAACTTCGCAAACAGATCACGCCGCAATGAATAAAGTCTTTCTTTTAATGATTTCCACCACAATTCGTGCAACATTTCCGTGACGCTTTCCCCCCGTAATGTGATAAAACGAGCTGCCCTTCTCTGAACCTTCTCAATATCTTCCGTCAGTCCCACCTGGTGAGGGTCCCACAAGGGGCAACAGTACTCCAGGAGAGGACGCACAAGTGTGATGTAGACAGTCTCTTTGGTGGAGCTGGTGCATCTTCGAAGCGTTCTGCCAATGAAACGTAACCTTTGATTCGCCTTCCCCACAATATTTTCTGTGTGTTCTCTCCAGTCAAAGTTGTTCGTAATTGTAACTCCTTGCTATTTGGTAGAATTTACGACCTTAAGGTTTGACTGATTTATCGCGTAATTGAAGTTCAGCGGATTTCTTTTAGTGGTCATGTGTATTGCTTCACACTTTTCTTTATTTAGAGTCAATTGCCAATTTTCGCACCAAGTAGAAATTTTGTCTAAATCGCTTTGCAGTTGCTTTTGATCCTCTGTTGACTTCACTAACTGATAAACGACAGCATCATCCGCGAACAGTCTAACGGCCGAGTGCACCAACCTCGGTCAAAAGTTAATCGCGGTCAAGTCGGCATTTGACCGTGGTCAACTCAAGTTTCTGGTGCGCCGACACCGACCAAAGTTAAACGAGGGAGTTGATCGCGGTTAAATTTGATCGCGGCTGACGCCCGGTTTTGTCGAGATGACCAGGGTTATACGAGTGTGCAGTATCAAGATGGCGGTCCGTTTTGATGTTTTAGACGGAATTGACGAAGATTTATTTTACCTCGATCCTTTAAATCGGGATCAAAACCAGAACGTTGTGATTGTGGAAAGGGGAGACCCTTTTGAAGATTACAGTGACAAAAAGTTCGAAGAAAGATTTCATTTGTCCAAAGAAACAGTGTGGTGGTTGTTAAACCAAATCAATGACAGGTTGGAATTTCCTACCGATAGGAATAAACCTATTTCACCTATGAACAGACTGTTGAATACGTTAAGAGCATATGCATCTGGTGCATTTAACATACATATTGGTGCATGGGAAAATACGCTATGAACAAGAATGACATTTGTGTTGATTTGTTCGAAACAATAAATCATAATTTATGTAATTACATAAATCTGTCTTAGAGTGTTTTTTAATAATCATTTTTCTTTGCAATATGACTGAATTCGGTAAAATTTTACGAAGCTTTTCGCCGGGCTCCAGTGCTTATGGTGGCAACAGATGAGCAATGAAGTGTAGAATTGCGTTAATATTTTTCACAAGCTACAGAGTAAATGTTGTTGCTGCTCGTTTCACTCTCAGAAAATTTAATACTGTACCTACTCTATGGTCGACATGTTGTTGTATGTACCCTTGTCCGTTCAGAAAAAAATAATTTTCGTTTTAATTGCAGTTGTCAGGAAAAAACATTTATTGGTCATCTGAGTTGCCGTCATTAGCATTGGTGCCAACATAACCACTGCAGCCCGGCGAGAAGCGTCGTACAATTTAACCCAGAATCATTAGCTCCGACTAATTATAATAGAATATTAACTTCGAATTCGGAAAAATTCGGAGCACTCTTCTCCATTTCTTCAAGACTGCAATTGTATACATATTACAGTATTTACAGTCTTGTACATACAAATCACGTGGTACTGCCGTCAATCGCCAAAGATAGTCGAGAATACACATGTAGGTAAGCTCAACTAACACCTTCGCATCACTTGGGTGCCTTCCATTGCGCTACACGGACTTGATCACGATCACATGTACGATTGGCTGACGACGGTTAGGTGACCGGTGATTAACGTTGGTGCACCGCAGAGACGTTTTAACCGCGGTTAACTTTTGACCTTGTTCTCGGAACCCTTGATTATCGTGCTTTTTGACCGAGGTTGGTGCACTCGGCCGTAAGGGAGCTATTCAGATTGTCTCCTAAATCGTTTATAAACACGAGGAAGAGTAGGTAACCTATAACGCTACCCTGAGGAACGGCAGATATCACTTCTGTTTTACTCGATGACTTACCGTCAATTACAAGTACACGCTACTAACGCCGACATTTCGCACGCTCTGGTGGCTGTACTCACGAGCGTATGGCTCTGTTTATGTGACAGTGTGTTGTATACATCCTCAAGAATGTGTTGATAAAATTTCCCTCTGCTTGTTCTTTTTTTCACTTTCCAAGAGTGTATAATGATGTAACTAAAAGACACCACATTTAGCGAAGCATACACACGAAAGCACATTAAAAGTTTCCACATATGGCGGAACGCTCGCAGTGCTGAAGATGTGATGTGGTGGAAAAAGTGGACGAGAGGAGAGGGACAGGGGGGGAGGGGACCCCAGGACCAGGGGGAAGGAGGGGAGGGAAGGAGCTGGAGGGACAGTGGGGTCGAAGGAGGAGCAGGGCCAGGAGGAGAGGAAGGGGGATGGTCAGGGACCTCAGGGAGCAAGGGGAAGGATCGCAGCTGGTGTGAAGGGTAGATGTCAGGAAGGAGGGCATCATCTGGGAGGGGGAGGGTACGGAAGTTGCCACGGGAAATGATCTGGAGAGTGGACAAGTGGAGAGCAGGGGGAATACAGTGGTGGAGGTGCGGAGAGTAGGGGATGGAGTAGAGGATTGGGCGGATCTGATTTGCGGGAGACGTAATGGAGGCAGAGATGTTCAATAAAGAGAACAAGTCGGGGGAAAGGAATGAGATCATAGAGGATCCGCGTGGGGGAGGAGGGATAAAGGGGGATACGGAAGGCAAGGCAGAGGGCATGGCACTCCAGTATCTCCAGAGATTTGTAGAAGGATGGGGGAGTGGAGATCCAGGCTGGATGGGCGACACAGAGGATAGGATGAGGGATTTGTAGGTATAGAGGAGGGTGGAAGGATTGAGGCCTCATGTTCGGCCAACAAGGAGTTTGAGGAGGTGCAGTTGGGAGCGGGCTTTTTCTTGGATAGTGCACAGATGGGGAGTCCAGAAGAGGATGCGATCAATAGTGAGGCCCAGGTACTTTAGGGTAGGGGTGAGGCGGATGGGACGGTTATGGAGGGTGAGATAGAAATCATGGGGATGGAAGGAAGATGTGGTGCAACCTATGATGATCGCCTGGGTTTCATAGGATTTGTAGATATAAGCCAGTGGTTGCACCAACTGGCGAAGAGGTCAAGGTATTCTCGGAGAAGACGGTTGGGCAGGCAAGGTTGGGAACTATGACTAGGAAAGTGTATTGGAAGAGGTGTATTGTGGGGGGGGGGAGGGGGACAGGCTAAGGCATATCTGACGTATGCAAGAGATAAAGGAGGGGAGAAAGGACTGAACCTTGGGTATGCCATCAGAGGGATAGAAAAGGCAGGAGTCAGTGTTGTTGATGGTTACGTAGGTAGGATGGTGGGAGAGGAATAACCTAGACGAAGTTGATGGAAAGAGCGTAGGTTTGGTGTTTGAAGAGCAGGCCAGAATGCCAGACCCGATCGTAGGACTATTCACGGTGTAAGGACTCGAAGACGGCAGCAGTAATGGATCTGAGCTGGAGGGAGATGAGCTGGGTAAGGGGGAGGGGGTGGAGAAAGAAGGACGAAAGTCACATTGGGTGTCAGGGAAGAGGTGTTGAAGCTGGAGATGATGATGAATGTGATGGGATAGGATGGATTCGAACACCTTGCTGAAAACTGGGGTGAGTCAAATGGGATGGTAGGAGGAAGTGTCGAAAGGGGGTTTGTTAGGTTTGAGGAACTAGAGGACTCAGGATATATATTAGCCAGTGTAGAGGATGGTGGTATAGGGGGTAGCAAGGGTGACAAGGAAAGGTAGGGGACATTCTTTGAGGTGGCGTTAGGTGATGCGATCATGGCCGGGAGCTGTGTTGTGTATGATGTGCAGCATCTACTATAGATTGTGTGCAGTGATTGGGTAGTTGAGGTCTGGGGGTGGGATGTAGTCTAGGTATTGGAAGCCGGGAGCTAGGGGTGGGATGGAGACATACGTTTTCTGATGGACATCAGGGAATAAGGAATAATCAAAGTTAGGATTGTCGAGGATGGAGAAAACATCAGAGAGGAAAGATGAAAAATAATTAGCCTTACTGGCATTATCAGGAACGGGCTGGTCAAGGTGGAGGACGAGTAGGTGGGCCTGGGTTTCGAGTCGGTAAGGCAGTGGAAGGCGTTCCAATACCGAGACGAATTGATGGGGAGATGGGCATTGAGCTGTGTCACTGCCTGATGCCAGGTCAGGCGTTTCTTGGCAGTCAGTAAGCTGCAGACATATCGCTGGAGTTGCCAGTGGCGGAGGAGTGTATCCAGGTCATGGGTGCAGAGGAAGGAGCAGTAGAGATGGCAGGATTCCCATAGGACAAGGACAGCCTGTGGAGAGAGGATGGGATGGTGCGGCTAAATGGCTTTGGTGGGGACGTGGGAATGGATGACATCAGACAAGATCTGCTTAAGGAAGGAGCTGGCATGGTCAATATCATCAGCAGAGTGGAGTGGGAGAGGGTGGCTTTCGACCTGATGGGTGATGGAGAGGCAAAAGACAACCCAGTCTGCCTAGGAGCAGTCAAAATGTTCAAATGTTTAGATGTTTGTTAAGCTTATGGGACATAAGTGTGGGGTCATCAGTCCCTACTTATAAACTAACTTATACTAAAGACAACACAAACATCCATGCCCGAGGGATGATTCAAACCCCTGATGAGAAACGTCTTCGCACATTGAAGCATAGTGCCTCATTGCGCTCGGCCACACCACTGTGGCAGGAGTAGTTGTGGACGAGTTTAGTAGCCAGGGATGTGCTGGGTTTCTGTAGGCGATGGAGATTTGGGGTTAAGGTGAGGAGAATCGGATCATGGTCACACAAAAAAAAGTTTGTAAAGTCTATGGGACTTAACTATGGGGTCATCAGTCCCTAAACTTACAAACTACTTATGAACTAACTAAGACTAAGGACGGCACAAATATCCATGCCCGAGGGGGATTCGAACCTCCGACCGTAGTGGCCGTGCAGACCGTGACTGGAGTGCCTCAGTCTCTTCTGCCACTGCGGCCGGCCACGGTCACTGCCTCTGTCAAGGATGTTGGTGGTGATACACCCTACGAGACTGGCAGACACAAAGATGACGTCAGAGTTGGTGTTGCTACAAAGGTGTGTATGGTAGGGAAGGAGAACGACGTCACCACTAATGGTGGAAAGAAACTGATGCCACTGGCGGAGTTCAGCAGGTGTGTGGGAAAGGATATTGTGGTTGGTGGCAATCATGTAGGTCGAGAAGGTGGCATCAATGTGGGCAAGGAAGTCGTAAGGATGTTGGTGTGAGAATGGACATAAATGGTTGTGCAGGTAACGGTAAGGATGAGGAGGAAGAGGGTGCGTATGAGGTGTTAATATGGGATGTTGAAGAGGGGATGTGGGCAAACCAGGTGGTGCCTGAGGTGGCCAAAGGCAACTCTGCCTTACGCAGGGGGACAGGGAGAATGCGCTGGAGGAGATAGGGGTTGGTGCTGACTTGTACTTGAGGCGCGAGAAAGGTTGTATTAAGGAGGAAGGCGTCAAGCTGTTTTGGGTGAGGGTATTCAAGAGTAGGAGTTTGTTGGTGGGGAGGGAGCGAATGTTGGAGAATAAAACAGTAAGTTGTTGCTGCACTATAGTGAGTGAGACGGAAAAGAGGGAGAAAGAGAGGGGAGAAAGAGGGACTAAACTAGGGTTTGCTGGCAGTCGGTGCAGGAAAAGAAGTGGATGTGGTTTTGAGATGTACTGGAATTATTGTCGAGGTTGAAAAAAGAGCGGGCAGCAAGGGAGACTTGGTGAAGCGTATGGAGGCGTTGGAATGGGTGAATCTCCTGGAAGACAATGGTAAGGAAACGGATTATGTCATCTGCAGTAGGGGGAGGGCACAAGGAGTTATTGTCAGGGATAGTGGGATCGGTGGGACAGACTGGGACAGTGAGTTCTCCTTTGGTAGGAGGAGGGCGAGGTTTGCATTTGTAGAGGAAGGTGGGGTAAGCTTCGCTGCAGGTGTTACAGTATGTGAGGGTGGCCACGTTGTGGCAAGAAGTGTGGATATGGGGACCTTTGCAGCGGGGACAGGCAGGAGGGAGATGACAGTTTTCAGAGAGGTGGTCGCTGTATGTGAGGCAGCAGAAGCAACAGTAAGATTGGGAAGGGGCTCGGTAGGGTACAAGCTTATGGAGTCAGTTGTAATTGAGGGCCCTGTTGTGAAGTGGTTAATGGATGTTTGCATCTTCAGTGAAGACACACACCAGGAAAGTGGGGCCCATCATATTGTTAATGCAACAGGTGGACCAGATAGATAGGCGAGGATCCCATCTCAGCTCCTCCAACACCTCTGTCTTCGTGGTCCCCGAGCTGATCTCAGTGATCAGAGCAGTGAGGGTGGGATGCAGGAAGGGGTAAGGGTGCGAGGGTAGAGTGGGAACCAAACTGGATGCAGGATCAGATAATGGAGGTCAGGGTTGGGGAGTTTAGGAGGACAGAATCCCTCCAGGGGATGATTTGGGATATGGGGATGGAGGGGACCTACTGATGGAAGAGGAGTGAGGGCACAGGAGTCTAGAAATTTGGGGTCAGGGTCGTTTAGGAAGATAGTGTGGAGAGCCGGGGTTTGGGTGGGAGGAGGGGGCTGAGGAGGGGGTGCAAGCTGCGAAGGGGAGGAGGGGGTGCCTTCATTGGGACTAGAGGGCCAGTGGCGAGAGGATCGGGGGCCATTTTGGTGACTGAGGAGATGGTGTCTGTGGACACTCGTTTTATGAGGGTGGGGGAGTGTTTTGGAGTGGCTGGGAAACAGGATAGGGGTAGACAGAGTGGGATTGGGGAGAGAAGGGTCGAATGCAACCTGCCGGGTGCGAGCAGGGGCACTGGGAGTCAGGGATGGCGGAGGGAAGGAAACGAAGGGGGGGTGGAAGAGGTAAGTGTCTGGGCGACGATGATGGCAGCCTGTGTGGGGGTGGAGGAGAGGCCGCCTGTCAAGGGGGTGGCGAGGGTGAAGAGGGATGGGATTGTGGCAGGGAGGAGGGGGAGGGGTACTCCAGGAGATGGTGGTGGAGGCATTGGACAGGGTGGTGAAAATGATAATGGAGGACACAGTAGTGGGGTCCAGGGATGACATAATAACGTGAAAAAGTCATCTACGTCACAACTGCAGTAGGCTTGGTGGTGGAAGTGCTTCCCAGCTACTGGATGCACTACTGATGTATAATTTTCGTTCTTCAGATGTATAGGCAACCTTTTAGCCACAGAGAACACCAGTGACCAGTCTCCATTTCAGCCATGCTGCATTTACTCTCATTGGGGTGTCCGGGCTCGAAATCATTCGAAGATGTTATGTTATGTGGTAGTGTCAGACAGCAAATCCAAAGATCGCGGGTTCGATTGCCGCCAGGTCCTAAGATTTTTATCTGTCACTTTCCACTTCTTTCACCTCTGTCAGTATTGCTCATGTGAAAAATACCGAGTAGCACCGTGGTTCGGAACCCACGTTAAACTGTAGGTCCCCCTATAACTGGCTGGGTAAGTCAGTGTGAAGGTCGGAGAAAGGCAACGCATACCACCTCCAAATTGATTGTTGACTGATTTAATTTTTTTTTTATCAAGGGTCCAAGGTATTTGAACTCGATAGTTTTGTTCAAATCCTAGCCATCAATGCTGAAGGTTCAGCTGGTTTGAGGACCACTTTCCAAATAGGTCGTCTTCTGGGATTCAGACGCAAGCTTGGGTTTCATCTTGAAGTTCCTTACGGGTTTTCTGTGTCAGTACCACGTCGTTGGCATAGAGAAGTGTCCAGGGATGAGGGGTCTGTATATCGGCTATTATTGTGTCAAACAGTGTACAAATGTTTGTACTGCTTATGGGACTTAACTGCGGAGTCATTAGTCCCTAAACTTACAAACTACCTAAGAACTGCCTTATACTAAAGCCGACACAAACATCCATGCTCGAAGGGGCTCGAAGGGGCGACCGTAGCGGCCGTGCAGACTGTGACTGGCGCCGCAGACCGCTCGGCCACTGTGGCCGGCCTATTACTGTGTCCATACAAATGATGAATAGTAGTGGAGAGGGCTAAACCCTGATGAACGCCAACCGCGATTTTGAAAGGTGGAGAGACTCGATGGGACACTGGATTATACTAGTTATATCTCGATAGAGAATCTGGATCCATAAATAATATAATAAATATTATAAAAACCCCGATATTCATTTATAAACATCCAGTACTTACTTTCATAAGCCCCTACAGTACGTCATGACCGTAAAAGCCATTTTCAATATCTGTTGTTGCAGAAATATCTGGGGTGAAGAGTAAGGTAAAAGCGGGTCAGACGCCGCACTTCCAAGACATTCGTCAGCACACATTGTTGTGCGCGCGACGCTCATTTTTGTTGTAACGGCTGGTGAGACCAGTTTACTCCCAAGTTTTTGTAGTTCAGGAGCAGAAAATAGGGGGGGAAATTTAAGGAAATTGAATTTCGAGACCAAAGTAAGCCAAAGAAATTTTTCACTATTCCTTTTTAATAGTATGTACTAGTAGATACGCGCCTAGTAGCTTATAACTTGTATTTAGATTGTGCAGTAGAAACATTGTAGGTTATGTCGGTCGAATAATGGCTTCTTCCGATAACATCTTTGCTGAAAACGGGGGTGCGGCATCTGTGTCCACGAAAACGGACAGACGACGCACCATCACTGTGGGAGAAATGCCGCAGTGCTAACAGGAGTCCATACGTTTTTGTTTTACATAAAAATGCCGAGAAAACGCATTAGGACAACAGACAAGGGGAAATGTACTGCAGAAGATCTGTTAGAGGCAGTGAGGCTAGTCGAAGAGGAAGGTTATGCTAAAAGGAAAGCAGCTCGAGTGAAAAATATACCACAACGAAAATTAAGGAGAAGACTTGCTACGCACAATTTCAAGAAAGCAGGGTGTCGACCATCATCATACTTGGGTGAAGATGCAGAAAGGAAATTAGTTGCCCATATAAAGTAATTGCAAATCTGTGGCTTTGCTCCCAAGCTGTCAGACGTCAGGAAAGTAGCTTTCAATTTAGCTGATCAGATGGGACTGAAAAACAAATTCAACAAGGAAAAGAAACTTGCAGGGAAAGATTGGTTTCTCTCATTTTTAGAACGCAATGCAGACTTACCCATACACTGCATGAATTTTTATTTTAACGCACAAAAATTATATATATATATATATGGTAGAAAATGTTCACCTATGCAGGGGAAAAATATTGAAAAAAATATATATATAACTCATTTAACAATGTGAAAGTCATTACTTACCTGTTGCCATTGTCAGCATCATGCATTTAGACGAAGTCACTCTGCGAGAAAATATTGGTATCTAAGATGTTTTCTACTCCGTTTGGATGTCTGTAACATGATTTTTTTACGGAAGTCGTATCAGTTTGTAATTACGTTAATGCTCAACTGTGAGTAAATTCCGCTGGAGTGCTCTTTGTTGCATTTCTCCTCAATTCATGATGGCTCTGCCTTCTGTGGAGGAAACGATCAACTAAATGCTTACAACATACTCCAATGTATACGATATGCATGGTGTTGTCGTCTGTCAACAACAAGTATGTCTGAAAAAGTGACAAAAAATTGAGTTGCCAAACGGCAACATCATGCAGTGTACGGTTAAGCATCAGAAAAGCGCAAGGGCTTTCTGTAGCCAGAGCGATTGGAATGAACAGAGACGAAGTCAATTTTTACTTTGATCTGTTAACACAAACGTTGAACGAAAATGGGCTTTTGGATAAACCAGGCAGTATCTACAACGTAGACGACACTGGTCTACAGTTAGACAATGAGCAAGGGAAGGTTGTTACGGCAAAAGGATACAGAGATGTCCATTTCATTAGTTCTGCTGATAGAGGAGAGAGAATAACAGCTATTGCATGCAGTAATGGTGAGGGAAATTCCTTATCAATTTACTACATTTAGAAAGGAGTGAATACAAAACAAGACGCTGAAGACCACATGCCTCCAGGATCCGTTGTTGTTATGAGGAGAGAATCCGCTTATGTCAACAGTGATATATACATGGATTGGTTCAGAAACCATTTCGTTCCTAGAAAGGCGTCTGGCCCTGCTATGCTTCTGTTAGATGGTAATACCTCTCATGTGAATAGATGGGGCATAACAGCTTTCAGATAATTGCAGAACAACATGTTGACCATAACTGTTTATTATTTCTCAGTCTGTAGCGGTCAGAGACTGTGACAATATCAATAACTACAGCAATGACAACAAATTCTTGTGTTATAATTTTGTATTTTTGTATTTCGACATGTTAAGCTATTAGCTAATCTCTGCTAACGCTTGACAATGGTAAATAACCGAAACCAGTATCATTCAGAAATAATAAACAGCTATGGTCAACATGTCGTTTTGCAATCCTCTCATGTGAATTGTGTCACCCTTTTGGATATAGCTGTTGAAAATGTAGTGTCCATAATTTGCTTGCCTAGCCACACGATACACTTTTTACAGCCACTAGACCGATCATTTTTCAAGTCACTGAAATCCTACTTTAAAGAGGCTTGTCATTCATGCATCCTCTACCTCTGACTGGATGCAATGTGTATGCTCTTCTAGGTACCTTCATGAATCAAGCACTCTCTATGCGAACGTGTGTTGTTTGTGTGGACGACTTGAAAATAAACTTGAAAACCAAAAATCGAAGTGAATACCTTTTTCAATGTACTTTGCCGTTGGCCATCTGTCCCTCCCTTCTGCGGCATCGTGCCCGCCACTTGCTGATTAACTGAAATTTGCAAGCCATTGTGCACATAAGAATGTTCCTTTGCTATAAAGTTTTTTGTAATGCGACGGTATCTATAATAAAATACAATGTTCAAACCATCAATCATGCCTAATTTTATTGCGATTTAAGTGTTTATATGAGGCACGTCCAGAAAGTAAGTTCCGTTTGGTTATATAAAACAAACGTGTACAGATATAGAAAAAATATTTATTGTAAAAAAATCTACAACTGTTGAACTACGTTTCTACATACCTACCGAAATTTTGTAGGCACTTGTCATAGCGTGGCACAAGTTTCTGTATGCCTTCTTCATAGAAGGTTGCCGCCTGTGTATTCAGCCATGTGGTAACATGTTCTTTCAGCTGTCATCGTTGAAGTGTTGACAGGACAAATTTTAGGTGTAAGAAGAGGCTTTCCATCAAAAGGTGGTGTTTGTTTCCACGATATTGCCCGACCTCATGTGCCGAATGTGACCAAACAACTCTTACGGGAATTTCACTGGGACGTGTTTGATCATCGTCCGTACAGCCCGGGCCTCGCTCCTAGCGACTTTCACCTCTTCTTACACCTAAAATCTGTCCTTGGTGGTCAACATTTCAACGATGATGACGAGCTGAAAGAACATGGCTGAATACACAGGTGGCAACCTTCTATGAAGAAGGCATACAGAAACTTGTGCCACGCTATGACAAGTGCCCACAAAATTTCGGCAGCTATGTAGAAAAGTGGTTTAACAGGTGTAGATTTTTGTACAATAAATATTTTTTCTGTATCTGTACACGTTTTATATAACCAAACGGAACTTACTTTTTCGACGTACCTCGTACTTCATTATTACGTAAAAAAACTCTCCTGAAGCTACATCGTATTCAAGAACGTCAATAAACGAGCCGTTTTCTAGATGATTTTGTGTCCTACTTTGTCCGGCAGTGCTGTTTACATACAGTGAAACGTTGTCATTGCAAGTTTTTTTCTTCGATGTCCCATTTTTATTGCAATATTGCTGTTTCTATTGTTTTTCTATTTAGAATCTCCCCGCTCAAAACTTCTTACTTCCGCGGTAGTCCCGTGAAATTCTTTTACTTATTTTTTTCTTTTTTTCGCTTACCTTTATATTTGTGTAGTTGTTTATTTCATGTTGTTATCAACGCCACTTTACATTCGCATTGAAATATGAATGTCGGTTATCGCCATGACGTTGCGCCTGACGTCATGGGTCAAAGTAGAGCTATGTACCCAGGCTGAATCGTCCGCCATGTTTTCCCCAACATGGTTGGAATCGCGCTGCACTGACAGCGTAGAGGCGCATGCCCTGCCATCTTTCACAAATATTTCGCAAAAAGTAATTGGTAGAAATATTTAATTTTTCCGGTAATTAAATCTTCATATGTCAGCATTGTAACGAAATGCACATCATTTTGTTAATAGACATAGTTAATAAGGCATTGGCTTCGAAATAAGAGACTGCGCTACATTAGGAAAAGTTTGCAGTAAAAATAGAGGCTGCTATGATATTCCCTTTGGTGCTTGTTGCACCATATGTTGCTGCGGATGAAACTTTCCTAATGGATTGAATTTTATTTTCGACTTAAGAGATCTTTAGCTTTCACTCATACCGCTAAACTTTATTTTACTTAGCGCACTAATTTCCGATGGCGATAAGGCCAGAATGAATCATTGTGTATGTCATACACGGTTAGAGGTATCAAAATGACAGTTGTAGATTTTTGTACAATAAATATTTTTTCTGTATCTGTACAAGTTTGTTTTATATAACCATACGGAACTTACTTTCTGGACGTACCTCGTATATTGATAAAAATTAGTTTGAAAAAAATGTGCGGCGTCTGTCCCGCCTTTACCTTATAAGTGGGACATTGTGTATAAGATGAAACGGCTTTTTTCACGGCCTGTGTTGACTAGTGAAGTATTTACACTGTGACGTCCTCGCAGACACTCGGAGGTACTGCCACAGAGTTCTCTCCTGAACATCCTTTATAAGAAAGACCCACACAATTACAGGCCAATATCGTTGACATCAGTTTCATGTAGAATTTTAGAGCATATTCTCAGTTCGAATATAGTAAATTTCCTTGAAATGGAAAAGCTTCTTTTCATCAATCAGCACGGGTTTAGGAAACATCGTTCATGTGAAACTCAGCTTGCCCTTTTCTCACATGACATCCTGCGAGCCATGGACGAAGGGCAACAGGCGGATTGTGTTTTTCTCGACTTCAAAAAGGCGTTCGACGCGGTGCCACACTGCAGACTGCTAACGAAGATACGAGCTTATGGAATAGGTTCACAGATTTGTGACTGGCTGGAAGACTTCCTAAGTAATAGAACGCAGTACGTTATTCTCGACGGCGAGTGTTCATCAGACACGAGTGTATCGTCAGGCGTGCTCCAGGGGAGTGTGATAGGACCGCTATTATTTTCTATCTATGTAAATGATCTGATGGCCAGAGTAAGTTGTAATTTGCGGCTGTTTGCTGATGATGCTGTGGTGTATGGGAGGGTGTCGTCTGTAACTGACTGTAATAGCATACAGGATGACTTAGACAAAATTTCTAGTTGGTGCGAAGAATGGCAGCTAGCTCTCAATTTAGAGAAATGTAAGGTGATGCGCATGAGTAGAAAAAACAATCCTATAATGTTCGAATACAGCATTAGTAGTGAGGTTCTTGATGCTGTCGCGTCGTTCAAATATCTAGGCGTAACATTGCAGAGCAATATGAAATGGAACGAGCATGTAAGGACAGTTGTGAGTAAGGCGGACAGCCGACTTCATTTTATTGGGAGAATTTTGGGAAAATGTGCTTCATCTGTAAAGGAGACTGTGTATAAAAAACTTGTACAACCAGGTCTTGAGTATTGCTCAAGTGTTTGGGACCCGCAGCAGATCAGTTTAAAAGAAGACATAGAGGCGGTTCAGAGGCGAGCAGCTAGATTTGTTACCGGTAGGTTCGACCAATGCACGAGTGTCACGGAAATGCTCCGGCAACTCAATTGGGGATCGCTGGAAGATAGACGACGTTCTTTTCGTGAATTTTTGTTGAGGAAATTAAGAGGGCCGGAATTTGAAGCTGAGTGTAGAACGATCTTGCTGCCGCCTACTTACATTTCGCGCAAAGATGACAATGACAAGATAAGAGAAATTAGGGCTCGTACGGAGGCATATAGGTATTTTTTTTTCCCTCGTTCAATTTAGGAGTGGAATAGGAAAGGAAATGCCTAGTAGTGGTACAGTGTACCCTCCGCCACGCTCCTTACAATGAATTGCGGAGTATGTATGTAGATGTAGATGTAGATCCTGCTCTCCATAAGGCAAACGATGGCGCACATACGCCTCCGGTTCGGTCGGAAAACACGGCTTTCCCTCGCGTGTTTACAACCAGAAAATTCAACGGCCGCGCAAGAAACGCGCCGTCTTGAGCAGAGGGGGCGAGAACACAAGACTGGGGGATAAATAAGGAGCCGGGCGTGGGCGTATGTGGCGCTCTGCAGGCAGGGTGGTCTCCCTGCTGCATAAATCGCCAGGGCAGAGGCAGAGGCACAGCCAGAGGCAAGAAGCCGGCGGCAGACTTTTCTGCACAATTTGCACGGCGGTTCGCGCCCAGGGCCCCATCCACAGCGGCCGGCTTATTTATAGGCACGGTCTCTCGTGTGCCGCGCCCACTTGCCTTCTAGCGCTGAGCGACTTGCACTAGGTCTGACGAGGAGAAGTCTGACATATGTATCAATCATTTCGAACAAATTTAGTATGGCCGTTCTCTCTCTCTCTCTCTCTCTCTCTCTCTCTCTCTCTCTCTCTCTATATATATATATATATATATATATATATATATATATATATATATATGGTGTTTCACTAAGTGTGTTTGTCTTTGTAACTTATAAAATAATAGGTGACGGGAAATTTTAATGCGGTAGGTCAACACAGGAAGAAATAAAAACATTGCGTTTTGCTGATGACATTGTAATTCTGTCAGAGACAGCAAAGGACCTGGAAGAGCAGTTGAATGGAATGGACAGTGTGTTGAAGAGAGTGTATAAAATGAACATTAACAAGAGCAAAACAAAAATAATGGAATGCGGTCATAGAAAATCAGGCGATGCTGAAGGAATTAGATTAGGTAACGAAACAATGAAGGTGGTAGATGAGTTTTGTTACTTGGGTAGTAAAATAACATGCGATGGTCGCAGTACAGAGGATATAAAATGCAGAATGGCAATGGGAAGAAAAGCATTTTTGAAAAAGATGGTGTTTCACTAAGTGTGTTTGTCTTTGTAACTTATAAAATAATAGGTGACGGGAAATTTTAATGCGGTAGGTCAACACAGGAAGAAATAAAAACATTGCGTTTTGCTGATGACATTGTAATTCTGTCAGAGACAGCAAAGGACCTGGAAGAGCAGTTGAATGGAATGGACAGTGTGTTGAAGAGAGTGTATAAAATGAACATTAACAAGAGCAAAACAAAAATAATGGAATGCGGTCTTAGAAAATCAGGCGATGCTGAAGGAATTAGATTAGGTAACGAAACAATGAAGGTGGTAGATGAGTTTTGTTACTTGGGTAGTAAAATAACAAATGATGGTCGCAGTACAGAGGATATAAAATGCAGAATGGCAATGGGAAGAAAAGCATTTTTGAAAAAGAGAAATTTGCTAACATCGAATATTAATTTAAGGGTAAGGAAGTCTTTTCTGAAGGCATTTGTGTGGAGTGTTGCCTTGTACGGGAGTGAAACATGGACGATAAGCAGTGCAGACAGGAAGAGAATAGAGGCTTTCGAAATGTGGTGCTACAGAAGAATGCTGAAGATTAGGTGGGTAGATCGCATAACTAATGAAGAGGTACTGAACAGAATTGATGAGAAAAGGAATTTTTGGGCATACCCTGACTAAAAGAAGGGATCGCTTGGTAGGACACATTCTTAGACATCAGGGAATCGTAAATTTAGCATTGGAGGGAAGTGTGTGGGGTAAAAATCGCAGAGGGAGACCAAGAGACTCGTATAGTAAGCAGATTCAAGTGGATGTGGGTTGCCGTTCTTATGAGGAGATGAAAAGGCTTGCTCAGGATAGGGTAGGGTGGAGAGCTGCATCAAACCAGTCTCCGGACTGAAGACCATAACAACAACAGGTCAACACAAGAAATGTTACACTTTCTGCGGAGCTATGAACCTAGTTTATTGTACCATTTTCCAAAGAGTTACAGAACAAAGCTATAATTTTGTAAATGGAACAATAGTTCTTTCTATCGTGCATTGGATTCGTTGAAACGGCTGCGTCCAAATCAATTTAAATTACATTTCTATCACTGTTAGTTTGGGAGCTACAACCCTCCAAAGTTTCAGGGGCAGATACCACAAACGCTGCGCATAATGCAATGCGCCTTCTGAATGTGGTGCGGCCGAGTTGTAACGTCGCCGGTGTCACGGAGCGAGAAGCTACCTGGATGCGCTGTTAGACTGCCGACTGTCGCCGCACACGGCCGTATACCCGACAGTTGGAGCCACGCAAACAACCGGGGCTCAATATATCACAGTTACTGATGTTCAAATGTTGAAATGTTTGTTAAGCTAAGGGACCTAACTACGGGGTCATCAGTCCCTAAACTTACAAACTACTTATGAACTACTTACGAACTAGGACGGCACAAATATCCATGCCCGAGGGGGATTCGAACCCCCGACCGTAGTGGCCGTGCAGACCGTGACTGGAGCGCCTCAGTCTCCTCGGCCACCGCGGCCGGCACAGTTACTGACATCAGATGACGATGGCATACACGAACGAGTACGTTGACATGTTGCTGATGCTCGGCGAGTGCCGACACGATGCCACCGAAGCAGCCACGACGTATGCCGTGAGATATCCTAGGCGAAGAGCCCCGGCAGCCATTACGTTCTTAAGTGCCGAACAACGACTTCGGGAAACAGGCAGCTCGGTAATGCGCCGCAGTGACAGACGAAGACCTGCAAGAAGTGAGGAGACGGAGGTGTTTGTTTCAGCTGCACTACACCACGATCCTCATGTCAGCTTACGACCCGTTGCTGAAGTCGCTGGTGTCGCTGAAGTCTCACATCTGCGTGGCATATAGTACACGGCCACAGGTTTCACCCGTACCGCCTGTCACTGACCCAGGAGCTGCATGGGAACGATTTCCGTGCAAGAGTGACATTCTGTGCGTGGGCCATGCGTAATTTCACGCTGGAGTCTTTACAAAGTGTTATGTTTTCTGATGAGTCCACGTTCACAAATTATGGTGTAGTGAATCGCCATAACATGCACTACTGGGCCGCAGACAATCCTCAGTGGGTACGACCTGATGACCGTCAACGTAGGTGGTCTATTAAAGTGTGGTGTGGAATCCTTGGGGATGAAATCATCGGTCCACACTACTTCCCAGGTACACTGACAGATGAGTTATAACGCGCTTTTATAGCAGACAGTATGGGTGGTCTCCTTGAACATGTGTGTCTACACACTAGAGTCCATATGTGGATGCAGCACGATGGTCACCCAGCCCATTCTGCGCGTGCTGTTGTGGAAGAACTAAACAGGTTTGCAGGAAGATGGTTGGGGCGCCATGGTCCTCATTCATGCCTCGCAAGGTCGCCCGGTTTAACACCAGTAGATTTCTTTTTGTGGGGATATCTAAAGGATCGTGTTTATGTCACTGAGCCCACATCCCCAGATGATCTAAAACGGCGCATCGAGGTCGCATGTCGCTCCGTCACACCGGCGATGTTACATCTCGTCCGCAGATCCTTTCGACGGAGCATTGCATTATGCATTGAGGAACATGGACACACATTTGAACATCTCATGTAAATCAACTTCCCACCGCCATAACATCCATCACCCACCACTCAGCCATGTATTATGTACAGCGTGTGGTATCTGCCACTGAAACTTTGAAGGGTTGTAGCTCCTGAACTAACAGTGATAGGAATGTAGTTTAAATTGATTTGGACGCAGCTGGTTTCAACGATTCCAATGCACGATAGAAAAAAACTATTGTTCCATTAAAAAAAATTATATTTTTGTGCTGCGACCTTGTGGAAAATTATACAATTAGTGCCATTAGTGCATGTTATGGCGATTCACTACACCATAATTTGTGAACGTGGACTCATCAGAAAACAAACACTTTGTAAAGACTCCAGCGTGAAATTACGCATGGCCCACTAACAGAATGTCACTCTTGCACGGAAATCGTTCCCATGCAGCTCCTGGGTCAGTGACAGGCGGTACGGGTGAAACCTGTGGCCGTGTACTATACGCCACACAGATGTGAGACTTCAGCGACACCAGCGACTGCAGCAACGGGTCGTAAGCTGACATGAGGATCGTGGTGTAGTGCAGCTGAAACAAACACCTCCGTCTCCTCACTTCTTGCAGGTCTTCGTCTGTCACTGCGGCGCATTACCGAGCTGCCTGTTTCCCGAAGTCGTTGTTCGGCACGTATAACGTAATGGCTGCCGGGGCTCTTCGCCTAGGATATCTCACGGCATACGTCGTGGCTGCTTCGGTGGCATCGTGTCGGCACTCGTCGAGCATCAGCAACATGTCAACGTACTCGTTCGTGTATACCATCGTCATCCGATGTCAGTAGCTGTGCTGGCCGCGGTGGCCGAGGAGACTGAGGCGCTCCAGTCACGGTCTGCACGGCCACTACGGTCGGGGGTTCGAATCCCCCTCGGGCATGGATATTTGTGCCGTCCTAGTTCGTAAGTAGTTTGTAAGCTTAGGGACTGATGACCCCGTAGTTAGGTCCCTTAGCTTAACAAACATTTCAACATTTGAACATCAGTAACTGTGGTATATTGAGCCCCGGTTGTTTGCGTGGCTCCAACTGTCGGGTATACGGCCGTGTGCGGCGACAGTCGGCAGTCTAACAGCGCATCGAGGAAGCTCCTCGCTGCGTGACACCGGCGACGTTACAACTCGGCCGCAACACATTTAGAAGGCGCATTGCATTATGCGCAGCGTTTGTGGTATCTGCCCCTGAAACTTTGGAGGGTTGTAGCTCCCAAACTAACAGTGATAGGAATGTAGTTTAAATTTATTTGGACGCAGCTGCTTTCACGATTCCAATGCACGATAGAAAAACTATTGTTCCATTTAAAAAATTATATTTTTGTGGTGTAACTCTTTGAAAATGATACAATAAACTATGTTCATAGCTCCGCAGAAAGTGTAACATTTCTTGTGTTGACCTACGGCATTAAAATTTCCCGTCACCTATTATTTTATAAGTTACAGAGGCAAACACACTTAGTGAAGAGAGAGAGAGAGAGAGAGAGAGGGAGAGGGAGAGGGAGAGAGATCGAAATCATTGATAGATATGTGAGACCTTCTCCTAGTCAGACCTGGTGCAAATCGTTCGGCGCAAGGTGGCAAGAGAGCACGGCACACGAGAGACTGGGAGGTTTTTGCGCCGTTGGTATGCATGTTGCATGTTGCATGTTGCGGCAGTCAAGAGCGCGAATGTGCCTCGGTGTGCGCAGGTACAGGTACCCTGGTACCCTGTGGTACAGGGCAGCGAGGTGCCTTGTAGCTGGCTGTGTGCCCGCGCCCTGGTGGGGCGGTTTTTGCCCCCGCCTCCCCTAACGAGAGCCACCGTGCCCTGCTGCCTCCGCCCTCGCCCTTGAATGGCTACCGCCTCCAACTACTGCAGCGCCAGTAACAACACAATCGGAAAGTTCCGCCACAACCTAGGCTAATGCCACACTTGGCGATTTTCCCCTCTCGATAATAATCGCGGCTGAAATAGTCGCCTCTATGTGCCACACTGCAAACGATTATAATCGCGGGCGATGAAGTCGCGCCGTACTTGGCTGGGTGCCGCAAAGCGACAAAAGTCGGAGGCTTCTGCAGCTGCGTTGCAGCCAGGCACGATGAGCTGTCAGTCAAAACTTCAATATTTATCTGCAGTAGCGTTATATGTAGTTCGTCATGGTAGGCTACTTTTGGCCCACTTTAGGTTACGGTAGTAACACTAAAAGTGGGATTTTGCGATCGTCTTTGGACAGCTCTAAATTTAAATGAAAATAACGGCTTAACTATTCATCTGACACAAAAATTGAATAACCGAATTTGTAGAGGAGACAATTCTCTACAACTTTGCTCTCTTATGTTTTTTTTCATATCTCGTAGCGTTTCAAAGATATATGCAAAAATTTTTGGATGTATGTATGTCTGTCTGTCCGTAACGTGTTCCCTGTTTTTAAGACGAACTGTTCAACCGATCAGCACCAAATTTTACAGACATGATTGTAGGCTGCCAGAGACCAGAACATCCTTTTTTTTTTTCAAATTTTTCAGACAAAAAATACGGTAGTAATACCAAAAAAAGCCGTTTATCATATAATTGTAATTTCAAACGAACCGTTCAGCTGACACGAAAATTGAATAACCTAATTGGTAGAGGAGAAAATTCTCTACAACTTAGCTGCCTTATGGTTTTTTTTTTCATATCTCGTATCGTTTGAGAGATATTTGCAAAAATAACGGAGATTTGACACCCTCCATTGAATTAACGAAAACCAGCCGTTCGCAGATGTCACGTGACATTCCTCGCCCAGAACTCTCTCTGGCATACGCCATCTTGCGATGCGTATTTGATGATTTTCTTATTGTAATTTAGACGTTGTCATTTCAAAGCAATGGCGCATGAAGAATTAACAAAAACACGTCGTTCTTCGAACGATAAATGATAATCTAGTGTCTACAAATGCCGTATTATCATCAGCTAACAACGTCCATCAATAGTATGAGATTAAAGAACGCAACTTCTAACTTTAATCTGTAGTGTAGTAGGCAGTGCGTTGGACTGTGACGCTGAAGATCAGTGGTTCGAAACCCACCACTATTTACAATTTTTTTCCTAAAAGGTTTTCAGACACTTAAAATTAATTTTTTTATTATTTAGATTATTATTTTTGTCCATAACGTTTGCAAAAACTTATAAAACTACAAATCTAAAGTGGGCCGTAAAACACGTGAGATTTTTATACTCTACCGATTTTATGTTGTAGAGACAGGGATACTTCTCCAGCTCAAGTAGTATCAGTTCACTATTCAAATGATCCACTGGAACGACATTTGCAGAGTTTTCGGACACTGTCATTCACAGAACTGACAAGGAGACCTTGTGGGTATCGGATTTTAGAATTTTTTTTTTTATATTTATGGAACTCAAATAACAATCTGCGAAAACCATTCATCGCAACTCTTAAAAATTCTCGAGAAAATCGACTTTAAAGTTTTGTAAGTATACGTAAGTGCCAATAATTAAAACAGTTGTACCATCTGTCAGTGCACCGGAAGCCTTAATAACTTAGGGGCGATAGCTCGAATCCTGCAATAACAAATCATTATTTTCTCGTTTCGTTGTGTTCCGATACTTACCCAATTTCAATAACTAATGGTAATTTTTACGAAAACTCCACTTAATTTTTGTTTATTCATATTTTTCTGTATTTTATAATAAGTATTTAATAGTGATAGCTTCAATCAAAAAAGTTGCATTTTTTACAGTACTGGCTTCACAATTAGTTGGCGACGGTCGTCTTTGATTGTTCAGTTTGTGAAGAACTACGACACCGTTTTTGGAAAGTCATCTCCATACATACTAAAGGCTTTCCAAGCAGATAACCTACTCAACCATCGTTCAACTAACGACAAGGTATTCAGCTCGTCTGCCGGCCGCGGTGGCCGAGGGGACTGAGGCGCTCCAGTCACGGTCTACACGGCCACTACGGTCGGGGGTTCGAATGCCCCCTCGGGCATGGATATTTGTGCCGTCCTTAGTGTTAGCTAGTTCATAAGTAGTTTGTAAGTTTAGGGACTGATGACCCCGTAGTTAAGTCCTGTAAGTTCTACATTTGAACATATTCAGCTCATCTACATACATATAAACAAAAGGTGACACAACACGTGGAATTAGAAATCCCTAAATGTTTTATAAAACTGAATTCGAAAAAAACGAAAAAAAAAAGAAAAAAATCGGTGTACCAGAATTCGAACCACCACAACGTTACCACCTGAGCTATACCGGCAGATGCTGCAATTCTTTTAATACAAGAAATGTATTCGCTATTGCGAATATTAATCAGCATCTGCTGTATGGTGTAATGGTGACATATGCAAATTTGTGCCGGGCCGGGACTCGAACCCGGGTTTCCCGCTTATCGCGAGCGGTCGCGTTACCATTACGCTACCCGCGCACGCTTCCCGGAACGACCCAAACCTTCATATGCCACACATTGTCTACTGCCCATGAGTGCTCGTACATTATATGATGTAATTCTCATACAGGGTGAGACTTTTTAGTATATTTGTCGCAAGCCTTGCTATGACTGATTTTAAATACCATGTGCAGTGTCCGTGGTTATTGATAGAACTAAGCGAATGTCCTTCAGACATGCATGCCTGAAGGACATTTGCTTAGTTCTATCAATAAACACGGACACTGCACATCGTAATTCTTTCAATATTGGTACTTACGTGTAGATATTTGCAAAACTTTCTCTAGAATTTTTGCGATTTGCGTCGAATGGCTTTGGCTGATTTTTATTTAAGTTCTGAACTTCACGTACCATAAATGTAAAGAAATTCTAAAATACGAAATCCACGTGGTCTCCTTGTCAGTACAGTACATCGAGGCTACTACGCAACTACCGAGAAATACAGCCCCGTGTGGCAGCAAAGGATGCCGAAGAGTATTGCCGCGTCAGAAATACTACAGTCCCATTCGGCAGCGACAGTCGCGCGCTGAAACTTGACGGAGCGACAATTACAGCCCGGTGTGGCACCCTCCGTTTGCTACAGTGAGTTCCATTTCCACCGCGACAAAAATCGCTCACCTTCAGCGGAGAAAAACACCCAGGGTGGCATTAGCCTTAGGCCGTCGTCACATGGAACGTGTATCTGAACGAGTGTGGCCAACATAGTGAGCTTCTGACGTCACAACGTGCGAAGCGGGCGTTGGCGAGGCTTTTCCGACGTGTGTAGTAGAGATGGGCAAGAAATCACGTACTCGTGAAAAATCACGGTGATTGAAAATTCACTGTTCTCACGGTCGCGGCGATCTGGAATCTGACCGTGATTTCAGTCACGGTCACGGTTGGGTAGCGACGAGCGGGAATAGCAGCGAACATTAGTACAAACTACAAAGAGCCGTCTGGTGGCCGAAATGAGTACTAAAAGCAGCAGCGAATAGCAGGTGTAGCAGCGAATAGCGGAAAAGCGAAGAGGAGGTGAAGGAAGAGAAGCAGCAAAGGCTAAAAGAGCCATCTGTGGGTCGAAATCTGTACTAACATCAATGCAGCAAATAGCGGGTATAGCAGCGGATCACCGATAAGCGAAGAACGGGTATAGCAGAGAATCACCGATAAGCGAAGAACGGATATAGCAGCGAATCACCGACTAGTGAAGATCGGGTGTACCGGCTAAAAGCCGATTATGGACAGTGACCACTGACCAGTTCGCATACACTTGTGCGTTTTTCCTAGAAAATCGCCAGGGCCCGGCAAGGAGAGGTTAAAAACTGGAAAACATATCTCGTCCATTTCGCCGTTCGTCGTCTAAAAGTGTATATCTTGTTTCTGCCGAGATGAAGCGATCGAGGACGAACGAGTTGTGTCATTTCACCGCTCTTAATAGCGACTATGCGAAATGTAATTTGTGCGGCATACAATTGTCGCATAAAACTTACATTTCCAACTTGAAGAAGCACCGTGAATAGGCGCACGTAACCGAAGTATGCGACGACTTCTTCGAGAGCCATCAAACCTGTGGTGCCAGAGCAATGTATGTTGCAATTACATTGTTTTATAAGTAATTAACTTTTGTCTGTACTCTATTTTTAAAACTGCTGTAATAATAGTAAGCGGTATGATGTTTTAATACTTTGTTAGTGTGGAAAGGTAGACTCCTTCAGCACTGAGTATTGTTCTAGCAGTAAAGAACGCAGTTGCGGCGTGCAGAGCAACAAGTAAGCTCTACGAACATTTGAAATGTGAGCGCTTGCACTCTGCTACGACGTTGGCAATACCACGTGGTAGCCAATCAGAGTCCGAGTTGTGCGCTCCCTGCTGCCGTTACCAACGCATGAGCAACTCGAAAAAACATGTGCATAAAATGATTACCCATGGGACTTGCGCTGGAATACTGATATCACATTAATTGTTTCAATTATAGTAAAGATCTCAGCTTCTTATTTCATATGTATGCATAAATTTTGAGTTAAAAGTGTATGGCACTGGAAATGAAACTGCAGTAACTTTTTATTTATTTAAGCATCCAGTTAGCTGTGCATGATACATCTTAAACATATATGGCACCTAACAGTAAAACTGATACTATATTACTGTAAGTAATTGAAGCGTGTAAAGTAATATGATAACTATTAAAGGCCAGTGTGTTTAAATAACAGCACGCTCTAATAACTGCAGTATCAATTACATTAAAGAAACAAGTTATTAAAATTGAGGGCATATATTCATTGACAATGAAATAACACCTACCTTGCAAATAATTTTTACACTTACTAAGAATATTTACTATTCTTTCATTGTCTTGATGTGGTTAGAAAGTTTGTTGTGCAGTTATTTTAAACTATACTTACTATTGACTTATTTGTTGAGATTTACTTTTCTCGGTTCACAACATAACTTTCATAACAACAAAGAGACGATAAATTAGTTACTGGCGGATGAAACATTATAACAAAAATATCTAACTCAATTTTTGTCAGTTCCATGGTAAATCATATAAGTCGCCGGAATCGCGGCGATTCAATCACGGAAATAACGAAAAGAGCAGAAATCACGGAATATCGGAAAGAGCTGAAATCACGGAATAGCGGGAGGAGTAGAAATCGCGGAGGGATACACGTCGTGAAAACCTTAAACAGTGATTCTAAACCGTGATTAATCACGGTTTAGAATCACGGTGATTTAAAAGTAGCAATCACGGAAATCACTGTTAGCGGAAAATCACGGTTTAGCCCATCCCTAGTGTGTAGCAGTATCGAGCATGCCAGATATTCTCAAAAAGCGTCTGAACGATCACCAATAGGGTGGGAGAACGCCCCCGACGTCACATCACGTGGATATCAGGGGAGGGGCAGTTCTTTCCGGTAGAGAGACGAAGACGCCATGTTGGCAGTCGTATTTCGTGGTTTTTATGTAAATAGCTTAGGTCTTATGGATGTATGACATTTCGAAGCAAGAAAAAGTAACTGAGTAAATTGAGAATCTCTATAAAAACGGTCATTAGAGGTACTATTAATCATTGGAAATTTTGTGTCCCAACTTCGTCGCCGCTTTTGTGTCCCAGCCTCGTCGTAGGTGTCGGTGGCCGAGTGGAATAAGACCGACACAGGAATAAAGACAGCCCGCTGGTGCAGGTACGGAGGGGAGCAGCCAGAAACTATAAACACTCGAGTAAATTAGAAAGAGATATATATTGCACAGAATGTAACAATACTTAACTTTTACATAGTACTGCAGAATGTTGATACATAGTTGTTAGAGGCCTGCCTAGTGCCTGTACAATAACAAAGTCTTCACTGGTGCCTATCTGATTACGAAGGTCCTAACTGGTTGCTATCTCAGTCCGAAGTGCCCGATGTCCTTCAGTGGTGGCCACGAGCGGCGTTGTCGCAGAGGGCGCTCGTGGCTGTCGTCGTGAGAACGCCGCGCCGTGCGTGCATGGCGGCGCGCGGCGAAAGTAAGTGGCGCGCACTTTGTACTTGTGCGACACCACAGGAAACCTCTTATATGTGGTTAAAAAATTTCCGTATTACAGTAATCTGCCGTTTCAAGGCAAGGCGGACAGAAGATCTGTCAACACGAATTGTTCTTTACATCATTTGTTGTTCAAAATGTTCAAATGTTTGTAAATCTATCGGACCAAACTGCGTAGTCATCAGTCCGTAGCTTACAAACTACTTAAACCTAGGTAAACTAACCTAAGGACGACACACACACCGATGCCCCAGGGAGGACTCGAACCTCCACGGCGAGCAACCGCGCGCTCCGCAGCGAGACGCTTTAGACCGCTCGGCTATCATTTGTTGTACTTACATGTTATCAACCAACATATCTACCAATAGTGTATACAACACGTTTAATACCTTGTTGATGACATTCACATATGTTAGTGACCGTGGCGTAGGCATCAAACTTGTGGAGTGTAAAGTAGATAGATGTCTCGTGACGCTGGTTCAAAGCTCGTCGGGAGTAGAAATTTTTCTTCTTTTATTCTGGTTTTCTGATACAGTCAAAGACTTTCCCACAAATTTCTTAGAAGTATACTGCATAATATTCGATGCTATGTAAACATAAGTGCGCATCCTCTAAGGAGTGAGTTTATTGGATTCGTTTTATGAACAAGACAGTTTGCACCTCACTTAGAGTAAAAATACACACTTATTCTACATCGACATAGATACTCTGCAAATCCTATTCAAGTGCCTTGCAGAGGGTTCACTAACCACTTTCATAACTTTTCTCTACCGTTCCATTCTCTAATAGCGCGCGGGAAGAAAGAACACCTAAATCGTTCCGTTTTCGATCTGATTTCTCTTATTTTATTGGGATGGTCATGTCTCTCTAAGTAGGTGGGTGCTAGCAAAATATTTTCACATTCGGAACTAAGAGTCGGTGACTGAAACTTCGCAAACAGATCACGCCGCAATGAATGTCGTCTTTCTTTTAATGATTTCCACCACAATTCGTGCAACATTTCCGTGTCGCTTTCCCCCCGTAACGTGATAAAACAAAACGAGCTGCCCTTTTGTGAACCTTCTCAATGTCTTCCGTCAGTCCCACCTGGTGAGGGTCCCACAAGGGGCAACAGTACTCCAGGAGAGGACGCACAAGTGTGATGTAGGCAGTCTCTTTGGTGGAGCTGGTGCATCTTCGAAGCGTTCTGCCAATGAAACGTAAGCTTCGGTTCGCCATCCACACAATATTTTCTGTGTGTTCTCTCCAGTCAAAGTTGTTCGTATTGTAACTCCTAGGTATTTGGTAGAATTTACGACCTTATGGTTTGACTCATTTATCGCATAATTGAAGTTCAGTGGATTTCTTTTAATGGTCATGTGTATTACTTCACACTTTTCTTTATTTAGTGTCAATTGCCAATTTTCGCACCATGCAGAAATTTTGTCTAAATCACTTTGCAGTTGCTTTTGATCCTCATTTGACTCACTAACCGATAAACGACAGCATCATCCGCGAACAGTCTAAGGGAGCTATTCAGATTGTCTCCTAAATCGTTTATAAACACGAGGAAGAGTAGGGGACCTATAACGCTTCCCTGTGGAACGCCAGATATCACTTCTGTTTTACTCGATGACTTACCGTCAATTACAACGAACTGTGTTCTTTCTTATAGGAAATCGTGAATCCAATCGCACAGTTGGGGAGATATTCCATAAGCACGCAATTTCATAAGAAGTCGCTTGTGGGGTGCAATGTCAAAAGTCTTCCTGAAATCCAAAAATATGGAATCGATTTGAGATTTGTTTCACGTATTGCATTTTACACGTTCTTAACATTCTTAACATTCTTCTACTGAATAGTAACATTGACCGTGGAAGCATAATCTTTACGTTTTACAAAAAAGCGAATCTGTTTTAATAATGTTTGCCTTATGTGAAGGCCTTTTCTAATTTCATATCCCACAGTATCGTGAAACTTTTATTATTCGCTGCACTTATTGACATAACATGCAAGTTTTATAAGAACGTATTGTACATAGATATTTTGTTGTTACTTATGTAGGTCTACATCACAGAACGTAACGAACGTATGAACAAGCGCGTAAATAAGCGATTTAATAGAGGTGAAGCAGGAATTGCACTCTTTTGATTTTGTAAACATTGGGATTCCTGCAACTGATACCGCCGAGAACTGTCGCTGGAGCGCGCTGCGGTCGCGTGTAGTTGGTTGAGGCTCACGCCTCGTGTTAAGCACAAGATGCGCCGTCTCAGAGATTGCTGATAGTTCAGACACACATTGGACTCTGCACGTTGACCGCACACGTTCAGACACACGCTCCGTGTGACGACGGCTTTAGGATAACCCGGTAGGGTAACGTTCTGCCCGCACTACTTGGAACAAACGTGACGACGTTTTTACGCCACACGCTGTATCGAAGATCGCAGGAACAGCTGTCGATTTGCGATCACATAACTTGGTGCAAACGTGATAGTGTAATGTGAATTGGTTTATTTCAATAGCTATGGTATCATAATAAATATCGTTGTTGGTTCGATTACAGTCTGTTGCGAAAGTGACATGCTTGGGTACTGCCTTATTTAATTGTAGCATGAAAACAGCTAGTTCTCGGCTGTTATAAACAATCACTCGTATCGTCCAAAGTTTTGCAACTTTATCCTGATATAGTGATTGTCAGCCGTTTCCATTTCATTTTTTCTTTATTCGCCTACGTGTTTCTAATATACTACGGGACTTCACAATAAAATTAAACTAAGCACGAAACATGGAGATGCATGTCAATATTCAAAATACGTTGGAGAGTTTCTTTTTTGATACGAATTCTAGAAGTTTATCGTTTAGTATAACGTTGCTATTAGCAGCGTTTCTTATATTATCTGCATTCTCACTGATTTATGTTAAGAATAGAACTAAACACAATACACATACACTACCTTTTTTCCAGGCGTTAATAACTGAGTAATGGGTTTAAGATGAAATGTTAACCTGCCGCGGCGGGGCAGCCGAGCGCGTTGAGGCGCTATGCTGCGATGCGCGAGGTCGGTCCCCGTCGGGGGTTCGAATCCCCTCTCGGGTATGGATGTTTGTGCCGTCTTTAGTGTAAGCTAGTTCATAAGTAGTTTGTAAGTTTAGGGACTGATAATCCCGCAGTTAAGTCCCATAACCTTCACTAACATTTGAACATTTTGAAATGTTAAAAAGTGTAAAGTCCTTAATGGAGATAGGCCTAGAGAATTAGGTAATGCCACTTTGTAGTCTGTGTAGACAACATCAATTTATGATTAAGATGAATATTACTAAGGGATTGTGGAGGAATTTCGGGTCTCAAATATCTCCAAAATTAAGACTGTGGGTTGAACATTAGGATGTAGAGATGCCAGCAGACGGCACTGTTAAGTGTTCTGAGAGTAAGCTGTATACATTTGCAAATGAAATTAAGCTTTTCCTCATGGGATCTCGGCTAACCAAAAACTTCGCAATAATAAAATCTTCAGAAATAAACATTGGTGACAAGCAAGGAATACCGTTCCAACCACGCTCTCGGAAATAGTGACACTTTCGAAAATATTGAGATAAGCAAGGAATATCGGCCTAATCACACGCCCAGAAATAAGAAGACATTCGGAAAAACACACCGAAATATTTGTGACGAGGGAACAATGTAAATTCCATCGTCACTTATTTTACTTATCAGCAGTTTATTTATTTATTCATTGCTATTTGGAGGCCGCGGCAGAGCGCATTGAGGCGCTGTGCTACGATACGCGAGGTAGTTCCCCGTCGGGGGTTCGAATCCGCCTTCGGGCATGGATGTTTGTGCCGTCTTTAGTATAAGGTAGTAGATAAGTAGATTGTAAGTTTAGGGACTGATGACCCCGTAGTTAAGTCCCATAGACTCTACAAACAGTTGAACGTTTGATTTGAGTAAACTAGCGCGCCCGCCAGCCGAAGCCCCGTCTAGACTGAGCGCGCGCGAACGCGCCGCTCCCTTTGATGTACCGACAACAGCCAGAACACTGCGCGGCGCGCAAAACAGCAGTGGACCCGCCTTTACACGAAGTGCATTCTCAACAGTACGTTGGAGGACGTCGTCCCTGTACCATAAGCTGTTCGACTGCCTTCTCCGACCACAAGTTGCGTACAGTGGCCCCGCAAACACCCACCCCAAAACAACAGCGAACCACCACATTGCTGCACTCGCTGGGCGGGGTGTTTAAAATCGTCGTCACCGGAGCGTGTGTCTGAACGTCTGTGGTCAACGTGCCGAGTCCACCGTCCGCCTGAACGCTCGGAGACGGCGCGCCTTGAGCATACGAGGCGTTTCGCCTCACCGAGCTACACGCGGGAAAGATACAGAGGCAGGTGGCTGCAGCTGTTGGGGTGTGCCGCACTGTAATTTCCAGAACCTGAACGCGAGCCCAGGCAACAGGAACCGTCGAAAGAAGGCAAGGCCACGGTTGTCCACTGGTAACACTAGCAAGAGATGACCGTTATCTCCGGTTAACAGCACGTCCAGACAGGAGGCTGAATGCAATTCAGCTGCAACCAACCCTTCAGGCACCAACAGGAGGGACAATATGAAGAGAAACAGTCGAAACAACCTTCCACAAGTCGTTCCCTCATCTGAAACGAACTTGCATCTCTGAACAATCCTGCTTATGTGCAGGAAACGTTGTCGTGTCCCAAATAGGAAAGAGGGAAGAGGTAGCAAGGTCAGTCTGCATATCCCGAGCGGAAAGGAGTGATTGCAGAGAGACAGTACAGGCGTCTACTAGAGATGCGGATTTCGGGACTCGAAAGGATACTTGTTTAGGAAACTTTATGGAACTCCTAGGTACCTTGCATTGAATTTATTGCATCCCATACTAAGTCTACTACACTGGGGTTAGTTATTTAAAAAAAAAAAAGAAAAAAACAAGAAGTATAAATCGTTTGCCACAACAGAAGCCAGTAATTGCGTTCCCTAGCAGCATCCCCTAGACATACGCACTCCCCGCGAGAAACAGACTGTAGTGGAGCACCCCGAGGCCGACGGCGATAGTCACGGGCTGGCGCCCGACTCGTCTGACTGAGAACTCCCCTCCTGATCCAAAAACCGGGGGTTTTAACGGCCGGTGTGGGCGCACCTCTTTTCCCCCACTTTCCGACAGTTAACAATTTCCTATGGGCCGCTGCTTGGTTGAACCAATCTAAATTGTGGCTTGCCCTCTCTCTGAGTCCTCTAGCGAACCACGTTTCAGCCCTGTCCCTTCTGCCATTCCTCGGGTGGGGAGGTGGCTTGTTTGTGCACTAACAAAATCCATACTTGGCAGCAACATTGTTCAGCTGAAAGTAAAACGTCACGACGCTACCCAATATGGACAACAACAACAACAATGTTTTACGTCAGTTGGCCACGCCTCAGGGGAGCTGCTAACTTGCAGTTTTTCTTCTTTATCGTCTCACTCTAGCATCGTGAAACCACTGACATTGCTGTTCCCAAGTGACTGGTATCAACTTTGCTACGTTCATTAAAACGTGCCTTTTGGCCACCAAGTACTAATGTAACGCCTTACAACAGCGTCTAGACGCTATAAGAAGTTACGCCCATCTTCTCCGAAAGGTAACCTCCACCCTGGGACGGTGGCCGAGGGCATCAGCAGTTCGCTAGGAGATTTCTTTAGTGCCTACATCTCGTAAGATATACGTGTCTGTTTTAGCCTGTTATCTGCAATGGTCTCTATTTCTCAGCCTGGAGTGCGTCTCTGTGGGTCACACAGCCTCTCAACAATTCCTACAGTAAAATCAATATATGACAACTTTACCATACCAATGGTGGTGGACGAATGGTGTGGGCAGTAGTCAGTATTGGCTTATGTACGGACCTCTGTGTCGTTCAGAATGGTGCTTTGCCTACTCAGAAGTATAGAGAGGAGATCGATCGACCTTTTGTGGTACCCTACGCTGGTTCCGCTGGAGATGCGTTGCTTTTGGTGGAGGATAACGCTCGTCCCCACAGAGCTGCACTGGTGGACAACACGACTGAAGCTGAGGGAACTGGACGAGTGGAGTGTCCAGCTTGTTCACCGGACTTAAACCAGATTGAGCGTGTCTGGGACGCACCTGGCAGACACATTGGTCTGGCTGCAGAGCTGGGTACTGCACTAACTAACCAGAAGCAACGCATCTCCAGCGGAACCAGCGTAGGGCACCACAAAAGGTCGATCGATCTCCTCTCTATACTTCTGCGCAGGCAAAGCACCATTCTGAACGACACAGAGGTCCGTACATCAGCCAATACTGACTACTGCCCACACCATTCGTATGGTAACGTTGTCATATATTGATTTTACTGTTGGAATTGTTGATATGCTGTGTGAGCCACAGAGACGCACTGCCAAATATCCCTCAAGAGCTGACTGATAGCCTCATACTGTCGATGTACTGGCCGTCGCAGGTGACCACACGCCATATTAGAGGGCAATGAGAATGCCCTTTTCACTATTATGGTAGCCCTATGGTGCTGCATTCTAAGTAAACGTAAGATATACGTGTCTGTTGTAGCCTGTTATCTGCAATGGTCTCTATTTCTAAGCATGGAGTGCGTCATATAAAGGTCAACTAAGAGTTGAGACAGCAACATATCGTACTGTATTACACACAAATTGCAATTGTAACTAATATCATATTTATGTTGTTTATTATATCTCACCTGATCATCTAATTGTTGTTAATAGAGTATGACTTGCCTGCACTGAAATCTAATTACACCTCTTTCACTATGTCTTCAACATAATGTCTGTGTAGTATCATTCTTGATAGTATCCAATATGCTATACCCAGCAGTAGGCGTAATACATTCCTGAACCTCTCAGTTATTGTGTTCTTCATATATCTATTCCCAATTGCACATCGCTGTATGGATGTGTCGCTCACGAACGTATTTTATCAGTTCTCGTGGTAGCTGGTGTAACTCTGCTGTTGTGTTGTTCAGCATCTTGATAGCTCGCTTGTTCTACGTTTTTCGTTTGCACATGATTGTATGTTTCTTCGTCTTGGTTATCATTTTTATCGTCAATCACATCCAGCACATATTCAAAATATGTCTTCCAGTTATTAAAAATTCTACACTTCGTAATATATCCCGGACTTTGCAAAATTTAAATTTATTGCCTCGCCTTGTTAATGAATGTATTTGTTGTATTCAGACTGCATCAGTCTCTGGAAAATGAATTTATTTGATATTAATATCACCTACGCCTGAGGCACCAACAGGATTGTTCGTATTAATGTTCAATGCTGGGGTGGTGTTCCATTATTGGAAAGCCAAGGCTATATTGATATGAATGTTACGTCTACATGGATACTCTATAAGTCACATTGAAATGCATGGAAGAGGGTTCATCAAACCACTTTTATGATATTTCTCTATATTTCCATTCTCTAATAACACACGCGAAAAAGGTGCCCGTAAATCTTTTATTATGATGATCATGTCTCGCTATGTAGGTGGGTACTAACAATATATGTTCGCGTTATGAAGAGAAAGTTGGTGAAAGAAATTGCGCAAATAGATCTCGCCGTAATAAATATCGCCTTTCTTTTAATGATTTCCACCCTAACTCGTGCATCATTTTTGTGACACTCTCCTCCTATATCGCGATAAAACAAAACGAGCTGCCTTTCTCTGAACTTCTCTATATCCTCCGTCAGTCCCACCTGGTGTGGATCCCACAATGCTCAGCAATACTCCAGAATAGGTCGCACAAGTGTAGTGTTGGCAGTTTCTTTACTAGAACTGTTGCATCTTCTTAGTGTTCTGCCAATGAGACAGTCTTTGGTTCGCCTTCTCTACAACATTTTCTGTGTGTTATTTCCAGTTTAACTAGTTCATAATTGTTACTCGTAGTTATTTACTAGAATTGAAGGCCTGTAGTTTTGACTGAATTATCATGTAAATAAAGTTTAACAGTTTTCTTTTACTGGTCATATGGATGATTTCACATTTTTTCCTGCAAGATGGAGCACTCCGCACTGGGCTTTGATAATGGCCGGTATTACACTATCAAATTTTCTTTGACAAAGAATCTTTGTCAAAGAAAATTGGACAGTGTAATATGGAACTTTCGTCAAAGTCGCCTTTGGTCAAAAATTCTTTGATCAAATCTAGCAGCTCACCGTAAATTTGATCAAAGAAAGCGTTCGTCTTTTGTTAACTGCGGTGAGAAATGTGACCGCTTGAAGCGTTAGCATCGCGGTAGCAGTTTTTGACGCAAGGAGGTTAAGTTTATGTAATTAATGCATACATTTTGTTGTTGCGACGACACACAACACGAATTACGTGGTCACGGTTTCAAACTACTTTTCGCATAGTTTGAAACCGTGACCACGTAATTCGTATTGCGTGTCGTCGCAACAACAAAATTTATGCAGTAATATAAGGCTGATTACAAAAACCGGTTGCATCGAGCCGAAAACTAGATGACACTTGCAGAATGCATTAGCGATCAAGTGAGTACTGGTTTCACGGTAGACTACGTATAAAAAGAAAATTAATGGCTTCTGCACCACTTTTGCAGCGGAGAAACCAAAATACATAATGACAGTGTTTAATTCCCTGCATATATTTATTCAGACAAATACTATTTACATGAAATATATTTACACAAAATATGAATACCGTATTTCGAAAGTTTTTCTTCACTGCAGGCGCGAGAGAACACTAGCAAAAGGGAAACAAAATGTGTTCAAATGTTTGTAAATCTTATGGGACTTAACTACGGGGTCATCAGTCCCTAAACTTACAAACTACTTATGAACTACTTACGAACTAGGACGGCACAAATATCCATGCCCGAAGGGGGATTCGAACCCCCGACCGTAGTGGCCGTGCAGACCGTGACTGGAGCGCCTCAGTCCCCTCGGCCACCGCGCCCGGCAAAAGGGAAACAGGGCACAGACTCCTTAGCAGCGACAAATGTACTGGTTCCGTTCGACCTCTTAAAATTTTAGAGCAGAATACCACAGCAGACGCAAGCGTCACCATTGTTGTCAGTCTTCCAAATGTCTAGCCGTTGCACTGTTTAGGCTTACATGCAATCATAATGCATAAATAGATATTTATAAGCTACGTAAGCAACAGCTGAGGTTAATAACCAAGAAGGCTATTCTAACCTCCTTGTTAATAATAGATATTCATCCGCCATTTGCGATGCATTTTGGCAGATTCTTGGTCAAAGAAAATTTGATAGTGTGATGTCCCCTTTTCACTACGTCAAAGATTATTTGTCAAAGAATATTGGACAAAGATTCTTTATCAAAGAAAATTTGATAGTGTAATACCGGCTTAATGCGTCATTTCTTGGATGAAACATTTCCGGATCGGTGGATTGGAAGGGATGGTCCAACACCCTAGCCACACCGCTCTCCACAGACATTAGGCCCCTTCACTTTTTTTCTGGGGCTGTATCAAGGACAGAGTCTTCGTCACACCAGTTGCTGACGTCGAGGAACTGAAGGCTAGGATACAAGCTGCTGTGGATACTGTAACAAAACACCCGGCGGGAACTGGAAAACCGCTTCGACATTTTCCGAGCTACCAACGGAGCACACACTGAGGTTTACTGACGTAACCAGAGGCGCAGCCACGGGGGTGGGGGGAGGAGCTATTGGGCTGAAGCCCCCCCCCCCTCCACCACTTCGAAATTAGCGGCAATGGGTCGGCAACGTGATGCCGCCCCTGAGAACGTGTGCTGGTGTTTTACTGTTAGCGGTTTTGATACGGCCGCGACCAGCTTTGATGCTGCCGCTGTTGTCTCTGCTGTGCTCCGGCCGCGGTGGCCGAGGGGACTGAGGCGCTCCAGTCACGGTCTGCACAGCCACTACGGTCGGGGGTTCGAATCCCCCTCGGGCATGGATATTTGCGCCGTCCTTAGTCTTAGCTAGTTCATAAGTAGTTTGTAAGCTTAGGGACTGATGACCCCGTAGTTAAGTCCCATAGACTATACAAACATTTGAAACATTTTTTTGTCACTGCTGTGCTGAAGTCACGAGCCGATTGTTCCTATGCGGCGACCCACTGCTTAGCAGATCAGCGGCGACACCGAGTGGAATCATATGAGTGTTATTTTAGTTCAATTATTATACATAGTCTCACGTTAATTAAATTGTAATGACCTTTCTCTTTGGCTAGCAACATACTCTGCTTAATTATTTTACGAGCTCAGAATGAGACTTTTCACTCTGCAGCGGAGTATGCGCTAATATGAAACTTCGTGGTAGATTAAAATTGTGTGCCGGAACCGGAACTCGAACCTGGGTCCTTTGCGTTTCGCGGGCAAGCGCGCTACCGACTGTGCTATCCCGACACGACTCACGATGCCGCCTCGCAACTTTACTTCGGCCAGTACCTCGCCTCCTACTTTCCAAACTTCACAGAAGCTCTCCTGCGAAACATGCAAGACCAGCACTCCTGGAAGAAAGGATATGGTGGAGACATGACTTAGCCGCAGCCTAAGGAATGTTTCCGGAATGAAATTTTCACTCTGCAGCGGAGTGTGCGCTAATATGAAACTTCGTGGTAGATTAAAATTGTGTGCCGGAACCGGGACTCGAACCTGGGACCTTTGCCTTTCGCCGACTACACCATATCCTTTCTTCCAGGAGTGCTAGTCTTGCATGTTTCGCAGGAGAGCTTCTGTGAAGTTTGGAAAGTAGGAGGCGAGGTACTGGCGGAAGTAAAGTTGTGAGGCGGCATCGTGAGTCGTGTCGAATAGCACAGTCGGTAGTGCGCTTGCCCGAGAAAGGCAAAGGTCCCAGGTTCGAGTCCCGGTTCCGGCACACAATTTTAATCTGCCAGGAAGTTACATTTTACGAGCTGATTATATACACTCCATTTCCACCACCTTGTTCCTCTTCCACTTTCTAATTAATGTGAGCCGACTAATTTTGGCCGCGGTGGAGTAGCCGAGCGATGTAAGGCGCCTCGCTGCGGAGTGCGCTGTTGCTCACCGTCGGAGGTTCGACTACTCGCTGTGGCATGTGTGTGTGTGTTTGTGTGTGTCTGTGTGTGTCTGTCTGTGTGTGTGTGTGTGTTGTCCTTAGGTTAGTTTACCTAGGTTTAAGCAGTTTGTAAGCTACGAACTGATGACCACGCAGTTTGGTCCGATAGATTTACAAACATTTGAACATTTGACTACTTTTGTTTCTTGTACAATTGTTTTCGAAGTATAATTGGTCAAATTATAAAAAGTGTAAAAAAAGTCATAGATTAATAAATTGAGTAGGCTTTATAAAAAAAAAAAAAAAAAAAAAAAAAAAAAAAAAAAAAAAAAAAAAGTAGCCCCCAAGAACGAAATCCTGGCTGCACCACTGGTAGTGGGTAAAGAATATGGTGATTATCGTTATACTCGTATCCCTATAACTGCGTCTGATATTTCTAGTACTGGTTTGCAGTGCTCAATACTCCCTACATACGGAGCTGTACTCATAGTTTTGTTTTGTAGGGGGATCATACGGCAAAATAAAAACAAATTGTGGCATACATCCTAACTTGTTAAGCGTTACAACATCATTTGATGGGGGGATAGACCCCCCTTTATCCCCTCTTTGGCTACGGGCCTGCCTACAGCTTCTACGGTTATCACAGTATCACGAATTCCAAATGGTCACCCTATGTTGTTAGGTACAAGTTTTCCAGGAGAACAGAGTACGCCCTTCCACCAACAAATGGATAATCGGTTAAATAGTTATTACGCATGATTCTTGTGTGGTTAATTCTATGGGATGTAGAACTGACAAGTACAGGTTGTCCTACGAAAGCCGCCTGCCAGACGTTTGTGGACCGCTGTGCTGTGTTGGGTACTGTTCGGCTCCCGACCGCCGCCACCGCATCCGCCGGCCACGTCAGCCACACATTCTACGTAGGACTCTATTGTGCCGCGGGAACATACACTGAGTCTAAAAAACATTGCCATCTGAGTAACCTAAGCTTACTTTTATTTACAGTAGATGTTCAAAACGATGTCCCTGTATGGAAAGAGCGGCCTGACCTCTCTTGAACACATTTGCGAACACTCGACGAATTTCGACTGCCGAAATCTGGGAAATGACTAGTCGAATCTTTTTTCACGATACAATAAATTCTGACAGGTATATGAAAAATATCCTGCATCCATTTTTTCAAGAACTTTCACTCAACGAAAAGCTGTATGGTTATTTCATGCAGGACAATGCAAGACCACACATTGCCAATGCTTCTATGGCAGAAATACGAAGTGTTTTTTTGGTGATGGGATAGTTAACTGGCCTCCTCGTTCTCCAGAAGTAAATGGCTGTGACATTTATCTTTGAGGAATGTTAAAAGACAAGGTGTATGCAAGCAATCCGCATATACTAGAAGAGTTGGAAGACGGGATTCGACTAGTCATTTCCCAGATTTCGGCAGCCGAAATTCGTCGAGCGTATTCAAGGGATTTCAGGCCGCTTTCTCCATAGAGGACCATTATTTTGAACGTCTGATGTAAAGAAAGGTAAGCTTAGGACACTCAGATGACAGTGTTTTTTAGACTTTAATAACTCAGTGTATGCACCCGCTTTCACAATAGAGTCCTACATAGAATGTGTGGCTGCCGTGGCCGGCGGATGCGGTGGCGGCGGCCGGGAGCCCAACACAGCACAGCGGTCCACAAACGTCTGGCAGGCGGCTTTCGTGGGACAGCCTGCAGTTGGACAGGATCTCTGGTCGATACTGTGATCGAATCACCGGTTAATACCCACTTCTATGAACAGATGTCGCTACGCACAGTTATTTCGATGATTGCCAGTATTTGACTATCGGTTATTACAATGACTACTTATGACCAACCAGTTATTTTTATCAGTTATTGTTATTTTTGTGCAGCTCTAAGAATGAGCCGCGCGGGATTTCTGAGCGGTCTGGAGCGCCACGTTGCGGTTCGCGCGGCCTCTCCCGTCGGAGGTTCGAATCCTCCCTCGGGCATGGATGTTTGTGTTGTCTTTAGTATAAGTTAGTTTACAAGTAGTTTTTAAGTTTAGGGACTGATGACCTCGCAGTTAAGTCCCATAAGCTTAACAAAAAAAAAAAAAAAAAAAAAAAAAAAAAAAAAAAAAATTCCAAGCGTTGAAGAGCGACAGTAACGTTTTGTATATCTCTGGCTCCGCAAGGGCTATCTTTGGCTCGGAGAGGCTCACGTTTGAGAATTGGTGTGTTGAGGCAGAGCTGAAGTGCTTCGGACAGAGGAAAGGATCTAGGAAGCTGTCGTGGTAGCTAAACGAGCATTATGGAGTGGAAAAAAGTTTTGCTAGTTTTATGATGGAAGACTAGAGGTAAGCTAACTACAATTTCATGCTATTGTAATCCAATCAGTATAATCCATGTTTGTCCATCAAACAATTAAATAAAAAAAACATATTGTTAACGAACTACGAAACACTTCCAAAGAAATAATGTTGTTCCCTTGTAATTTTGTTCCTTTGAAAGGAGAAGCGAAATACGGATTGGCTTTCTTGTAATTTTTTTTGGTTATATTTAATTGCAACATGTTAATGGCCAGTTTTGTAATATTATGAAGGGTGGATGGTAAATTTCATTGTACTTTGTCTTGTGACACATAACATCTCAATTATATAAGTACTTGAAACTTATCTAGATTGTCGATTTGATCATTTTCCTAGAAAACAGCCCCAGTAATTTATTGACCCTTTTTTAATCAGTATGAACATGGGTTGTACTATCGGTAGTTAGTTGAGGATTCGCACTGTACATAGCGAATCCTGTAGCTAGTATTCTTTTGCAGTGATTATGACAGCAGATGTGCAGCTGTGGTATAAGAAGGGTTTGTGTTAATAGTCAAGGAAATGTCTTCAGGAGTAATCAAAGCATTTACATATTTTAGTTCAACGGTCGTGTGTGAATTTGTTTGCTAGACATATCACAAAGGGTGAGGATACATTTCCTTTTTGAACTTAGTACAAATCAGAAGTGGTTCTATTAAGTAGGTTTGCTTTCCAGATAGCTTTCCATAGTGTGCTTACACAAGGGTTTAATCAGACAGAGTTGTGCTGTGGAAACAGGAGTAAAAGAATTTAGTTTCAATCTATATACGCACAAGAAACAATTACTTTATATGGTGCGTTGGAATTGTATTAGAAATGTTGTTAAAAAGACGAGTCAGATACGTAAACAAGTTTTTTTTTACTAGTGCTAAATGAGCTCTTACAATTACAGCAAAATTTTGGATGTTTTATAAACCATTGTCACGTAATCATTACAATGACTTATCTTGAGGCCTAGCAACTTTGATTCAACAGTCACTCAAGTTTTACTGCGAGGCTAAATATCGCACAGGACAACTTTATTTTCTTTACACAGATAATTTTGATTCAGGTAAAGTACTTATAGACTGGCAACCTGAGTGACACAATCAAGTTTCAGTTATTTTAGTAGCGACTCCCACTTAGGTCTCAAGTTCAATTTTTATTATCTACTAGCTTAAACCCGCGGCTCCGCTCGCGTGTTGTTTGAATATGATAGATAATACGTGAAACGTCAAATCGAATTTTTTAAAGAGCTGTATTAAAATAAATTTCTTTTTTACTGCTTTATTTATATATTCTTATATTTCCTTATTCGTATGCTTATCCTTCAAGAGAAAGAGCTGAAGCAGGCATAGACCAAAGATATGGTCTGTGGCATCACGTTTCGCTGTATGTAACCTCCTTGCTATAGAGTCACAAACGTCATCGCTGGCCTTCAGTCCGAATATTTTTTATAATTTGACGACTTTCAACCACCATATCTTCCACCCCCTTACAGCTATCGGCATGGAACTGCTATGGTGTACAACGGGAGACTTCTGGCAACAATTACACACAGACCATTCGTTTGCGTTCTGTAGTTTTTGCTGCAGAGCGAAATATTAACACACACACACGTAGAATTTTATATACACCGATAGCTTTCCATCCCCCTATATTTCACCCTTTTATCATTATCAACCATCAAGCAACAATGCAACCAATAAAATCATTTTCAAAGAGTAATTATTGTTCCGCATATCGCGTTATATTCTTCAAATTACTAAATATCTATCAGATCGCTATAAAACCGTAACTAAAACCTTCCTCAGATATAAATTAGTAACTGTACAAATATTTAAGTCTCTGCTTCTTGTCGGTCGGACGTGATAAGCGTACACCCAACAGACATTCGCATTAATATATATATATATATATATATATATATATATATATATATATATATATATATAGCTATCCGATCGCCATAAAAGCGTGCCTAAAGCCTTCCCCGGGTAGACATTCGTAACTGCAAAAATTTTTAGCTGTTTATGTCTTGTGGTTCAGACGTGATAAGCGTACACCGAACAGACATTCACATTTATAGATATAGATTAGCAACTTTCACTAAGCAGAAATATAGCTTTCAGCAGACAACAATAATAATACTATTTTTTAATTAACACTTTTCAGCATGACGCGCTGTAACTCGAAATCGTGACAAGGCAGACGATTCCTTTGAACGATGGTTCGTCCGCACTAAGATTCAATCGTTACGATTCTTTTATTTGTATTCAGATGTACGTTCTGCTTATGAATCTCCGCAACTGTGGATATGACGGTAGCGAACCAGAAGAATAGGACAGTACCTTCTGGGCCCTTGAGTTTTTTGTCGGGCTCGTGTGCGGCGAGGTAGACGGAGCGACGTTAAAACTGTCGGCAATGAGGAGCGGCCCCGCGCCCTGAGGAGATTTGCGAGAGAATCAGCGACCGGCGGAAAGGAAGACACTGCAAACAGCCCCGCCCCAGGGGAGCAATCCAGGAGAGTTGCCGCTTTTTGTTTATCTCCCTCACCCTCCCTCCCTCCCCCCTGCCCTCCCGCCCTCCTCGAGGGATCAGGCGGCCACCCCGACACACGCTGGCGTTCTCTTATCCACAGGGAGAGGACTGAGGAGGAAAACGCTACAGACTTCCCGCGTCCGACTGCTACACTCGTACCGCCTCTAAATAAAAAACGCGTTCCGGAGTGGAACAGGACGGAAACAGAGATTCAGTGGAGGGAAGGTGGGGAGGGCGAAGACACGAGAAGATGTTTAGCGCGAGTCCCACCGCTGACACGGACGCGACCTCTGCCCGTACTTCCACCCACCAAAGTTCCCTGCTGTCGCCACTGTTTACCCTACATCTACATCTACATCTACTTGGTATACTCTGAAAATCACATTTAAGTACCCGCCAGAGGGTTCATCGAACGAGCGTTACACTATTTTATCTCCCATTACATTCTCGAATAGCGTGCGGGAAGAAAGAACACCTGAATCTCTCCGTTCGAGCTCCGATTTCTCGAATTTATTCTGATGATCATTTCTACCTATGTAGGTGGGAGTCAATTTTGTGTCCCAGCCTCGTCGCCGCTTTTGTGTCTCGTTTCCGCCGGTTGTAGGTGTCGGTGGCCGAGTAGAAAGAGACTGACACAGAAATAAGGATGCACGCTTGTGTAGGTACGGAGTTGAGCAGCCAGTGGGACAGCAGAAACTAGAAACACTAGAGTAAATTAGAACGAGATATATATTTCATAGAGACTTAGTAATACTTAACTTTTACATAGCTCAGTACTGCAGAATGCTGATACATAGATGAGCTAGAGGCCTGCCTAGTGCCTATCCGATAGCCAAGTCTTCACTGTGCCTATCTGATTCCGAAGTGTAAGCTAGTTCCTATCTCAGTACCAAGTGAACGATGTCGTTCAATGGTGGCCACGAGCGGAGTTGCAGCAGAGGGCGCTCGTGGCTGACGTCGTAAGAACGCCGCGCCGTGCGTGCATGGCGGCGCGCGGCGAAAGTACGTGGCGCGCACTTTAGACTTGTGCGACACCACAGTCAACAATATATTTTCACATTCGGAGGAGTATGTTGGCGATTTTAGTTTCGTAAGTAGCCCACGCCGCAGCGATAAGCGCCGTTGTTGTAATGATTCCCATCCCAGATCCTGTATCATTTCCGTAACGCTGTCTCCCCTGTATCGTGACAATACGAAACGAGCTGCCCTTCTTTGGACTCTTTCGATGTCCTCCGTCAAATCCACCTGATAAGGATCCCACACTGGGCTGCAATACTCCAAAAATGGACGGACAAGCGTAGCTCCAGTCACGGTCTGCACGGCCACTACGGTCGGGGGTTCGAATCCCCCCTCGGGCATGGATATTTGTGCCGTCCTTAGTATAAGGTAGTTGATAAGTAGTTTGTAAGTTTAGGGACTGATGACCCCGTAATTAAGTCCCATAAGGTTAACAAACATGTGTTTTTTTTTTTTTTTTTTTTTTTTTTTTTTTTTTTTTTTTTTTTGACAAGCGTAATGTATGCAGTTTCTTTTGTAGTTCTGTTGCGTGCTCTTTTAGAGCTCCAGAAAACACAGGCTGGCGCATCCGCCATTTTCATTCCTGCGAAAGCTAAACATAGCACGCCGCTTACAGGAACACTGTTGTTTTATTTAAGTTTGGTGAAATATTTTACAAGTTCCCGCCATAGACCTTAGATCGTGCTACTTTCAGCTTGCATTCCGCTCTTGTTTACATCGATATGGGGATTAGACACAAAAATCTCGCGTTTTCTTTACTTACTGCTGCTTCTGTCCAAATACAGAAAAAGGAGCAAGAAACATATATTTCTCTCATAAAAATCGCGTACAACGTTTAATGCTGCCGAAACTGGTCATCTAGATAAAATTTTTAAGCGATCTTGGCTTCTATTTGAATAATGACTGTCAATATGCGACGTTTGTTCGCCGTCTTCCAGTAAGTATTTGTTGTCTGCTGTGACAAATAATAAAAAAAAAGTTTGTTAAGCTTATGGGACTTAACTACGGGGTCATCAGTCCCTAAACTTACAAACTACTTATCAACTACCTTATACTAAGGACGGCACAAATATCCATGCCCGAGGGGGGATTCGAACCCCCCGACCGTGGTGGCCGTGCAGACCGTGACTGGAGCGCCTCAGTCTCCTTGGCCACCCTGTGACAAATCACCACATAGCATTTTTGTACTCAAATTGTTGAAACTACGTGTATTATGTTACTGAGAAAGTTTCAGGATGTATTACAAACACTAAAACTAAAAAGAATGTTAGTGTGTAGAGGACCTAAAGTTTACGGTCGTAGTGGCACACGGTTCCGATGTTGGCAACAACCTTTGAATGCTATTTAAAAACCTAATCGTATAGGTTAATGGCCGCCTCACCACTAAACCACAGTCTCCAAAAAATGTTCAAATGTTTGTAGAACTTATGGGACTTAACTACGGGGTCATCAGTCCCTAAGCTTACGAACTACTTATGAACTAGCTAAGACTAAGGACGGCCAAAATATCCGGGCCCGAGGGGGGGATTCGAACCTCCGACCGTAGTGGCCGTGCAGACCGTGATTGGAGCGTCTCAGTCCCCTCGGCCACCGCGGCCGGCCCACAGTCTCCCATGAAGTCGCACTACAGCCATATATCTACATCTACGTACTCCGCAATCCACTCAAAGGTAAGTGGCGGAGGGTACTCAGTACCACTACTAGTTGGAAACACAACTAGCTCTTTATTCACACGAAGTGATAGGTGCTATCGACAAGGGTTCGCAAATCGATTTCGTATTTCTTGATTTCTAGAAGGCTTTTGACACCGTACCTCACAAACGGTTTTTAATCAAATTGCGTTTATTATGGTATATCACCCCAAATTTTCGATTGGATAGGGGATTTCCTGTCAGAGATGACACAGTTCGTAGTAATCGATGGTAAGGCATCGACTAAAAGAGAGGTGATATCGGGCGTTCCACAGGGAAGTGTTATTGGTCCTCTGCTGTTCCTTATTTACATAAACGATATAGGCGGAAATCTAAGTAGCTCACTTAGGTTGTTTGCAGATGACGCCGTCATTTACCGTCTAGTAGAATCATCTAGATCAAAACCAACTGCAGTACGATCTGAATAAGATATCACTATGGTCTAAAAATTGACAATTGACTCTAAATAATGAGAAGTTTGAAGTCGTCCACATGAGTACGAAAAGAAATCCGTTAAATTTTGTTTACAAGATAAATCAATCAAAAGTGAAGGCTGTAAACTCCACAAAATTCCTAGGAATTACTATTACTTCAGACTTAAACTGGAACGAACACGTAGATAATGTCGTGTGAAACGCGAACCAGAGACTGCGTTTTAATGGCAGAGTCTGCATACGCCATGCTTTTCTGTCCATTTTTGGAGTATTGCTGCCCAGTGTGGGATCCTATCAGGTGGGTTTGACGGAAGCCATGGAAAGACTCCAAAGAAGGGCACCTCGTTTCGTATTGTCACGATACAGTGGAGACAGCGTCAATGAAATGATACAGGACATTGGGATGGGAATCATTTCAACAACAGTGCTTATCGCTGCGGCGTGGGATACTTACCAAACTCCAAAGGCCAACATTCTCCTATTACTACTACTTCAGACTTAATTTGGAAAGAACAGGTAGATAATGTCGTGGTTAAGGCGAACCAGAGACTGCGTTTTATTGGTAGAACCCTTAAAAGATGCAACAGAACTACTAAAGAAACTGCATACACTACGCTTGTCCGTCGTTTCTTGGAGTATTGCTGCCCAGTGTGGGATCCTCATCTGGTGGGTTTGACGGAGGACATCGAAAGAGTCCAAAGAAGGGCAGCTCGTTTCGTATTGTCACGATACAGGGGAGACAGCGTTACGGAAATGATACAGGATCTGGGATGGGAATCTTTACAACAACGGCGCTTATCGCTGCGGCGTGGACTACTGAAGAAACTCCAATCTTCCAGACGTGACATAAAGTCATTGATGAGGTATGCGCCCATATCAATATTAATTGATAAACAGTGCTATTAGGACGCTGTGTAAAATTATAGGGCCACGGATAGTGATGTGGTCATGCGTTTATTGACGCGTTTCGATTGAATCATCTTGAGAATCTGTAAAGTTACAAACATCAGTAAGCCTGGTGTCAATACAGATAGAGAACTGTATGGACAAGAGAGATACCAAAGTACATTACAAACACAACGGTATTTATTTAAGATATTTGTGTTTGTAATGTACTTTGGTATCTCTCTTGTGCATACAGTTCTCTATCTGTTGTGACACCAGGCTTACTGATGTTTGTAACTTTACAGATTCTCAAGATGATTTAATCGAAACGCGTCAATAAACGCATGACCACATCACTATCCGTGGCCCTATAATTTTACACAGCGTCCTAATAGCACTGTTTATCAATTAACAATGAAACTATAATCGCCAAAATTCTGCTCCGAATGCGAAAATATATTCTTGACTCCCACTTACACGGGTAGAAAGCTGTGCCTGCTCTGTTCGGTCGTTGGATACTCGGAAGTACTGTACCGTCCGCCATACTCCCCTGACTTAAGTACTTGTGACTTTGACTCGATTCCGAAGATGAAGGAACACTTCGTGCCAAATGTTTAAATGTTTGTAGAACTTATGGGACTTAACTACGGGGTCATCAGTTCCTAAGCTTACTAACTACTTATGAACTAGCTAAGACTAAGGACGGCACAAATATCCATGCCCGAGGGGGGGATTCGAACCCCCGACCGTAGTGGCCGTGCAGACCGTGACTAGAGCGCCTCAGTCCCCTCGGCCATCGCGGCCGCCACACCTCGTGCCATTCGCTTCAGCACTGTTCCATAGATTCGAAAGGCAGTAGACCGCTCCATTCGCGCTATCAACAGAACAGGCTCTGCTAACGGTATACTACTTTGGAGGACAGTAACAGGTGCAAACATGTAACGCCCTTGTATCGGTTTTGAACAAACATTCGCCACTACTTAAGCTCCAACCCTCGTAGTACAGATTCGTGAACTGTAGTTCTTTACTCCTTTCTTTCCCGATCTACTGGAAATTGGAAGGCGTATGTCCAAATATCTCCTCCCTTGATACTGAGTACAGCCCAACTGCAGGACCTAAAAAATGTGTATTACATGTGTTAATCTATAACTGCATAAACTACATCGTATCGAAAGACTGAAATAGTTCAGTTACTTCAGCTGATGAACTAGCAGAACTGCGCGAACTATGTCAAATCGGAACGCCAAAACAGTTCTGCTAGTTCGCTTACAAGGAGAGAGTATGTCACACGGATATTTTTTCGTAAATTCACGTATAAATTGGGTGAAAAATTATGTCAATTTTTAAAGTTCCTATGGTCCCTATATAATTCATTTTCTGTAATATTTCAGTTTGCATACATTCTCTGCAAGACGCGATAGTGTTTGCACGGTAGTCATAAAGTTGCGTAAACTTTTCTGTTAATTTATATTATTTCTGATAATTTGCAATGTTTTTTTAATTCTTTATTGTACTTAATTTTGTACGTATTTTACGGTACAGATATTCAATGAAGTTGATTTAGTGAACTAGCCACAGATATACGTTGCAAGAGGCGCAGTGTCTAGGTAGAGCTAGGCCCTGGATGAACGAGTGCGCGAAAGGCACAATGGGTCATTTAACGCATTCGATAAACCTTATTTTGGGTGTGCAGGATAAATAAGACAACCTGACTGGTGTATACCGATCGTTACTGGTTCATATTGTGTACGTAGACACATAAAACGTGCAATAGGGAAACCATTGTGTGCTTATGAGAGTTGATGGCAGCGGACCGTATTATTCGTTTCGGACCTCTTGGTAAGTATGGGAGTGCGATTACGCATGTCAATCACATCGCGATTACGCCTGAGCCTCAGGACGTGCGCTAGCGGCGTATTTCGGGTTTTTCAAGCGTCAACTTCTCGTCGCAATATCTCGGGATGTAATTGGAATATTGCGATGCAATAACGCCATTGTTTATGTGATTTGTCATGCTATGGATTGCTGAAGAGAAAATATAGGGTGTCCATTTAATAAAACCTAAGTTTGTGTTAAAAAACACATTTGCTTTCGTTTTAGAATGTTTCCAAATATGTCTATTCATGGGCCCCAGCCGTACATTGATACCGGTGAAAGTCGTTTTCCAATAGCTGTTATTGGTCCAGAGATATTTCGGGTGGACAAGATAGCTGGGACACCCTGTGTGTGTGTGTGGTTGTGATATTCTGCCTGATCAGCGCAAATGAAACTAAACACTGTAGTGTGATATTTGCAAATGGTAATTATATTTCTCTAGTGTAGAAAAGGATTTGGCGTCTTGCGACAGCGTTCCGAGACAGAAGGTAGTGAGTCGGTTGTGGAGACAACCTGAAAGCGGACGCGCTTGTTCCTGGGAGCCAGTACCAGACAGTTATCTGCGTATACGGCTGCCGGCGCCGCGAGATATGCGCATGTTTGGACTCGCAAATGCGCCCACCCGGCCCTGCCTTGTACGGAAAACCGGGCCTGAAATAGAATCCCTAACGGGAGCAGAAGATGGAGAAAAAGAACAGATGGGGGACTCTGTGGTGAGTGTAAGGACTCCTGCACTTCACTGCCTCTGCTTCCACACTTGTTCTAAGAGCACTCACAGAGTCTTAAACCCGTCTGTGCAACAGCCGTTGTGGTCTTCAGTCCGGAGACTGGTTTGATGCAGCTCTCCACCCTACTCTATCCTGAGCAAGCGTCTGTCGTTTTGCCATAACATGAGATAAACGTCATTTTTTATTGCGCAACGCAGAGCTAATATACTTATAGGCTGATTTGAGCATTATCAACTTTAATACACCAGGAGTTATACCTGGAAGTGGCTAATGTCAATTTGATTACTCAAGCACCTTCAAATTGTATTTGGAAATACAGATGTCCGTCTTTGAAACTAAATCGTGTAGGTGTCCGGTTTTGATGTGAACACGCTTTTTGATACACAGAGATTCGCTTACTGCTGACTACAATCTCTTACAGGTGTATAATCTAGGAAATTATAGGAATATCGACATGAACTGGAAAATATTAAGTTTTGAACTCTATCACAAAAAAAAAAAAAAAAAAAAAAAAAAAAAAAAAAAAAAAAAAAAAAATGTTCAAATGTTTGTAAAGTCTATGGGACTTAACTACGGGGTTATCAGTCCCTAAACTTACAAACTACTTATGAACTAGCTAAGACTAAGGACGGCACAAATATCCATGCCCGAGGGGGGATTCGAACTCCCGACCGCAGTGGCCGTGCGGACCGTGACTGTAGCGCCTCAATCCCCTCGGCAACCGCGGCCGGCCTCTATCACATATTGGAAAAATGAAGAACTACAATAATCATAATAGTCTTTTTAATTTTATACACAAAATTAAATGTTACGCCATTGCATCTCTAAAATTATTAGCATAAGGTCTGTTGAAACTGTCGCCAGATTTTTTCGTAAACGTCCTTGCGTTATTTCTGACATCGAACTTCTTTCCAGCAAGTGATAATTTCGTACAACACACCTTACAATAGAACAGTGTAGTTTACAAGCTAGTCTTACCTTCGTTTCTTGTCAATCTTTATTTTCAACTTTTCAGATTGTCTCAACCGCTTCCTAGCTTTTCCTTCGTACGCTGGTGATAAAAAAATGTTTGTTGAGTCTATGGGACTTAACTACAGGGTCATCAGTCCCTAAACTTACAAACTACTTATGAACTAGCTAAGACTAAGGACGGCACAAATATCCATGCCCGACGGGGGATTCGAACCCCCGACCGTAGTGGCCGTGCGGACCGTGACTGTAGCGCCTCAGTCCCCTCGGCCACCGCGGCCGGACGCTGGTGATATGTTACGTTCCATTTCACTCGCTTTAAGATGGTTATTAGTAATAATACTATTAAAAAATTACTGAAAAACTGAAGTACGGGCTAATACCCCTTAGTACCTGGCACATACTGTCGCCATGTCTGATTTTGGAGGTCATGTGATCATATACTGTATTCTCATTGGTGCACACTGCTTCAATGAACAAGTGTTCGAATTTGATATCAAGCTCTTATGTAGATGTCCGCTTTTGATGTGAACAGTCAAGTTTAACGTGTGATTTATCACACTTACGTCAATTTTTGGAGCCGCGGTGGAGTAGCTGAGCGGTCTAAGGCGCCTCGCTGCGGTGCGCGCGGTTGCTCGCCATCGGAGGTTCGAGTCCTCCCTGGTGTGTGTGTGTGTGTGTGTGTGTGTGTTGTCCTTAGGTTAGTTTACCTTAGTTGAAGTAGTTTGCAAGCTATGGACTGATGACCACGCAGTTTGGTCCAATAGATTTACAAACATTTGAACTTTTTTTTTTTTTTTTTTTTTTTTTTTTTTTTTTTTTTTTTTTTGTAAGAAAAAAGAACGGATTTCACCAATGAAAAGAGCGGAAAAACTTCCTTCAGGATCGACAGCTAACTAAATTTCGACCATTAGGTCAGATGTTCAGGTTTGATATTAGGCTTCTCGTATGACTTTGGACAGAGGGTGAAGCACCTTGTGGCGTGCTCCCTAAGGCGCCATGCTGCGGAGTGCGTGTCTGCTCCCCGTCGGAGGTTCGAGTCCTCCCTCGGGTATAGGTGTGTGTGTGTGTGTGTGTGTGTGTGTGTGTTTGTATTATGTTTAGCATAAGTTAGTTGAAGTAATCTGTCAGTTTATGGACTGATGACCACCATAGCTTAACAAACATTTTAACATTTTGAAAACCTTGTAAGATTTGTAAAAACCGTTTTTTCCCTTCTGTTACAGGTAAGTGTGCTCTGAGGACCTGACATTTTCTGTAGTCGATGGTGAGTACTGGATTACGTCTGGATTATGGCTCTAGACGTTAACTGCTACTACTAGGTTTGGATGAATTTAGAACCCAACAAAAGTTCCGTTGTCCTGCCTCCGTGACACCGAGAAAGGCAATCCAGAGCTTGAGCAGTGATACCGAAAATGCTCGCAGATTGCCACGGAGTCGTTGCGAGAGAAGAGGGTGAAAAGAGCGTGGTCAGCGTGAACCAGGTGCCTCAGGTGCGGTAAGGCCGGACGCACATTGATCCTCATTTCACCTGAAGCAAGTGTTGCCAAACAAAACGTTCTGCTGGGCACGAGCGCCCCATGTACTTTAGTGGGAGCCCGCACACTGTAGAGTTGTGGCGATTCGTCAATGAGTCGTTCATTTGAACGAATACAAATAAAGAATCGTAAGAATCGAATCGTGATCCGCACGAATCGTCGTTCAAAAGAATCGCGTGTCTCGTGACGATTCTTAAGTTCCAACGATTCACGATTCGAAGGCGATTGCCGAATCTTGCCGAATCGTGCCGAAGAGGGGGGGACGAATCGTCGTTCAAAAGAATCGCCTGTCTTACGATTCATGACTCGAAAGCAAGTGGCGAATCGTGCCGAATGATTACGAAAGCCAGAAAGCGTGTGAACAAAGGAAGCGCAGAACGAAGATCGTGAGCTGTTAATTATTAGCCTATTCAGGAATTACACATAACAGAAACAGAACGCAGCGAAATACACAGCTGTCAATACATACGAATATACGTCTTTTATAAAGTTTACATATTATGTATTTAAACGAGCAATCCTTACACATTTATATTTCGCGTATCCCAGAAATGGCTGTAACATTTAGATTATATTTTGTGTTTAGAGAGGTTTAAGCTTTTCGAGTTCATCTACGGAGTTATATTTTTTGTAAAAAAATAATTTTACAAAAATATTATTTTTATATAAAAACGCGATTTTAAATGTTTTTAAAGCCATCTCAAAAATCTTATTTGCCATTTTGCTTTTTACGTTATCAGCTTTCCTGAAAGAAACCGATTTTAGAAAAAAGAAACATTTTAATAAACGTGAATTTCTTGTATCTCGAAAGAAATTTAATATTTAGAAACGGATTTTTATTTTTAATGTTTATTTCGTATTTCCTTCAACTAATTTTATAATGATTAGATACCTTATAATTACCATAGATTCAATTATATTTATATTTAAATTGCTGAGGTATTCAAACAGAACGAAAAAAAAGTTATAAGGTTACTGCAGCATTCGAAATAATTGTCCTACGTTCACTAAACCTGCAACGCTAGTGAATGAGCTATGATGACAGCAGAAATAGTTGGTAGTGTAATATTTATTTAGAACCGTTCGCTAAATTTCAGACTATTTTCTCGAGAATTTTTGAGAGCTGAATCGAATGGCTTTGCCTCATTATTATTTTAAGTCTGAACTTTACGCACCAAAAATATTAAAAAATCCTATACCCATATTGTCACCTTTTCGGCATTTTGTAAGAATGTGCCGTCGCAGACCAGAAACAATCGTGAACGAATCGTAGGAACAGATGCAAAAGGTTAAGATTCCAACATCCATAACACTGACATGTATTGCCATCTATGAGCAAGATGTAGAAGTAAGAATCGCGCCAATGCAGACTAAAGAATCGTAGGAATCGATCCACAATGTAGGATTGAATCGCAAGAATCGATTCATAAAAAAGAATCGTGTTGCCCAACTCTAGCACACTGACCGAGCAAACATTGCAAGGCGTTGCGCAACGCCTTGAAACAGCCGATGCTTGACTTGATGTTTCAGGAGCAAGACGTTGTGCGCATGCGCCAACCCCGTTCCACTTGCCACCACTACAGCTGTCACGCGCAGCTCTGACCGTACAGAAGCGCGTGCTTTGCGTTTTCGGATCTGTGTTTTGGTCGAGTGTATCGCGTAATGACTGAAACAGAGGAAAGATGGCGTGGTCGACGATACAGTTATCGATGTTGATAAATTTGTAGCCCACGTGGAAACCAGACCCGAGTTGTACATGATTACCAGAAAAGATCACCACAACCAGGGCGTGAGCGCCGTAGCATGGCAACAAACAGATTGCGAAATGAAGATCTCAGGCAAGAAATATATGTTTAACAAACAAATTAATAAAATTAGTGCGATATTATCAAGAATAACCTTCATGAATTACAGCCTTAAACATAATGTTTTATTAAGATTTAACAAAAATATTTCTACATAGGTTGTAAATTACTATTTAGTATTTATTATAATTTATAAATTTAAAACTCTTCTTCTTTCTCCAATACAGAAAATGTATTAGAAAATTATCAACCAGAAGTCGCTAGTTCAAACTCTTTCGTTGAGACACACCATTCCATGCCAAAACTGTCATCCGATTAACCTCAAAAAACAGATTAATAGTACAGGAGAGTACAGGATTATAAATACAAAATCAGTTGGGTGTATTACAGGAGTAGGACTGATAATGAATAAGAAAATAGGAATGCGGGTAAACTACTAGGAGCAACACAGTGATCGCATTATGGTAGTCAAGATAGATACGAAGCCAACACCGACCACAGTAGTACAGGTTTATATGCCAACTAGCTCTGCCGTTGATGAGGAGATGGAAGAAATATATGAGGAGCTAAAGGAAATTATTCGGACAATTAAGGGAGAGGAAAACTTAATTGTTATGGGAGACTGGAATTCGGTAGTAGGACAAGGAAGGGAAGGGAGGATAGTAGATGAATATGGTCTGGGCAAAAGGAATGAAAGAGGAAGCCGCCTGGTAGAATTTTGCACGGAACATAATTTAGTTATTATAAACACCTGGTTTAAGAATCACGAAAGAAGATTGTATACGTGGAAGAGACCAGGAGACACCGGGACATACCAGATAGATTTTATAAAACTCTGACCACAACTTATTGGTCATGAATTGAGGGCTGAAACTGAAAAAAATTGCAGAAAGGTAGGAAAATAAGGAGATGGGACCTGGATAAACTGAAGGCACCTGAAGTCCTTGAAAATTTCTGAGTGAACTTTAAGCAACTATTGACAGAAACTGGGGAAAATAAAACAGTAGAAGAGGAATGGGTAGCATTGGGAGATGAAATAGTGAAGGCAGCAGAGGACAAAATAGGTAGGAAGGCAAGACCTACAAAAAGTCCTTGGATATCTCAGTGCATATTAAATTTAATCTATGAAAGGAGAAAATATAAAAATGCAGTAAATGAAACAGGCAAAATGGAGTACAGATGACCAAGAAATGCGATTGACAGGAAGTGCAAAATGGCTAAGTAAGAGTGGCCAGAAGGCAAATGAAAGGCTGTAGAAGAATGTATAAATAGGAGAAAAATACATAGAGTCTACATGAAAATAAAAGAGATATTTGGAGATAAAAAAACAGCTCTATGAATATCAAGAACACAGATCGAAAACCAGTTCTCAGCAAAGAAGGGAAACCTGAAAGGTGGAAAGAGTATATACAGAGGCTCTACGAAGAAAATGAACTTAGAGGCAATATTGTAGAAAGGGGAAGAGAAGTAGATGAGGATGAAATAGGAGATCTATACTGAGAGATGAATTTGACAGAGCACTGAAAGACCTAAGTCGAAACAAGGCCCCTGGAGTAGATGATATTCCCTCAGAGCTACTGAAGTCTCTGGGAGAACCAGCCATGACAAAATTGTTTCACCTGGTGTGTAAGATGTATGAGACAGGCGAAGTACCCTCAGACTTTAAGAAAAATGTTATAATCCCCATTCCAAAGAAATCTGGTGCAGACAGATGTGAAAACTACAGAACCATCAGTTTAATGTCATGGTTGCAAAATATTAACACGAATTATATACAGAAGGATGGAAAAGCTGGTAGAAGCCGACCTCGGGGAAGATCAGTTTGGGTTCAGGAGAAATGTAGGAACACGGGAGGCAATACTCACTTTACGGCTTATCCTAGAAGATAGATTAAGAAAAGGCAAACCAACATTTCTAGCTTTTGTAGATTTGGAGAAGGCTTTGGACAATGTTGATTGGAACGAACTATTTCAAGTTCTGAAGCAAGCAGGAGTAAAATATAGGGAACGTAAGGTTATTTACAACTTGTACAAAAACGAGACAATGGTTGTCAGAGTTGAAGGGCATGAAAGGGATGCAGTGGTTGGGAAGGGAGTAAGACAGGGTTGTAGCCTTTCTCCAATGTTATGCAATTTGTACATTGAGCAAGCTGTAAAGGAAAACAAGGAGAAATTTGGAGAAGGAATTAAATTTCAGGGTGAAGAATTAAAAACATTGTGTTTTGCAGACGACATAGTAATTCTGTCAGAGACAGCAAAGGACCTGGAAGAGCAGTTGAACGGAATGGACAGTGTGCTGAAAGGTGCATATATGATGAACATTAACAAGAGCAAAACTAGGGTAATAGAGTCAGTCTAAGAAAATCATGTGATGCTGAAGGAATTAGAGTAGGTAACGAAACACTAAAGGAGGTAGTGAGTTTTGTTACTTGGGCAGTAAAATAACAAATGACGTTCGCAGTACAGAGGATATAAAATGCAGAATGGCAATGGGTAGAACAGCGTTCTTGAAAAAGGGAAGTTTGTTAACATCGTATATTGATTTAGGCCTAAGGAAGTCCTTTCTGAAGGCATTTGGGTGGAGTGTTGCCTTGTATGGGAGTGAGACATGGACGATAAACAGTGCGGACAGGAAGAGGATTGAGGCTTTTGAAATATGGTGCTATAGACGAATGTTGAAGATTAGGTGGGTGGATCGCGTAACTAATGAGGAGGTACTGAACAGAATTGGGGAGAAAAGAAAATTCTGGCATACCTTGACTAAAAGAAGGGATAGATTGGTAGGACACATTCTTAGACATCAAGGAATTGTGAATTTAGCATTGGAGGGAAGTGTGTGGGGTAAAAATCGCAGAGGAAGACCAAGAGATGTATACATTAAGCAGATTCAGACAGATGTAGGTTGCCGTTCTTATGTGGAGATGAAGAGGCTTGCTCAGGATAGGGTATTGTGGAGAGCTGCATCAAACCAGTCTCCGGACTGAAGACCACAACAACAACAACATATAATTTATAAATTATATAAATAATAAACAATATTTGGGAGAATATGAAGATGGTTTTCGAAAGGGAAGTCCTTCACAGTACAGATTTTTAAATAATATCAATAATTCTCCACAGAATGCTAACTAGCAAACCTGTAATAGTATCATTTTTTGATTTTAAATAAATCATTTGATTCGATGGAGACACAATAGCTAAATTAATTAGATAATTCGCTGTTGAAGTAAATTAGCGTATACAATTTGTGAAACTATATCTAAAGTTAAATTTATGCCAGAACTATCTCAGCCATTTGAAATAAAAATTGGTGTTTTAGAATAAATTTGTAACGGTATGGAATTTGGAACTACAAAATCATTCAATCATTTTCAGCGAAAATCGTTATCTTCAGATAGACCGACAATGGCCACAGATATGAAGTACTCCTATTGCTGTTATGTTGAAACAATAATTAAAATCTTTTCCCTAAATCAGCATTTTGATATTACTTACATTATCAATGTATCATTAAAATCATAAGATTGAACTAATAATTCTGGGAAGAAGAAAAAATGGAATTGAGGTAAACTGCCTGGCACTCGAAGACCATTTTCCATTTCCTTCAGAAAATCTAACTGAAGGATCTACTAAAATAAATATTCTTTGAAACATTGCAAATTGAACTGGTCTCAGAATCTTAGCTGAAGATACAAAATTAAGGAAGGACTAGGTAAAATAGAGCGAGTTAATCAATTTAAATTTCTTGGAGAAGTTATATAGCAGAATGGACTAAGAAAAGTATGCAATAGTTGTACGATTTAGTAAAATGAAAAGAACATATGAATTGACAAAAAATATCTACAATAAGAAGGGCATATCAAGGAAAACAAAACTAAAACACTATATTACTATAGTAAGACAGGAGTGTTTAGATGCAAGATAAGGCTTAATATGATTCTATGAAGTATAAGCTGGACGGAATAGTGGTTCTCGAAAAATAGATTATTAGAAAAATAACGGATGCAATACAAAATGCAGATGGCTGGAAGATGAGAAGTAAGAAGGAGATTCAGGCAAATACCGAGATAATTTCTTCTGAAAGAATGAGAACAGGCTAGCTAAATAAATTTTACTTTATTTCTTACTAACGTACTTATCCGTGGCTTGGGCCTTAGTGTCCTTATGCCTGCTGTACATGTGTCCTCCATCGCTGCCGGCTTTGAGACTACTGCCACCATGGTATTTTACTTACTGTTTCTTCTAGTGTTCCGTAGAAATTGTCCACTGTTTAAGGATCGATTTTATTGTGATTTGTGGGTGCGTGAACACTGATTAATGTGTAGGCTTTATTAGCTAATTTAACTGAAACCTGGGAGATTCTTTCTTTGGGAGACCTTTATACTATTTACCTCGCATTCCTTTCTCGAATAGAGCGCGGGAAGAATGAACACCTGAATCTCTCAGTTCGAGCTCTGATTTCTCGTATTTTATTCTGATGATCATTACTACCTATGTAAGTGGGAGTTAACAATATATTTTCGCATTCGGAGGAGAATGTTGGTGATTGGAGTTTCGTAAGTAACCCACGCCACAGCGATAAGCGCCATTGTTGTAATGATTCCCATCCCAGATCCTGTATCATTTCCGTAACGCTGTCTCCCCTCTATCGTGACAATACGAAACGAGCTGCCCTTCTTTGGACTCTTTCGATGTCCTCCGTCAAACCCACCTGATAAGTACCCCACACTGGGCTGCAATACTCCAAAAATGGACGGACAAGCGAGTGTATGCAGTTTGTTTTGTAGTTCTGTTGCATCTTGTAAGGGTTCTGCCAATAAAACGCTGTCTCTGGTTCGCCTTTCCCACGACATTACCTACGTGTTCTTTCCAATTTAAGTCTGAAGTAATAGTAATTCCTAGCTATTTTGTGTAGTTTACGGCCTTCACTTTTGATTGATTTATCTTGTAAATAAAGTTTAATGTATTTATTTTCGTACTCATGTGGACGACTTCACAGTTCTCATTATTTAGAGTCAATTGCCAATTTTTACACCATAGTGATATCTTATTTACGTCGTTCTGCAGTTGGTTTTGATCTTCAAATGATTTTACTAGACGGTAAATGACGGCGTCATCTGCAAACAACCTAAGAGAGCTACTTAGATTTTCCCCTAAATCGTTTATGTAAATAAGGAACAGCAGAGGACCAATAACACTACCCTGTGGAACGTCCGATATCACCTCTGTTTTAGTCGATGCCTTACCATCGATTACTACGAACTGCCTCCTCTCTGAAAGTAAATCCCCTATCCAGTCGCAAATTTGAGGCGATATACCATAACCACGCAATTTGATTAAAAGCCGTTTGTGAGGTACGTTGCCAAAAGCCTTCTGGAAATCAAGAAATACGGAATCGATTTGAGATCCCTTGTCGATAGCACTCATCACTTCGTGTGAATAAAGAGCTAGTTGTGTTTCGCATTAACGATATTTTCTAAATACGTGTTGACCTTGGGTCAATAGATCATTCTATTCGAGATAATTCATAATATTTGAATACAGGATATGTTCCAAAACCCTGCTGCAAATTGAAGTTTATGAAATAGGCCTCTAGTTTAGAGGGTTACTCCTACTGCCTTTCTTGAATATAGGTGTGACTTGTACAATTTTCCAAACCTTCTTTGAGAGAGCAGCTGTATATGGCTGTTAAGTAAGGAGCTATTGCTTCAGCATAATCAGAAAGAAATCTGATGGGTATATAGTGCGGACCAGAAGACTTATTCTTGTGATTTTAGTTGCTTCGAAGTGTGTACAGCAAATCCAGTTCCTAAAAAGTGCTAGGTTGTCTCTTACTTTTATGGCAGGTTTGCCCTTGCAGGTCCTGTAAATCTCAGTGTTAAGGTGTCCTTCATCCGTGAATTTAGTGTCTTGCAGTGCAGTTATTTTGATGTTAAATTTACCCATTGCATCGGCAAGTTGCTTTAATTTGCCTGTTTTGGTGAGGGTATTCACATTAATTATGCCAATAAAGTTGTTACGTTTCGTTTTGAGAGTTAGAAGTGTTCGAGAAGCTCCGATACTTCTGCATGTTCTCCCTGATCCCCCAGCATCGTATGATGAGGTGAATCCACAGTATTGACTGGTGCCAGGGGTAGTGACTCTATGGTTCTCTTTTCTATCATACGTTTGGTTTACATGGTGATCTGTGTAGAGACCACAGGGAAACAACACGATTTTTGAGTTTGAGAAGATTTTAGTGCAGCCGCCTCAACTGGAGGAACAGACGCGACCGCTGGCTGCCAGACGCTGGACACACACCATTGGGTTTGTGGTATTTTGTGTGTGTGTGTATGTGGTTTTTTTTTTATTATTATTATTATTTTTTTTTTTTTTATGGTCCGCCCTGGGTGTTTCATTTCCCCACTACCATTTACCGGACGAAGTCAGTATAAATTTGAAAACTTAATAAATCACGGAATCATGTAGATAAAGAGGTAAAAACTGACACACATGCTTGGAATGACATGGGGTTTTCTTAGAACCAAACATCTACCCTTATCGGGCCTTTTTTCATCGAGGAACTGCGTGATTCTGGTTTTGACGGGTGAGAGGTATGCCGATATGTCATAGAATCGCATCATCCCCAGCCTGGCTGATAAACACCTGCTGTAACGTACGATTTTTATGCAGGATGGCTCTCCACCCCATATTGCTAGAAGCGTAAAAGATCTGTTGCGCGCGTCGTTTGGTGATGATCGTGTGCTCAGCCGCCACTTTCGTCATGCTTGGCCTCCCAGGTCCCCAGACCTCAGTCCGTGCGATTATTGGCTTTGGGGTTACCTGAAGTCGCAAGTGTATCGGGATCGACCGATATCTCTAGGGATGCTGAAAGACAACATCCGACGCCATGCCTCACCATAACTCCGGACATGCTTTACAGTGCTGTTCACAATATTATTCCTCGACTACAGCTATTGTTGAGGAATGATGGTGAACATATCGAGCATTTCCTGTAAAGAACATCATCTTTGCTTTGTCTTAATTTGTTATACTAATTATTGCTCTTCTGATCAGATTAATGGACATCTGTCGGCCATTTTTTGAACTTTTTTTTGGCTTCTAATAAAACCCGATGTCAGCATGTGTGTCAATTTTTACCTCTCTATCTACATTATTCCGTGATTTATTAAGTTTTCAAATTTATACAAAGGTTCTGGTCAAATTAATTTCAAATATGAAGCCAGCAGTGCTAAACAAAAAGTCTTCACCACATAGTAAGAGGAAGAGCTTCTTTCTTACATATGCTGGAGTAGTTTTAGAAAACACAGAACAAGATGTAACTGTGGAATTCTTAAGGCAGCAAAGGACCCATTTTGTATTCGCTAATTTGCAGCAAAATCAGCACTGTTAATCGCAGTAAAACAGTGAAAAAACTACCAGCTCCAGTGGCGTGTCGTGGGTTTCATTCATTTAATATTTTATTCCCAGCAGCTCTTGTTTTAAGGCAAAATATTTTTTTATTAGGAATAACAATGAAACATGTACTACCTAATTCCAATAGGATTATTTCATTCATAAAACTAAGAAATTGAAATACATCACCGTACCCCAAGGTAAAACCGCCACTGTCCCAAGGTGAGACCATAGGCTGTACCTTGGGACAAGTGTCACAAAAGTCTTTATTGGCGAGTAAGTGTGTAAATATTGGAGCCAGCCTAAACTGCTGTTCATTCAGCATTACCTAAAATTGGTGCCTGTTGTTGTTGTGGTCTTCAGTCCAGAGACTGGTTTGATGCAGCTCTCCACCCTACTCTATCCTGAGCAAGCCTTTTCATCTCCTCATAAGAACGACAACCCACATCCACTTGAATCTGCTTACTATACGCGTCTCTTGGTCTCCCTCTGCGATTTTTACCCCACACACTTCCCTCCAACGCTAAATTCACAATTCCTTGATGTCTAAGAATGTGTACTACCAACCTATCCCTTCTTTTAGTCAAGGTATGCCAGAAATTTCTTTTCTCCCCAATTCGGTTCAGTACCTCCTCATTAGTTACGCGATCCACCCACCTAATCTTCAGCATTCTTCTGTAGCACCACATTTCAAAAGCCTCTATCCTCTTTCTGTGCACACTGCTTATCGTCCATGTTTCACTCCCATACAAGGCAACACTCCATACAAATGCCTTCAGAAAGGACTTCCTTAGGCTTAAATCAATATTCGATGTTAACAAATTTCTCTTTTTCAAAAACGCTTTTCTACCCATTGCCATTCTGCATTTTATATCATCTGTACTGCGACCATCATTTGTTATTTTACTTCCCAAGTAACAAAACTCATCTACCTCCTTTATTGTTTCGTTACCTAATCTAATTCCTTCAGCATCACCTGATTTTCTTACACTGCACTCCATTACCCTAGTTTTGCTCTTGTTAATGTTCATCTTATATGCACCTTTCAGCACACTGTCCATTCCGTTCAATTGCTCTTCCAGGTCCTTTGCTGTATCTGACAGAATTACTATGTCGTCGGCAAAACGCAATGTTTTTAATTCTTCACCCTGAACTTTAATTCCTTCTCCAAATTTCTTCTTGCTTTCCTTTATAGCTTGCTCAATGTATAAATTGAACAACATTGGGGAAAGGCTACAACCCTGTCTTACTCCCTTTCCAACCACTGCATCCCTTTCATGCCCTTCAACTCTGACAACCGCTGTCTGGTTTTTGTACAAGTTGTAAATAACCTTACGCTCCCTATATTTTACTCCTGCTTGCTTCAGAACTTTAAAGAGTTTATTCCAATCAACATTGTCAAAAGCCTTCTCCAGATCTACAAAAGCTAGAAATGTTGGTTTGCCTTTTCTTAATCTATCTTCTAGGATAAGCCGTAAAGTGAGTATTGCCTCCCGTGTTGGTGCCTATGATGGGGTAAATTTTCAAATTTCATGTAAAAACATTATAATATGAAAATAATTAAAACGTAAAAAAATGTCCCAAGATACAACCGTTTCCCCTACTGTAAGTAGAAAATCGTACATACTGTACTGCTGTCTTAAAATGTTTGCGAAAAAATAAAAACTGGACATGGTATGTCGATTTAAAAGTCGTGATAGAGATGTAACAAAGTTGTGATACAGCCTGTAGCAAGCTCTTGTGGCGTAAGACAGTGGTGAGGGTCGGACACCCGTGCCCGCTCGTCAGGTCGTCGACACGCAGTATGTATTCTGTCTTATCTTTTGCAACAATTGCTGCAGTGCAGCACTCACTCAGTATTCGAGCAGCCCATAAATTACTACACTCGTTTTGTAGCCCACATCATCTCTGATATAGAGAATACCAGTCACAAGCAAAAGTAAATTTCACACACACACACACAAAGAATCAGAGGAGGAGGCAGCGGATAATCCGCAAAGCGGTTAATCTACTCGCGGAGAATCGAAATTTCACTGTATTTAATTTCCTATTATTTATGTTTTTTTTTTTTTTTTTTTTTTTTTTTTTTTTTTTTTTTGTGGCCCACTTTAGGTTACGGTAGTAACACTAAAAGTGGGCCTTTGCGATCGTCTTTTGACAGCTCGAAATTTAAATTAAAAATAACGGCTTAACCATTCACCTGACACGAAAATTGAACAACCGAATTTGTAGAGGAGAAAATTCTCTACAACTTTGCTCTGTTATTTTTTTTTCATATCTCGTATCGTTTCAGAGATATTTGCAAGAATAACGGGGATTTTGGGTTGTATGTCTGTCTGTCTGTGCGTCTGTCTGTCCGTAACATGTTCCCCGTTTTTAAGGCGAACCGATCAACACCAAATTGTACAGACATAATTGTAGGCCGACAGAGACCAGAACCTCCCTTTTTCAAATCTTTCGGACAAAAAATACGGTAGTAATACCAAAAAAAGCCGTCTGTAATATAATTGTAATTGCAAACGAACCGTTCATCTGACACGAAAATTGAATAACCTGATTGGTAGAGGAAAAAATTCTCTACAACTTCGCTATTTTACGTTTTTTTCATATCTCTTACTAATTAATTTTTTATTATTTAGATTATTATTTCAGTCTAAAATGTTTGCATAAATGTTTAAAACTACATATCTAATGTGGGCCGTAAAATACGTCAGTGCGATTTTTTTATACGAAACAGTAAAAGAACATCGTGAAACTACATGAAAACGTACAGTGGGCCGTAAAACACACCAGTACGATATTTCTTTCCCAGCACAGTGTTTATTTGAACACTGTGAAGTATCCCTAGTTTTCCGATCCCAAAAGTTGGTCCAGACGAACTGTGTCCGTATTGCAAGGCACAGTTCTATTAAGACGACGCCGGGGGATGGTGGGGTACACGTTATAAAACGAAGAGAAACACTTAGCTTGGATTAGATGTTCGTATCAGATGGCTGGTCTGCATTGCAGTTGAAGTCCGTTGATCCAGGTTTACTTCGGAGCTACCTTCACTTAAATGAAACGGTGGTCGACGTTAAATGGCGAACTCACTTATTTAAACTTTTCTTAATAAATGTTTTATTGCCATTGTTGCACAACCACATATAAGTTACGGACGACGAGAGAAAACACACCTTGTCAGGAACACAGCCCGATATAATCTAACACAATATCGCCTCTCTCCAGACGTTTGAGAGGGTACCGCATAAACATGGAAATAACTACAGGGTGTTACAAAAAGGTACGGTCATACTTTCAGGAAACATTCCTCATACACAAAGAAAGAAAATATGTTACGTAGACATGTGTCCGGAAATGCTTAATTTCCATGTTAGCGCTCATTTTATTACTTCTCTTCAAATCACATTAATCATGGAATGGAAACACACAGCAACAGAACGTACCAGCGTGACTTCAAACACTTTGTTACAGGAAATCTTCAAAATGTCCTCCGTTAGCGAGGATACATGCATCCACCCTCCGCCGCACGGAATCCCTGATGCGCTGATGCAGCCCTGGAGAATGGCGTATTGTATCACAGCCGTCCACAATACGAGCACGAAGAGTCTCTACATTTGATACCGGGGTTGCGTAGACAAGAGCTTTCAAATGACCCCATAAGCGTCTTCCTGTCGGGACATCTTCGTTCTGGAAATCTGTCTCGATACAAACGTACCGCGCCACGGCTATTGCCCCGTGCTAATCCATACTTCAAATGGCATCTGCCAACTCCGCATTTGTAAACATTGCACTGACTGCAAAACCACGTTCGTGATGAACACTAACCAGTTGATGCTACGTACTGATGTGCTTGATGCTAGTACTGTAGAGCAATGAGTCGCATATCAACACAAGCACTGAAGTCAACATTACCTTCCTCCAATTGGGCCAACTGGCGGTGAATCGAGGAAGTACACTACATACTAACGAAACAATTGGGTATTTTGACAATTGTTTGCATGAATTATTTCAATTTACATTTAAAGAGAAATACTAAAATGAGCTCTAACATGGAAATTAAGCGTTTCCGGACACATGTCCACATAACATATTTTCTTTCTTTGTGTGTGAGGAATGCTTCCTGAAAGTTTGGCCGTACTTTTTTGTAGCACCCTGTATATTCCGTAAATTTTATTCATATTTCAAACAAAGATCAAAAATAGGTTATAAATTTTCTCTGTAATTACTTTTCATAATAACAATACGTTTTTGTAAATGTGGTTGTACACAGTTACCGCAATTCTATTTAAACTAGGCATGTAAATAACAATTGTGAACATGACTTTATAAATTTTCATATTAGCCCTACTCAAATTATGCGTTCTACACATGATTTTTACGTAGGTAAGTCAATAGTTTGAAAATGGCGTATTGGTGTTTTGTTTTTTAGACTTGTAAGTTTAATGTATTTTAATTTGTGATTTAAATTTTTATAAATACGGATTTGTATAAAGTCTTAGTAGTTTTGTTAATTTCGAAGATAGTTTCTTAGTACCAAACGGATTATGAATTTTAGTGTGTGAAAAATGATCAGTATTTAATTTAGGATCCAGTGATGTATAAAAGATGGCCTGCTCTAATTTATTTAAACAAAAGGTAAATATGTAATAATGTTGTGCAATAGTTCTAACAAGCAGTAGTGCTTGTTTTTATACAAATAAGTACCTTTATAGGCGCAGCATATTCCGTAACTTAGTGGAATGCATTTTCGGTGTTTGTAGTTATTATTTCGTCTTTCTTCTTTGAATAGGTGTGCCCTCAGACACAGTTTTTACACATAGAGTCTCCCGTTAATTAAACTGTACAGATCTTTCTCTTTGGCTAGTAACATAGAAGATGCTGAATAATTTTACGAGCTGATTATATACACTCCATTGCCACCACGTTGCTCCTCTTCCACTTTCAAATTAATGCGACGCTACTCATTTTATTTCTTGTGCAACTGTTTTTGTACTATAATTAGTTAAATTATAAAAACTGTAAAAATAAGTCACAGATTAATAAATTCAATCGTATATATTATTTCTCATCGGTGTTTTTTTTCGTGAGTACGCCATGTCTATGGTATTCTTATTCTTTGAGTAGGCCTGTACTGAGACAGGTTTCAGCTGGACGTCCTCCACGTCGCCCTGTTCTGGGCATCTTCCTTCATCTGCCTGTAGTTCCTTCCTTCCTTCAGGTCAGTCAGCATTCCGAATCCTCTCCTTCCTCTCCCTCTTCTTCCTTCTACTTTTCTTTCCATTATTCCCAGCAGCAGACAGTTCCTACGTAATATGTTCCCCAACCAAGATGTTTTCCTCTCCTGGATTGTCCTAATGAAGGTCCTTTCCTCTCCTACCCCGCGCAACACCTCCTCATTTTTCATTCTGTCGGTCCACTTCACTTTTTCCAATCTTCTCCATAGCCACATTTCAAAACATTCTAAATATTTTTGTTCTTTCTGTCTGATTGTCCACGTTTCAGATCCATATGACACCACGCACCGTACAAAATATTTGGCGAACCTCTTCATTAGAGAAATGGGAATACTTTTGGTTGTTACCAAATCTTTTACTTTCCTGAAAGCTTTCTTTCCCATAGAGATTCTTCGCCTTACTTCCTCTGTGCAACTTCCACTGGATGTTATCATGCTTCCCAAATACTGAAACGATTGCACCTGTTCCAATACTCTTCCCTCTAATGATATTTTGATTATGTCGTCTTCTTTTGCAATTTTCATGACTTTGGTCTTATCAATGTTTAACCGCATTCCAAAACCTTTACCCACAGTTACAATATTTTCCATCATTTCCTGGAGAGATTCTTCTATTTCTTCTAATGCTATCATATCATGTGCATATTTTATAGTTTTTATTTTTTCTCCTTCCACTACAAGTCCTTTTGCTTCTTACAAGGCCTCATCAATTAACTTTTCAGTATATACAGGGTGTTTCACTAAGTGTGTTTGACTCAGTAAGTTATAAAATAATAGGAGACGGGAAATTTTAATGCGGTAGGTCAACACAAGAAATGTTACACTTTCTGCGGAGCTATGAACATAGTTTATTGTATCATTTTCCAAAGAGTTACAACACAAAGACATTATTTTTAATGGGCCAATACTTTTTTCTATCGTGTATTGGATTGTTTTAAACCAGCTGCGTCCAAATCAATTTAAACTACATTCCTATCACTGTTAGTTTGGGAGCTACAACCCTTCAAAGTTTAGGGGGCGGAAGCTATGACAGCGTAGCTGACTGGTCGAGTGGCTATCCCCTGGGGCACGGCCCACTGTCTCATGACCATCAGCCAGTGAGCTACGTTATAATGGAACTATTATAGTTTTTACAAGTTCTTATTTACGAAAGTATAAAAATTGAAAATTATGTAAGAAAGGTCAGCCAAAGTTATGTTTAAATGAACATACTATTTTTCAAAGTGTTTAGTAATAGTGTTTATAGTATTTCAAAATGAATGCGAAAATGTGATATTTTACATGTCCAGTAGTGAAGTTTTTATTTAGGTGTCCGATACTTCGCGTTTATAATGTCAGTAATAGATTTGTAAGGGGCATGCGGCATGCAACATAACACAAACGTTACAACACTCATCTTCCATTTCTGTAGCAAAGTGCGGGCTGTGTACTTGTTCAGTAGTTTCCTAATCCGGAAATAAGGTAGCAAATCATGCCGGGGTTTTCAGTCTGAGTTATCAGCCGGTATTGGACAGGAGGAACTTTTTTTTGCGACATTTAACGTCACAGATTGACCCGCCACCTTGTAATTCTAAAGTGGGTCGTGCACTGCTAAAACGTGTAGCGTTGTTGCTATACTGGTTACTTAGCCACCAGCGATGAGCTTCCAGAAGCTACGTTGTTGCCCGTCCCTGCCACGTGGAGCTGAACCAGTACTCTGCTGTGCAACTTGCTTTCTCTGGGATGTTAGTTGCTTTCCAAGTGGAATTTACAGTGTTATTTTTAAAGAAAGAACAATTTAAAAATAAATGCAGAGAAATACAATTTGTTATTTATATACTAATACGTATTGTTCTAATCTTACAAATGTATTTGTTTATTTATCTCTTATAAAAGGCAAGTGAAACTGGAAATAAAAATGGTAAAGCAGTCAACAATCCGAAGATTGGTTTGAACACCACAGTGCTTTACTAGGCATGGTCCTGTTTGGAGGTGGTATGCCGTTGCCTTCCTCCGACCTTCGAACTGACTTACCCAGCCAGTTATAGGGGGACCTACAGTTTAACGTGGGTTCCGAACCACGGTGCTACTCGGTATTTTTCACATGAGCAATACTGCCAGAGGTGAAAGAAGTTGAAAGTGACAGATAAAAATCCTAGGACCTAGCGGGGATCGAACCCGCGACCTTTGGATTTGTAGTCTGGCACTCTACCGCTGTGCAACCGAGGAAATAAAAATTGTTATTAATTTGTTAATTCAATCATCTGCATAAAAATTACTGTTTATCTATAGTTAATACCATTTAAACAGTCAGTATAGAAGTAAGATTTAAGAATGTAACATCATTTTGTAAAATGCAATTTTTGTTCATATTTTAATACAATGGTTAATCTAAAAGGCTTGTGATAGTCAATAGTTATCACCTAAAAACTGAATGTAGAATGTAGCATTTAACAATGTATACATATTTTATAAAAGCAAATATATTTCGCTGTTCGGCTTTAATATAAAAGTCGATCCAGAAGCCTAAGTTAGTTAATAAATCAAATACTAGTTTACAGTATATCATATTTTGTTAATAGATTATTAAGTAGTTACTATTATTAGTATGTGGTTGTTGACATAATCGTAAGAATGCAGCAAATATAGAATCATATTGATCATACAATGTAAGCTTTCACAGCTGGCGTCAATTTCATTTAAAACTTCCGGGCTCATAAGCTGTGGTCGAGTTATAAAACTTTCCCCTAACGTTTCATCTTCGGCTGCGGAAGACATCCTCAGAGGTAGAGGTAGTTCGCCACTCTACCTCTGAGGATGTCTTCCGCAGCCGAAGATGAAACGTTAGGGGAAAGTTTTATAACTCGACCACAGCTTATGAGCCCGGAAGTTTTAAATGAAATAGAATAATATTAATCTATTAAACAGACGTTTATGGCAATGTAAAGAAGTAAAATGTACAAGATTATTCAATATTTTTAACAGATGAAGTTAATATTTTGCAAATATTCGTAGGTTAAAAGTCTAAAGACTACAGAGAAAAAGAATTGTTGATAAGTAATACATGATAATTGGTATCAAATAGAAATTCTTGCAAAGTGTTCCACACTAATAGATAGAAATGAGATACTGTGCTACGGCAATATAATCGGATGGAATTTATAAAATTTGTCATTCTTGTAAAATTGCCGATATAATAGAGGTCTTAGGTCGGAACAAGGCCCCAGGAGTAGATAACATACCCTCAGAGCTACTAAACTCTCTGGGAGAGACAGCCATGACAAAACTATTTGAACTGGTGTTTAAGATGTATGAGACAGGCGAAATACCTTCAGACTTTAAGAAAAATGTAATAATCCCCATTCCAAAGAAATCAGGCGCAGACAGGTGTGAAATTTACAGAACCATCAGCTTGATAAGTCATGGTTGCAAAATTTTAACACGAATTATCTACAGGAGAATGGAAAAGCTGGTAGAAGCTGACCTCGGGTAACATCAGTTTGGATTCAGAAGGAACGTACGAACCCGGGAGGCAATACTTACCTTACGTCTTATCTTAGAAGATAGATTAAGGAAAGACAAACCTACATTTTTAGCCTTTGTAGATTTGGAGAAAGCGTTTGACAATGTTGACTGGACTACACTCTTTCAAATTCTGAAGTCAGCAGGGGTAAAATACAGGGAAAGGAGAGTTATCTATAACTTGTACAAAAGCCAGACTGCAGTTATTAGACTCGAAGGGCATGAAAGGGAAGCATCAGTTGGGAAGGGAGTAAGACAGGGTTGTAGCCTTTCTCCGATGTTATTCAATTTGTACGTTGACCAGGCGGTGAAGGAAAGCAAGGAAAAATTTGGAATAGGGATTAAAGTTCAGGGGGAAGAAATAAAAACATTGCGTTTTGCTGATGACATTGTAATTCTGTCAGAGACAGCAAAGGACCTGGAAGAGCAGTTGAATGGAATGGACAGTGTGTTGAAGAGAGTGTATAAAATGAACATTAACGAGAGCAAAACCAAAATAATGGAATGCGGTCTTAGAAAATCAGGCGATGCTGAAGGAATTAGATTAGGTAACGAAACAATGAAGGTGGTAGATGAGTTTTGTTACTTGGGTAGTAAAATAACATGCAATGGTCGCAGTACAGAGGATATAAAATGCCGAATGGCAATGGGAAGAAAAGCATTTTTAAAAAAGAGAAATTTGCTAACATCGAATATTAATTTAAGTGTAATGAAGTCTTTTCTGAAGGCATTTGTGTGGAGTGTTGCCTTGTACGGGAGTGAAACATGGACAATAAGCAGTGCGGACAGGAAGAGAATAGAGGCTTTTGAAATGTGGCGTTACAGAAGAATGCTGAAGTTTAGTTGGGTTGATGGCATAACTAATGAAGAGGTACTGAACAGAATTGGGGAGAAAAGAAATTTTTGGCATACCCTGACTAAATGAAGGGATAGATTGGTAGGGCACATTCTTAGACATCAAGGAATTGTGAAATTAGCATTGGAGGGAAGTGTGTGGGGTAAATATCGCAGAGGGAGGCCAAGAGACGCGTATAGTAAGCAGATTCAAGTGGATGTGGGTTGCCGTTCTTATGAGGAGATGAAAAGGCTTGCTCAGGATAGATTAGGGTGGAGAGCTGCATCAAACCAGTCTCCGGACTGAAGACCATAACAACAACAATACAGGTCTAGTGATGAATCACATCAAGGTATTACATTATTTAGGACAGTTTATCCACTGCAATGATTATATTCATATATGGTCAAGGAAGGACACTGAACAGTGATCAGAAAAACTGGAACTGGAAAAGTGGAACCAGGCTCCGGCGCCTCGAGCTTTGTCGGGCGCGCAGTGCGGCCTTCATCAGCGACACCTGGCCACTGCCCCCACCACCACCACCGCGCCGCTAGGTGGCCTTCAGGGGCCGCGCAAAGTAATCCCAGCCGGCCGCGGCAGCTGCGCTAGTTAGCGTCACATGTCGCCGGAGCCGCGCCGTGTCCGTCTCTCATTAGAGCCACCCCCCCCCCCCCCCCTACACTGGCTTTTATTTTCCGTTCCCCGTCTTCCGCCGCGGTGGAGTTTCATCAAAACCCCGCCCTGATTGTGGCGGCGCCGCCTCTGTGTGTGTGTGGGTGGGACGCGCTGATCAAAGGCAGCCGACTCTGTCTCTGTCTCTCCGGCCGCGGAGAGGAGACACAAAATTTGCGATTGGCGTCTGCGGCGGCTGGATCCGGCGCGTTTGTTCGCACGCACAGATGTGTGTACACGCACACACACACACGCACACTGCGGAGACATCGACCAGTCCCGCCCCTCCCTCCCCTTCTCACCTGTCCCCCTGCCTGTCACGGAAGTGCGGGCGCCTACAGCCACCGTGTGATGTACGTGTGTGTGTGTGAGAGTAGTCGTGCAAAGCAGGTTTTAATGAGACCGGCCCCTGTGTACACGGCACGGCCGCCTCACTTGGCTACCAGATGGCTCTGCCGCACGCCTGATTACGTATTGGCGAAATTCCGCCCCGCTCGTCCGTCCCTCTTTGCCCGTGCCTCCCCACACCTCCCTACCATACACTGTACGCATGTATGTGCTTGTGTGTATCCGCCTCCACGGGACCTGTCCCTTTCGCGGCGAGTCCAATTTTCCTCTTGTTTCGCACTCCGTGACACCACTCATTAAAACATACTCGCGGTAACTCTCCATTATAACTGAGGATTCCTTCAGTTTCCTGTACCTGCGAGGCACATGCAGTTAACCCTAAAGGCTAGTCTACACGACGACAGCACGTTGCGACACTCGTTGCGTGAAATGAGTTTGTGATGATACTGCCGGCCCTCTCATCTCAATGTTAACGTACGATACCGTCTGCGTCGGACCCGGAATCGTGTGGTTCAGTAGTGATACATGTTGTGTGTGAAGTTACAAACGAAATAGCCAGCCTAGGAATCAGTGTAGGACAGTGTCTCGGTAATACTGTAATTAAAACAAGTGATAGATTTCATTAATTAAGAGATTTGTTTAGATGCTTTCCAGACAGTTCTATAAACAATAGTTTTGTCGTTGTACATTATTTCAAGAACTAGATAGATAAATTTTAGAAACTTTATGTAAATGAAAATAAATAGCATTGTATTTATGTTAGGCTCATAAACAAGTTGTGTTGACCAGTTAATTATGTTAATTAATGTAATAGTCGAGATTTAAATATTATGATTCGTTGTAAATATGGACTGACGTGAGATTTTAAACCTAGTTTCAGAACTGCCAATATATTTGATGGTTCAACATATGTTAAGAACATGAATGATGTACTCATTAACTAATTAATTGACATTTAACATTGCACTTTGTTGTCATACACAAAGAACCTAAATTACGACTTAAAAAAATATGTGCCATCTAAAATTATTGTATGTATAGTTTCCATTTCATATTGTGATTATTTTTGTACACATGAAATGTTTTCTTTGTGTGTATGATAATTGTAAATTAGTATATTCAAGTGTTATGAACAATACGTAATGCAATGTCATTATTGTCGATGTTATATATTTGCCTCAGCGCCTTGCGTGGGGGAGTTCGAGTTTTGGCGATCGTTATGTGCTTTGGAATCTATGTCATTGTGGTAAATTGTTTACGCATGTTATAAAGTTGTAATGTTTTGGTGGAGAAGCAGATTGATTTCAAATTAAAGAAGACGTGAAAAATTGTACGTACCGAGTATTTATTTCTACCACGACGCCCCAGGAGAATAATGTTGCAGCGAGCAGAAACCCCGTACATCGTAATGTTGAAAAGATGGAAGTGGTAGAATGAATGAACTGTAACTACTTAAAAAGCCAGTAGACATTATAAGTTGGACGCAATTGGTTTCGTGTGTGCCTGTAGACACGCCACCAAAATTATACACTGCGGTTTCGTTGTTTTGTGAGTGCCGCAGTCGTCGTAAAATGAACGTTTTGACGGTTGTAAGAGTTGCGGCGAAGCTATTACTTCTCATAAAAATGATTTCCAATCCATGGTGTACAGCAATCAGTGACAATAAATATTCCTTCAAACCGTCTTGTTTGCTAATTATTTAATTAATTAATTACGCGTTTCGCCCTTTAGCAGGGCATCTTCAGATTATCTCCGTGACAGAATTTACACAAAATTACAAGGCGGAATTACAAACAGCTATAATGGTACATGGGTTTATTTTGTGATAAGAAGACAGTATAAATGGTACATAAATCTTACAATGCGCTCTCCGTGGTGTGACACCGTAAGTTGTTATTGCGGTGTTTCTATTTTGTGGAATTTTTGGATTTCCGTGTAGCCCTACAAATGATCGGGTAACAACGAATTGCAGTTGGAACATACTTGGTAAAGATGTGAGAAACATAAACCAATTTTTGATATTGACTTTTTCATGTTTATTTTAGCTTTTGATAACTTGTTTGTTTGATTAACTACGCTTGCATAATGAATCTAAACAACTGCAATAGCGGTTACATTAAATTATTTCTTTATTTTTCGTAGTGACAACGGCGTGTGTAATCAAAATCATGTGGTAAACAATGCTTTACATATACGTGTATAACCGAAATCGTATGATAAAGTATGCTTGCATCAAAGAAGGTCTTTGGCTTGCATATACAGTCTTAACAATTGCAAGAGCTGTCGTTCCTGTTAGTTAAACAGATTGTCAATAGATGGCATCTTCTGCATTGCTTTTATATCGGCCGCGTCAACTAAGTTGACACCCAGCCCGGTGGCTGATGGGAGCAACCGTAAATATGTTTCCCATTGACTATTGTTCGCTAGGTATCAACTTAGATTGTCTGAACAGTACAAATTTTTCAAAATAAAGATTTTAGAAGATAGATTAAGAAAAGGCAAACCTACATTTCTAGCTTTTGTAGATTTGGAGAAGGCCTTTGAAACAATGTTGATTGGAATAAACTCTTTCAAGTTCTGAAGCAAGCAGGAGTAAAATATAGGGAGCGTAAGGTTATTTACAACTTGTACAAAAACCAAACAGTGGTTGTCAGAGTTGAAGGGCATGAAAGGGATGCAGTGGTTGGAAAGGGAGTAAGACAGGGTTGTAGTCTTTCTCCATTGTTATTCAATTTGTACATTGAGCAAGCCATAAAGGAAAGCAAGGAGAAATTTGGAGAAGGAATTAAAGTTCAGGGTGAAGAATTAAAAATATTGCGTTTTGCCGACGACATAGTAATTCTGTCAGAGACAGCAAAGGACCTGGAAGAGCAATTGAACGGAATGGACAGTGTGCTGAAAGGAGCATATAAGATGAACATTAACAAGAGCAAAACTAGGGTAATGGAGTGCAGTGTAAGAAAATCAGGTGATGCTGAAGGAATTAGATTGGGAAACGAAGCAATAAAGGAGGTAGATGAGTTTTGTTATTTGGGCAGTAAAATAACAAATGATGGTCGCAGTACAGAGGATATAAAATGCAGAATGGCAATGGGTAGAAAGGCCTTTTTGAAAAAGAGAAATCTGTTAACATCGAATATTGATTTAAGCCTAAGAAAGTCCTTTCTGAAGGCATTTGTATGGAGTGTTGCCTTGTATGGGAGTGAAACATGGACGATAAGCTGTGAGAACAGGAAGAGGATTGAGGCTTTTGAAGTATGGTGCTACAGAAGAATGCTGAAGATTGGGTGGGTGGATCGTGTAACTAATGAGGAGGTACTGAACAGAATTGGGGAGAAAAGAAATTTCTGGCATACCTTGACTAAAAGAAGGGATAGATTGGTAGGACACATTCTTAGGCATCAAGGAATTGTGAATTTAGCATTGGAGGGAAGTGTGTGGGGTAAAAATCGCAGAGGAAGACCAAGAGATGGATATAGTAAGCAGATTCAGACAGATGTAGGTTGCCGTTCTTATGTGGAGATGAAAAGGCTTGCTCAGGATAGAGTAGGGTGGAGAGCTGCATCAAACCAGTCTCCGGACTGAAGACCACAACAACAACAAAGATTTTTTTGTGGAAACAGTAACTTCGAACTATCTGTGTATTTTTCGTTATTAGTAGAGAGCGAAACCTTGGAAATGTTACCTCAGTCATTAATTTTGGAGGAGCAATACGGCAGATACGGCGTACCCACGAAAAAACACCGATGAGAAATAATATATATGATAGGTTTCAGAAATTACTGCAACCAGTAGCCTTTTGGTTCTTCTTAATGAAGATTTATTTAAACCATTACCGGTTTCAAGCTGCCTAGCAGCTCATCACCAGATGGTATACATTTAGTGCAAATTACCATTTGTATCTGTGGCAGGGCAGAAAACGAGAAAATAGTAAACACTAATTGTGGTCTGTTACACTGAATAATTACAATATAAGTTCGTCTTCAAGTTGTTACTTACAGTTAGGAGTGTGAGATGTAGTATGTCCATGTGTGTTCAGCTTTCGGGTAGCATTTCAGAACACTGCTCTTCCATCAACACACCACAGCAACTGCCACGAATTTCAAGTGGTAAAACTAAATAACACTGCACACACATTACCACAGCATAGCCACTACCACTTCTTTCAACTTGTATATATACCATCTGATGATGAGCTGCTACGCAGCTTGAAACCGGTCATGGTTAACTAAATCTTCATTGAGGGGTGAAAGAGGCGAATGGTTGCAGTAATTTCTGAAACCTATTTCAGGACAGAGTCGCAGGTTCCAACACATAATAGATAAAAGTTTCGTATTTATGATAGAATTTATTAATCTATGATTTATTTTTACACTTCTTGTAATTTAACCAATTATACTACAAAAACAGTTGCACAAGAAATAAAATGAATTGTCTCGCATTAATTTGATACTAGAAAAGGGGCAACGTGGTGGAAATAAAGTGTACATAATCAGCTCGTAAAATAATTAACCCTCCGTCGGGCGCACCTCCAGATGAAACAAAATCAGGCGCACCCGGCCTGAGAGGCCACCCACATATTTTGTGGACTAGCTCCGCCATGTTAAATCAAATACAAAATGCGTGTTGGCTAGTCTTGAAGAGGATCTAAAGGAAAGAATTACAGCAAATTTAAAACATAATAATGGATTTATTGAACACAATACACCTTAAACTAAAGTGACCAAAATTACCAATTTCCGACAAAGAGCATTAAAAATTCGTCGAACAGACATCCATAAAAGTAATGAAGTTATTTTTAAAGGACATTAGGCAGTCTATTCTGACATGGAATCATCTTTTCTCGCCACATTTGCAGCCAAAAACCGATGCTATAGCTCCCAAATCAACAGCTGAAACACAGGTATGGCACAGAACGTATACGTCGCTCAAGCAGATTGGTTGATGACAAGCTGAACATTCCTAATTCTTCATCCTCCTAACTCTTGTTTCAGCCCCGCATGGTCGACGTTTTAGCCATTTGGGAGGTAATGTGGGAGAACTTTCCCGTTCCTTGTGGGGTAAAAATTTTTTCAGTCGAGTTTGCAACCGAATCGACATTCCACATATATTCGTAGCATACACAGGCTAAATTGTCCAGTTAGAAGTTGATGACACAAGGTTTTGCAATTGGTGGCATCATTTGTAGCAATATCTTTTACACTGGATGTTGTGTAATAATGATGTGACTCTTCACACTATGAGTAGTAGAAGGTATCTACTTAGACTACTTCGTCGTCTTATCGTTTCCAAAATAAAAACTCGTCACACATTTTCTTCTCTTTTCCCTAAACTTCCTGTTCAGTTGCTGAGTCCTCCTTGCCTTCTCCTACCTCATCCTGAGAGTGGGTGTCTCTCTCATCGACTAAATCTTCGAGTGCGGCTGGATCTTCAGCAGTTTCGTCCTCGAGGAGGCGCATTATTTCCACAAGATCATTGGCTTAGAGGCAAAAATATACTTTTCTGGACATTTCAGCAGAAAATATGGATGTGATAACGTAGGAACAGAAAGGAAAACTGAAATTAGAACCTCGATCAGGCGCACTCAGTCTGAAGGGCCAGGGTCGTCAAAGTATTCTTTTTTTCCGAAGGTAACGGTGAAAATCACAGAGGACAGATTTAGTTTGATTGAAAAGAAGTAATAAAATAAAAATATCTTGAAAAATCTCACCTTAAAAACTATAACGTAATCGGGCGCAGACGGCCTGTGAGGCCCAAGGAGTTCCCCGTGATCCGCGTGGAAATCGACGGCAGCCTGCGGATCGGCACTGTGTGAGGTTCCCAAAGTGACGCGAGTAAACGGAGAGGCGGGCCGCTGGGCCACCACTGTTAAGCACGGGAATCAAAAAAGTGTCTTGCTGGCCTGTGAGGCCGACTGCGCCCGACGGAGGGTTAAGCAGCTTATATGTTACTAGCCAAAGGGAAAGGTCTTTACAGTTTAATTATCGTAATAGTCTATGTGTAAAACTGAACTAAAATAACATTATTGCTGTTCATAATATTCCACTGGGTGTCGCCGCTGGCCTGCTAGGCAGCGGGTCGCCGATAGTGATGGGACAACCGACTGTTTTTAACAACCGATTGGTCAATCGGTTGTTTTTTCGTTCAGTCGGTTTTTTCAGTCGATTGAAACAACCGAATGAAAATAGTGGCCGTATGAATGTTTTCACTCAGTCAGTGGGTTTGAGTGATTTCAGTCGATGCGAAACAATCCAGTCAAACCAGTCTCTGTCTGTTGCAGCCGCTATAGGAATGTTTTCACTCATTCGATGGGTTTGAGTGGTTTCAGTCGATGCGGGAGCACCGAATGAAACAGGTCTCTGTCCTTTATATGAATGTTCTCGGCATTGACTGGTTTCACTTGATGCGATACAACCGGCTGGAGAAAAGTCTGTCGGTTTCTGCAGTTATATGGATGTTTTTATTAATTCACCGACTTTGTGTGACTTTATTTGCTTACTCCTTTAGTCTTTTCGGGTATAAATGAACCGTGATTCAGCATGAAACTTTCTTAGAGACAAATCTTACAAATATAGCAGTGTGTCCGTGTGTGTGTTTTTATCGCATGCAAATCTACAGTTTTGTTCCAATCTTGATGAAATTTTGCACACTTGACCTTCAAAGCAAGAGGAAAGTCACTGTCTACATCAAATTTCATTCGGTGCATGGCGGAGGGTACTTTACATACTGACTTCGCCAAAAACCACAATTTGGCTGCGATCTTGACGAAATTTTGCCCACTTGACCTTTAAAACAAGTCGAAGGTAATTGTGTACAATAAATTGCGTAGGTGCATGGCGGAGGGTACTTTACCTACTAACTTCGACAAATTCCGTATTCGAATTTTAATGATATATTTCACTCTTCACGTTCAAAGAAAGAGAATGGTCACCGGCTACATCTACTTTAGTTCGATGCATGACAGAAGGTATTCGAGACTTTGACGCCAATATAGAGTTTTATTCCGATCTTGATGAAATGTTGAACACTTGACTTTCAAAACACGTGGCAGTTCACTGTTCATCTAAGATTTTGTATGGTACATGGCGGAGGGATGGAATAAACCTCCACACCGTTTCACCGATAACCACAGAAATATTTGTGACAAGAGTTCAAATGTTTGTAAATCTATCGGACCAAACTGGGTGGTCATCAGTCCGTAGCTTACAAACTACTTAAACTAAGGTAAACAAACCTAAGGACAACACATACACATCCATGCTCCAGGGAGGACTCGAATCTCCGACGGCGAGCAACCGCGCCCTCCGCAGCGAAGTGCCTTAAACCGCTCGGCTACTCCGCCGCGGCGTGACAAGAGTGAATAATTATGAAACTTGAGATGAATGTTTTCATATACTGTTGACGAATACAAACACGCTGGAGAAAATTTACAGCACTGATAAATGTTGTATGTCTTCTCGTACTCCTTCAAATTAAATTGAATTAACAAAAATATTTTTATAGGAAATATTTTCATACAAAATACTTTAACGAAGGCTTTTTTTACAATACCTAATGTTTTAGTGATCTTCGAATTTGGATCTAGCAAATATGCTCAAAGTTAAAATACTTAACTCTGTCCTACTAGTACCTTAGATATGTATGAACAATAAGCCGCAAACCGCACGTTTCTACCTGTTCCCACTTCGGAGATACAGTATGCGAGATTAAACTTGTAGCGATCATTTTGGCACACCCTGTAGTGTCCACGCTTCTTTATTGAGACAGTAAGAAACCGACAACAATGGGCGATGGCACGTATGGCCCCGCCCCGCCCGCCGGACATTGTTGTGTGGAGTTTGGCGCGCGCCTGCGCGACTAGCGCTGTCAGCAGGGAAAACGACAGCGAGGCAGCAGCCAGCACCCCTTCTCGTGTCCCCGCTCCCCGCGGTACTTCGTGGTCATTGGCCACTTACCTTCTACAGATTGTGGGTGCTGCGAAAGTAATCTGATCGGGCCCAGATAATCGGCGTTTTTGAAGTCTGGGGTGGGAAATTAAAGTGATCGCAGGCCTGCTCCAGCGATATGACATCTAATTAGTTACTCGTTGATGGCATCTTGAACAATTTAATCTACAACAAAATATGAATCACTGTTACTGTATATTATAAAACGAAAAGTTACTTCATTCAGTACATAATTTCTTGAAAAGAAAGAATGAGTAATTCAGTCAATGTACAAAACTGCAAAAGTGTCGCACGTTTTCATTCAGTTGTTCCCACAGACTACTTTCATTCGAAAAAAATAACGAATATTAATCCAACATAGTAAAACTACGACCGACTGACTGTTTCATTCGGTTGCTCCCACTGACTGGTATCACTCAAAAGAACTAATGAAGAGGCCGACGTACTGTGTCAGTTTTTTCATTCGGTTGGCCCCATCGACTGATTTAACTCAAAAGAAAAGGAATGAGTGGTCCAACGGACTGTGTCGATTTTATTCGGTTGCTCCGACCGACTGATTTAACTCAAAAGAACGAATGAATAGTCCAACCGACTGAATCGGTTGTCTCATTCGGTTGGTCCCACCGACTGGTTTCACTCAGAAGAATGAATGAATAATTCAACCGATACGAGAAACTACAACCGAATGATCGATTTTTTCCAACAACCGAATGAATCGATTGTTTTCATTCGATTGTTCCCATCACTAGTCGCCGCTATGAACAGTAAAGACCAACTACAATATCTGAGACCTGAAGGCAGGTATCGATAGTCGACAATATGGCGGCAATCGTGGGGTAAACAAAGCAGCACGCTTCTGTTTACGTTAGGCCTACACCTGTGTAACACTGTATATGCGAAGGTGCTGCGATTATTAACTGGAGTATAGTGCCTAGTATTTATGTGATGTGATGCGAATTTCGTCTAAGCGCTACACTAGGATTTGTTTCTTAGAATCTACAGTAAGATTTTTATAATATAAAGTGTGATGGGTCGTAGTTGTTGTGTGCCATGCTGTAAGTCCAACTACGGTAAAACATACGATACCTCAACATTCAAGTTTCCCAAAGAAACAACGTTACGGAACAAATGGATTAAGTTAATTCACAGGGACAATGTCGAAGTGAACGATGGTACTGTGGTATGCATTAAGCATTTCGAACCCACGTTTGTGGGTACGGAAGACATTTTTCCTGTGGAAAACGGCGAACCTTAAACGTGTGCCACGAAGAATTCCAAAACTAACGAATGGTGCATATCCTACCATATTTCCCAATCAACCATCTAATCACTTAATACCAGTTCCTAAGGAGAGGAAGAAACCCGAAAAACGTTTTCAGCAACTCTTGCAACGTGATGAATGTAGTTTCAATAAGTGGTATGAAAACGACAATATACCCGACTTTGACCATTTCAAAGGAAATTGCTAGAACACTAGTACAACAAAAAAGAAAACCTCATGAAGACATTGCAGCAAAAATAACAAAAAGGAAAGAGGTCAAGCTGAGCAGCAACTAAATTCAGCAGTTAATCAGATTATTACTAGCTTGTTACAAAATCATTTCTGTGATCTGCCATTAATTTGTATGTAACATGGTTTAGGCCTACAGGGGAAACTCGCCATGTAAAATAATAAGTAAGGCGTCACTTTCGGTACCTCTATGACGATGTGGAAATCCGAGCATTGTCGATAAATAAAATAATTCAGTGTGCACCTGTTCCTGTTTCTTCCTTTTCCCTGTTGCATATAGTTGACACCATATGAGTGAAATATCTACTTGATTAATTGGATTAAGTGCAGTGTCACTTCACAGGAAATTTTTCTCACAGATTTTAATATAAATACAATATACAGTTATGGGAAAGATGTGTTGCATGCGCGTGAGCAACTTCTAAATACAAAAACTGATTCACTCATTCAGGAATGGAAATAAATTTTTCTCATAGAATTATTTTTCACCTAGGTAAGTGTGATTGTCATGCAGTTAAAACATGATAATGTTGTTGTTCAAGTTTGATATTCTTAAAGAGGGAGGGAGGAAGGGGGGGATTATTCCTGTTGTTAGTCAAGATTGCATTTTCAGAAAGCTGCTTTTACATTTCGTTTTTCTTTTTCATTGAGTAGCTTTTATTTTGACAGTATTGGTGGACATGCCTTTATATTTCAACATGTTTTGGTACTGTTGTTTGTTGTTATGGTCTTCAGTCCGGAGACTGATTTGATGCAGCTCTCCACCCTACTCCATCCTGAGCAAGCCTTTTCATCTCCTCATAAGAACGGCAACCCATATCCACTTGAATCTGCTTACTATACGCGTCTCTTGGCCTCCCTCTGCGATTTTTTCCCCACACACTTTCCTCCAATGCTAAATTTACGATTCCTCGATGTCTAAGAATGTGTCCTACCAAGCGATCCCTTCTTTTAGTTAGGGTATGCCAAAAATTATTTTAGTAGTTTAGTAGTTTAGTAGTTTACCCGCATTCCTATTTTCTTATTCATTATCATTCCTACTCCTGTGATACCCCCAACTGATTTTGTATTTATAATCCTGTACTCACCTGACCAGAAATCCTGTTCATCCTGCCACCGAACTTCACTAATCCCCACTATATCCAACTTCAACATCCTTGCATTTGCCTTCTAGCCACTCCTGCTTAGCCATTTTGCACTTCCTGTCAATCTCATTTCTTAGTCGTCTGTACTCCATTTTGCCTGTTTCATTTACTGCATTTTTATATTTTCTCCTTTCATCGATTAAATTTAGTATCTCCTGTGATATCCAAGGATTTTTTGCAGGTCTTTCCTTCCTACCTGTTTTGTCCTCTGCTACCTTCACTATTTCATCTCTCAATTTTACCCATTCCTCCTCTACTGTTTTATTTTCCACTGTTTCTGTCAATTGTTGCCTAAAGCTCCCTCTGAAATTCTTAAGAACCTCAGGTTCCTTCAATTTATCCAGGTCCCATCTCTTTATTGTCCTACCTTTTTGTAGTTTCTTTAGTTTCAGCCTACAGTTCATAACCAACAAGTTATGGTCAGAGTCTATATCTGCCCCTGGGTATGTCCTACACTGTAGAACCTGGTTCCGAAATCTATGTCGTACCATTATAAAATCTATCTGATATCTTCCGGTGTCTCCTGGTCTCTTCCACGTATACAACCTTCTTTTGTGATTCTTGAACCAGGTGTTTGTTATAACTAAATTATGTTCTGTGCAAAATTCTACCAGGCGGCTTCCTCTTTCATTCCTTTTGCCCAGACCATATTCACCTACTATCTTCCCTTCACTGCCTTGTCCTACAACCGAATTCCAGTCTCCCATAACAATTAAATTTTCCTCTCCCTTAATTGTCTGAATAATTTCCTTTAGCTCCTCATATATTTCTTCGATTTCCTCATCATCGGCAGAGCTAGTTGGCATATAAACCTGTACTACTGTTGTCGGTGTTGGCTTCGTATCTATCTTGACAATGATAATGCGATCACTGTGCTGGTCATAGTAGTTTACCCGCATTCCTATTTTCTTATTCATTATCAATCCTACTCCTGTGATACCCCCAATTGATTTTGTATTTATAATCCTGTACTCACCTGACCAGAAATCCTGTTCATCCTGTCACCGAACTTCACTAATCCCCACTATATCTAACCTCAACCTATCCATTTCCCTTTTTAAATTTTCTAATTTTCCTACTCTATTAAGGGATCTAACATTCCACGCTCCGACCCGTAGAATGCCAGTATTGTCTTTCCTGATGATCGCATCCTCCTGAGTAGTCCCCGCCCGGAGATCCGAATGGGGGACTATTTTACCTCCGGAATATTTTACCCGAGAGGATGCCATCATCATATGTTCATACAGTAGAGCTGCATGTCCTCGGGAAAGGTAACGGCTGTAGTTTCCCCTTGCTTTCAGCCGTTCGCAGTAGCTGTGTGGCAAAGCCACATTAGCTGATGTTACAAGGCCAGCTCAGTCAATCATCCAGACTGTTGCCCCTGTAACTACTGAAAAGGCTGCTGCCCCTCTTCAGGAACCACACGTTTGTCTGGCCTCTCCACAGATACCCCTCCGCTGTGGTTGCACCTACGGTACGGCTATCTGTATCGTTGAGGCACGCAAGCCACCCCACCTCGGCAATGTCTGTGGTTCATGGGGGTGGTTGGTACTGTTATGTAACAAGATGTGAACTTGTGTTTATGGTCTAACTCAAAACCGAATGGATGAAAATACATTCAAAATTCCAACAGCAGTTTACACCATAAAGGGGGACAAGTCGCTATTCAATTTTCCTGCTGTCCAGAGACAACAGCGGCGCCATCACAGCCGCTCACACTAAAACACCAGCACACGGTCTCGGGGGCAGTGGCGGCATCACGTTTGTCGATCCACTCTCGGTGTCTCGTTCACTTGTGCTTGGAAAGTTATAGTTACGTTCTGATTTATTATACATGTGTCCCACTTTTATTTCACATTTCCGGTGCCGACCTGTTTAAAAAAATATAAAATGAACACAATAAAAATAATAAAATCAAAACAATGGTTGGGAAGTGCCAAGCCCCCTCCATTCAACGCCATCTCTCTCTTGTTTGACATCTTGTCTGCAAGGCGATGTATAAGTATTTTTTAACTAATCAGATTATAAATTTGATGTTTGGATCGCAATTTTTATTTATTATCATTAGTAGTTTCGAAACATCTCTGGCCCATCTTCAAATCTAAAACACAGAAAATAATTATACTATATATAAAACAGTCTTAATTACACAAGAATAGATCGATAACTATATTACAATTTGTTATATAAATACCGGTAAACAAAACGAAATCCGGTAAACTTTGTTTACAAGATAAATCAATCGTATGTGAAGGCCTTAAACTCTTCAAAATACCTAGCAATTACTGTTACATCAGACTGGAAAGAACTCGTCGGTAATGTTGTAGGAAAGGCCAATCAGAAACTGCGTTTTATTGGCAGAACCCTTAAAACAGGCAACAGAACTACAAAAGAATCTGCATACACTACGCTTTCCGTCCTTTTTTGGAGAATTGCTGCCCAATGTGGGATCCTTATCAGGTGGGTTTGACGGAGGACATCGAAAGACTCCAAAGAAGGGCAGCTCGTTTCGTATTGTCACGATACAGGGGAGACAGCGTCACGGAAATGATACAGGATATGGGATGGGAATCATTACAACAACGGCGCTTATCGCTGTGATGTGGTCTACTTGCGAAACTCCAATCGCCAACATTCTATTTCGAATGCGAAAATATATTGTTGACTCCCACCTACATAGGTAGAAAAGATTATCAGAATAAAATACTAGTAATCAGAGCTCGAACTGAGAGATTCGGATGTTCTTTTTTCCGCATACTATTCGAGAATGGAATAGGAGATGAATAGTGTAGAGGTGGTTCGATGAACCCTCTGCCAGGCACTTAAATGTGATTTGCAGAGTATTCCATATAGATGTAGATGTAGAAACATTTGCCAAAAAGGCAATGTAATAGTCCAAAAACATCCATTTTAGTTTTGTAATACAACAAAAAACATTACAAAATGTTTTTAAGTTTTTGAAAGTATAATACACTGGATAGTGTTCGTATTGACAAAACCTACTGATTGAAACCTTATTTATTGTGAACAATAAAAATGTAAACTCAGCAATGTTGATTAAAATTCATCATCCAACTGTATGGCAGACTTGAAAAACATGGGCTTTAAAGATGACGTAACTTTTGTGTAAATCAGAACACATATTTGCCGCAGATAACTAGATAACATGATGGCTGCTGTTGAACTGAAACACATTTGACAGGCTAATAGTCTTCTAAAAGCACAGTTACTTGATGATCTGCTAGGTGGCGTTGCAGTACAAGAAGTAATTTTATAGAAATAACTACATAATAAATGTAGAACTCTTACCATTCCATTTTTACCTGGGTTGGTACAGCAAACGTGTTAAGTTGAATTCTTGAATAAAAGAACATCTTGATTGCAAATATTTTTTGTTTCAATGACGCGTCTCGCTCGGTTAGATGTCAGATGTCTGACAAAGTACATTATAACAATTTCTTATTACCTGTTTCAGACTGGTTTGTAGCTAAAAATTTTCTAAATATTGTAAGTTCTGTTTCCTTTTTCTTCTTTGTCAGATATCTGAAGATACCCTAATTCGGGCGAAACGCGTCATTGAAATAAAAAATATTTGCAATCAAGACGTTCTTTTATTCAAGGACATAATAAATATAGTAGGTAGCATTGCTATACAATGTGTACGCATGAAGATGATATGAGAAAAATATATATATTTCTCTTTTATTGAATTCTGAGAATAAAATAATGAGTGGACACATATTTCTTTCCTTTGTATAAACAGCAATTATTATATGGATACTAGCTGCAAACCCGGCGATGCCCGGGTGTTTGTTTATCCTACACTCTCGCAGTCCACCTCCCCTTCCCCCCTCTCTCTGCATCCACCTCTTTCTCTCCCATCTCTCTGTTTCCACCTTTCCCTCCTTTGGCAAAGTTTTCTGCAAGGTACCCTCTGTCATGTACCATACATACATTTATGTACCCCGTGATCTTCCTCTTGATGTAAAGGCCATGTGTGCAAAAATTCATAAAGATTGGAGCAAAACTATTCATTTTGTAAAATTCCGTAAGTTAAGTACCCTCCACAATACACCGAACGGAATGTTGTACAGTGACATTCCTCTAGTTTTTAAGGTGGAGTATGCAAAATTTCAGCAATATCGGAACAAAACTATAGATTTCTATGCAATAAAAACACAGGGCCACATTGAAAAACGCACTTTGTTGTTCTCCAATATTCCAGTTTTATTTCATACAACCCTTGTTCTGAGAATAACGAAAACAACAAAAGAAGGATCTGTGAAGTCGGTCGAGCCGTTCCCAAGTTATGGCGCGACCAAGGTATTTAGGGATTCATTTTTATGTTGCAAATTGCCCTCCCCCATGCACTGTGTGAAACGTAAGGTATACGTTGATCCTCCTCTTGTTTTGAAGGTCAAGCGTGCGAAATTTCGTGAAGATCGGAATGAAACTGTAGATTTCGTGAGTCTGCGTGAGAAGTATGCTCCGCCATGCACCTATCACAAAATACTTTCTTACATGACGTTTTCTACATATAAACTCCATTCCCCCAAATTTCAGCTTCATAGGTGAAGTAGTTTTCGAGATTTCGTGTTTAGTCAGTGAGTGAGTGTCCTTTCGCTTTTATATAGATAGAGATTCAGAAAACAGACTGCTTAATTTTGGATGCAGACAAAAATAAATAGTAACATGCAAATCTGTAATGCCAACTTTATACAAGGTCATGCCTAATGCGACAGTTTTACGGCATCTACAGCGAAACTGTTGTGAGCGGTAGACTTCTTTTCGTTTCATCATTTTGTGTGTGTGTTGGGGGGGGGGGTGTGTTAGTTACAAAACGCTTGATAAACGTCCGAAATTACACGCAAACTTTGTTGCAGGTCCCTAACTACTCCCATTTTCCAATAATTGACGCATAAATCTGGGTATTCTCACGCGGTGGCCTCTCATTATTTATGACGTCACATCTCCAGTGCTATGTGTCGTGCTCTTTTGTTTTTGGGTCAGGAACCTTCGTAGGCTTACGGTGAAGAGTTCGTCAAAGTTTCATTGCAATCGAATTAGTGGTTTATGAACACATAGAAGACATACAAACATTCATATAGGCTGTATAAATCTTAATATATGTAAAAATTGAGGTGTTTGTGCCCATATTTCACTGTTCAGCCAAAACTATACATCGCAAACGAATAGTGTTTGTATGCTGCAATACTCCAAAAATGGGCGGACAAGCGTAGTGTATGCAGTTTCTTTTGTAGTTCTATTGCATGTTTTAAGGGTTCCGCCAATAAAACGCAGTCTCTGGTTTGCCTTTTCCACGACACTATCTACGTGTTCTTTCCAGTTTAAGTCCGAACTAGTAGTAATTCCCAGGTATTTTATGTAGTTTACGGCCTTCACTTTTGATTGATTTATCTTGTAAACAAAGTTTAACGGATTTCTTTTCGTACTCGCGTTGACGACTTCACACTTCTCATTATTTAGGGTCAATTGCCAATTTTTACACCATAGTGATATCTCATTCACATCGTTCTGCAGTTGGTTTTGATCTTCAGATGATTTTACTAGACGGTAAATGACGGCGTCATCTGCAAACAACCTAAGAGAGCTACTTAGATTTTCCCCTAAATCGTTTATCTAAATAAGGAACAGCAGAGCACCAATAACACTACCCAGTGGAACGCCCGGTTTCACCTCTGTTTTAGTCGATGCCTTAGCATCGATTACTATAAACTTTGTCCTCTCTGACAGGTAATCCCCAATGCAATTGCAAATTTGGGGCGATATACCATAACCACGCAATTTGATTAAAAGCCGTTTGTGAGGTACGGTGTCAAAAGCTTTCTGGAAATCAAGAAATAAGGAATCGATTTGCGAATCCTTGCGACAGCACTGCTCACGTCGTGTGAGTAAAGAGCTAGTTGTGTTTCGCATGAACGATATTTTCTAAATCCGTGTTGGCCTGGGGAGAATAGATCATTCTGTGAATCATCTTGACAGTCGACATAGCAAAATATTGAGCACCATAGTACGCAAAGCCGTATATAAACAACGTAGACTGGCCACAGCGCCACTACGCGGCGCCAACACGGCTGCGCCGCCTGCAGCTCATACAGAACAAGGTGCTACGCATCATCAGCAGCGCTCCACGACATACGCACCGTGGACCTTCACCATGAGCGCCTCTCGGTGGTATTCAAGAAACTTGCCACACGACTGTACAGAAACTCGAGACACTCGAACAATCCCTTCATACTACGCTTGGGGAACTACGATCACAACCATAGCTGGAAACATAATCGCCCAAAAACACTTCTCCTCAGAGACTAACCACCTACGGCCGTAAGGAACACCAACTCACAAACACGACGAACATGGCAAACCCCTGCAAAACAGCAATCTGACTGGCAATGCCAGCTGAGCCCACAGCCGACCTACAGGCAAAGCAGGGAAACCATATTCATCGCACTAAACACAAACAAACCTAAACAGTCCCGCACACTTAGCCAGTTCTATGACCGAACTGCCTAACTACCATGACAGACTTGGCTATGTTACAGGTATTCTGCCACAGCCGATGTTAACGGGTAAACTGCCGCAGCCGACTCAGGACACTTCACAGGAGCTCAGCTGCAGCAGAACGTCGCATCAAACGGACTGATTCTTTATGACGAACCTAGCAAAGCTAACGGTACTGAGAAAATACCCATAACTAACATTACCAACCCTTGCATGATCTGTCGCAGATAGCATACCGCTACTGCCCTTCATACCTACCCCACTGTCGCAGAGGTTCTTTTCCCTTGGCTCTTGCCTTGGCACTTTTTTCCCTCTGCCCTTACATACCTTTACCCTTCGTAGACCTTTCGACCAATTCTATCTCCAGATGCACCGTATTAATGGGTGATCGCGCCCACACGTACGGATAACATCGCGGTTCCCACATCCCGTGATCCACCTTAGCAAACTAACTTAATTACGGAGGTGACAGTAGAACTTTTGTGATGGTCACCACGTTGGTGTGGGCGTGGAGGGGCCCCATCCTTGCCACAGCGCCGCCGTAGCTGAAGCCAATTGGAAAGGTGGCCGCCATCTTTGAGAACGTCAGTGTCACGCCAAGTTGACACTGGGCGTCTGCTAACGCTGAATCATAGGTTTCATATTAACCATTTCCAGTCTCGATTTTTCCTTAATTTCTGGACTACGCATTTGGAAAAGTAATTCCCACTACGACTTGCATATATCGCTTACTACATCATACTAAGTGTAATGTTTACAATCGTCGAACTGCTGCATTATTTGATGTTACTATAATGTCAATAATCGTTTGTATTTGCCGACCTATCTTCTCTATAAATACAAGCGAATTTCTTTGAAATCTTTAATTACCATTATTCTGCCTGTGGTTCAAATGATATTTCATGCTTTGAAGTACATTACGTATTTATCAAGCTCCCCACAATTTGACGTTTCCTTGGTACTCTCCTTACGGCTTTTAGTTTCTGTAGGTGCTCACTAAACGAAAATAGTGTAGGGATGGCATTTGGAAGTAGCCGCTTTCGATCGGTAGTAGCATCCATAAGTTTTCTTCAAAATGACAAAAGCGTATGTAACTATACTTTGTAGGCTGCTACTTATCACTCCTCATACTGGTTACCCATTGGGTTAGCAAATCCCTGATTTTCAAAGGAAATACAAAGAATAGTTTAATTACAGTTCATATACCTAGGCCACTAACCCAATGGTTACTACGCTTTTGTACACTATATAAACAACTGTCATTACATTAAAACACATCAGATACATCCGTCCTCTGCCTAGCTTTTTGATGGTTGTGAAGTAAACATAATTTTGAAACTTGTTAAATGCGAAAGTATAATGACTGTTTACAGGCATGTACACGCTGATACACAACGACCTATATAATTACATGTTGTTTGTTGTTGTGGTCTTCAGTCCAGAGACTGGTTTGATGCAGCTCTCCACAATACCCTATCCTGAGCCAGCCTCTTCATCTCCACATAAGAACGGCAACCTACATCTGTCTGAATCTGCTTACTGTATCCATCTCTTGGTCTTCCTCTGCGGTTTTTACCCCACACACTTCCCTCCAACGCTGAATTCACAATTCCTTGATGTCTAAGAATGTGCCCTACCAATCTATCCCTTCTTTTAGTCAAGGTATGCCAGAAATTTCTCTTCTCTCCAATTCTGTTCAATACCTCCTCATTAGTTACGCGATCCACCCACCTAATCTTCAGCATTCTTCTGTAGCACCACATTTCAAAAGCCTCAATCCTCTTCCTGTCCACACTGTTTATCGTCCATGTCTCACTCCCATACAAGGCAACACTCCATACAAATGCCTTCAGAAAGGACTTCCTTAGGTTTAAATCAATATTCGATGTTAACAAATTTCTCTTTTTCAAGAACGCTTTTCTACCCATTGCCATTCTGCATTTTATATCCTCTGTACTGCGACCATCATTTGTTATTTTACTGCCCAAGTAACAAAACTCATCTACCTCCTTTATTGCTTCGTTTCCCAATCTAATTCCTTTAGCATCACCTGATTTTCTTACACTGCACTCCATTACCCTAGTTTTGCTCTTGTTAATGTTCATCTTATATGCACCTTTCAGCACACTGTCCATTCCGTTTAATTGTTCTTCCAGGTCCTTTGCTGTATCCGACAGAATTACTATGTCGTCGGCAAAACGCAATGTTTTTAATTCTTTCCCCTGAACTTTAATTCCTTCACCAAATTTCTCCTTGCTTTCCTTTATAGCTGGCTCAATGTACAAATTGAACAACAATGGAGAAAGGCTACAAGCCTGTCTTACTCCCTTTCCAACCACTGCATCTCTTTCATGCCCTTCAACTCTGACAACTGCTGTCTGGTTTTTGTACAAGTTGTAAATAACCTTAGGTTCCCTATATTTTACTCCTGCTTGCTTCAGAACTTGAAAGAGTTTATTCCAATCAACATTGTCAAAAGCCTTCTCTAAATCTACAAAAGCTAGAAATGTAGGTTTACCTTTTCTTAATCTATCTTCTAGGATAAGCCGTAAAGTGAGTATAGCCTCCCGTGTTCCTACATTTCTCCTGAACCCAAACTGATCTTCCCCGAGGTCGGCTTCTACCAGCTTTTCCATCCTTCTGTATATAATTCGTGTTAATATTTTGCAACCATGACTTATTAAACTGATGGTTCTGTAGTTTTCACACCTGTCTGCACCTGCTTTCTTAGGGATGGGGATTATAACATTTTTCTTAAAGTCTGAGGGTACTTCACCTGTCTCATACATCTTACACACCAGGTGAAACAATTTTGTCATGGCTGGTTCTCTCAGAGACTTCAGTAGCTCTGAGGGAATATCATCTACTCCAGGGGCCTTGCTTCGACTTAGGTCTTTCAGGGCTCTGTCAAATTCTTCTCTCAGTACAGTATCACCTATTTCACCTTCATCTACATCCTCTTCCCTTCCTACAATATTCTTTCTTTATATACGATATTCCAACAGTTTTATCACTGCAGTTGCTGCCATTGTACGCCGAACATACACTGGGCATGATTTACCGCTAATAACAGCGCTTACAGTTAGTTTAGATTGCAAACAGAAGCGTCTGCTGCTTCAAACTGACGTTCTCAAACATGGCGGCCAGTGCTGCCACCCAGAGCGCTGTAACTTGCCTGTAGCTAAAGCTCTGTATAGGGAAAGCACGGCCATCCTTTTCCGCGCCGCTTACCGCCGCCTACAGCTCGTGATTGGCTGAAATCGAGTCACGTGGTTCTTTCCGCCATCTTGGTCCTATACGTTGCTTGCCTGCCGTAAGAAACCTTGTGAATATTCGTATGTTTGGGTATGAATAATGCCACAGTGTTGTACTTTTGGGAGTTCTTAAGAAACGAAGAAGAGAGGCAAACATTTTAGCCTTCCATTAAATATCAGAAATGCAGGAAGGTGAACAGTCTGACTGATGAAAGACGTCAGAGAAAACTAGGAGTCCAGAAGCGAACTTCGGTTCTTGCACTGTGATGATTTTAATTCATAGATTAAAGATTCACTGACGAATGGATCACGCAGCAGATACCTATATATTTTTAACTTGAATAAATCTGTGAAGAAAATTCCTGCATAATGTTGTGAGGTTAAATTATTCACGCGTCGTTGGTTTTATCTCCACATAGTTGCCGAAAACACACAAGTTCTGGACATATTAGTGAGTGAACTAGATTCTCGTTTAGATATGAAATTGATATACAGTTCCTGAAGCAAGCTTTTCACATTCATTTTCATGTGTTAAGTGTATCATTGCAGTAAACAAAGAATTGAAACAAGACAAATATTAGACATTTAAAGGGAATTGGCGTTGTAAAGGCTCATATAATTTCTGTTTTTGTTAAAAGTCATGTAGTGGGTATCCTCTTGCCTTTTTGGTAGTTCATTTTAAAAATAAGTACATAATACGGAAGAAAGTACTCATCAAAGACTTATCCATAATCTCAATTGTTTTCTTAATTTACACTACGCACCGATGACGACATGCTCGCGGTCTATTGGAATATTTCGCTACAGTACAGGTCAATCTAAATTTATATGTGAACTCTCTAGATCTGGAGCCACAGACGAAACAGTTTTCTTAAAATCGGACTATAAGTATTCCGTAGAGCAGCCAGGTCCGCATGGACAGAACTACGCGAAGTTCCCGCATCTGTCCGTCGGATATAACAGACTGTACCTCGAGAAAGAAATGCGTTATCGTTCTGCTCTCAACCTTAAATAAAACTTCGATATCTTTCCTACATTTCGTCCGCAGCATTGTATGTGCTAAAATCAACCGTACGCAAAGTCTACGCAATGCGGTTTTTCCTCTGCAAACTCTTCAAAATTTTGCGCAGTAGTTTACGTAAGTTAATGTATCACGGAAACTATAAATAATAAGGAATAGAAAATCAGGTCATTATCGAGCGAATATATCACGCTACAACATGTGAAAAAATGAAATTTTTCCATCCAATAGTTTTCTCAAAATCACTTGATAAGTATTGTTAAGCGCTGGGAACGTTGTAGCGGTCGGTTGTAAGTAGCAGCAGAATAGGTCCAACATGGCTGCCCATGGCAGGCTGGCCATACTTTCCCTATACAGAGCTTTACCTGTAGCCTCTCTATGTAGTTTATGTACCTCTTTGATCGTGCTAGTGGGATTTGGTCGCAACTAGCGACGCACGGTGGCGCTGGACACAGCGAGTGTGGAGGCCACACCGAAGATCACGTCCGCAGAGGGACACGTTCTGGAAGGCTGGCAGGGGAGGGAGGGAGGGTGAAAGGGAAGGGGGAGGCTGTGCAGACGCGATATATCGGATCTGGCCCAAGTCCAGCGCCACGCCCTGCAAAGGGGCATCGCGAGGCAGCGCGCAAGAAGCCGCCAAGGCAGGTAGGGCTAGACTAGGGGTGTTCGACGCGGGTCACATTGCTAGCTTTTATCACTGTGGCGGGCCAGACAACAGAAAACTGCAAACGAGTCAATTACTAAACCAGTGGAAATAATACACTGTTTTTCTAGGGTTTTTTTTTTTTTTTTTTTTTTTTTTTTTTTTTTTTTTTGGCAAGGATGGGGCCCCTCCACGCCCACACCAACGTGGTGACCATCACAAAAGTTCTACTGTCACCTCCGTAATTAAGTTAGTTTGCTAAGGTGGATCACGGGATGTGGGAACCGCGATGTAATCCGTACGTGTGGGCGCGATCACCCATTAATACGGTGCATCTGGAGATAGAATTGGTCGAAAGGTATACGAAGGGTAAAGGTATGTAAGGGCAGAGGAAAAAAAGTGCCAAGGCAAGAGCCAAGGGAAAAAACCTCTGCGACAGTGGGGTAGGTTTGAAGGGCAGTAGCGGTATGCTATCTGCGACAGATCATGCAAGGGTTGGTAATGTTAGTGATGGGTATTTTCTCAGTACCATTAACTTTGCTAGGTTTGTCGTAAAGAATCAGTCCGTTTAGATGCGAGGTTCTGCTGCAGCTGAGCTCCAATGATGCCTCCTGGGTCGGCTGTGGCAGAATACCTGTAACATAGCCAAGTTTCTCATGGTAGTTAGGCAGTTCGGTCATAGAACTGGCTAAGTGTGTGGGACTGTTTAGGTTTGTTTGTGTTTAGTGCGATGAATATGGTTTCCCTGCTTTGCCTGTTGGTCGGCTGTGGGCTCAGCTGGCATTGCCAGTCAGATTGCTGTTTTGCAGGGGTTTGCCATGTTCGTCGTGTTTGTGAGTTGGTGTTCCTTACGGCCGTAGGTGGTTAGTCTCTGAGGAGAAGTGTTTTTGGGCGATTATGTTTCCACCTATGGTTGTGATCGTAGTTCCGCAAGCGTAGGATGAAGGGATTGTTCGAGTGTCTCGAGTTTCTGTACAGTCGTGTGGCGAGTTTCTTGAATACCACCGAGAGGCGCTCTAGGCGGTGTTCATTGTGAAGGTCCACGGTGCGTGTGTATCGTGGAGCGTTGCTAATGATGCGTAGTACCTTGTTCTGTATGAGCTGCAGGCGGCGCAGCCGTGTCGGCGCCGCGTATGCCCAGCACGGAGCACCGTACGTCATCAGAGGTCTAATATGTGTCATGCAGAGGTTCCTCGACACCCGGCTATTCAGTTTGCTTTCCCTGTTGAGCATCGGGTAGAGTTGTTTGAGCCTCGCGTTTGCTCGGTTGGTCATGTGTTGTATGTGGTCCCCCCATGTGAGTTTCCGGCCCAGCCAAACACCGAGGTATTTGACTTTCTCACGGAAGCGTATTGGGCGTGTATGTAGAGTAATTGGTCTACAGTGTTGGTGTTTGCGCAGGTGTTTCGGTCTGCGTGTGAACAGAACTGCCTCACACTTGTCGACGTTGACTTTGACTTGACTTTGACGTTGACTTTCTAGGTTGGCAGGCAGGATGTATTTGTAGGAGAACATTATAAACTTCAAAGAAAATAATATTAATGAAAAAAAAATTAAAAAGGAAAACTAATGAGAGAAATTACCTTTTTTTCTCGTTTGCAGAGTTCCTTGAAATTTGGTGATATGTCCGATGTACAAATTCGGAGAATTTCGCTCCTGTTTAGCGCAGGTGTCGCTTTAGTTTTTATATATACATGTGGTGTTTGTTCGGAAAGAACAGACATCACATTCTGATCCTGCAGCTGTTATTATTTAATATTCATAGAATATATGACTTCAACTGCTATCGTTAGTGGGGAGGGGTGGGCAAGTTTGAAGCCCTTACTCTTACGGGAATTAGTTAAACTACAAGTTTGAGTACTATGGGCAGGGTGAAGCTGGGAATTTGTATCTGACGGGAGGCGTGCATGGGTAGTCCTTGCAGGTGCGGTGATCACTGTGTCCCCAGTGGTGTAGGTGTCAGAGCAACTGCCTAGAAAGCAGGAGACCCGGGTTCGAATCCCGGCTGGGTACACATTTTCAGCTTTGCCCAATAGCAGTTGAAGTCATATATTCTATGAACTTTAGATTTTACATTTTTCATTGGTGAAAAAAAAAACTGTTCACAGGTAATGTATTCGTGCTTTCTCGTCGTTCTGGCGTGGATTTCCTGCTGGCAATTTGAGGAAGGTGCAAGTGGCTGGCAAGGGCGCTGGCTGAGATACGATGTACTCCAAACAGAACGCACTTTTATTTTACACAGAAATTCTTCCATAGTGGAAACAGAAGAACATGACAGTACTTATCTTTTCACAGTCACTGCTGTATCATGAAAACAGTAACAAAAATCAGACTTGGTACAATGTCCTGTTCAGGTCTAACTGACACATTCAGTAGTGACAAGATCTCCGTGACTTGAGAATATACAATAAAACTTAAAACAGTCTGCAGCGGGCCACATACTAGTACAGACAACCTTTCCTGTAGTCCACTCTTCCAGGGCACGCCTACCACACAACTAACTGTTCACATAGCTCGCTCAGCTAACGTCGGTTGGCGGTGGCAGAGTTGCCAGGTTTTTCTATTGCTCTGTCGCCAAATTTTAAACAAAAAGTAGCCAAAATATCGCCATCTTTTCATCAATAAAATGCCAAAATATAACCATCTTTTCATAAGTAAAAATATCCAAATATCGCAACCTTTAATCTGTTAACATTATTACACTATGGTAATTAGGGCATGTTACTCGACAATAATAATCCTGAAATTCACGGAGTAAGCTGGTTACTGAGTAAAAAGTAACACAAACTGTGGCGCTCTCACATTCACAGACATCAGACCGAACTTTCCAAGGAAACTCATACTTCACAGAAACATTTATCTGAGTCCATCCAAGAACTGAACCCAGACACACCACCAACTGACAATGGGGGCAGTCAGAATATTGTCACAATGTAAATATAATAGAGAGACTCCGGAAATTCAGTTACATTTAACTATCACATTTAATAATTTCATAACTTATAAAAACTACAACATAAAACTGTTCAAGAATCATTCTATCAAACTTACACAAGGGATGTTCTCATGCATAGGTTCGATTACCAATCACTTTAATCTTCTTTAAAACAAATATTTACAGATGTTAAATAGAGTTATTGAATCTTTCAAACACTTCTTTAATACACACAAAATCATTACATTTTGAGATAAGGTAATTTATAATAATGCGCTAAGCATTTCATACTTGGAGGTGAGATGGACTTTAATTCGTAATAATGCGTCATTACACACTGAAAAATCAGCCATGAGAACGACTGGGAAATCATTTACATTTATACTCTGGAAACCATTTGTTAACCACTGTGAAGTCCGTAGCAAAGGGCTCGCTTCACACTAGCAGTTGTTACGAATTTCTGTTGTGTTGTCGTATGGAATGCGGAAAAACTACTGTTTAAATGCCTCCGTGCATGCTGTAGTTTATATAGTCTTATTCTCGTGTTCTCAGCGGGAGCCATACATACGGTGTTGTTGTATACTTCGAGATATCATTTATAGCCTGTTCTTGAACCATCCTAAGTAGGGTACATGAGGTAGTTTACGTCTATCTTCAAGATTCTGTAAGTTGAGTTTGTTTACATCTCTGTGACACTCTCACACACATCCATGACACTTTAAAACATTTGTGCTAACTTGTGTAGGTTGATTACATTTCCCCAGCATCTATCGAAGTTTAGCCGGTATCATTGACGCAATGTCTAAAGAGACATTGCTTTACATTCGTTGTATTTTAAGTAAAATAAAATAGCCATTAAATCGCCAACCAATTCCCGTAATAGCCAATTTTAACCGCCAGTCGCCAGACTGCTAGAATGGCTACTGTTATAAGGAAAAGATAGCCAAGAATGCGAAAAATCGCCACACCTGGCAACCCTGGGCGGTGGCGCTGCAAACTTGAGGAGGGCGTGGCGGCCACCTTGCCGTCTCACTGGCAGCCACCGTCTCTCACTTCTTCCGTTGTGTGGCGCCAACCTTGGCTTGCCGGTTACGACACCACAACAGGTATATGTGCTTCCGAACAAGGACACATGTTGAAGCCGCAATTTGTATAGTTTGGGATACTGATGTTTTTTTAAATTTAATTTAATTTAATTTTTATAAAACTCTATCAGTCCATTATGCAGGCAGCTATGGTAGGCTGTTTCCAGGGTTTCATTGGTTTGAAGTCCAGTCAACTCCATCTGCAGGAGTCAAATGCCGTCTTCTATCTTAACTTCAAACGGATTTTGGACCATTTTCAAATAGGGTTCTTGATTTTTAAGATATGAGAATCTCTCCTCAAGCTCATTCCTTACTTTTCACAGCAAAGATACGGACTTGTCGAAATCCAATGTCTCTTGATTTCGTCTCACAATGACCCAGCTGTCTTACCCCTATCTGTTTCTCGAACAAGATGAGATTTTTTAAAAATAAATTCTTGGATTTGTTCGTATATTTCAATTCATAGTTAATTTTTAGCCTAGAATTCGATTCAGAGAGAGATTTAGTTACGTCAACTAGAAAGGCCAGGTCATTCAACCATTGCTGAATCTCCAAAAATTTGCCATAATGTCCTTTATTGTTGGTCGATCAAAAACCACAATGAATCGTAGATAAACCAGTAGTGGAAAGGCATAATTGGTATCTAAGAAACTTGACTTATAATAAAAGCGACTTCTTTCCCAACCCTACGAGCGTCAGAGGGGAACAGATTTAAGTATAATTTGACATCAGTTAACAAGATTATAGTGTTCTATCAATTTCCGAACAAACCCGGTAATATTGGTAACAAACCCATCAATTCAGCTCCTGTGCAATCCCACTGTAAGTAGATACACATTACAGTGGCTCGAAACAGAAATTTAACCGTATGTAACATATTTTTCTGTGCAACTCTTCGCCCGTTATGGTAGAAGAATAGTTCCTAACCTACTTTAAATTTCATTCTTGACGTTTTCCCGGCGGACATAATATTCCACCATCTTTCGGGAGTGCACCCGGGACAGCGTTTATGGATGTTTTGGTTCGATCCAAATGGAAGGATTCCTAGGTCATTGCGTATATAGCAAGCCCCCCCCCCCCCCGTACAGATCTTTATTTGCAGGCGTCCAGCTGCCACCATCCTTCGCAAACTATGAGTGTACTGAAAACCTTGGTTCACAGGGCAGATGCTGACAGCAGGCAAGTGAAATCAACAGCCTCTCTCCCGTACGTGGGTGATGTTTCTTCAAAAATAGCCAGAATCATGAAGAAACATAAAGTAGGTGTGATCTTCCGCCCACCAGCTAAGACCTCAGCTCTTCTGGGATCTGTCAAAGATGATCTGTTATTGCGAAAAGTTGAGAGTGTGGAAAATGTTACATAGGTCAAACCACGCGCACTGTGCAGGAACGATGCGTTGAGCACCAGCGGTATACACGCCTTCTTCAGTCCAGCAAGTCTGCAGTAGTCGAACATTGTATTTCTACTGGCCATTTCATTAATTACAAAGAAGTAAAGATTTTAACCGGAAGCTGTAGACATACAACTAGCGGACAACCTGTTAAACCGTGACGACGGATTTCATATTGAAAATGCATGGAAGCCACTTATATCACGCCTTCGTACTGAAAGAATGTCTGCGTCTTCACTTTCGATTGATGTTACCACTTTTAATGATTAATTATTCATTTGTAAGTAATGCGGGCACGTAACAGCTCTGTTTATGTTTGCACTCAGTATATCTTTGAAGTATATATTCATCTATGACTAACGCATCAGTTACGAATGTGATAATATCTTGGAGCATGCGCAGTGTAATCCTCAGTAGCTTTGCATCACTTGATTTGCCGTATAAATAGGCACGCGCAGACCCTGAGAACTCAGTCTTGGATTCGCCTTGAAGATGGCTGTAAGGTTTGCAGCCGAAATATCGGGGTGGCCGAGGGGACTGCGGCGCGCCAGTCACGGTCTGCACGGCCACTACGGTCGGGGGTTCGAATCCCCCCTCGGGAATGGATATTTGTGCCGTCCTTAGTATTAGCGAGTTGATAAGTAGTTTGTAAGTTTAGGGACTGATGGCCCCGTAGTTAAGTCCCATAAGCTATACAAACAACAACAACAACAACAACAACGAAATATCGGACGAAGAATTGTCGCTGTCCCGGGTGCACTCCCGAAAGATGATGGAATAGAAAACTACTTGAAATTGATTGAATTGTTGTGACTTGATTTGAAGTAAACGGAATTGTGGTGTAAACCGTCCTTAATATGTCTCTCCTCCTCCCCCCCACTCATGAGATGGCACTACAAGTAACATTGATGCAAGAATGGTGTCATTCTCAGACTAGGAAGTCATGTAGGACGCTCGCTACAGTGGAGTATATGACTCCTGCATTTTGTTGGTCTTGTTCCTATAATTGTTAACTTCTCGATTGTTACCACGAAAGAAATCCTTGTACTGAATTCAACAGTGCCAGGAGTCAGGGTTGCCAACTTGGAGGTTTTCCCCCAGATTTAGGGGGAAAAAGTTTTTTCAGGAGGGCATTTAGGGGGAAAGAAATGTTAGGGGGATTTTTAGGGGGGGAAAAGAAGTGTCGGGGGGATTTTCAGGGGGAAGAAGAGAATTTATTCATTTTTGCATCAAATGTGTGTGTAACAATCGGAAGACGTGTTGCCTTACTGATTGCAGATGTTCATTGCCAACCGTGCAGCGTAATGTCCACCTGTGTTGACCACACTGACGCTCTACTGTCGCGCTGTTTTCATTGTTTCTTCAGTTCATGTTGGCTACACTGTTTACTTTCAGCGAACGGAGGCGGCGCCTATTTTTCCTCTCTCCAACTCCATCCCGTCGTTCAAAAATACCCGTTTTTTTCACTCTATAGTATTAATGGACTGGTATTTTCCGAAGACACCGCTAAGTCACGTGCTATGATCGGCAAAATGTAGTGCGTTAGCGCTCATTGTGTTGTATTGGTGATCCATCGTTATTTTTACTTTAATGACCAGCTCAAGTTGTCGTGTAAATGCGTTGTTTTATTGGTCAAAATGGGTACCAATAATAAGAGAAAGTATGTACAAAAGTATGCGAAGATTTGGGAAAAATTCGCTTTGATGAAAGGTAAGTTTGTAATTACTTCTTATTATGAGCTATCTTTCGGTATGCACCCCTATGTTCGTACCTGTGGGCATGGGTCTTAGTTTTAAATATATCTGAAAGAGATGGCGGGAGAGAGAGAGAGGGGGGGGGGGAGATGGAGAGAAAAGGGGGGAGAGAGAGAATGAGAGAGGGGGGAGATGGAGAGAAGAGGGGGGGGGGGAGAGAGAATGAGAGAGAGGGGGGGGGCGAGAGAGAGAGAGAAAAGTCTCAAAAACAAAAAGTTTCGTTGTTTTTGTTTTTTTTTTAATCGAAAAGTAGTCAGACTGCAGCTCCTAGCCGCCGTCCCCCTTTGCTATTTTAGGGGGATTTCATCAGATTTAGGGGGACTTTATAGTAAATTTAGAGGGAATCTTTGTGGCAGAGTTGGCAACTCTGCCAGGAGTGTGTTTCCACGCCGCCCGCTCTGGTTAACGGCGTCTTTGTCATATGTCATTCTTATAATGACAACAGAGAAATGATCGGCACTAAAAGATCCGTAAAAGTTAAATAAATAAATTCGACCCATTCTAATACCCACTTGCCCGCACATACAACCACCCACACTCTGCAACACGCGCACCTCGACTTTGGAACTAGTATGTTGACTGACTGAACATTGCTCCTGAGTTTATTACGGCAAATAATGTATATACCACAGTCTAACATATACAGTCGCGACACTCACTGCTGTGAAAATTGTTACCAACTGACAGATCAACGACACTAGCGCTCCTAGCGGTGGGCAAGCAGCCGAAAGAGTGATGTTTGTTTGTAATTATTTGTGTGCGTAATTAACGAAATAGTTAATATAATTCTTGTGTTTTAAGCATTAATAATTTATACAGAGACATACATAATACGGAAAGAAATGTAAAAACAGTCGAACTTACTGATTCAGTGGTATAACGAAGAACTTCGTCATGAACCAATACTTACGAATATGTGTATATTTGCAGCTAATTCCGCTGGAAGTAAGTAGAATATAAACATACATTTCTATTTTGGTGTGTTCTTACAATGACAAAGAGTTTTTTGACACGTATCGTTGTGGGATGGGGTCTAATAATTCGCACATTTTTAGGCTTCACTCGTCTTTATTATAAGCGCATATTCTTTTGAGTGTGATTACTTTTGCTTAAGAAGATAATGTCTTGAAGATTCTTGCCGTTCATGGTTCAGCTGTTGCAACAATTGTAGAATTGGGTTCTTCTTTGTTGAATACAGTTTGATTGGTTTTTCAGTTTTCTTGTCACGTTTCTGATGTTTTCCTTCAGCGACAGTTGTGGTGGCTGATTTGGTACGTTAAACACCGAAGTTATTGCATTCTACATTCGTTTCCTACGTTCCACCGTCATTGATTTCACTGGAATTGGAGTGGAGAAACGTTAACGTTCTTCAGAATAAAAAACACGTCTTTCTGCCAAATGGCGGGTATTCGGTGTTTCCTAGCCATCTTCCTATTCTTAATAGTAAATTAAATTATTCAGTATAACCCTGTGGGTTACAAGATAACAGTAAACAAACTGTGCCGCAATGTACCGTTTCCAACCTTGTCAGGGATCTTAGGAAACCTAAGAAAGTCAAAGGTGGAGCTATTTTTAAGTTATTATCTACATACGTTCTCTAATGTAAAAAAAATGTGTTAAAATCAATATAAACGAAACTATTCGCACTCATCCACTACCGTATTCATAAAAGTAGCTTGCCCTCCGCTTGGAGCGCTGATGTCGCAGTGTATAACAAAAATCAGCGGAAGTGTCGTGACTGTATATGTTAGACTGTGTATATACTCCGTTCACCGAAACGAGAGACTGACTGTAAACAGACCTGTGCGCGTGACCAGGGGTGGGCAAAAACGGGGCGTTAGCTGACTGTCGCCTACGTATGTATCAGTCGATGTGATTCCGTGTTGTAATGGAATAGGGACTGCCGCTGTTGGTCGAGTTTTAATTCCAAACTATTAACTTATCCACCAACAGCCGTATAAAGTTTATGTTGTTTTATTTAACGACTAGTACAGGTCTTACATTAATTCTTCTGTATATTTTGTACGACATACGTACAGCATGATGTTATGGATACAACACCGATCTGCAACTAAATTTTTATAGGGCCTGAAGATGATATTCATGCAATACCGAAACCGATCGTTAAATAAAACAACATAAAATTTACAGCTGTGGTGGACTAGTTTATAATATGGAATTAACCCTCTAACCGGGACATCTTTTATACTGCAGTATGGAAGAAACCGGTCTGCTAGACCGCTGCGATCTTTAAACTGTATTTTCTCCATTTTCTTTCTCGATCTTCTAAGTTATTTTCGTCATCGATTAATGTATAAACATTACACTGATGAGCCAAAACAACTGGTACACCAGCCTTGCATTATGACATTATCTCAGGGCGATGTTCCGTTCACAAGGATAAAACCTCTGTATCAGGTGAAAAGGGGTTGTGTGTTTTGTTATATAGCAGAGATATTAGACGCCATAGACATTCAAAATTGATTTCTTTTAATAATTGATCTGAAAATTGCCCAAATCTGCATTTTCGTTCACGACAGTAAGAACTAAGTCAACAAAACAACAAATCATGTACTTCGTATCACATTTCTGTGAAAGTCGTCAACCTTTTGTGTAAGCTTTTCTCATGATTATATATATATTTTTTGAGACTTCAAAGAGTATCTGGCCTTGTAATCAATTACTACATGATAAACTGAGGAACGACCAACACCCGTAGATGCAGCTGTCTTTATAACAATATCTGTCATTTATTGTTCTGGACACAACAGCCCCGTTTTATACACATTAAGAACTCGATGAGTTTTTCTTCGATCGCTTCTTCCGTGGATTCAAAATGTAGGGTAACGTAATGAGTTTACACTTGCGCGATAAAAACGAGAAAGAGATAAAGAGATAGAATATGAAAGCTTCATACCTATGTTGCTATTGAGCAACTGATCCTTTAAGATGAAATTTCTAGCTAGCCTCTAATATCACTCCTCATAACACACACAAACGCTTTACACCTGAAACGGGTGCGGCGACATTGCGAGATCGCCCCTGTTTTGTCCACCCCTGGCGATGCCCCTCGCTGTGTTTACAGTCCGTCTCTCGTTTCGCGAACAGTAGAGCTAATTGTTCAGTAATGCCCATCCACTGCAACAGTGACACTGAAATTAAGACAGCGAGTGACTGCGGCAAGAAGAAGCTATGGCTTGACTCCCGATGAATTGACGAAAATGATGCATTATGACCAGTGGCGGCTTGTGCTTGACATGACTGGGGGGTTCACTTCTGTCAGTGCCGGATGTACGATAATTCCGAACCCGGGCCGGAAATCCATAGTGACGCCCCTTCCTAAGCTTACGCATGCGCAAAGGCTGCTCTCCCCCACATCTTTTCAAACAGTTAAATATTTCTTATAACGAAGACTATAAATATGACGTGTTTTTGATGAATCTTCAATGCGCGCTCAGCAAATATGAAGGACGGATGTTGCCTTAATGGAGGATTTATGCATGCACAAGGCGAGGTGCGCAGTAGCTCCATTGCCTTCGCTTCGGGACCATTGGTGCGTAACCGCCAGAGCTCGAGTAGCCAGGAGCTGGCGTCTCTACCAGCTCCGACGCCAGTGTTAGAAGCGTCGTTTCCCTTCGCCCCTCCCTGCCGCGGGAGCGCCCATATGCTGCCTCCAGGGGGTTCAGCAGAGAATCTGAACCTCAGCCGCGCATGCGCATTGCAACGCTGCGGACACTGCCGCCTATATTAAGCGGCCGCGCTACGACTCGTATACGTGCTGTCTCCGCGACGGAGAACGTTTCTCATGCGATAAAAATACTTTGACTGTGCATTTAAAGTGAGGCGATAGGAGTATGAAAAGAAGAATGATAGTTTAAAACCACATTTTACTTTATTTACTTACTTTTCTTCAAGACGAGCTTTTTCCCAGGTGTTCACTGAACCAGTGAACATATAGCACGCACCAGCACTGGTTACGACGCTGCTAAGATGCACCTGGAGCGCTATGAGCGCGAAGGAGCGGCTTTCTTACGCTGTATCGTAACACTAGATGAGACATGGGCCACATTGTACGAACCAAAACTGAAACGCCAATCCAACGAATGACGTCATTATTAGTCGCCGCGAAACTGGAAAGTGCGTCAGAGCCCTAGTATGGTGAAAGTTACGGCGATTCTCATGTACGGCTGTGATGCTGTTATCATAGCGCACTACGTTCCTCCACGGCAGACCGTCAGTGCACAGTATTACTGTTCATTTCTGGAGCATCACCTGCGACCAGCTTTGCGAAACAAGCGGCAACACTTTCTGCGCAACCCAGCCATCATTCAGCACGACAATGCGCGGGCACAAACAGCGCAAGCTGTGGCTGCTCTGTTCCGTCGATGGGACTGGGAAGTACTGTACCGTCCACCATACTCCGTGGACTTAAGTCCTTGTAACTTGGATTTGATTCCAAAGGTGAAGGAACCATTTCGTGGCATTCGATTCAGAGCTGTTCCAGAGATTCGACAGGCAGTACATCGCTCCATTTGCACCACCAACAGAACAGGCTCTGCTAACGGTATACTACACCTTCCACATCACTGGCAACGGGTTCTACACAGCGCTTGTCACTACTTTGAAGGACAGTAACAGGTGCAAATGTGCAACGCTTTTGTATCGGTTGTGAATAAATGGTTGCCACTATTTAAGTTCCAACCCTCGTTTTTGATCTTTCTCCCAAATTTCGTTCATTCTTTATGTTGTGGCGTAAAGTCAGCGCCACACGCCAGACGTAAGAGAACGATCGTGGAGAAGGCAGCAGACGACCGGCAGCCAATCGCGAGCAGCCGCCATGCATCGTAGAGGAGTAGGAGTGACCGAAGATGCGCGCTCTCTACAAGTGGCTGTATCTAGGCCGACATACTTCTGGACTATTCGGGAATACGGCAGTTACTAGTGAGAACTCGGACAGTTACTATTCAGGAATACGACAGTTACCAGTGAGCTACGAAGGCAGTTACTAGTGTGAACTCGTCAGCTACGAAGACAGAACTCAGGCAGTTACTAGGCAGCTATTAAGTTAGAACGCGGCTACGAACATAGCAGTAACTAGGTCTTAGTGCGGCTAGTATCATACGCACTACGCCGCAAGAAGCGACAAGAGAGAAGAAGGATGAGTATTAAACTTGTCATTCAATAAAACTTGTATTATTAACCTGAAAAGTTGTTACAGTGACTTCTATTCCTGTACCAGTACCTTATAGACAACCAGACCGTGACGAGTACTAAACAAAAGGCGACGAGGTCACAACACTTTGAGATTGTTGTTTCCTCTCGTCTTCGGTCCAGTTTGGTCAGTTTGTTTTCTTTCTCTCCTCAAATCCTACCTTCTGAATTACCTCTTTGAAATGTGTTATATTTTCTGTTGTGTGAGTTGTAATTCCAGTGTTTTCCATGACTTGGATTTGCAACATTTCTAGATGTGTTCAAAAAGCTGGTCTTCTCTTCCTCACTAAATCAGTTAGTTTTTCAATTTTGAAGCTAAATTCTCTATTCTGTCTTAACCTTATATTCAGCACTATTGTTTCTTCTCGCTCCCAGTATTTTCCTCAAAATTCTGCTTCGACCTTCTTTAGTTTCTCAAGATCTCCATTTACTTGTTAGTTTCAGTGTTCCTGCTGCATTCAGAGCTTCAGGTCTGGTCACTGTTTCGTAATGTCCTAATTTTGTGTTCCATGACTAGGACCTCATGTTATGAACATTTTTGTCATATGAAACACCATTTACATTTTGTGCACTGTACAGCTAAATACATACTTTGCATTCCACCCACAGGTGCGTGGCGGAAGGTACTCAGTACCACTGCTAGTTGCTGGCTTTCCTGTTCCACTCACATATAGAACGAGGGGAAAAAGACTTTACTCACACGACGTGATGGGTGCTATCGACAAGGGTTCGCAAATCGTATTTCTTGATTTCTAGAACGCTTCTGACACCGTACCTCACAAACGGCTTTTAATCAAATTCCGTGGTTACTGTATATCGCCCTAAATTTGCGATTGGATAGGTTGCAAGATATTAACACGAATTATTTACAGAAGGATGGAAAAGCTGGTAGAAGCTGACCTCGGGGAAGATCAATTTGGGTTCAGGAGAAATGTAGGAACACGGGAGGCAATACTCACTTTACGGCTTATCCTAGAAGATAGATTAAGAAAAGACAAACCTACATTTCTAGCTTTTGTAGATTTGGAGAAGGATTTTGACAATGTTGATTGGAATAAACTGTTTCAAGTTCTGAAGCAAGTAGGAGTAAAATATAGGGAGCGTAAGGTTATTTACAACTTGTACAAAAACCAGACAGCGGTTGTCAGAGTTGAAGGGCATGAAAGGGATGCAGTGGTTGGAAAGGGAGTAAGACAGGGTTGTAGTCTTTCTCCATTGTTGTTCAATTTGTACATTGAGCAAGCTATAAAGGAAAGCAAGGAGAAATTTGGAGAAGGAATGAAAGTTCAGAGGGAAGAATTAAAAACATTGCGTTTTGCCGACGACATAGTAATTCTGTCAGATACAGAAAAGGACCTGGAAGAGCAATTGAACGGAATGGACAGTGTGCTGAAAGGTGCATATAAGATGAAGATTAACAAGAGCAAAACTAGGGTAATGGAGTGCACTCTAAGAAAATCAGGTGATGCTAAAGGAATTAGATTAGGTAAAGAAGCAATAAAGGAGGTAGCTGAGTTTTGTTACTTGGGCAGTAAAATAACAAATGATGGTCGCAGTACAGAGGATATAAAAGGCAGAATAGCAATGGGTAGAAAAGCGCTCTTGAAAAAGAGAAATTTGTTAACATCGAATATTGATTTAAGCCTAAGGAAGTCCTTTCTGAAGACATTTGTATGGAGTGTTGCCTTGTATGGGAGTGAAACATGGACGATAAGCAGTGCGGACAGGAAGAGGATTGAGGCTTTTGAAATATGGTGCTACAGAAGAATGCTGAAGATTAGGTGGGTGGATCGCGTAACTAATGAGGAGGTACTGAACAGAATTGGGGAGAAAAGAAAATTCTGGCATACCTTGACTAAAAGAAGGGATAGATTGGTAGGGCACATTCTTAGACATCAAGGCATTGTGAATTTAGCGTTGGAGGGAAGAATGTGGGGTAAAAACCGCAAAGGAAGACCAATAGATGGATACAGTAAGCAGATTCAGACAGATGTAGGTTGCCGTTCTTATGTGGAGATGAAGAGCCTTGCTCAGGATAGGGTATTGTGGAGAGCTGCATCAAACCAGTCTCCGGACTGAAGACCACAACAACAACAGGGGATTTCCTGTCAGAGAGGACACAGTTTGTAGTAATCGATGGTAAGGCATCGACTACTACAGTGGTGATATCGGGCGTTCCATAGCACAAGCTACAAAAAGCTGATCACTGTAGAAATTACTTCTTAATATAATTGAAAACGCTGGCCTCCATTGCTCAGAGAAGTTCGTGAGCCCAGTTTAATTATTCATTGTAACGTAAAGTTATTATTGGACGTGGAAAAGCGAAACTAATCAAAAATGTTCAAATGTTTGTATAGCTTATGGGACTTAACTATGGGGTCATCAGTCCCTAAACTTACAAACTACTTATGAACTACCTTATAGTAAATACGGCACAAATATCCATGCCCGAGGGGGCATTCGAACCCCCGACCGTAGTGGCCGTGCAGACCGTGAGTGGAGTGCCTCAGTCTCCTCGGCCACCGCGGCCGGCTGTCAGATTGCCTGGCGCTTCCAGCCGATGAGCGATCGGTGACCGATCGTTGCCATTTGTCCACACACGTGCCATCTACGAAACGATTGGTCGCCCATGTGACGGATTGCATTTACCAAGGTAGGAAAAGTAAGAGCTACTGCCAACCGATCACCACTTTAGATGTATGACTTCGGTATCATATATGCGTGCGCCAAATTAATAACAATTTTTATTTCCTCGGTTGCACAGTGGTAGAGTACCAGACTATAAATCCAAAGGTCGCGGGTTCGATCCCTGCCAGGTCCTATGATTTTTATCTGTCACTTTCCACTTCTTTCACCTCTGGCAGTATTGCTCATGTGAAAAATACCGAGTAGCACCGTGGTTCGGAACCCACGATAAACTGTAGGTCCACCTATTACTGGCTGGGTAAGTCAGTTCGAAGGTCGGAGGAAGGCAACGGCATACCACCTCCAAAGAGGACCATGCCTAGTAAAGCACTGTGGTGTTCAAACCAATCTTCGGATTGTTGACTACTTCACCTTTTATCATATATACATGTGGCGACTGTTCCGAAAGAACAGACGTCACTTCTGATCCTGCAGTACCCGGCCGGGATTCGAACCCGGCTCTCCACATCTCAGATGCATCAGAGAGGCCCCAGCTTCTCACGTTGACTCTGGATCTTGTTACGTTGGTCTGCAGTCTATTGAAGGACTTACAAGTCATCCAGTCCTCCTCATAGCCACGTGGGAGTGCTTCCTGTGGGGTCATCCAGCCACCGAGGTCCACGATCTTTGCTCTTCACATCTCAGATGCATCAGAGAGGCACCATCTTCTCACGTTGACTCTGGATCTTGTTACGTTGGTCTGCAGTCTATTGAGGGACTTACAAGTCATCCAGTCCTCCTCATAGCCACGTGGGAGTGCTTCCTGTGGGGTCATCCAGCCACCGAGGTCCACGATCTTTGCTCTTCACATCTCAGATGCATCAGAGAGGCCCCAGCTTCTCACGTTGACTCTGGATCTTGTTACGTTGGTCCGCAGTCTATTGAGGGACTTACAAGTCATCCAGTCCTCCTCATAGCCACGTGGGAGTGCTTCCTGTGGGGTCATCCAGCCACCGAGGTCCACGATCTTTGCTCTTCACATCTCAGATGCATCAGAGAGGCCCCAGCTTCTCACGTTGACTCTGGATCTTGTTACGTTGGTCCGCAGTCTATTGAAGGACTTACAAGTCATCCAGTCCTCCTCATAGCCACGTGGGAGTGCTTCCTGTGGGGTCATCCAGCCACCGAGGTCCACGATCTTTGCTCTTCACATCTCAGATGCATCAGAGAGGCACCAGCTTCTCACGTTGACTCTGGATCTTGTTACGTTGGTCCGCAGTCTATTGAGGGACTTACAAGTCATCCAGTCCTCCTCATAGCCACGTGGGAGTGCTTCCTGTGGGGTCATCCAGCCACCGAGGTCCACGATCTTTGCTCTTCACATCTCAGATGCATCAGAGAGGCCCCAGCTTCTCACGTTGACTCTGGATCTTGTTACGTTGGTCCGCAGTCTATTGAAGGACTTACAAGTCATCCAGTCCTCCTCATAGCCACGTGGGAGTGCTTCCTGTGGGGTCATCCAGCCACCGAGGTCCACGATCTTTGCTCTTCACATCTCAGATGCATCAGAGAGGCACCAGCTTCTCACGTTGACTCTGGATCTTGTTACGTTGGTCCGCAGTCTATTGAGGGACTTACAAGTCATCCAGTCCTCCTCATAGCCACGTGGGAGTGCTTCCTGTGGGGTCATCCAGCCACCGAGGTCCACGATCTTTGCTCTTCACATCTCAGATGCATCAGAGAGGCACCAGCTTCTCACGTTGACTCTGGATCTTGTTACGTTGGTCCGCAGTCTATTGAGGGACTTACAAGTCATCCAGTCCTCCTCATAGCCACGTGGGAGTGCTTCCTGTGGGGTCATCCAGCCACCGAGGTCCACGATCTTTGCTCTTCACATCTCAGATGCATCAGAGAGGCCCCAGCTTCTCACGTTGACTCTGGATCTTGTTACGTTGGTCCGCAGTCTATTGAAGGACTTACAAGTCATCCAGTCCTCCTCATAGCCACGTGGGAGTGCTTCCTGTGGGGTCATCCAGCCACCGAGGTCCACGATCTTTGCTCTTCACATCTCAGATGCATCAGAGAGGCCCCAGCTTCTCACGTTGACTCTGGATCTTGTTACGTTGGTCCGCAGTCTATTGAGGGACTTACAAGTCATCCAGTCCTCCTCATAGCCACGTGGGAGTGCTTCCTGTGGGGTCATCCAGCCACCGAGGTCCACGATCTTTGCTCTTCACATCTCAGATGCATCAGAGAGGCACCAGCTTCTCACGTTGACTCTGGATCTTGTTACGTTGGTCCGCAGTCTATTGAGGGACTTACAAGTCATCCAGTCCTCCTCATAGCCACGTGGGAGTGCTTCCTGTGGGGTCATCCAGCCACCGAGGTCCACGATCTTTGCTCTTCACATCTCAGATGCATCAGAGAGGCCCCAGCTTCTCACGTTGACTCTGGATCTTGTTACGTTGGTCCGCAGTCTATTGAAGGACTTACAAGTCATCCAGTCCTCCTCATAGCCACGTGGGAGTGCTTCCTGTGGGGTCATCCAGCCACCGAGGTCCACGATCTTTGCTCTTCACATCTCAGATGCATCAGAGAGGCCCCAGCTTCTCACGTTGACTCTGGATCTTGTTACGTTGGTCCGCAGTCTATTGAGGGACTTACAAGTCATCCAGTCCTCCTCATAGCCACGTGGGAGTGCTTCCTGTGGGGTCATCCAGCCACCGAGGTCCACGATCTTTGCTCTTCACATCTCAGATGCATCAGAGAGGCACCAGCTTCTCACGTTGACTCTGGATCTTGTTACGTTGGTCCGCAGTCTATTGAGGGACTTACAAGTCATCCAGTCCTCCTCATAGCCACGTGGGAGTGCTTCCTGTGGGGTCATCCAGCCACCGAGGTCCACGATCTTTGCTCTTCACATCTCAGATGCATCAGAGAGGCCCCAGCTTCTCACGTTGACTCTGGATCTTGTTACGTTGGTCCCCAGTCTATTGAAGGACTTACAAGTCATCCAGTCCTCCTCATAGCCATGTGGGAGTGCTTCCTGTGGGGTCATCCAGCCACCGAGGTCCACGATCTTTGCTCTTCACATCTCAGATGCATCAGAGAGGCACCAGCTTCTCACGTTGACTCTGGATCTTGTTACGTTGGTCCGCAGTCTATTGAGGGACTTACAAGTCATCCAGTCCTCCTCATAGCCACGTGGGAGTGCTTCCTGTGGGGTCATCCAGCCACCGAGGTCCACGATCTTTGCTCTTCACATCTCAGATGCATCAGAGAGGCCCCAGCTTCTCACGTTGACTCTGGATCTTGTTACGTTGGTCCGCAGTCTATTGAAGGACTTACAAGTCATCCAGTCCTCCTCATAGCCACGTGGGAGTGCTTCCTGTGGGGTCATCCAGCCACCGAGGTCCACGATCTTTGCTCTTCACATCTCAGATGCATCAGAGAGGCACCAGCTTCTCACGTTGACTCTGGATCTTGTTACGTTGGTCCGCAGTCTATTGAGGGACTTACAAGTCATCCAGTCCTCCTCATAGCCACGTGGGAGTGCTTCCTGTGGGGTCATCCAGCCACCGAGGTCCACGATCTTTGCTCTTCACATCTCAGATGCATCAGAGAGGCCCCAGCTTCTCACGTTGACTCTGGATCTTGTTACGTTGGTCCGCAGTCTATTGAAGGACTTACAAGTCATCCAGTCCTCCTCATAGCCACGTGGGAGTGCTTCCTGTGGGGTCATCCAGCCACCGAGGTCCACGATCTTTGCTCTTCACATCTCAGATGCATCAGAGAGGCACCAGCTTCTCACGTTGACTCTGGATCTTGTTACGTTGGTCCGCAGTCTATTGAGGGACTTACAAGTCATCCAGTCCTCCTCATAGCCACGTGGGAGTGCTTCCTGTGGGGTCATCCAGCCACCGAGGTCCACGATCTTTGCTCTTCACATCTCAGATGCATCAGAGAGGCACCAGCTTCTCACGTTGACTCTGGATCTTGTTACGTTGGTCCGCAGTCTATTGAGGGACTTACAAGTCATCCAGTCCTCCTCATAGCCACGTGGGAGTGCTTCCTGTGGGGTCATCCAGCCACCGAGGTCCACGATCTTTGCTCTTCACATCTCAGATGCATCAGAGAGGCCCCAGCTTCTCACGTTGACTCTGGATCTTGTTACGTTGGTCCGCAGTCTATTGAAGGACTTACAAGTCATCCAGTCCTCCTCATAGCCACGTGGGAGTGCTTCCTGTGGGGTCATCCAGCCACCGAGGTCCACGATCTTTGCTCTTCACATCTCAGATGCATCAGAGAGGCACCAGCTTCTCACGTTGACTCTGGATCTTGTTACGTTGGTCCGCAGTCTATTGAGGGACTTACAAGTCATCCAGTCCTCCTCATAGCCAGGTGGGAGTGCTTCCTGTGGGGTCATCCAGCCACCGAGGTCCACGATCTTTGCTCTTCACATCTCAGATGCATCAGAGAGGCCCCAGCTTCTCACGTTGACTCTGGATCTTGTTACGTTGGTCCGCAGTCTATTGAAGGACTTACAAGTCATCCAGTCCTCCTCATAGCCACGTGGGAGTGCTTCCTGTGGGGTCATCCAGCCACCGAGGTCCACGATCTTTGCTCTTCACATCTCAGATGCATCAGAGAGGCACCAGCTTCTCACGTTGACTCTGGATCTTGTTACGTTGGTCCGCAGTCTATTGAGGGACTTACAAGTCATCCAGTCCTCCTCATAGCCACGTGGGAGTGCTTCCTGTGGGGTCATCCAGCCACCGAGGTCCACGATCTTTGCTCTTCACATCTCAGATGCATCAGAGAGGCCCCAGCTTCTCACGTTGACTCTGGATCTTGTTACGTTGGTCCGCAGTCTATTGAAGGACTTACAAGTCATCCAGTCCTCCTCATAGCCACGTGGGAGTGCTTCCTGTGGGGTCATCCAGCCACCGAGGTCCACGATCTTTGCTCTTCACATCTCAGATGCATCAGAGAGGCACCAGCTTCTCACGTTGACTCTGGATCTTGTTACGTTGGTCCGCAGTCTATTGAGGGACTTACAAGTCATCCAGTCCTCCTCATAGCCACGTGGGAGTGCTTCCTGTGGGGTCATCCAGCCACCGAGGTCCACGATCTTTGCTCTTCACATCTCAGATGCATCAGAGAGGCCCCAGCTTCTCACGTTGACTCTGGATCTTGTTACGTTGGTCCGCAGTCTATTGAAGGACTTACAAGTCATCCAGTCCTCCTCATAGCCATGTGGGAGTGCTTCCTGTGGGGTCATCCAGCCACCGAGGTCCACGATCTTTGCTCTTCACATCTCAGATGCATCAGAGAGGCCCCAGCTTCTCACGTTGACTCTGGATCTTGTTACGTTGGTCCGCAGTCTATTGAGGGACTTACAAGTCATCCAGTCCTCCTCATAGCCACGTGGGAGTGCTTCCTGTGGGGTCATCCAGCCACCGAGGTCCACGATCTTTGCTCTTCACATCTCAGATGCATCAGAGAGGCCCCAGCTTCTCACGTTGACTCTGGATCTTGTTACGTTGGTCCGCAGTCTATTGAAGGACTTACAAGTCATCCAGTCCTCCTCATAGCCACGTGGGAGTGCTTCCTGTGGGGTCATCCAGCCACCGAGGTCCACGATCTTTGCTCTTCACATCTCAGATGCATCAGAGAGGCACCAGCTTCTCACGTTGACTCTGGATCTTGTTACGTTGGTCCGCAGTCTATTGAGGGACTTACAAGTCATCCAGTCCTCCTCATAGCCACGTGGGAGTGCTTCCTGTGGGGTCATCCAGCCACCGAGGTCCACGATCTTTGCTCTTCACATCTCAGATGCATCAGAGAGGCCCCAGCTTCTCACGTTGACTCTGGATCTTGTTGGTCCGCAGTCTATTGAAGGACTTACAAGTCATCCAGTCTTCCTCATAGCCACGTGGGAGTGCTTCCTGTGGGGTCATCCAGCCACCGAGGTCCACGATCTTTGCTCTTCACATCTCAGATGCATCAGAGAGGCACCAGCTTCTCACGTTGACTCTGGATCTTGTTACGTTGGTCCGCAGTCTATTGAGGGACTTACAAGTCATCCAGTCCTCCTCATAGCCACGTGGGAGTGCTTCCTGTGGGGTCATCCAGCCACCGAGGTCCACGATCTTTGCTCTTCACATCTCAGATGCATCAGAGAGACACCAGCTTCTCACGTTGACTCTGGATCTTGTTACGTTGGTCCGCAGTCTATTGAGGGACTTACAAGTCATCCAGTCCTCCTCATAGCCAGGTGGGAGTGCTTCCTGTGGGGTCATCCAGCCACCGAGGTCCACGATCTTTGCTCTTCACATCTCAGATGCATCAGAGAGGCCCCAGCTTCTCACGTTGACTCTGGATCTTGTTACGTTGGTCCGCAGTCTATTGAAGGACTTACAAGTCATCCAGTCCTCCTCATAGCCACGTGGGAGTGCTTCCTGTGGGGTCATCCAGCCACCGAGGTCCACGATCTTTGCTCTTCACATCTCAGATGCATCAGAGAGGCACCAGCTTCTCACGTTGACTCTGGATCTTGTTACGTTGGTCCGCAGTCTATTGAGGGACTTACAAGTCATCCAGTCCTCCTCATAGCCACGTGGGAGTGCTTCCTGTGGGGTCATCCAGCCACCGAGGTCCACGATCTTTGCTCTTCACATCTCAGATGCATCAGAGAGGCCCCAGCTTCTCACGTTGACTCTGGATCTTGTTACGTTGGTCCGCAGTCTATTGAAGGACTTACAAGTCATCCAGTCCTCCTCATAGCCACGTGGGAGTGCTTCCTGTGGGGTCATCCAGCCACCGAGGTCCACGATCTTTGCTCTTCACATCTCAGATGCATCAGAGAGGCACCAGCTTCTCACGTTGACTCTGGATCTTGTTACGTTGGTCCGCAGTCTATTGAGGGACTTACAAGTCATCCAGTCCTCCTCATAGCCACGGGGGAGTGCTTCCTGTGGGGTCATCCAGCCACCGAGGTCCACGATCTTTGCTCTTCACATCTCAGATGCATCAGAGAGGCCCCAGCTTCTCACGTTGACTCTGGATCTTGTTACGTTGGTCCGCAGTCTATTGAAGGACTTACAAGTCATCCAGTCCTCCTCATAGCCACGTGGGAGTGCTTCCTGTGGGGTCATCCAGCCACCGAGGTCCACGATCTTTGCTCTTCACATCTCAGATGCATCAGAGAGGCACCAGCTTCTCACGTTGACTCTGGATCTTGTTACGTTGGTCCGCAGTCTATTGAGGGACTTACAAGTCATCCAGTCCTCCTCATAGCCACGTGGGAGTGCTTCCTGTGGGGTCATCCAGCCACCGAGGTCCACGATCTTTGCTCTTCACATCTCAGATGCATCAGAGAGGCCCCAGCTTCTCACGTTGACTCTGGATCTTGTTACGTTGGTCCGCAGTCTATTGAAGGACTTACAAGTCATCCAGTCCTCCTCATAGCCACGTGGGAGTGCTTCCTGTGGGGTCATCCAGCCACCGAGGTCCACGATCTTTGCTCTTCACATCTCAGATGCATCAGAGAGGCCCCAGCTTCTCACGTTGACTCTGGATCTTGTTACGTTGGTCCGCAGTCTATTGAAGGACTTACAAGTCATCCAGTCCTCCTCATAGCCACGTGGGAGTGCTTCCTGTGGGGTCATCCAGCCACCGAGGTCCACGATCTTTGCTCTTCACATCTCAGATGCATCAGAGAGGCACCAGCTTCTCACGTTGACTCTGGATCTTGTTACGTTGGTCCGCAGTCTATTGAGGGACTTACAAGTCATCCAGTCCTCCTCATAGCCACGTGGGAGTGCTTCCTGTGGGGTCATCCAGCCACCGAGGTCCACGATCTTTGCTCTTCACATCTCAGATGCATCAGAGAGGCCCCAGCTTCTCACGTTGACTCTGGATCTTGTTACGTTGGTCCGCAGTCTATTGAAGGACTTACAAGTCATCCAGTCCTCCTCATAGCCACGTGGGAGTGCTTCCTGTGGGGTCATCCAGCCACCGAGGTCCACGATCTTTGCTCTTCACATCTCAGATGCATCAGAGAGGCACCAGCTTCTCACGTTGACTCTGGATCTTGTTACGTTGGTCCGCAGTCTATTGAAGGACTTACAAGTCATCCTGTCCTCCTCATAGCCACGTGGGAGTGCTTCCTGTGGGGTCATCCAGCCACCGAGGTCCACGATCTTTGCTCTTCACATCTCAGATGCATCAGAGAGGCACCAGCTTCTCACGTTGACTCTGGATCTTGTTACGTTGGTCCGCAGTCTATTGAGGGACTTACAAGTCATCCAGTCCTCCTCATAGCCACGTGGGAGTGCTTCCTGTGGGGTCATCCAGCCACCGAGGTCCACGATCTTTGCTCTTCACATCTCAGATGCATCAGAGAGGCCCCAGCTTCTCACGTTGACTCTGGATCTTGTTACGTTGGTCCGCAGTCTATTGAAGGACTTACAAGTCATCCAGTCCTCCTCATAGCCACGTGGGAGTGCTTCCTGTGGGGTCATCCAGCCACCGAGGTCCACGATCTTTGCTCTTCACATCTCAGATGCATCAGAGAGGCACCAGCTTCTCACGTTGACTCTGGATCTTGTTACGTTGGTCCGCAGTCTATTGAGGGACTTACAAGTCATCCAGTCCTCCTCATAGCCACGTGGGAGTGCTTCCTGTGGGGTCATCCAGCCACCGAGGTCCACGATCTTTGCTCTTCACATCTCAGATGCATCAGAGAGGCCCCAGCTTCTCACGTTGACTCTGGATCTTGTTACGTTGGTCCGCAGTCTATTGAAGGACTTACAAGTCATCCAGTCCTCCTCATAGCCACGTGGGAGTGCTTCCTGTGGGGTCATCCAGCCACCGAGGTCCACGATCTTTGCTCTTCACATCTCAGATGCATCAGAGAGGCACCAGCTTCTCACGTTGACTCTGGATCTTGTTACGTTGGTCCGCAGTCTATTGAGGGACTTACAAGTCATCCAGTCCTCCTCATAGCCACGTGGGAGTGCTTCCTGTGGGGTCATCCAGCCACCGAGGTCCACGATCTTTGCTCTTCACATCTCAGATGCATCAGAGAGGCCTCAGCTTCTCACGTTGACTCTGGATCTTGTTACGTTGGTCCGCAGTCTATTGAAGGACTTACAAGTCATCCAGTCCTCCTCATAGCCACGTGGGAGTGCTTCCTGTGGGGTCATCCAGCCACCGAGGTCCACGATCTTTGCTCTTCACATCTCAGATGCATCAGAGAGGCACCAGCTTCTCACGTTGACTCTGGATCTTGTTACGTTGGTCCGCAGTCTATTGAGGGACTTACAAGTCATCCAGTCCTCCTCATAGCCACGTGGGAGTGCTTCCTGTGGGGTCATCCAGCCACCGAGGTCCACGATCTTTGCTCTTCACATCTCAGATGCATCAGAGAGGCACCAGCTTCTCACGTTGACTCTGGATCTTGTTACGTTGGTCCGCAGTCTATTGAGGGACTTACAAGTCATCCAGTCCTCCTCATAGCCACGTGGGAGTGCTTCCTGTGGGGTCATCCAGCCACCGAGGTCCACGATCTTTGCTCTTCACATCTCAGATGCATCAGAGAGGCCCCAGCTTCTCACGTTGACTCTGGATCTTGTTACGTTGGTCCGCAGTCTATTGAAGGACTTACAAGTCATCCAGTCCTCCTCATAGCCACGTGGGAGTGCTTCCTGTGGGGTCATCCAGCCACCGAGGTCCACGATCTTTGCTCTTCACATCTCAGATGCATCAGAGAGGCACCAGCTTCTCACGTTGACTCTGGATCTTGTTACGTTGGTCCGCAGTCTATTGAGGGACTTACAAGTCATCCAGTCCTCCTCATAGCCACGTGGGAGTGCTTCCTGTGGGGTCATCCAGCCACCGAGGTCCACGATCTTTGCTCTTCACATCTCAGATGCATCAGAGAGGCCCCAGCTTCTCACGTTGACTCTGGATCTTGTTACGTTGGTCCGCAGTCTATTGAAGGACTTACAAGTCATCCAGTCCTCCTCATAGCCACGTGGGAGTGCTTCCTGTGGGGTCATCCAGCCACCGAGGTCCACGATCTTTGCTCTTCACATCTCAGATGCATCAGAGAGGCACCAGCTTCTCACGTTGACTCTGGATCTTGTTACGTTGGTCCGCAGTCTATTGAGGGACTTACAAGTCATCCAGTCCTCCTCATAGCCACGTGGGAGTGCTTCCTGTGGGGTCATCCAGCCACCGAGGTCCACGATCTTTGCTCTTCACATCTCAGATGCATCAGAGAGGCACCAGCTTCTCACGTTGACTCTGGATCTTGTTACGTTGGTCCGCAGTCTATTGAGGGACTTACAAGTCATCCAGTCCTCCTCATAGCCACGTGGGAGTGCTTCCTGTGGGGTCATCCAGCCACCGAGGTCCACGATCTTTGCTCTTCACATCTCAGATGCATCAGAGAGGCACCATCTTCTCACGTTGACTCTGGATCTTGTTACGTTGGTCTGCAGTCTATTGAGGGACTTACAAGTCATCCAGTCCTCCTCATAGCCAGGTGGGAGTGCTTCCTGTGGGGTCATCCAGCCACCGAGGTCCACGATCTTTGCTCTTCACATCTCAGATGCATCAGAGAGGCCCCAGCTTCTCACGTTGACTCTGGATCTTGTTACGTTGGTCCGCAGTCTATTGAGGGACTTACAAGTCATCCAGTCCTCCTCATAGCCACGTGGGAGTGCTTCCTGTGGGGTCATCCAGCCACCGAGGTCCACGATCTTTGCTCTTCACATCTCAGATGCATCAGAGAGGCACCAGCTTCTCACGTTGACTCTGGATCTTGTTACGTTGGTCCGCAGTCTATTGAGGGACTTACAAGTCATCCAGTCCTCCTCATAGCCACGTGGGAGTGCTTCCTGTGGGGTCATCCAGCCACCGAGGTCCACGATCTTTGCTCTTCACATCTCAGATGCATCAGAGAGGCCCCAGCTTCTCACGTTGACTCTGGATCTTGTTACGTTGGTCCGCAGTCTATTGAAGGACTTACAAGTCATCCAGTCCTCCTCATAGCCATGTGGGAGTGCTTCCTGTGGGGTCATCCAGCCACCGAGGTCCACGATCTTTGCTCTTCACATCTCAGATGCATCAGAGAGGCACCAGCTTCTCACGTTGACTCTGGATCTTGTTACGTTGGTCCGCAGTCTATTGAGGGACTTACAAGTCATCCAGTCCTCCTCATAGCCACGTGGGAGTGCTTCCTGTGGGGTCATCCAGCCACCGAGGTCCACGATCTTTGCTCTTCACATCTCAGATGCATCAGAGAGGCCCCAGCTTCTCACGTTGACTCTGGATCTTGTTACGTTGGTCCGCAGTCTATTGAAGGACTTACAAGTCATCCAGTCCTCCTCATAGCCACGTGGGAGTGCTTCCTGTGGGGTCATCCAGCCACCGAGGTCCACGATCTTTGCTCTTCACATCTCAGATGCATCAGAGAGGCACCAGCTTCTCACGTTGACTCTGGATCTTGTTACGTTGGTCCGCAGTCTATTGAGGGACTTACAAGTCATCCAGTCCTCCTCATAGCCACGTGGGAGTGCTTCCTGTGGGGTCATCCAGCCACCGAGGTCCACGATCTTTGCTCTTCACATCTCAGATGCATCAGAGAGGCCCCAGCTTCTCACGTTGACTCTGGATCTTGTTACGTTGGTCCGCAGTCTATTGAAGGACTTACAAGTCATCCAGTCCTCCTCATAGCCACGTGGGAGTGCTTCCTGTGGGGTCATCCAGCCACCGAGGTCCACGATCTTTGCTCTTCACATCTCAGATGCATCAGAGAGGCACCAGCTTCTCACGTTGACTCTGGATCTTGTTACGTTGGTCCGCAGTCTATTGAGGGACTTACAAGTCATCCAGTCCTCCTCATAGCCACGTGGGAGTGCTTCCTGTGGGGTCATCCAGCCACCGAGGTCCAAGATCTTTGCTCTTCACATCTCAGATGTATCAGAGAGGCACCAGCTTCTCACGTTGACTCTGGATCTTGTTACGTTGGTCCGCAGTCTATTGAGGGACTTACAAGTCATCCAGTCCTCCTCATAGCCACGTGGGAGTGCTTCCTGTGGGGTCATCCAGCCACCGAGGTCCACGATCTTTGCTCTTCACATCTCAGATGCATCAGAGAGGCCCCAGCTTCTCACGTTGACTCTGGATCTTGTTACGTTGGTCCGCAGTCTATTGAAGGACTTACAAGTCATCCAGTCCTCCTCATAGCCACGTGGGAGTGCTTCCTGTGGGGTCATCCAGCCACCGAGGTCCACGATCTTTGCTCTTCACATCTCAGATGCATCAGAGAGGCACCAGCTTCTCACGTTGACTCTGGATCTTGTTACGTTGGTCCGCAGTCTATTGAGGGACTTACAAGTCATCCAGTCCTCCTCATAGCCACGTGGGAGTGCTTCCTGTGGGGTCATCCAGCCACCGAGGTCCACGATCTTTGCTCTTCACATCTCAGATGCATCAGAGAGGCCCCAGCTTCTCACGTTGACTCTGGATCTTGTTACGTTGGTCCGCAGTCTATTGAAGGACTTACAAGTCATCCAGTCCTCCTCATATCCACGTGGGAGTGCTTCCTGTGGGGTCATCCAGCCACCGAGGTCCACGATCTTTGCTCTTCACATCTCAGATGCATCAGAGAGGCACCAGCTTCTCACGTTGACTCTGGATCTTGTTACGTTGGTCCGCAGTCTATTGAGGGACTTACAAGTCATCCAGTCCTCCTCATAGCCACGTGGGAGTGCTTCCTGTGGGGTCATCCAGCCACCGAGGTCCACGATCTTTGCTCTTCACATCTCAGATGCATCAGAGAGGCCCCAGCTTCTCACGTTGACTCTGGATCTTGTTACGTTGGTCCGCAGTCTATTGAAGGACTTACAAGTCATCCAGTCCTCCTCATAGCCACGTGGGAGTGCTTCCTGTGGGGTCATCCAGCCACCGAGGTCCAAGATCTTTGCTCTTCACATCTCAGATGCATCAGAGAGGCACCAGCTTCTCACGTTGACTCTGGATCTTGTTACGTTGGTCCGCAGTCTATTGAGGGACTTACAAGTCATCCAGTCCTCCTCATAGCCACGTGGGAGTGCTTCCTGTGGGGTCATCCAGCCACCGAGGTCCACGATCTTTGCTCTTCACATCTCAGATGCATCAGAGAGGCCCCAGCTTCTCACGTTGACTCTGGATCTTGTTACGTTGGTCCGCAGTCTATTGAAGGACTTACAAGTCATCCAGTCCTCCTCATAGCCACGTGGGAGTGCTTCCTGTGGGGTCATCCAGCCACCGAGGTCCACGATCTTTGCTCTTCACATCTCAGATGCATCAGAGAGGCCCCAGCTTCTCACGTTGACTCTGGATCTTGTTACGTTGGTCCGCAGTCTATTGAGGGACTTACAAGTCATCCAGTCCTCCTCATAGCCACGTGGGAGTGCTTCCTGTGGGGTCATCCAGCCACCGAGGTCCACGATCTTTGCTCTTCACATCTCAGATGCATCAGAGAGGCCCCAGCTTCTCACGTTGACTCTGGATCTTGTTACGTTGGTCCGCAGTCTATTGAAGGACTTACAAGTCATCCAGTCCTCCTCATAGCCACGTGGGAGTGCTTCCTGTGGGGTCATCCAGCCACCGAGGTCCACGATCTTTGCTCTTCACATCTCAGATGCATCAGAGAGGCACCAGCTTCTCACGTTGACTCTGGATCTTGTTACGTTGGTCCGCAGTCTATTGAGGGACTTACAAGTCATCCAGTCCTCCTCATAGCCACGTGGGAGTGCTTCCTGTGGGGTCATCCAGCCACCGAGGTCCACGATCTTTGCTCTTCACATCTCAGATGCATCAGAGAGGCCCCAGCTTCTCACGTTGACTCTGGATCTTGTTGGTCCGCAGTCTATTGAAGGACTTACAAGTCATCCAGTCTTCCTCATAGCCACGTGGGAGTGCTTCCTGTGGGGTCATCCAGCCACCGAGGTCCACGATCTTTGCTCTTCACATCTCAGATGCATCAGAGAGGCACCAGCTTCTCACGTTGACTCTGGATCTTGTTACGTTGGTCCGCAGTCTATTGAGGGACTTACAAGTCATCCAGTCCTCCTCATATCCACGTGGGAGTGCTTCCTGTGGGGTCATCCAGCCACCGAGGTCCACGATCTTTGCTCTTCACATCTCAGATGCATCAGAGAGACACCAGCTTCTCACGTTGACTCTGGATCTTGTTACGTTGGTCCGCAGTCTATTGAGGGACTTACAAGTCATCCAGTCCTCCTCATAGCCACGTGGGAGTGCTTCCTGTGGGGTCATCCAGCCACCGAGGTCCACGATCTTTGCTCTTCACATCTCAGATGCATCAGAGAGGCACCAGCTTCTCACGTTGACTCTGGATCTTGTTACGTTGGTCCGCAGTCTATTGAGGGACTTACAAGTCATCCAGTCCTCCTCATAGCCACGTGGGAGTGCTTCCTGTGGGGCCATCCAGCCACCGAGGTCCACGATCTTTGCTCTTCACATCTCAGATGCATCAGAGAGGCCCCAGCTTCTCACGTTGACTCTGGATCTTGTTACGTTGGTCCGCAGTCTATTGAAGGACTTACAAGTCATCCAGTCCTCCTCATAGCCACGTGGGAGTGCTTCCTGTGGGGTCATCCAGCCACCGAGGTCCACGATCTTTGCTCTTCACATCTCAGATGCATCAGAGAGGCACCAGCTTCTCACGTTGACTCTGGATCTTGTTACGTTGGTCCGCAGTCTATTGAGGGACTTACAAGTCATCCAGTCCTCCTCATAGCCACGTGGGAGTGCTTCCTGTGGGGTCATCCAGCCACCGAGGTCCACGACCTTTGCTCTTCACATCTCAGATGCATCAGAGAGGCCCCAGCTTCTCACGTTGACTCTGGATCTTGTTACGTTGGTCCGCAGTCTATTGAAGGACTTACAAGTCATCCAGTCCTCCTCATAGCCACGTGGGAGTGCTTCCTGTGGGGTCATCCAGCCACCGAGGTCCACGATCTTTGCTCTTCACATCTCAGATGCATCAGAGAGGCACCAGCTTCTCACGTTGACTCTGGATCTTGTTACGTTGGTCCGCAGTCTATTGAGGGACTTACAAGTCATCCAGTCCTCCTCATAGCCACGTGGGAGTGCTTCCTGTGGGGTCATCCAGCCACCGAGGTCCACGATCTTTGCTCTTCACATCTCAGATGCATCAGAGAGGCACCAGCTTCTCACGTTGACTCTGGATCTTGTTACGTTGGTCCGCAGTCTATTGAGGGACTTACAAGTCATCCAGTCCTCCTCATAGCCACGTGGGAGTGCTTCCTGTGGGGTCATCCAGCCACCGAGGTCCACGATCTTTGCTCTTCACATCTCAGATGCATCAGAGAGGCCCCAGCTTCTCACGTTGACTCTGGATCTTGTTACGTTGGTCCGCAGTCTATTGAAGGACTTACAAGTCATCCAGTCCTCCTCATAGCCACGTGGGAGTGCTTCCTGTGGGGTCATCCAGCCACCGAGGTCCACGATCTTTGCTCTTCACATCTCAGATGCATCAGAGAGGCACCAGCTTCTCACGTTGACTCTGGATCTTGTTACGTTGGTCCGCAGTCTATTGAGGGACTTACAAGTCATCCAGTCCTCCTCATAGCCACGTGGGAGTGCTTCCTGTGGGGTCATCCAGCCACCGAGGTCCACGATCTTTGCTCTTCACATCTCAGATGCATCAGAGAGGCCCCAGCTTCTCACGTTGACTCTGGATCTTGTTACGTTGGTCCGCAGTCTATTGAAGGACTTACAAGTCATCCAGTCCTCCTCATAGCCACGTGGGAGTGCTTCCTGTGGGGTCATCCAGCCACCGAGGTCCACGATCTTTGCTCTTCACATCTCAGATGCATCAGAGAGGCACCAGCTTCTCACGTTGACTCTGGATCTTGTTACGTTGGTCCGCAGTCTATTGAGGGACTTACAAGTCATCCAGTCCTCCTCATAGCCACGTGGGAGTGCTTCCTGTGGGGTCATCCAGCCACCGAGGTCCACGATCTTTGCTCTTCACATCTCAGATGCATCAGAGAGGCACCAGCTTCTCACGTTGACTCTGGATCTTGTTACGTTGGTCCGCAGTCTATTGAGGGACTTACAAGTCATCCAGTCCTCCTCATAGCCACGTGGGAGTGCTTCCTGTGGGGTCATCCAGCCACCGAGGTCCACGATCTTTGCTCTTCACATCTCAGATGCATCAGAGAGGCACCATCTTCTCACGTTGACTCTGGATCTTGTTACGTTGGTCTGCAGTCTATTGAGGGACTTACAAGTCATCCAGTCCTCCTCATAGCCACGTGGGAGTGCTTCCTGTGGGGTCATCCAGCCACCGAGGTCCACGATCTTTGCTCTTCACATCTCAGATGCATCAGAGAGGCCCCAGCTTCTCACGTTGACTCTGGATCTTGTTACGTTGGTCCGCAGTCTATTGAGGGACTTACAAGTCATCCAGTCCTCCTCATAGCCACGTGGGAGTGCTTCCTGTGGGGTCATCCAGCCACCGAGGTCCACGATCTTTGCTCTTCACATCTCAGATGCATCAGAGAGGCACCAGCTTCTCACGTTGACTCTGGATCTTGTTACGTTGGTCCGCAGTCTATTGAGGGACTTACAAGTCATCCAGTCCTCCTCATAGCCACGTGGGAGTGCTTCCTGTGGGGTCATCCAGCCACCGAGGTCCACGATCTTTGCTCTTCACATCTCAGATGCATCAGAGAGGCCCCAGCTTCTCACGTTGACTCTGGATCTTGTTACGTTGGTCCGCAGTCTATTGAAGGACTTACAAGTCATCCAGTCCTCCTCATAGCCATGTGGGAGTGCTTCCTGTGGGGTCATCCAGCCACCGAGGTCCACGATCTTTGCTCTTCACATCTCAGATGCATCAGAGAGGCACCAGCTTCTCACGTTGACTCTGGATCTTGTTACGTTGGTCCGCAGTCTATTGAGGGACTTACAAGTCATCCAGTCCTCCTCATAGCCACGTGGGAGTGCTTCCTGTGGGGTCATCCAGCCACCGAGGTCCACGATCTTTGCTCTTCACATCTCAGATGCATCAGAGAGGCCCCAGCTTCTCACGTTGACTCTGGATCTTGTTACGTTGGTCCGCAGTCTATTGAAGGACTTACAAGTCATCCAGTCCTCCTCATAGCCACGTGGGAGTGCTTCCTGTGGGGTCATCCAGCCACCGAGGTCCACGATCTTTGCTCTTCACATCTCAGATGCATCAGAGAGGCACCAGCTTCTCACGTTGACTCTGGATCTTGTTACGTTGGTCCGCAGTCTATTGAGGGACTTACAAGTCATCCAGTCCTCCTCATAGCCACGTGGGAGTGCTTCCTGTGGGGTCATCCAGCCACCGAGGTCCACGATCTTTGCTCTTCACATCTCAGATGCATCAGAGAGGCCCCAGCTTCTCACGTTGACTCTGGATCTTGTTACGTTGGTCCGCAGTCTATTGAAGGACTTACAAGTCATCCAGTCCTCCTCATAGCCACGTGGGAGTGCTTCCTGTGGGGTCATCCAGCCACCGAGGTCCACGATCTTTGCTCTTCACATCTCAGATGCATCAGAGAGGCACCAGCTTCTCACGTTGACTCTGGATCTTGTTACGTTGGTTCGCAGTCTATTGAGGGACTTACAAGTCATCCAGTCCTCCTCATAGCCACGTGGGAGTGCTTCCTGTGGGGTCATCCAGCCACCGAGGTCCACGATCTTTGCTCTTCACATCTCAGATGCATCAGAGAGGCACCAGCTTCTCACGTTGACTCTGGATCTTGTTACGTTGGTCCGCAGTCTATTGAGGGACTTACAAGTCATCCAGTCCTCCTCATAGCCAGGTGGGAGTGCTTCCTGTGGGGTCATCCAGCCACCGAGGTCCACGATCTTTGCTCTTCACATCTCAGATGCATCAGAGAGGCCCCAGCTTCTCACGTTGACTCTGGATCTTGTTACGTTGGTCCGCAGTCTATTGAAGGACTTACAAGTCATCCAGTCCTCCTCATAGCCACGTGGGAGTGCTTCCTGTGGGGTCATCCAGCCACCGAGGTCCACGATCTTTGCTCTTCACATCTCAGATGCATCAGAGAGGCACCAGCTTCTCACGTTGACTCTGGATCTTGTTACGTTGGTCCGCAGTCTATTGAGGGACTTACAAGTCATCCAGTCCTCCTCATAGCCACGTGGGAGTGCTTCCTGTGGGGTCATCCAGCCACCGAGGTCCACGATCTTTGCTCTTCACATCTCAGATGCATCAGAGAGGCCCCAGCTTCTCACGTTGACTCTGGATCTTGTTACGTTGGTCCGCAGTCTATTGAAGGACTTACAAGTCATCCAGTCCTCCTCATAGCCACGTGGGAGTGCTTCCTGTGGGGTCATCCAGCCACCGAGGTCCACGATCTTTGCTCTTCACATCTCAGATGCATCAGAGAGGCACCAGCTTCTCACGTTGACTCTGGATCTTGTTACGTTGGTCCGCAGTCTATTGAGGGACTTACAAGTCATCCAGTCCTCCTCATAGCCACGTGGGAGTGCTTCCTGTGGGGTCATCCAGCCACCGAGGTCCACGATCTTTGCTCTTCACATCTCAGATGCATCAGAGAGGCCCCAGCTTCTCACGTTGACTCTGGATCTTGTTACGTTGGTCCGCAGTCTATTGAAGGACTTACAAGTCATCCAGTCCTCCTCATAGCCACGTGGGAGTGCTTCCTGTGGGGTCATCCAGCCACCGAGGTCCACGATCTTTGCTCTTCACATCTCAGATGCATCAGAGAGGCACCAGCTTCTCACGTTGACTCTGGATCTTGTTACGTTGGTCCGCAGTCTATTGAGGGACTTACAAGTCATCCAGTCCTCCTCATAGCCACGTGGGAGTGCTTCCTGTGGGGTCATCCAGCCACCGAGGTCCACGATCTTTGCTCTTCACATCTCAGATGCATCAGAGAGGCCCCAGCTTCTCACGTTGACTCTGGATCTTGTTACGTTGGTCCGCAGTCTATTGAAGGACTTACAAGTCATCCAGTCCTCCTCATAGCCACGTGGGAGTGCTTCCTGTGGGGTCATCCAGCCACCGAGGTCCACGATCTTTGCTCTTCACATCTCAGATGCATCAGAGAGGCCCCAGCTTCTCACGTTGACTCTGGATCTTGTTACGTTGGTCCGCAGTCTATTGAGGGACTTACAAGTCATCCAGTCCTCCTCATAGCCACGTGGGAGTGCTTCCTGTGGGGTCATCCAGCCACCGAGGTCCACGATCTTTGCTCTTCACATCTCAGATGCATCAGAGAGGCCCCAGCTTCTCACGTTGACTCTGGATCTTGTTACGTTGGTCCGCAGTCTATTGAAGGACTTACAAGTCATCCAGTCCTCCTCATAGCCACGTGGGAGTGCTTCCTGTGGGGTCATCCAGCCACCGAGGTCCACGATCTTTGCTCTTCACATCTCAGATGCATCAGAGAGGCACCAGCTTCTCACGTTGACTCTGGATCTTGTTACGTTGGTCCGCAGTCTATTGAGGGACTTACAAGTCATCCAGTCCTCCTCATAGCCACGTGGGAGTGCTTCCTGTGGGGTCATCCAGCCACCGAGGTCCACGATCTTTGCTCTTCACATCTCAGATGCATCAGAGAGGCCCCAGCTTCTCACGTTGACTCTGGATCTTGTTGGTCCGCAGTCTATTGAAGGACTTACAAGTCATCCAGTCTTCCTCATAGCCACGTGGGAGTGCTTCCTGTGGGGTCATCCAGCCACCGAGGTCCACGATCTTTGCTCTTCACATCTCAGATGCATCAGAGAGGCACCAGCTTCTCACGTTGACTCTGGATCTTGTTACGTTGGTCCGCAGTCTATTGAGGGACTTACAAGTCATCCAGTCCTCCTCATAGCCACGTGGGAGTGCTTCCTGTGGGGTCATCCAGCCACCGAGGTCCACGATCTTTGCTCTTCACATCTCAGATGCATCAGAGAGACACCAGCTTCTCACGTTGACTCTGGATCTTGTTACGTTGGTCCGCAGTCTATTGAGGGACTTACAAGTCATCCAGTCCTCCTCATAGCCAGGTGGGAGTGCTTCCTGTGGGGTCATCCAGCCACCGAGGTCCACGATCTTTGCTCTTCACATCTCAGATGCATCAGAGAGGCCCCAGCTTCTCACGTTGACTCTGGATCTTGTTACGTTGGTCCGCAGTCTATTGAAGGACTTACAAGTCATCCAGTCCTCCTCATAGCCACGTGGGAGTGCTTCCTGTGGGGTCATCCAGCCACCGAGGTCCACGATCTTTGCTCTTCACATCTCAGATGCATCAGAGAGGCACCAGCTTCTCACGTTGACTCTGGATCTTGTTACGTTGGTCCGCAGTCTATTGAGGGACTTACAAGTCATCCAGTCCTCCTCATAGCCACGTGGGAGTGCTTCCTGTGGGGTCATCCAGCCACCGAGGTCCACGATCTTTGCTCTTCACATCTCAGATGCATCAGAGAGGCCCCAGCTTCTCACGTTGACTCTGGATCTTGTTACGTTGGTCCGCAGTCTATTGAAGGACTTACAAGTCATCCAGTCCTCCTCATAGCCACGTGGGAGTGCTTCCTGTGGGGTCATCCAGCCACCGAGGTCCACGATCTTTGCTCTTCACATCTCAGATGCATCAGAGAGGCACCAGCTTCTTACGTTGACTCTGGATCTTGTTACGTTGGTCCGCAGTCTATTGAGGGACTTACAAGTCATCCAGTCCTCCTCATAGCCACGTGGGAGTGCTTCCTGTGGGGTCATCCAGCCACCGAGGTCCACGATCTTTGCTCTTCACATCTCAGATGCATCAGAGAGGCCCCAGCTTCTCACGTTGACTCTGGATCTTGTTACGTTGGTCCGCAGTCTATTGAGGGACTTACAAGTCATCCAGTCCTCCTCATAGCCACGTGGGAGTGCTTCCTGTGGGGTCATCCAGCCACCGAGGTCCACGATCTTTGCTCTTCACATCTCAGATGCATCAGAGAGGCCCCAGCTTCTCACGTTGACTCTGGATCTTGTTACGTTGGTCCGCAGTCTATTGAAGGACTTACAAGTCATCCAGTCCTCCTCATAGCCACGTGGGAGTGCTTCCTGTGGGGTCATCCAGCCACCGAGGTCCACGATCTTTGCTCTTCACATCTCAGATGCATCAGAGAGGCACCAGCTTCTCACGTTGACTCTGGATCTTGTTACGTTGGTCCGCAGTCTATTGAGGGACTTACAAGTCATCCAGTCCTCCTCATAGCCACGTGGGAGTGCTTCCTGTGGGGTCATCCAGCCACCGAGGTCCACGATCTTTGCTCTTCACATCTCAGATGCATCAGAGAGGCCCCAGCTTCTCACGTTGACTCTGGATCTTGTTACGTTGGTCCGCAGTCTATTGAAGGACTTACAAGTCATCCAGTCCTCCTCATAGCCACGTGGGAGTGCTTCCTGTGGGGTCATCCAGCCACCGAGGTCCACGATCTTTGCTCTTCACATCTCAGATGCATCAGAGAGGCACCAGCTTCTCACGTTGACTCTGGATCTTGTTACGTTGGTCCGCAGTCTATTGAGGGACTTACAAGTCATCCAGTCCTCCTCATAGCCACGTGGGAGTGCTTCCTGTGGGGTCATCCAGCCACCGAGGTCCACGATCTTTGCTCTTCACATCTCAGATGCATCAGAGAGACACCAGCTTCTCACGTTGACTCTGGATCTTGTTACGTTGGTCCGCAGTCTATTGAGGGACTTACAAGTCATCCAGTCCTCCTCATAGCCAGGTGGGAGTGCTTCCTGTGGGGTCATCCAGCCACCGAGGTCCACGATCTTTGCTCTTCACATCTCAGATGCATCAGAGAGGCCCCAGCTTCTCACGTTGACTCTGGATCTTGTTACGTTGGTCCGCAGTCTATTGAAGGACTTACAAGTCATCCAGTCCTCCTCATAGCCACGTGGGAGTGCTTCCTGTGGGGTCATCCAGCCACCGAGGTCCACGATCTTTGCTCTTCACATCTCAGATGCATCAGAGAGGCACCAGCTTCTCACGTTGACTCTGGATCTTGTTACGTTGGTCCGCAGTCTATTGAGGGACTTACAAGTCATCCAGTCCTCCTCATAGCCACGTGGGAGTGCTTCCTGTGGGGTCATCCAGCCACCGAGGTCCACGATCTTTGCTCTTCACATCTCAGATGCATCAGAGAGGCCCCAGCTTCTCACGTTGACTCTGGATCTTGTTACGTTGGTCCGCAGTCTATTGAAGGACTTACAAGTCATCCAGTCCTCCTCATAGCCACGTGGGAGTGCTTCCTGTGGGGTCATCCAGCCACCGAGGTCCACGATCTTTGCTCTTCACATCTCAGATGCATCAGAGAGGCACCAGCTTCTTACGTTGACTCTGGATCTTGTTACGTTGGTCCGCAGTCTATTGAGGGACTTACAAGTCATCCAGTCCTCCTCATAGCCACGTGGGAGTGCTTCCTGTGGGGTCATCCAGCCACCGAGGTCCACGATCTTTGCTCTTCACATCTCAGATGCATCAGAGAGGCCCCAGCTTCTCACGTTGACTCTGGATCTTGTTACGTTGGTCCGCAGTCTATTGAAGGACTTACAAGTCATCCAGTCCTCCTCATAGCCACGTGGGAGTGCTTCCTGTGGGGTCATCCAGCCACCGAGGTCCACGATCTTTGCTCTTCACATCTCAGATGCATCAGAGAGGCCCCAGCTTCTCACGTTGACTCTGGATCTTGTTACGTTGGTCCGCAGTCTATTGAAGGACTTACAAGTCATCCAGTCCTCCTCATAGCCACGTGGGAGTGCTTCCTGTGGGGTCATCCAGCCACCGAGGTCCACGATCTTTGCTCTTCACATCTCAGATGCATCAGAGAGGCACCAGCTTCTCACGTTGACTCTGGATCTTGTTACGTTGGTCCGCAGTCTATTGAGGGACTTACAAGTCATCCAGTCCTCCTCATAGCCACGTGGGAGTGCTTCCTGTGGGGTCATCCAGCCACCGAGGTCCACGATCTTTGCTCTTCACATCTCAGATGCATCAGAGAGGCCCCAGCTTCTCACGTTGACTCTGGATCTTGTTACGTTGGTCCGCAGTCTATTGAAGGACTTACAAGTCATCCAGTCCTCCTCATAGCCACGTGGGAGTGCTTCCTGTGGGGTCATCCAGCCACCGAGGTCCACGATCTTTGCTCTTCACATCTCAGATGCATCAGAGAGGCACCAGCTTCTCACGTTGACTCTGGATCTTGTTACGTTGGTCCGCAGTCTATTGAAGGACTTACAAGTCATCCAGTCCTCCTCATAGCCACGTGGGAGTGCTTCCTGTGGGGTCATCCAGCCACCGAGGTCCACGATCTTTGCTCTTCACATCTCAGATGCATCAGAGAGGCACCAGCTTCTCACGTTGACTCTGGATCGTGTTACGTTGGTCCGCAGTCTATTGAGGGACTTACAAGTCATCCAGTCCTCCTCATAGCCACGTGGGAGTGCTTCCTGTGGGGTCATCCAGCCACCGAGGTCCACGATCTTTGCTCTTCACATCTCAGATGCATCAGAGAGGCACCAGCTTCTCACGTTGACTCTGGATCTTGTTACGTTGGTCCGCAGTCTATTGAGGGACTTACAAGTCATCCAGTCCTCCTCATAGCCACGTGGGAGTGCTTCCTGTGGGGTCATCCAGCCACCGAGGTCCACGATCTTTGCTCTTCACATCTCAGATGCATCAGAGAGGCCCCAGCTTCTCACGTTGACTCTGGATCTTGTTACGTTGGTCCGCAGTCTATTGAAGGACTTACAAGTCATCCAGTCCTCCTCATAGCCACGTGGGAGTGCTTCCTGTGGGGTCATCCAGCCACCGAGGTCCACGATCTTTGCTCTTCACATCTCAGATGCATCAGAGAGGCACCAGCTTCTCACGTTGACTCTGGATCTTGTTACGTTGGTCCGCAGTCTATTGAGGGACTTACAAGTCATCCAGTCCTCCTCATAGCCACGTGGGAGTGCTTCCTGTGGGGTCATCCAGCCACCGAGGTCCACGATCTTTGCTCTTCACATCTCAGATGCATCAGAGAGGCCCCAGCTTCTCACGTTGACTCTGGATCTTGTTACGTTGGTCCGCAGTCTATTGAGGGACTTACAAGTCATCCAGTCCTCCTCATAGCCACGTGGGAGTGCTTCCTGTGGGGTCATCCAGCCACCGAGGTCCACGATCTTTGCTCTTCACATCTCAGATGCATCAGAGAGGCCCCAGCTTCTCACGTTGACTCTGGATCTTGTTACGTTGGTCCGCAGTCTATTGAAGGACTTACAAGTCATCCAGTCCTCCTCATAGCCACGTGGGAGTGCTTCCTGTGGGGTCATCCAGCCACCGAGGTCCACGATCTTTGCTCTTCACATCTCAGATGCATCAGAGAGGCACCAGCTTCTCACGTTGACTCTGGATCTTGTTACGTTGGTCCGCAGTCTATTGAAGGACTTACAAGTCATCCAGTCCTCCTCATAGCCACGTGGGAGTGCTTCCTGTGGGGTCATCCAGCCACCGAGGTCCACGATCTTTGCTCTTCACATCTCAGATGCATCAGAGAGGCACCAGCTTCTCACGTTGACTCTGGATCTTGTTACGTTGGTCCGCAGTCTATTGAGGGACTTACAAGTCATCCAGTCCTCCTCATAGCCACGTGGGAGTGCTTCCTGTGGGGTCATCCAGCCACCGAGGTCCACGATCTTTGCTCTTCACATCTCAGATGCATCAGAGAGGCCCCAGCTTCTCACGTTGACTCTGGATCTTGTTACGTTGGTCCGCAGTCTATTGAAGGACTTACAAGTCATCCAGTCCTCCTCATAGCCACGTGGGAGTGCTTCCTGTGGGGTCATCCAGCCACCGAGGTCCACGATCTTTGCTCTTCACATCTCAGATGCATCAGAGAGGCACCAGCTTCTCACGTTGACTCTGGATCTTGTTACGTTGGTCCGCAGTCTATTGAAGGACTTACAAGTCATCCAGTCCTCCTCATAGCCACGTGGGAGTGCTTCCTGTGGGGTCATCCAGCCACCGAGGTCCACGATCTTTGCTCTTCACATCTCAGATGCATCAGAGAGGCACCAGCTTCTCACGTTGACTCTGGATCTTGTTACGTTGGTCCGCAGTCTATTGAGGGACTTACAAGTCATCCAGTCCTCCTCATAGCCACGTGGGAGTGCTTCCTGTGGGGTCATCCAGCCACCGAGGTCCACGATCTTTGCTCTTCACATCTCAGATGCATCAGAGAGGCACCAGCTTCTCACGTTGACTCTGGATCTTGTTACGTTGGTCCGCAGTCTATTGAGGGACTTACAAGTCATCCAGTCCTCCTCATAGCCACGTGGGAGTGCTTCCTGTGGGGTCATCCAGCCACCGAGGTCCACGATCTTTGCTCTTCACATCTCAGATGCATCAGAGAGGCCCCAGCTTCTCACGTTGACTCTGGATCTTGTTACGTTGGTCCGCAGTCTATTGAAGGACTTACAAGTCATCCAGTCCTCCTCATAGCCACGTGGGAGTGCTTCCTGTGGGGTCATCCAGCCACCGAGGTCCACGATCTTTGCTCTTCACATCTCAGATGCATCAGAGAGGCACCAGCTTCTCACGTTGACTCTGGATCTTGTTACGTTGGTCCGCAGTCTATTGAGGGACTTACAAGTCATCCAGTCCTCCTCATAGCCACGTGGGAGTGCTTCCTGTGGGGTCATCCAGCCACCGAGGTCCACGATCTTTGCTCTTCACATCTCAGATGCATCAGAGAGGCCCCAGCTTCTCACGTTGACTCTGGATCTTGTTACGTTGGTCCGCAGTCTATTGAAGGACTTACAAGTCATCCAGTCCTCCTCATAGCCACGTGGGAGTGCTTCCTGTGGGGTCATCCAGCCACCGAGGTCCACGATCTTTGCTCTTCACATCTCAGATGCATCAGAGAGGCACCAGCTTCTCACGTTGACTCTGGATCTTGTTACGTTGGTCCGCAGTCTATTGAGGGACTTACAAGTCATCCAGTCCTCCTCATAGCCACGTGGGAGTGCTTCCTGTGGGGTCATCCAGCCACCGAGGTCCACGATCTTTGCTCTTCACATCTCAGATGCATCAGAGAGACACCAGCTTCTCACGTTGACTCTGGATCTTGTTACGTTGGTCCGCAGTCTATTGAGGGACTTACAAGTCATCCAGTCCTCCTCATAGCCAGGTGGGAGTGCTTCCTGTGGGGTCATCCAGCCACCGAGGTCCACGATCTTTGCTCTTCACATCTCAGATGCATCAGAGAGGCCCCAGCTTCTCACGTTGACTCTGGATCTTGTTACGTTGGTCCGCAGTCTATTGAAGGACTTACAAGTCATCCAGTCCTCCTCATAGCCACGTGGGAGTGCTTCCTGTGGGGTCATCCAGCCACCGAGGTCCACGATCTTTGCTCTTCACATCTCAGATGCATCAGAGAGGCACCAGCTTCTCACGTTGACTCTGGATCTTGTTACGTTGGTCCGCAGTCTATTGAGGGACTTACAAGTCATCCAGTCCTCCTCATAGCCACGTGGGAGTGCTTCCTGTGGGGTCATCCAGCCACCGAGGTCCACGATCTTTGCTCTTCACATCTCAGATGCATCAGAGAGGCCCCAGCTTCTCACGTTGACTCTGGATCTTGTTACGTTGGTCCGCAGTCTATTGAAGGACTTACAAGTCATCCAGTCCTCCTCATAGCCATGTGGGAGTGCTTCCTGTGGGGTCATCCAGCCACCGAGGTCCACGATCTTTGCTCTTCACATCTCAGATGCATCAGAGAGGCACCAGCTTCTTACGTTGACTCTGGATCTTGTTACGTTGGTCCGCAGTCTATTGAGGGACTTACAAGTCATCCAGTCCTCCTCATAGCCACGTGGGAGTGCTTCCTGTGGGGTCATCCAGCCACCGAGGTCCACGATCTTTGCTCTTCACATCTCAGATGCATCAGAGAGGCCCCAGCTTCTCACGTTGACTCTGGATCTTGTTACGTTGGTCCGCAGTCTATTGAAGGACTTACAAGTCATCCAGTCCTCCTCATAGCCACGTGGGAGTGCTTCCTGTGGGGTCATCCAGCCACCGAGGTCCACGATCTTTGCTCTTCACATCTCAGATGCATCAGAGAGGCCCCAGCTTCTCACGTTGACTCTGGATCTTGTTACGTTGGTCCGCAGTCTATTGAAGGACTTACAAGTCATCCAGTCCTCCTCATAGCCACGTGGGAGTGCTTCCTGTGGGGTCATCCAGCCACCGAGGTCCACGATCTTTGCTCTTCACATCTCAGATGCATCAGAGAGGCACCAGCTTCTCACGTTGACTCTGGATCTTGTTACGTTGGTCCGCAGTCTATTGAGGGACTTACAAGTCATCCAGTCCTCCTCATAGCCACGTGGGAGTGCTTCCTGTGGGGTCATCCAGCCACCGAGGTCCACGATCTTTGCTCTTCACATCTCAGATGCATCAGAGAGGCCCCAGCTTCTCACGTTGACTCTGGATCTTGTTACGTTGGTCCGCAATCTATTGAAGGACTTACAAGTCATCCAGTCCTCCTCATAGCCACGTGGGAGTGCTTCCTGTGGGGTCATCCAGCCACCGAGGTCCACGATCTTTGCTCTTCACATCTCAGATGCATCAGAGAGGCACCAGCTTCTCACGTTGACTCTGGATCTTGTTACGTTGGTCCGCAGTCTATTGAAGGACTTACAAGTCATCCAGTCCTCCTCATAGCCACGTGGGAGTGCTTCCTGTGGGGTCATCCAGCCACCGAGGTCCACGATCTTTGCTCTTCACATCTCAGATGCATCAGAGAGGCACCAGCTTCTCACGTTGACTCTGGATCTTGTTACGTTGGTCCGCAGTCTATTGAGGGACTTACAAGTCATCCAGTCCTCCTCATAGCCACGTGGGAGTGCTTCCTGTGGGGTCATCCAGCCACCGAGGTCCACGATCTTTGCTCTTCACATCTCAGATGCATCAGAGAGGCCCCAGCTTCTCACGTTGACTCTGGATCTTGTTACGTTGGTCCGCAGTCTATTGAAGGACTTACAAGTCATCCAGTCCTCCTCATAGCCACGTGGGAGTGCTTCCTGTGGGGTCATCCAGCCACCGAGGTCCACGATCTTTGCTCTTCACATCTCAGATGCATCAGAGAGGCACCAGCTTCTCACGTTGACTCTGGATCTTGTTACGTTGGTCCGCAGTCTATTGAGGGACTTACAAGTCATCCAGTCCTCCTCATAGCCACGTGGGAGTGCTTCCTGTGGGGTCATCCAGCCACCGAGGTCCACGATCTTTGCTCTTCACATCTCAGATGCATCAGAGAGGCCCCAGCTTCTCACGTTGACTCTGGATCTTGTTACGTTGGTCCGCAGTCTATTGAAGGACTTACAAGTCATCCAGTCCTCCTCATAGCCACGTGGGAGTGCTTCCTGTGGGGTCATCCAGCCACCGAGGTCCACGATCTTTGCTCTTCACATCTCAGATGCATCAGAGAGGCCCCAGCTTCTCACGTTGACTCTGGATCTTGTTACGTTGGTCCGCAGTCTATTGAAGGACTTACAAGTCATCCAGTCCTCCTCATAGCCACGTGGGAGTGCTTCCTGTGGGGTCATCCAGCCACCGAGGTCCACGATCTTTGCTCTTCACATCTCAGATGCATCAGAGAGGCACCAGCTTCTCACGTTGACTCTGGATCTTGTTACGTTGGTCCGCAGTCTATTGAAGGACTTACAAGTCATCCAGTCCTCCTCATAGCCACGTGGGAGTGCTTCCTGTGGGGTCATCCAGCCACCGAGGTCCACGATCTTTGCTCTTCACATCTCAGATGCATCAGAGAGGCACCAGCTTCTCACGTTGACTCTGGATCTTGTTACGTTGGTCCGCAGTCTATTGAGGGACTTACAAGTCATCCAGTCCTCCTCATAGCCACGTGGGAGTGCTTCCTGTGGGGTCATCCAGCCACCGAGGTCCACGATCTTTGCTCTTCACATCTCAGATGCATCAGAGAGGCCCCAGCTTCTCACGTTGACTCTGGATCTTGTTACGTTGGTCCGCAGTCTATTGAAGGACTTACAAGTCATCCAGTCCTCCTCATAGCCACGTGGGAGTGCTTCCTGTGGGGTCATCCAGCCACCGAGGTCCACGATCTTTGCTCTTCACATCTCAGATGCATCAGAGAGGCACCAGCTTCTCACGTTGACTCTGGATCTTGTTACGTTGGTCCGCAGTCTATTGAAGGACTTACAAGTCATCCAGTCCTCCTCATAGCCACGTGGGAGTGCTTCCTGTGGGGTCATCCAGCCACCGAGGTCCACGATCTTTGCTCTTCACATCTCAGATGCATCAGAGAGGCACCAGCTTCTCACGTTGACTCTGGATCTTGTTACGTTGGTCCGCAGTCTATTGAGGGACTTACAAGTCATCCAGTCCTCCTCATAGCCACGTGGGAGTGCTTCCTGTGGGGTCATCCAGCCACCGAGGGCCACGATCTTTGCTCTTCACATCTCAGATGCATCAGAGAGGCACCAGCTTCTCACGTTGACTCTGGATCTTGTTACGTTGGTCCGCAGTCTATTGAGGGACTTACAAGTCATCCAGTCCTCCTCATAGCCACGTGGGAGTGCTTCCTGTGGGGTCATCCAGCCACCGAGGTCCACGATCTTTGCTCTTCACATCTCAGATGCATCAGAGAGGCCCCAGCTTCTCACGTTGACTCTGGATCTTGTTACGTTGGTCCGCAGTCTATTGAAGGACTTACAAGTCATCCAGTCCTCCTCATAGCCACGTGGGAGTGCTTCCTGTGGGGTCATCCAGCCACCGAGGTCCACGATCTTTGCTCTTCACATCTCAGATGCATCAGAGAGGCACCAGCTTCTCACGTTGACTCTGGATCTTGTTACGTTGGTCCGCAGTCTATTGAGGGACTTACAAGTCATCCAGTCCTCCTCATAGCCACGTGGGAGTGCTTCCTGTGGGGTCATCCAGCCACCGAGGTCCACGATCTTTGCTCTTCACATCTCAGATGCATCAGAGAGGCCCCAGCTTCTCACGTTGACTCTGGATCTTGTTACGTTGGTCCGCAGTCTATTGAAGGACTTACAAGTCATCCAGTCCTCCTCATAGCCACGTGGGAGTGCTTCCTGTGGGGTCATCCAGCCACCGAGGTCCACGATCTTTGCTCTTCACATCTCAGATGCATCAGAGAGGCACCAGCTTCTCACGTTGACTCTGGATCTTGTTACGTTGGTCCGCAGTCTATTGAGGGACTTACAAGTCATCCAGTCCTCCTCATAGCCACGTGGGAGTGCTTCCTGTGGGGTCATCCAGCCACCGAGGTCCACGATCTTTGCTCTTCACATCTCAGATGCATCAGAGAGGCCCCAGCTTCTCACGTTGACTCTGGATCTTGTTACGTTGGTCCGCAGTCTATTGAAGGACTTACAAGTCATCCAGTCCTCCTCATAGCCACGTGGGAGTGCTTCCTGTGGGGTCATCCAGCCACCGAGGTCCACGATCTTTGCTCTTCACATCTCAGATGCATCAGAGAGGCCCCAGCTTCTCACGTTGACTCTGGATCTTGTTACGTTGGTCCGCAGTCTATTGAGGGACTTACAAGTCATCCAGTCCTCCTCATAGCCACGTGGGAGTGCTTCCTGTGGGGTCATCCAGCCACCGAGGTCCACGATCTTTGCTCTTCACATCTCAGATGCATCAGAGAGGCCCCAGCTTCTCACGTTGACTCTGGATCTTGTTACGTTGGTCCGCAGTCTATTGAAGGACTTACAAGTCATCCAGTCCTCCTCATAGCCACGTGGGAGTGCTTCCTGTGGGGTCATCCAGCCACCGAGGTCCACGATCTTTGCTCTTCACATCTCAGATGCATCAGAGAGGCACCAGCTTCTCACGTTGACTCTGGATCTTGTTACGTTGGTCCGCAGTCTATTGAGGGACTTACAAGTCATCCAGTCCTCCTCATAGCCACGTGGGAGTGCTTCCTGTGGGGTCATCCAGCCACCGAGGTCCACGATCTTTGCTCTTCACATCTCAGATGCATCAGAGAGGCCCCAGCTTCTCACGTTGACTCTGGATCTTGTTGGTCCGCAGTCTATTGAAGGACTTACAAGTCATCCAGTCTTCCTCATAGCCACGTGGGAGTGCTTCCTGTGGGGTCATCCAGCCACCGAGGTCCACGATCTTTGCTCTTCACATCTCAGATGCATCAGAGAGGCACCAGCTTCTCACGTTGACTCTGGATCTTGTTACGTTGGTCCGCAGTCTATTGAGGGACTTACAAGTCATCCAGTCCTCCTCATAGCCACGTGGGAGTGCTTCCTGTGGGGTCATCCAGCCACCGAGGTCCACGATCTTTGCTCTTCACATCTCAGATGCATCAGAGAGACACCAGCTTCTCACGTTGACTCTGGATCTTGTTACGTTGGTCCGCAGTCTATTGAGGGACTTACAAGTCATCCAGTCCTCCTCATAGCCAGGTGGGAGTGCTTCCTGTGGGGTCATCCAGCCACCGAGGTCCACGATCTTTGCTCTTCACATCTCAGATGCATCAGAGAGGCCCCAGCTTCTCACGTTGACTCTGGATCTTGTTACGTTGGTCCGCAGTCTATTGAAGGACTTACAAGTCATCCAGTCCTCCTCATAGCCACGTGGGAGTGCTTCCTGTGGGGTCATCCAGCCACCGAGGTCCACGATCTTTGCTCTTCACATCTCAGATGCATCAGAGAGGCACCAGCTTCTCACGTTGACTCTGGATCTTGTTACGTTGGTCCGCAGTCTATTGAGGGACTTACAAGTCATCCAGTCCTCCTCATAGCCACGTGGGAGTGCTTCCTGTGGGGTCATCCAGCCACCGAGGTCCACGATCTTTGCTCTTCACATCTCAGATGCATCAGAGAGGCCCCAGCTTCTCACGTTGACTCTGGATCTTGTTACGTTGGTCCGCAGTCTATTGAAGGACTTACAAGTCATCCAGTCCTCCTCATAGCCACGTGGGAGTGCTTCCTGTGGGGTCATCCAGCCACCGAGGTCCACGATCTTTGCTCTTCACATCTCAGATGCATCAGAGAGGCACCAGCTTCTTACGTTGACTCTGGATCTTGTTACGTTGGTCCGCAGTCTATTGAGGGACTTACAAGTCATCCAGTCCTCCTCATAGCCACGTGGGAGTGCTTCCTGTGGGGTCATCCAGCCACCGAGGTCCACGATCTTTGCTCTTCACATCTCAGATGCATCAGAGAGGCACCAGCTTCTCACGTTGACTCTGGATCTTGTTACGTTGGTCCGCAGTCTATTGAGGGACTTACAAGTCATCCAGTCCTCCTCATAGCCACGTGGGAGTGCTTCCTGTGGGGTCATCCAGCCACCGAGGTCCACGATCTTTGCTCTTCACATCTCAGATGCATCAGAGAGGCCCCAGCTTCTCACGTTGACTCTGGATCTTGTTACGTTGGTCCGCAGTCTATTGAAGGACTTACAAGTCATCCAGTCCTCCTCATAGCCACGTGGGAGTGCTTCCTGTGGGGTCATCCAGCCACCGAGGTCCACGATCTTTGCTCTTCACATCTCAGATGCATCAGAGAGGCACCAGCTTCTCACGTTGACTCTGGATCTTGTTACGTTGGTCCGCAGTCTATTGAGGGACTTACAAGTCATCCAGTCCTCCTCATAGCCACGTGGGAGTGCTTCCTGTGGGGTCATCCAGCCACCGAGGTCCACGATCTTTGCTCTTCACATCTCAGATGCATCAGAGAGGCCCCAGCTTCTCACGTTGACTCTGGATCTTGTTGGTCCGCAGTCTATTGAAGGACTTACAAGTCATCCAGTCTTCCTCATAGCCACGTGGGAGTGCTTCCTGTGGGGTCATCCAGCCACCGAGGTCCACGATCTTTGCTCTTCACATCTCAGATGCATCAGAGAGGCACCAGCTTCTCACGTTGACTCTGGATCTTGTTACGTTGGTCCGCAGTCTATTGAGGGACTTACAAGTCATCCAGTCCTCCTCATAGCCACGTGGGAGTGCTTCCTGTGGGGTCATCCAGCCACCGAGGTCCACGATCTTTGCTCTTCACATCTCAGATGCATCAGAGAGACACCAGCTTCTCACGTTGACTCTGGATCTTGTTACGTTGGTCCGCAGTCTATTGAGGGACTTACAAGTCATCCAGTCCTCCTCATAGCCAGGTGGGAGTGCTTCCTGTGGGGTCATCCAGCCACCGAGGTCCACGATCTTTGCTCTTCACATCTCAGATGCATCAGAGAGGCCCCAGCTTCTCACGTTGACTCTGGATCTTGTTACGTTGGTCCGCAGTCTATTGAAGGACTTACAAGTCATCCAGTCCTCCTCATAGCCACGTGGGAGTGCTTCCTGTGGGGTCATCCAGCCACCGAGGTCCACGATCTTTGCTCTTCACATCTCAGATGCATCAGAGAGGCACCAGCTTCTCACGTTGACTCTGGATCTTGTTACGTTGGTCCGCAGTCTATTGAGGGACTTACAAGTCATCCAGTCCTCCTCATAGCCACGTGGGAGTGCTTCCTGTGGGGTCATCCAGCCACCGAGGTCCACGATCTTTGCTCTTCACATCTCAGATGCATCAGAGAGGCCCCAGCTTCTCACGTTGACTCTGGATCTTGTTACGTTGGTCCGCAGTCTATTGAAGGACTTACAAGTCATCCAGTCCTCCTCATAGCCACGTGGGAGTGCTTCCTGTGGGGTCATCCAGCCACCGAGGTCCACGATCTTTGCTCTTCACATCTCAGATGCATCAGAGAGGCACCAGCTTCTTACGTTGACTCTGGATCTTGTTACGTTGGTCCGCAGTCTATTGAGGGACTTACAAGTCATCCAGTCCTCCTCATAGCCACGTGGGAGTGCTTCCTGTGGGGTCATCCAGCCACCGAGGTCCACGATCTTTGCTCTTCACATCTCAGATGCATCAGAGAGGCCCCAGCTTCTCACGTTGACTCTGGATCTTGTTACGTTGGTCCGCAGTCTATTGAAGGACTTACAAGTCATCCAGTCCTCCTCATAGCCACGTGGGAGTGCTTCCTGTGGGGTCATCCAGCCACCGAGGTCCACGATCTTTGCTCTTCACATCTCAGATGCATCAGAGAGGCCCCAGCTTCTCACGTTGACTCTGGATCTTGTTACGTTGGTCCGCAGTCTATTGAAGGACTTACAAGTCATCCAGTCCTCCTCATAGCCACGTGGGAGTGCTTCCTGTGGGGTCATCCAGCCACCGAGGTCCACGATCTTTGCTCTTCACATCTCAGATGCATCAGAGAGGCACCAGCTTCTCACGTTGACTCTGGATCTTGTTACGTTGGTCCGCAGTCTATTGAGGGACTTACAAGTCATCCAGTCCTCCTCATAGCCACGTGGGAGTGCTTCCTGTGGGGTCATCCAGCCACCGAGGTCCACGATCTTTGCTCTTCACATCTCAGATGCATCAGAGAGGCCCCAGCTTCTCACGTTGACTCTGGATCTTGTTACGTTGGTCCGCAGTCTATTGAAGGACTTACAAGTCATCCAGTCCTCCTCATAGCCACGTGGGAGTGCTTCCTGTGGGGTCATCCAGCCACCGAGGTCCACGATCTTTGCTCTTCACATCTCAGATGCATCAGAGAGGCACCAGCTTCTCACGTTGACTCTGGATCTTGTTACGTTGGTCCGCAGTCTATTGAAGGACTTACAAGTCATCCAGTCCTCCTCATAGCCACGTGGGAGTGCTTCCTGTGGGGTCATCCAGCCACCGAGGTCCACGATCTTTGCTCTTCACATCTCAGATGCATCAGAGAGGCACCAGCTTCTCACGTTGACTCTGGATCTTGTTACGTTGGTCCGCAGTCTATTGAGGGACTTACAAGTCATCCAGTCCTCCTCATAGCCACGTGGGAGTGCTTCCTGTGGGGTCATCCAGCCACCGAGGTCCACGATCTTTGCTCTTCACATCTCAGATGCATCAGAGAGGCCCCAGCTTCTCACGTTGACTCTGGATCTTGTTACGTTGGTCCGCAGTCTATTGAAGGACTTACAAGTCATCCAGTCCTCCTCATAGCCACGTGGGAGTGCTTCCTGTGGGGTCATCCAGCCACCGAGGTCCACGATCTTTGCTCTTCACATCTCAGATGCATCAGAGAGGCCCCAGCTTCTCACGTTGACTCTGGATCTTGTTACGTTGGTCCGCAGTCTATTGAGGGACTTACAAGTCATCCAGTCCTCCTCATAGCCACGTGGGAGTGCTTCCTGTGGGGTCATCCAGCCACCGAGGTCCACGATCTTTGCTCTTCACATCTCAGATGCATCAGAGAGGCCCCAGCTTCTCACGTTGACTCTGGATCTTGTTACGTTGGTCCGCAGTCTATTGAAGGACTTACAAGTCATCCAGTCCTCCTCATAGCCACGTGGGAGTGCTTCCTGTGGGGTCATCCAGCCACCGAGGTCCACGATCTTTGCTCTTCACATCTCAGATGCATCAGAGAGGCACCAGCTTCTCACGTTGACTCTGGATCTTGTTACGTTGGTCCGCAGTCTATTGAGGGACTTACAAGTCATCCAGTCCTCCTCATAGCCACGTGGGAGTGCTTCCTGTGGGGTCATCCAGCCACCGAGGTCCACGATCTTTGCTCTTCACATCTCAGATGCATCAGAGAGGCCCCAGCTTCTCACGTTGACTCTGGATCTTGTTACGTTGGTCCGCAGTCTATTGAAGGACTTACAAGTCATCCAGTCCTCCTCATAGCCACGTGGGAGTGCTTCCTGTGGGGTCATCCAGCCACCGAGGTCCACGATCTTTGCTCTTCACATCTCAGATGCATCAGAGAGGCACCAGCTTCTCACGTTGACCCTGGATCTTGTTACGTTGGTCCGCAGTCTATTGAAGGACTTACAAGTCATCCAGTCCTCCTCATAGCCACGTGGGAGTGCTTCCTGTGGGGTCATCCAGCCACCGAGGTCCACGATCTTTGCTCTTCACATCTCAGATGCATCAGAGAGGCACCAGCTTCTCACGTTGACTCTGGATCTTGTTACGTTGGTCCGCAGTCTATTGAGGGACTTACAAGTCATCCAGTCCTCCTCATAGCCACGTGGGAGTGCTTCCTGTGGGGTCATCCAGCCACCGAGGTCCACGATCTTTGCTCTTCACATCTCAGATGCATCAGAGAGGCCCCAGCTTCTCACGTTGACTCTGGATCTTGTTGGTCCGCAGTCTATTGAAGGACTTACAAGTCATCCAGTCTTCCTCATAGCCACGTGGGAGTGCTTCCTGTGGGGTCATCCAGCCACCGAGGTCCACGATCTTTGCTCTTCACATCTCAGATGCATCAGAGAGGCACCAGCTTCTCACGTTGACTCTGGATCTTGTTACGTTGGTCCGCAGTCTATTGAGGGACTTACAAGTCATCCAGTCCTCCTCATAGCCACGTGGGAGTGCTTCCTGTGGGGTCATCCAGCCACCGAGGTCCACGATCTTTGCTCTTCACATCTCAGATGCATCAGAGAGGCCCCAGCTTCTCACGTTGACTCTGGATCTTGTTACGTTGGTCCGCAGTCTATTGAGGGACTTCCACGTCATCCAGTCCCCCTCATAGCCAGGTGGGAGTGCTCCCTGTCGGGTCTACCAGCCACCAAGGTCCCCGGTCTTTGCTCTCCACATCTCCAGCCTTGTCAGTTGTGGTGATTTGTCGAGCTCCGTCGTTGCCTGCAGAAAGCTCTTCCTTGATTTGAGTCTGCTATGGGCAGGTTGATAATCAAAAAGTGGATGGGTTGATAATTTCGATGCCTTTGCTCGTTCCATTCTGGCTGTGACTTCCCTTCTAATCCCAGGTGGCGCTATACCAGCCAGGCAGTATAGTTTTTCAACTGGCGTTGGCCTTAGACATCCCGTAACATTGCGCTAGTAAAAAAAATTCAAGATTAAAATTAGCCAAATTGGTTCAGCGGGACTAACGAACAGCAATTGATTTTATATACATAGATATATTAATCTGGCGAGATGGCGATCAACCACTAAGGCTACCGGAGCCGCTAAGTTCTAACCCGGAGAGCCAACGTCTTTGCGGAAGGATACCTCTATGACGAGTTTCCGCCAAGACAGGCCGCCACCTTAGGAGGCGTGAAACCGGGCCTTGCGGTCCAGAACGAACTCTAACTGTACTCTGCACAGTGGCGGCTGGTGATAATGTGCTAATGTGCTGCACCACACTGCAAATATATTACTAAAATCATGTCATTTCTCTTCGAAAGCTAGCGAGAAATCGCTGTAAAATTACACCCCTTCTCTTGGAATGCGATCCAGTTATCACAATAAGATTATGCCAATTCCCTTCCAATGCGTATTAATAAGGATGAAAACGCATTTTGGAGCGCTCTCGCCGCGATAGCTGGAAACCAGCTCCGTGTGCTGAAGTGGGATTCAGCCGCGCTGGTACGTGCGCAGAGAGGCGGCGCAGTCGTCTATTTCGCTAGTGCGCATGCGCAGACGTGACGTCAGGCCTGGCGACTCGTGTGCTGAGACCGACTGCAGCACCAGACCAATATTTCTCTCCGCGCTGCGTGTAACGGCTGCGGAAGAATAATATATGACGAATACTGCGGCTTACAGAGTCAAATAGCGCGCTGGCTCAGGCGTCTTGCGCGTTGTCTCTCAAACCTACCTGTGTGAGGCTCGTATTCAAATACCTCTGAGTCCACATTTTTAATTTCTGTAAATAAAACTTCAATCACAAACAACATTAGTAATGTGTAGCCAACATACGAGTGAAACTGCGATTTTCAGCCAAGCAGTTTCATTGGTTGCTTGTGTATAACGCAGATGACGTGGTGGGGATATTACTAAGCTCCGTTATTTCCATTGTCAGTCACGCTTTTTATTTCAGTATATTTTGTTTCCTGTTTATTTTTGTAATATTTTAGCACACTGGTCAAATTTTGTACGAGCCGCCACTGACTCTGCGTCAGGTTGGTAACACGTCACTAGTTTTGCCGACGGAAGAATCAGCGGTGCGAAACTCGCGATAACAAAACTGGCGTGGCCGCTCTCAGTTTGACAGTTGCTTCAGACGCTGTCAGTTCCTAGGAGGACAGGTCCGCGATCGCCTATTGTGCAGAAGCCGCCATGCTCAGTCTTGGTGATATTCCGTTGACCGACAGGAACTTCACAGTTCCACCGAGCAGGTATTCGCGATGAAAGTTATTGCATTCTGTCGCGAGTTTAATAAATATGCAACGGTCTACATGACTCTTGTGTAGTTCGCGAACGAACTAGTTCAGAACAGCGCTCCCATATGCGAACTACGCGAACTAGTTCGCAGATCCCTCGCCTCTTAGTTTGTCCGCTCCTTTTCCGAAGACTGACGGGGAACAGCGAGAGGACGGTCTACATGACTCTTGTGTAGTTCGCGAACGAACTAGTTCAGAACAGCGCTCCCATATGCGAACTACGCGAACTAGTTCGCAGATCCCTCGCCTCTTAGTTTGTCCGCTCCTTTTCCGAAGACTGACGGGGAACAGCGAGAGGACGGTCTACATGACTCTTGTGTAGTTCGCGAACGAACTAGTTCAGAACAGCGCTCCCATATGCGAACTACGCGAACTAGTTCGCAGATCCCTCGCCTCTTAGTTTGTCCGCTCCTTTTCCGAAGACTGACGGGGAACAGCGAGAGGACGGTCTACATGACTCTTGTGTAGTTCGCGAACGAACTAGTTCAGAACAGCGCTCCCATATGCGAACTACGCGAACTAGTTCGCAGATCCCTCGCCTCTTATTTCGTCCGCTCCTTTTCCGAAGACTGACGGGGAACAGCGAGAGGACGGTCTACATGACTCTTGTGTAGTTCGCGAACGAACTAGTTCAGAACAGCGCTCCCATATGCGAACTACGCGAACTAGTTCGCAGATCCCTCGCCTCTTATTTCGTCCGCTCCTTTTCCGAAGACTGACGGGAAAAAACGAGAGGACGCGAGAGCGCGCAGAATCGCGTGATTCCCTTCTGACAGTTGCCGTCATTTCGAGCTGAGATGCAGCTCAGCTGTAGTTTTAGTAGCGGTAGCAAAAGCCAAAACGAGCGGACGAACTAAAGAGAGCGACCTACTTCGCGGCCGAGCTGCGAACTAAAAGGAGAGCTACCGGTCGCGAACTAAAATATGCGCGATAGGTCGCGAACTAAAATATACTTGATAGTTCGCGAATTAAAATATGCGCGATATGTCGCGAACAGAATTAAAAATCACGTGTTTGCCTTCTGCTGATTAGAGCCATTTCGAGGTTAGCGTTACATAGTTCAGTGCTACAAAATTCTGCTTTGAAGTATTCTCCACGCTGCAATATCTGACTAATAAATTCCGTAATGCCAAGATATAGAGATAACTCTAAACTTAAACGCGAGAAATTATCCACAAACTGTTTCTTTTGGCTTGCGTGATATCGTTAGCGGCTCAAGCAGCAAGCGCATGAAGCAGCTAGGTGGGGGAACTTCTCCCTCCACCTGCACGCGCAGACCACGCCGCTCAGCCGTCATTGGGAGCGGACGAACTAAAAGAACGAACTAAAGTGGATCGCGAACTATTATGCGCAAGTCTAGTCTGCATATCGGGTGATAGGCGCGATGATTACTAAGATGCTTTACCTCTAGTTTTTGTGCCGCCCCTGTTTTGGGCTCAGTCTACTGTTCTCATGACCAAAGGAAATTTTCATGAAACTCAAAACGCTCTCTTTCTCTCTCGTTAAAGGCTGGTCGAACTATTTGAAAGTGCTTTTCTTTCGATGGTTTTGCTCTCTATTTTATGTCTTGCCCTGCAGCAAGAATTAGTAACCGTGTAATAAGATGTAACAGGCTACCTACTTTTAGAATACAAAGATTATTTCAATGAACTGTACGACTTCTTGTCTGTGGCCTCCCCCTGTTGCTATCATTTTCATTCATTTACTAAATAACAGAAACCCCTGCTAGAAGAGCAGGTAAGTCGCCTGTTAACAACGAAGCGGAAGTCAGGCAGATTGATTTAAGTCATAATCTCGTTTCTTTCGTCCCACAACCAGCTAGACAGGCACTACAACCGGCTGGAAAAATTCCTAAATAGAGGAGAGTTACCGAAGATGGACCGCCACCTAAGTATTACACTGTGTGTTGGTAATTTCAAGTTTTAAGTTGGCTCAACTGGTGAGAAGTATTGTCGAGGTCACGTTACTCTAGGTTTGTTCGAAGAGCTGCATGGATGCAGATCCTGCAGCAGCAATGCAGGCACAACTGCGCATGCGCTGCGAAGATGACGTCACGTGCCTTGCATGCTGCCGGGGCTCTTCGAACACTAACCTGCAGCCTGCAGTTTGCGTATCACGTGTATGCTCACTTGTTCTGTGTAGCACAAGAGAGCGATTTATTGTGCCAGCGTCTAAAAGTAAATTACTTCCTTACGTTTAAGGAATTGAAGTGTACGTGTAATAGTTTGTGTATTTCCGTGTAATCCAGTTTGAAAATTTTCATATTAAGTCTTCCTTTATTTGCAGGCGCGGAATTTTTAAAAGTTCCAACCTCCCGCATCCGCACCTACTCTTGTACCTGTACAGTTACCTGCAAAAGAATAGGAACCACCTACACAGGAATCGGTGTGCAGCACGGACGCCACATTAGCGTTCACTGAATTTTACGAGAATAATAAAGAAACACCTGAAAATGATCTACAAATTCATCTTCCGAATACTGCGGAACCACATATTCACTTTTCTGCCTTTTATTTCGGCGCAAAATTTCATCCAAATCGTCGTCACTGGACACAAAATCTGAATCGCTCAACATTTGGAACAAAAGGAATTGGCAAATGCTCTTGTAACTATATTTGGTTGTGTGGCCATCTTCCGCAGCAGCTGTTAAAATCGAGTATATTACGTAATCCAGCTTATGCTGACTGCAATTAAAGACATTTGTTTTACACTAGACGCGTTTCGCATTTTATTTTAAATGCATCATTCATAGATTGAAAATAGTTTTTAAAAAAACTTTATGCACATTAGGCCTATGTGTTTTTAAATTTATATACGGTCTACTCACGGTGTTGTCTCATCTTTACATCTCACTGCTGTTATTCCCACTTGTTCGCTGCGTTGGTTGTTTAGTTCCTGACGTGTGTTTTTCTGTTTGTACGGCACTTTTCGCCTGTTTTTGTGGCGTTTCTTCCGTTTCATTTATTATCACTTCAGTTCAAACAGGCGAAAAGTTCCGTTCCGTACACTACCGGAAAATGCACGTCAGGAACCAAACAACATCAGACAACAAGACGGAAAACATTAGTGGGATGTAAAGAAGAGACAACACCTTGAGTAGATCGAATATCAATTTAAAAACGCATAGGACTAACGGACACAAAGTTGTTTTTTAAAACTGTTTTTAATCTAGGTATACAAAACAAACTGTACAACCTTTATATCATTCACAGTCCTCTGAAGATGCTTTTAATATAAAAAGCGAAACGCGCCTGGTGTAAAACAAATGTCTTTAATATCAGTCTGCATAAGACGAATTAACTATTATAGACAATTTTGCTCTTCTAATTTTAGAGGCGATTTTATACAAACAAATATAATACTAATAAAATAAAATACTAATACATCAATATACACAAACAAATAAAGAACTTCCTGAAAGTTCTTGGCAGATTAAAATTGTGTGCCGGAACCGGGACTCGAACCTGGGACCTTTGCCTTTCGCGGGCAAGCGCACTACCGACTGTGCTATCCCGACACGTCTCCCGATGCCGCCTCACAACTTTACTTCCGCCAGTACCTCGCCTCCTACTTTCCAAACTTCACAGAAGCTCTCCTGCAAACACGCAAGACTAGCACTCCTGGAAGAAAGGATAGGGTGGAGACATGGCTTAGCCACAGCCTAAGGGATGTTTCCAGAATGAAACTTCACTCTGCAGCGGAGTGTGCGCTGATATGAAACTTCCTGGTAGATTAAAATTGTGTGCCAGAACCGGGACTCGAACCTGGGACCTTTGCGTTTCGCAGGAGAGCTTCTGTGAAGTTTGGAAAGTAGGAGGCGAGGTACTGGCGGAAGTAAAGTTGTGAGGCGGCATCGTGAGTCGTGTCGGGATAGCACAGTCGGTAGTGCGCTTGCCCGCGAAAGGCAAAGGTCCCAGGTTCGAGTCCCGGTTCCGGCACACAATTTTAATCTGCCAGGAAGTTTCATATCAGCGCACACTCCGCTGCAGAGTGAAGTTTCATTCTAAAGAACTTCCTTTACAAACAGTAGAAGAAACGCAGAACGACAGAAGTAACATGTAGTGCACTTATATACTACAACGCTGTGGACTTCCGAAAACTCCGAACAAAGGCGCTTCTTATACCCCCACTACAAGTCTGAGAGTTATGCGCATGCGCGAGTCCGGCTGCATGAGCTGCAGGGAAAATTTCCTCCTGCAGCTCCTGCCTGCATCAGCTGCAGGCCTGCAGCTCTTCCAACACTTTTCGTACTGCGCATGCGCTGCAGCATGAATGCAGCTCTTCAAACGAACCTTCTGTCGCCAGATGACAACAGTCGTTGCAGTGAGAACAGTTTCCATTATTGCATTTTCTTCGTTATCACAGCAAGTTTTCTGCTACAGATCATAATCTTTACTCTGCTGTAAAAGTAAATAAAAAAAAAAAAATCGTCAGCTCTGTAGTTCATACGTGCCATTCGTTAGCTAACAATTCAACGTTACCTTTACCCATATGGCGTCGAGTTGCCGAAGTTGGACTAGTGGCTGTTTTCTAGTTTGTAATGGTCTAATTTAGGGGTCACTCATAACAAACAATACTTCAGGTCATTTTGACAATACTTAATAGATACATGTTACGTTTTTTGCTATATTTTTCAAGGCGGAAAAACAATAAAAAAATCAAGTAATAACTACGGCAATCTTATTAGGTTTGCAAGATGGCAAAAAGGGGAATGTACGGGAACTAGACAGAAGATGAACTGAAGGTCACTGTGGCAGCAAACAGAAATGGTGACCACGGACTTATCGAGTTTGCTAGTATATACCGAGTACCAAAATCTACAATAAAGAGATATGCCGATGCTAAAACACGTTTCCAAATGAAGTTCAGTTATTGGGAAGACAACCAACCTTCACAACTGAGATGGAAAAAAATTGTCACAGATCACCTTCTTTTATTTGAAGATAGTATTTTGGATTCACGAAGATGTTCATAAACTTGCATTCGGCATAGAAGAGAAATATGAACTACCTCATTCTTTAACAGAGAAGAGAAAATGGCGGGTACAAAGTGGTTTTATTGATTTATGACACAAAATTCACAGCTTTTCATCCGTCAACCAGAAAGAACATCAACTGCCAGAAGTTGAAATACAGCTATCTTTAAATATTACAGGTCTTACGGCATTTCCTTCTTAGTCATTGTTTTACCACATGACAACTGGAGTTCCAAATTAGACAGCTGGTTATCTAATTTGAACCGTTTATCCATTTTTAAATTTTAAATAATACCCATTTATACTTTGTGTTTGTTCAAAGTATGATACTAGCAGTTGGAAATGTACAACATGTAGCTTCTTTTACAGTATATTTTCTTTAGATTACATAAATAATTTAGGCTTTGGATATCAAAATAAAAAAGTGTTCCAGTATCGTCAACCTTCCCTAGTAGAAAACAGTACGTTGTTCTCGACGGCGAGTGTTCATCAGAGACGAGTGTATCGTCAGGTGTGCCCCAGGGGAGTGTGATAGGACCGCTATTATTTTCTATCTGTATAAATGATCTGATGGACAGAGTAACTAGTAATTTGCGGCTGTTTGCTGATTATGCTGTGGTGTACGGGACGGTGTCATCTTTAATTGACTACTAGCTCAAATCCACGGCTCCGCTCGCATGTTGGTTGATTCAGTGGCGTAGCTATCATAGGGCTAGGCGGGGCAGTGCCCCGGGGCCCCCGAGCTCAAGGGGCCCCTCGGCCTACGTGAGCGACGTTCGAAAAAAGTTACAGTAGATCCTTGAACACTTTCATGTCCCCCAATTACTTCGGATAATCGAAGTTCTACTGTATATAATAATTTAGTTGAATGAAGGTTTTCCGACTTTGAAGTTTTTGAACCCTGACCAATAAACCTCAAATGCACGAAGTGAAATCCAAAAATTATTCGCCCTCCTGAATATAAACATAACAAGGTCCTTTGCTTGTCTGATAGGACGTGACACATAATAATTTACTTAATAGTATTTAGATTTGCCTTATTATGTCTTCCAATAGGCGGTAAGGAACTGATGATGAAGTAGTTTTGCATAGTTTCAGTTTAAAGAGGGCCCCAATGTCATTTTTGCCCCGGGGCCCTTGGTGACATAGCTACGCCACTGGGTTGATTATGATAGATAAGCTATCTTTCGGTAGCTATGAGAAGGATGAAATGAAATACAATACCTTCTTTAGAAACAAACATTTTTAATCAACATTCCAATAAAAAAATAAAATTATGTGAAGTGCTTAATGACTTACAATAAATAATACATACATTATTCCTTATAGCCTGTGTTGCAATATCTCAACACGTATGGTGAGAGTAATGTAAAAATTCATTTTAATTTCATTTTAGGGCATTCTGGTAAACTACGTTATTTGTAGTATTGTACTTGATGTTATGCCCGAAACGTCAATCGATTTTTTTAAAGAGATGTATTAAAAGAAATTTCTTTTTTACAGCTTTATTTATTTATTCTTATATTCCCTTGTTCGTATGCTTATTCTCACAGAGAAAGAGCTGAAGACATTGTACCACGCATAGACCAAAGATATAGTTTGTGGCATCACGTTTCGCCGTATGTAACCTCCTTGCTATAGAGGCGCAAACGTCTTCGCTGGCCTTCAGGCCGATTTTTTTTTAATTTGACGACTTTCAACCACCATATCTTCCACTCCCTTATAGCTATAGGCATGGAACTGCTATGGTATACAACGGGAGACTTCTGAAAACAATTACAGACAGACCATTCATTTGCGTTCTGTAGTTTTCGCTGCAGAGTGAAATATTAACACACACACACACACACACACACACAAACGCGCGCGCGTGCACACACACACACACACACACACACACACACACACACACACACACACAAACACACACACACACGTAGAATTTTATGTATACCGATAACTTTCCATCCCAATATACTCTACCCTTTTATCATTATCAACCGTCAAGCAACAATGAAACCAATAAAACCATTTTCAAAGAGGAAATATAATTTTCAAAGAGTAATTAGGCCCTTTTGTTCTGCAGTTCGCGTTATATTCTTCAAATTACTAAATATCTATCAGATCGCTATAAAGCCGTGCCTAAAACCTTCCTCTGGTATAAGTTAGTAACTTTACAAATATGAAGTCGCTGCGTCTTGTCGTTCGGATAAGCGTTGAACGAACGGTATTGATAGCTCGCTGGAAAACGCTGTTTCAATTTTTCCCTCTTTTCCGGATAACTTTTTTGTATTTTATCACTGTTTAAACCCTGGCCTTTCACAAATGTTTCAAGACTAAAATTAGTCAAATTGGTTCATCCGTTGTCGAGTTTTACCGAGACTAGCTGTTCTACCCATCTTTGAGCTTGGTACAAAAGTGTGAAATGAAGACACTTGAGTTCACACAAGCGCAAACTACCGAGGGTAAGGCATTGTGCTTATCTTTTAACGAAAATACGAGGTATGTCCACAAAGTAAGTAAACCAAACGGGAACAGATACAGCAAATAATATTTATTGTATAAAAATCTGCAATTGTTCAACTACTTTTCTACATAACTTCCGAAATTTTGTAGGCACTTGTCATAGTGTGGGACAAGTTTTCGTGTACCTTCTTCATAGAAGGTTGCCGCCTATGTATTCAACCACGTGGCAAACACGTTGTTTCAGCTCATCATCGTTGAAGTGTTGACCACGAAGGACAGATTTTAGGTGTAAGAAGAGATGAGAGGAGTCTTCTTCTTCCCTTCACGTTGCCGCCCGACCTCACAAGGCGAATGTGACCAAACAACTCTTACGGGAATTTCACTGGGACGTGTTCGATCATCCTCCGTACAGTCTCGCTCCTAGCGACTTTCTTCTTGCACCTGAAACCTGTCCATGGTGGTCAACACTTCAGCGATGATGGCGAGCTGAAAGAACATGTTACCACATGGTTGAATACACAGGCGGCAACCTTCTACGAAGAAGGCATACAAAGACTTGTGGCACGCTATGACAAATGCCTACAAAATTTCGGACGCTATGTAGAAAATTAGTTTAATCTCTATATTTAAAAGGAAGTGTCCCGATTGACTGACTGACTCATCATCGCCCAGCCCAAACTACTTAAGATAAGGTAAAGCAGTCAACAATCGGAAGATTGGTTTGAACACCACAGTGCTTTACTAGGCATGGTCCTGTTTGGAGGTGGTATGCCGTTGCCTTCCTCCGACCTTCGAACTGACTTACCCAGCCAGTTATAGGGGGACCTACAGTTTAACGTGGGTTCCGAACCACGGTGCTACTCGGTATTTTTCACATGAGGAATACTGCCAGAGGTGAAGAAGTGGAAAGTGACAGATAAAAATCCTAGGACCTGGCGGGGATCGAACCCGGGACCTTTGGATTTGTAGTCTGGCACTCTACCACTGTGCAACCGAGGCACAGAAATTTGAATTTTGTGAAAGGTGTTAATCTTACTCTGTAGACGTCATTTAAGAAGCGTTTTTTCGATATTCCGTCCGTAAGGGGGTCAAATAGGGGATGAAACGTTTTTTTGAAAATACGTAGCTATTTAGGCAATTTTGATGCTAGAACTACGAAATTTCGGATTTTAATTCAGGGTTCGAATCTAAAAGACACGTGTTTCGGCATTTTTTGAAATTGGACAAATTAGGGGATGAAATAGGTGACGCAAAAAATTGATTTTCAAAAATATGTTGCTGTTAACTCAAATTTCAAGCTATAACTACGAAACTTAGGATATGGATTCTCCATCAAGATTAAAAAGACACGAGTTTCGGTATTTTTGGAAATTTAAAAACTAAGGGGGAAAAGAGGGGATCAAAAATTGTTTTCGAAAACACTTTGTTGTCAAGACAATTTTGAAGCTATAGCTGCAAAAATTGGTATTTGTATTGTGCGTTATGATTTTAAAAATACATGTTTCGGTATTTTTGGGAATTCAACCATCAAGGGGGTTAAATTGGAGAGGGGATTTTTTCTAAAATCTATTGCTATTTCGATAATTTTCAAGTTAAAATTACAAATTTTCAGATTTTCGAATTTAAAAGACACGTGTTTCGGTATTTTTGGAAATTAGACTAATAAGGGGGTGAAATAAGGGATGCAAAAATTGATTTTCAAAAATATGGTGCTGTTAACTCAAATTTCAAGCTGTAACTACGAAACTTAAGAAACAACTTGTGCAGACGAACCAGCTTACGCATGCGAAGCAGCGGGGTTCAGCTAGTAGTTGTATATGTTTGCACAATAAATATTTTTTCTGTATCTGTACACGTTTGTTTTATATAACCAAATGGAACTTATTTTGTGAACATATATATATATATATATATATATATATATATATATATATATATATATATATATATATATATACAGTAGAACCTCTCAAACTCGATACAATGTGGACTTAAAGGTTGTCGAGTTTTAGGGAACTTAAATAAAAATAACTAGGAGTTGAATAAAAACGCTTATTTAGAGTATTAAAATTGTAAATTTATTGATTTATTATATACAATTATATATTTATATCAAAATTTATAACTTATAATGAAAAAATCAAAAATAATTTTGAGACAAAAGGCCTTGTAGAATCTGAAAATACAGTGTTCATTACAATTATTACTGAAGTTGTTTATGCTGCTGATAAAAAGTCCATCAAAGTTAGTTATGGGAAGTTTTCTGAACACTAGAAGAAGAGTGTAAAAGAAAACTTACGGATGTCGTTTGAAAAACCCTGTGATCGAAGACTGCTTTTCTGTCTCCACACGGCATCTTGCAGCTTGATCACGGAGTCGCCTGAGGAACAGAATCTCCATTCCAGTCGCATTTTGCTGCTCTAAGTACTGCAGTGTCCCTTCAATAAATTTCACAGCCTCACTGTGGCTAACTTTTCTTCCTCTTCTTCTTCTTCCGAATCGTCCCCTTCTACGTCACGCCCTTTGACAGCTGCGATGATTTCATCTTCTCCCAATGGTTCTGATGCTCCGTCGAGATCCATCCATTCATTGACATCACCACAGAAATCCCCGAACGTGTGCAAACAATAGCCCACCCCAGCTGGGCAGGTAAAGGGTGCGTTGAAGGACATTGGAAAACCCAGTAACCTAGTCTGAGTGTCTAGCGCTCTTGGGCGGCCTCTGTACTGATGGAAACCTTTACGTTAAGGGCGGTGTAAAAAAAAAAAAATTATTAATTCACCAGCTCTGTCGAGTTTTACGGAATGTCGAGTTTTCGGGAATCGAGTTTGAGAGGTTCTACTATATATATATATATATATATATATATATATATATATATATATACACACCGGTTGTGGAAGCCTATGAAGTTATAACAGGACCACTCTGCTTTATATATACAGACTAAAAGTGTGGCTATCTTGGGCGGCGGGGAGTGGGAGAGAGAGGGCCATTGTAGTGTGGCTGGTTGTGTCCGTTTTCCTTTCTCCCGGAGATGATTTGGTCGTCCTCCACTGCTGCTGCAAGACCAGCCTGCGGCCAGGGTGACCGAAAGGGAGGGGCGGCAGCGAACGTCTCTCTCCGCAGCCGCGCGGCTTGTTGGGAAGTCATCTCTGGCGGTGTCAATGCGCCAGTCCGCCGGCGATCCATCACCTTCCGGACCGGTGGAGGGAGGGAGGAGGAGGGCGTGGGAGGGCAGGGGAGGCGATTTTCCGCAGCGCTGCCGGGGAGCGGGCAGTGAGGGGAGAGCGGAAGCAGTTGAGCAGGCGCAGGGGGAGATGCGAGGCGAGGCGGGGCAGTCAGGCCGGGCTGGGAGAGAGCCCAGGAGAAATACATTTTTCGTGTATCCGTGCGTGGAATACTGTTCCGGCCGCCAGATTCGGCGGTCAGCGCAGGGGGGAGGAAATTGCTGAATTTGGCGGAGGGTTTCTTGCGCCCTGTTGTTATAAACGACCCTCTCGGCGGGACATATCGGAAGCCGGGGGCAGATGCCGGCCGTGTGGCGTGTCTCTCTCTACCACCTGACACAACACTAGCCGTCCAGTTCACTCGCTGCCGTGCTCTTCTTAGCTGCAAGTTTAGATAAGAGCGTCTTTTATTAAGGGGGCCAAACCCTGCCTATCTAGCCCACGTTAATTTAGGCAACTATTTGATCCATTTCTGAAAAAAGCTATTAGATGCACAAGGACGTAGCCAAAGGGGGGTCTTGGGGTCCGCACCCCCCACCCCCCACCCCACCCATCACCTAAACGATAAAATACTACTCAAACTTATGCTAAGGACAACACACACACACCCATGCTCCATGGTCCACTCGAACCTCAAAAAGGACTGAAAGAAATAAGACACGACCTTATTTAACTACCAGTTTAGATGAGAGCATCATTTCTTAAGGCGGCCGCCTCCTGCCTATCTTACCCATGTTAATTTATCCAAGTATTTGATCCATTTCTGAAAAAAAAAAAAACTTTTTTTATGCAGGACCTCAATATTGGCCTACTTTAGGTTACGGTAGTAACACTAAAAGTGGGCCTTTGCGATCGTCTTTTGACAGCTCGAAATTCAAATGAACATAACGGCTTAACCATTCATCTGACACGAAAATTGCATAACCGAATTTGTAGAGTAGAAAATTGTCTACAACTTTGCTCTCTTATGTTTTTTTCATATCTCGTATCGTTTCAGAGATATTTGCAAAAATAACGGCGATTTTTGGATGTCTGTCTGTCTGTCCGTAACGTGTTCCCTGTTTTTAAGACGAACCGTTCAACCGATCAGCACCAAATTTTGCACACAACATTGTAGGCCGCCAGAGACCAGAACCTCCCTTTTTCAAATCTTTCGGACACAAAATACGGTTGTTGTTGTTGTGGTCTTCAGTCCGGAGACTGGTTTGATGCAGCTCTCCACCCTACTCTATCCTGAGCAAGCCTCTTCATCTCCTCATAAGAACGACAACCCACATCCACTTGAATCTCCATACTATACGCGCCTCTTGGTCTCCCTCTGCGATTTTTACCCCACACACTTCCCTCCAATGCTAAATTTACGATTCCCTGATGTCTAAGAATGTGTCCTACCAAGCGATCCCTTCTTTTAGTCAGGGTATGCCAAAAATTCCTTTTCTCACCAATTCTGTTCAGTACCTCTTCATTAGTTATGCGATCTACCCACCTAATCTTCAGCATTCTTCTGTAACACCACATTTCGAAAGCCTCTATTCTCTTCCTGTCCGCACAGCTTATCGTCCACGTTTCACTCCCGTACAAGGCAACACTCCACACAAATGCCTTCAGAAAAGACTTTCTTACACTTAAGTCAATATTCGATGTTAGCAACGATAGTAACACTAAAAGTGGGCCTTTGTGATCGTCTTTGGACAGCTCGAAATTTAAATGAAAATAACGGCTTAACCATTCAACTCACACGACAACTGAAAAACCGAATTTTTAGAGAAGAAAGATCTTTACAACTTTGCTCTCTTATGTTTTTTTTCATATCTCGTATCGTTTCAGAGATATTTGCAAAAATAACGGCGAGTTTAGGATGTCTGTCTTTCTGTCTGTCCGTAACGTGTTCCCTGTTTTTAAGACGAACCGTTCAATCGAGCAGCACAAAATTTCGCTCACATAATTGTAGGCCGCCAGAGACCAGAACCTCACTTTTTCAAATTTTTCGACACAAAATACGGTAGTAATACCAAAAAAAGCCGTTTGTAATATAATTGTAATTGCAAACGAACCGTTAATCTGACTCGAAAATTGAATAATTTAATTGGTAGAGGGGAAAATTCTCTACAACTTCACTCAATTATGTTTTTTCATATCTAGCATCGTTGCAGAGATATTTCCAAAAATAACGGCGATTTGACGATGTCTGTCTGGCTGTAGCATGTTCCCACTTTTTAAGTCGAACCGTTCAACCGATCGGCACCAAATTTTACAGACATAATTGTTGGCTGCCAGAGACCAAAACCTCGCTTTTTCAAATATTTTGGACAAGAAATACGTTAGTAATACAAAAAAATGCCGTTTGTAAGTTAATGTAATTTTAATTGCAAATAAACCGTTCATCTGACGCGAAAATCGAATAAACGAATTTGTTCCCTTATTTTTTTTTTTTTTCCCATATATCGTATCGTTTGAGACATATTTGCCAAAATAACGCAGTTTATACACCCTCCATTGCATTAACGAAAACCAGCCGTTCGCAGATGTCACGTGACATTTCTCGCCCAGAACTCTCTCTGGCATACGCCATCTTGCGTTGCGTATTTGATGATTTTCTTATTGTAACTTACACGTTGTCATTTCAAAGCAATGGCGCACTGAAGAATTAACAAAAACACGTCGTTCTTCGTACGATAAATGATAACATAGTGTCTAGAAATGCCATATTAGCATCAGTTAACAACGGCCATCAGTAGTAAGATATTAAAGAACGTAGTTTCTAAATGCTGTGCATAGCGTAGTAGGCAATGCGTTACACTGTGACGCTGAAGGTCAGTGGTTCCAAACCCACCACTATCTAAATTTGTTTTCTTTAAAAAGGTATCAGACACACTTTTTAATTAATTTTTTATTATTTAGATTACTATTTTTCTCCAAAATATTTGCAAAAACTTATAGGACTACAAATTTAAAGTGGGCCGTAAAACACGTCAGTGTGATTTTTTTTTACTGTATGTTACATGATAATAGAGTTAACTGTACTAAAATCTACTTATCCATTTTATAATTTTTAACAAATACTTATTTAAATTTATTAACAAAACATATTAAGGTTGAAAACAAACTGTTTCTGTTCTAATTTTTTTTATTTACTATGTAGTTTTCCTCTTATTATGCCATCATCAGGGAAACTGTTGACATGCGTCGACAAAGACACTATTGCTTAGTTTCTCAAAGATGGTAAAACAAAGATACAACACACAGATTACTCGGTCTTTACATATGACATTTGTTGGAGTTACAAACAATATCTGTTGCCATGCATAATTATGTTCACGTAATCATTGGCATCCTTAACATTTTTACATTGTAATTTGCGAGTGAACAGGGTGAAACATCTACATCTACATACATACTCCGCAGTTCACCGTAAGGTGCGTGGCGGAGGGTACACTGTACCACTACTAGGCATTTCCTTTCCTATTCCACTCCCAAATAGAACGAGCATTGGACGAACCTACCGGTAACAAATCTAGCTGCTCGCCTCTGAACCGCCTCTATGTCTTCCTTCAAACCGATCTGCTGCGGGTCCCAAACACTTGAGCAATACTCAAGACGGGGTCGTACAAGCGTTTTATACGCGGTCTCCTTTACAGGTGAAAAGTACTACTTCCCAAAATTCTCCCAATAAACCGAAGTCGGCTGTCCGCCTTACTCACAACTGTCCTTACATGTTCGTTCCATTTCATATCGCTCTGCAATGTTACGCCTAGATATTTGAACGCCGCGACAGCATCAAGAAGCTCACTACTAATGCTGTATTCGAACATTATAGGATTGCTTTTTCTACTCATGCGCATCACCTTACATTTTTCTACATTGAGAGATAGCTGCCATTCTTCGCACCAACTACAAATTTTACTTAAATCATCCTGTATGCTATTACAGTCAATGAAAGACAACACCCTCCCATACACCACAGCATCATCAGCAAACAGCCGCAAATTACAACTTACTCTGTCCATCAGATCATTTATATAGATAGAAAACAATAGCGGTCCTATCACACTCCCCTGGGGCACGCCTGACGATACAATCCTCTCTGATGAACACTCGCCGTCGAGAACAACGTACTGCGTTCTATTACTTACGAAGTCTTCCAGCCACTCACAAATCTGTGAACCTATTCCATAAGCTCATATCTTCGTTAGCAGTCTGCAGTGTGGCAGACACATTACATATCAAATATTAATGAATTAAAAACTGTGTTAACAGTACTGACACTGTAGCATATGTTGAGATCGTCACTTAACGTGGACATCATATTCGTTTTCTACACTGATTTTACAATTTACTTATTTGACAGCATCTGGCAAGATTCACATTTTTTTTTTGTTCACCTGATGATGGCCTAATAAGCCGAAAACTAGTTAGTAAATAAACAAAAAATTAGTAGAACAGAAACAGTTTGTTTGTTTTCAACCTTAAATGTGGAAGCGTTCTACCAAGTAGCGACGGAATAATATATATATATATATATATATATATATATATATATATATATAAAGTTTTCTACAGAAATTTTTTTCTGAACTTACTAATGGGGAAAATTAATGAATGTAGTACCAGAGGTGGCGTTTCATGATGATAGTTTCTGGTATAATGGGGCATATCTATTGAAAATATTAGTTTGCTGCAAATTGACTTTAAAGGACAAAAATTTTGAAATTTGTCACTTACAGTTGATTAGAACTGCTGCATATGATGGCCCTTCTTTGGCCTCTAGCAGGTCTTCCAGCTTCTTTTCCACCTTCCTGGATGTTTGTCTCGCTTTCTTGGTCATATTAGATGCAGTCCTGTCTGCATCGGCTGTCCTCATTTTATCGCTATGTTGCAGCCCAGTGATCATATTTTCACCAGGATTAAGTCCCAGCTTTTTCAGTATCCAGCACTTTCCATTATTATCACAATTTAATGCAATAACAGCATCATGAACTCCTCGTTTCATTGTATGCATGCCTACAAATACAATTTTAGGAAGGCGGTTCCAAATTATGCTGTCGAAACATTCATTTGGGTTCTGTGTATGCCCATGCAGACATTTCCTTAGAAGGTCAGGATTAGCCAAGTCTCTGAAAGTAGGTTTAACTGCTGTAATAACAGCAGCAGGAAGAGAATCCTGGTGAGAATAAGATTCTCCAGTTGCCTGAGCCCTATTGTATTTGCACCACGAATTTTCTCCTGATGGACACAATGGCTTATCATCAGTGGAGGACTTATGGAAGAATATGGCCGAAACATCTCTCTTCATTGCCTCCAGTATTTCTTTATTTCTCGTAATTCCCTGCCCATAGTAAAAACAAGCACTGAAAACATAAGTATTTGCGATTGGATAGGGGATTTCCTGTCAGAGAGGACACAGTTCGTAGTAATCAATGGTAAGGTATCGACTAAACCAGAGGTGATATCGGGCGTTCCACAGGGGAGTGTTATTGGTCCTCTGCTGTTCCTTATTTACATAAATGATTTAGGGGAAAATCTAAGTAGCTCTCTTAGGTTGTTTGCAGATGACGCCGTCATTTACCGTCTAGTAAAATCATATGAAGATCAAAACCAACTGCAGAACGATCTGAATAAGATATCACTATGGTGTAAAAATTGGCAATTGACTAAATAACGAGAAGTGTGAAGTCGTCCACATGAGTACAAAAAGAAATCCGTTAAACTTTGTTTACAAGATAAATCCATCAAAACTGAAGGCCGTTAACTACACAAAATACCTAGGAATTACTATTACTTCAGACTTAAATTGGAAAGAACACGTAGATAATATAGTGGGAAAGGCGAACCAGAGACTGCGTTTTTTTGGCAGAACCCTTAAAACATGCAACAGAACTACAAAAGAAACTGCATACACTACGCTTGTCCGTCCTTTTTTTGGACTATTGCTGCCCAGTGTGGGATCCTTATCAGGCGGGTTTGACGGAGGACATCGAAAGAGTCCGAAGAAGGGCAGCTCGTTTCGTATTGTCACGGTACAGGGGAGACAGCGTTACGGAAATGATACAGGATCTGGGATGGGAATCATTACAACAACGGCGCTTATCGTTGCGGCGTGGGCTACTTACGAAACTTCAATCGCCAACATTCTGCTCCGAATGCGAAAATATATTGTTGACTCCCACTTACATAGGTAGAAGTGATCATCAGAATAAAATACGAGAAATCAGAGCTCGAACGGAGAGATTCAGATGTTCTTTCTTCCCGCGCGCTATTCGAGAACGGAATGTTAGATGAATAGTATAATGGTGGTTCGATGAACCCTCTGCCAGGCACTTAAATGTGATTTGCAGAGTATCCCGTGTAGAGGTACTCGCAATCACACTTGAACAAAACTAAGCGCATGTTTGAAAGCGTGTTGTTTACAAACAGCAGAAAGAAAAGAATACCGACCGTTGCATTCCAAGCTTAGCCAACACACTCGGAGATAAAAAACATAATCCCTAACTTGCAATGTAGGGGATATAAAGATCTAAAATATATGCAGAAACATAAAAATCCACCTCTGGTACCACATTCATTAATATTATTCCCCCATTAACTTTTTGTGACTTCGACACCACGCCGTCCGTGCACCAGCGAAATATTAAATTTTGTTCAAAACTCTCTGAAGAAGGATAAGGTTCTTGTACGAAAAGGGAATGTGAATTTCAAATAAACTGTCAAAATAAATCAAACTGTGATTGTCTATTCCTTAAAATTTCTTCAAAATATTTCGTCGTCGAAAGTTGTTTTATAAACCACAGATATATTTTATGAATCAGTTGTAAAATAAGATGTCGATTCACAAACTCGAACACACAGTTTCCACATTATATAAACTCATGATGAGTCCCTAAAACTGTATAAATTCTTGAATAAATCCTGTAATAATCTTCAAAAAATATAATACAGCACAATATTTAAAATGTCGGGTGTCTTAATGGCTGAAATGACTCTCTCCAACACAGTGTCACTGGAAGTTAAATTTTCAGTTTTATTTCCATCCACACAAATCAATATAGTAACATATACACAGTCTTAGAACATTCTTGTAGAGACTCAAGATAGTAACTGAAACTATTTATGGTATGCGCAACTTTTGTATGCAAAACTTTTGTAACAATACTAACAATTCATTACCTCCCTGGAATAAGGATGTAACCCACAAATTTTCGAAATGTGTCATTTCAGGGGAAATAGGATCTATCTGCATGGCTCTATACTGTGGCGTCATTTTGTGTCATATTTGAACACCAAGCTGGTTTACAAGTAGCTGAACTTTTCCCTCCATGGAATAAGGATGGGACAGACAGCATTAGAGTTTAAGAATCTGAAATTCAAATGTTCAAATGTTTGTAAATCTATCGGACCAAACTGCGTGGTCATCAGTCCGTAGCTTACAAACTACTTAAACCTAGGTAAACTAAGCTAAGGACAACGCACACACACCCATGCCCCAGGGAGGACTCGAACCTCCACGGCGAGCAACCGCGCGCTCCGCAGCGAGACGCTTTAGACCGCTCGGCTACTCCACCGCGGCATAAGAATCTGACTTTTTGAATGTGCTTTCAGCATAACAATGCCATTCACATTGTTATTTTCTTTATTATTGTAATATTACTTTATTTAATTTGAATACTAAGTGCAAGTACAATATCTCTCTTATGTTACATGTAAGAAATACTCCTATATTGCTGATCATACATCCTTTTTCCATTGTATCACTTCCAATTATTATGTTATTTGTAAAACCTTAAGTTCCAACAATAAAATATTGCTTTTAATAACTGAACACATTAGTACACTTGCATATGCAACGAGTTCCAATACTGTATATCACAAAATAGGCACCACAAACAGTTTTCCTCTCTCCTGAAAACTTACTGATTTGATGCTTACATCCTTATTCCAGGGAGGTATTCAATTCTTTTTTTATTGTTTACTAGCATAAACCCGCGTCTCCGCTCGCGTGTTGGTTGATTATGATAGTTAATGCGCGAAACGTCAATCCGATTTTTTTTTTAAAGAGAATGTATTAAAAGAAATTTCGTTTTTACTACTTCATTTATTTATTCTTATATTTCCTTACAGAGAAAGAGCTGAAGACATTGTAGCACGCATAGACCAAAGATATGGTCTGTGGCATCACGTTTCGCTGTATGTAACCTCCTTGCTATAGAGTCGCAAACGTCATCGCTGGCCTTCAGTCCGAATATTTTTTATAATTTGACGACTTTCAACCACCATATCTTCCACCCCCTTACAGCTATCGTCATGGAACTGCTATGGTGTACAACGGGAGACTTCGGACAACAATTACACACAGACCATTCGTTTGCGTTCTGTAGTTTTCGCTACAGAGCAAAATATTTACACTCACACACACACACACACACACACACGTAGAATTTTATATACACCGATAACTTTCCATCCCAATATACTCCACCCTTTTATCTTTATCAGCCCTCAAGCAACAATGCAACCAATAAATCAATTTTCAAAGACTAAATATAATTTTCAAAGAACAATTATTGTTCCGCATTTCGCGTTATATTCTTCAAATTACTAAATATATATCAGATCGCTATAAAACCGCACCTAAAACCTTCTTCAGGTATAAATTAGTAACTGTACAAATATTTAAGTATCTGCGTCTTGTCGTTCGGACGTGATAAGCGTACACCGAACAGACATTCACATTAATATATATATATATATATATATATATATATATATATATATATATATATATATATATATATAGCTATCCGATCGCCATAAAACCGTGCCTAAAGCCTTCCCCAGGTAGACATTAGTAACTGTACAAATTTGTAGCTCTTTATGTCTTGCGGTTCAGACGTTCACATTTATAGATATAGATTAGATTATGACGGTTGACAACGGCGTCCCTTAACGAGATCTCCTCTTGCCCCGTAGCTGTCGACCCGCAACGTTTGATGGCCAGCTATATCATCTAAGGCACCGGCAGGGGAGATGTTGTTCTCATGGGTGGCACCATTGTCTCCGCACATCAAACACAAGAAAACAACACATATAAGAATAATGTAAAAAGAATAATTAAAATTGATCATAGAATGAAGGCTTTCACGGCAGGTATCGTCATTACTTGAAGCTTCCGGGCTGAGATGCCGTGATCCATACCTAAAACTTTCCCCCTGACGTTTCGCCCTCGTTTGCGGAAGGCATCCTCGGAGGTAAAGCGGCGTACTGCAACGAGAGCGCGAGCAAGCGTCGTATATATGGGTGATTCTATTTACACTTCGGTAAAATCAGACGTGACGTCATTATGACGTAACCACACTATCGAAGACGACTGCAGCCATGATCGACTTGTGTGATCGTTCTAGACGGAAAACTGCGGATGAAATTGTAGCAGACGAATTAAAGGAGCTGATAATATCTTCAGTTGGTAATGGTATATTCATTACAGTTTCGGAAGGTATAACTTTGCTTTCTTTTTTTAAAAGTAAGAAGCTATAAAATTTCCGAATAAGAACCTAGACAGTGAGCTCGGAAACGTTATTCAGTCAAATCTGATGTTGTCATCTTGGCCGATTTGTAAAGGTTGTGTTTAAAACTAATGGAAACTTTTTCTCTAAGCGAAAAATGCTACCGAGTTGCATTGTAGTACGGAGTCTACGTTAAACTTAGAGGACAAAATACGGTTACCAGGCTATGAAGCGACAATGTGTACTTGGACGTGTCAAAATATGCGATACACAAAAACAGCATATAGTGGCCGTAGGTATATATATGTTTTCGCCGAAACTATAAATCAAATGAGCTGGATATTAATACAGGCATTTGTTACAGAGGCTCTGTGAACATCAGGTAAAAAATTTCGTAAAACTGGGTACTCATCTACGGCCAAGTTGCTGCAACATGCTGGTTCTTTTCTTTGAAAATGTGTGAAGTTCTCTTAAGGCTCGGTCTGCGTTTATTTCTGACATAATTTTCAATTTACATTTACTGAAATATCCGCCAGTGCTTTCCAAAGCATGATACCAATATTAAGTAAGGCCTAGTTTTGTCACTAAACTACGAAGGAAAAAAGTATGCAGTTCAGAAAGAATGTCGAATTAAGCGTGTTGTCCCACCGCAAACCAGCGTCTCGAACGATCGCAAAAGTCGATGCGCCGCTCTTCTTGACATCGATAGTGTGGATACGTCATAATGACGTCACGTCTGCTTTTACCGAAGTGTAAATAGAATCACCCCGTATATATAGGCAAAGCAGAGGGCGCTGCTGGCAGTCACGTGGTCCCTGCTATTGCCAACCTGCTCGATTGAAATTAATCGATTGCCATGCTGTTGCTGCAGTGTTGACATCCATATCTTATCAAGTTTGAGACCTTCCTCTTTTTTGTTAAAATTATTTCGATTTTTAAAAATCTCAATGGCCTCTCTGTACAAACGCGCATAGTAATGCGACGTCTTTGCTATGACGGACGTCTCGTTGCATTTTATTTCGCGGTCACCTTCTTGATACTCGTGTTCCGCTACAGCCGACTTATCAGTATGTCCGAGGCGGCAGTTCAGATTAGATTAGATTAGTACTTGTTCCTTAGATCATGTATACGACATTTCGTAATGATGTGGAACGTGTCAGTTTAGTAAATTTTGTCTATACTTGACAATCTATAATTTAAGAGTTTTTTTTTTTTTTTTTTTTTTTTTTTTTTTTTTTTTTTTTTTTTTAAGTTTTATCTAAAAATTCATCTTCATTGTAGAAGGAGTTGCCATTCAGAAATTCCTTTAATTTCTTTTTAAATTCTAGTTGGCTATCTGTCAGACTTTTGTGGCAGCATAATTCACCCCTTTTTGAGCCAAAGTTAGATTTAACCTTGAATAGTGAATATCATCCTTTCTCCTAGTGTCGTAGCTATGCACACTGCTATTACTTTTGAATTGGGTCTTGTTAATAACAAATTTCATGAGTGAATATATATATATATATATATATATATATATATATATATATATATATATATTGTGAAGCTACAGTGAGTATCCCTAGATCCCTAAATAAATGTCTGCAGGATGCTCTTGGGTGGGCTCCAGCAATTATTCTGATTACACGCTTTTGTGCAATGAATACTTTCTTACTCAATGTTGAATTGCCCCAGAATATGATCCCATATGAAAGCAGTGAATGAAAATAGGCGTAGTAAGCTAATTTACTGAGATTTATATCACCAAATTTTGCAATGACTCTGTGTTCGCCCAGACGAGTGTTGACACTTCTTTTAGTTGTACCTATATAAACTTGTCCACAACTGCAGGGGGTTTTATAGACACCTGGTGTAGCCAGGGGGTGTCGCTTATCTTTTGCACATCTTAAAAATTCCTTTATTTTCATGGTTGGTCTGAAAAAAGTTTCCACATCGTACTTGCTTAAAGTTTTAATTAAAATTAAAAATTATTAACAAAAAGTTAAATGAAAATGATTTTATCTGCAAAACTGCGCCGATGTATGGCGGTGTCAGGGATAATATTTCGTCCCACTAGACTGACTGTTTTTTTTTTCTAACCAACAAATAAATTAATAACATTACAAAATTTATATATAACTAGCAAACCCGGCAACGCTCCGCATTCGCTAATGTGTGTGGGATATATACCCTAATCTCTTGTCTTCTTCTCCCGATGTCTATCCCTTCCTCCCACCTTCCTTTGTCCATCTCCTCCTCCCCGTATCTTCACACCACTCCCTCTTACCCCACACCATTTCCATATCCTCCCCCTCCTATCATCTCCCCTTTTTAAATCCATTTCATTCCCCCATTCTCTATCTCCTCCTGCCCCTCTCTCTGATCTTATTTATTATTATTGCAATCCGGGCCCGGATTGGGAATATAAATCAAAAAGGATTGGTAAAACAATTGGAAACGGGTTATTAGAGAGAACTTTCGAGCTGCTCTATCTGTGAGGTTAGTAGCTGTAATGTCCGTACTCTTAATGGTTTTATTGCACAAACATACATATCAACGGCGAACTGGTGAAACAATCTGCGGCATTTCAGTATGTTTGTCCTCATTTCGGTGAATCATCAAACGGTAGGCATAAAATGAACTCTTATTAGGAATCTAATTGAAACACAATTAACAACATTGCTACATACCGGTAAAATTCTACATTCCGCGACACAGGCAACAGCTGTTGGAACGTGGGAATGAAGCCGACCAATCGTGGCAAAGCTTGAGACAGCCAATGAAATTTTAGTTGGCGACAGATGTTTCCTCTTCATACTAAACGATATTATTTTGAGAATCCGCTTAATAATTTAGTATCAGACACATTAAACTTACTGAGGGAGATGATGATTTTCATGTTTAAGTGTGAAATGGACTTCCCTTATGGAAACAGTCTTAAAAATGCTAATCACTTATAACCACGTGAACAATCAATAGTGTTTCCATCAACGGAAAACCTAGTACTGGTAGGAAATCGGCAAATCTCACTGGATATCGTATACTATCACCCGATTGGCTAACAGCGACGTAACGCAATTTCCCGGAATCAACGGCTGTTGCCAACGTTGCCCGCTAGGTCTGTGTAGCGGATATAAAATTAAACCCTACATACCAGATAATCCCTGGCTTCAAGCAATGCCCTCCCTTTCTTCTAACCTCCTTGGTGTATTTGTTTGCTCCGTTACAGCGTATTTGGTCGCTCGACGAGTAGCAAATGAATAAGCTTATTGTTGGAGAATTTAGAAAATGATCCGGATGGAAGCGTACATTCAGTTATTCTCAAATTCTAATATTTTCCGGTACATTTTCCAAAAATTTTGCTTTCAAAGAAACCTTGTCCTGAGGATTACGAACGGAACAAAGAAAAGATCAGCCAAATTGGTGAAGCCATTCTCAAGTGATGCGCTTTCATACATGGGGCAATTCATTTTTATTAACATAGATAGATGTTCAAAATGTTCAAATGTTTGTACAGCTTATGGGACTTAACTACGGGGTCATCAGTCCCTAAACTTACAAACTACTTATGAACTACTTACGAACTAGGACGGCACAAATATCCATGCCCGAGGGGGGATTCGAACCCCCGACCGTAGTGGCCGTGTAGACCGTGACTGAAGCGCCTCAGTCCCCTCGGCCACATAGATAGATGTGCCATACATACAATATTAAATAAATAGGTATCTAAAAACCTTCCTATGTCCGTCTCCTGCTTCTAAGCTACCTCCCCACCAATTTTGAGCCAAATTGGTTCAGACGTTCTTTAGTCATAAACTAGATGACCTGGTGAACTTCGTATCACTTACCTCTGACTATAAACCATATTAATTTAAATCATATGTATTTTAGACCCAGTAGCTTTATAAGGGCATCATCAGATAGTCTAAGTATCGGCTCGATAGTGGGTGCAAAGAGTGGACAAATCACGCACACATGTGCAGGATAATGTTCATTTCACATTCGTGGAAGTACAGGGGAGGTTTAAACGGTGATAAAATATGGAAAAATTGCGAGGAGAATTTAGATTTAAAACATGTAAAATAATGACTTGGGTGTTGTGTTGGGTGCGTTCAGACTATCTGATGATGGCTTTATAAAGCTACTGGATCTAAAATACATATGATTTAAATTAATACGGTTTACATTGAGAGGTAAGTGATACGAAGTTCACCGGGTCATCTAGTCGACCTGGCAATGCTTCGCAATTGGTAATGTGTATGTACTGTAGCTTTGAACTTCAAACGTAGAATATTTTGTCGCAATCGTACGAATGATATTGATATCCCAAAGAAAAGAACGCCTTTAGTTTTCCACAATTTTTCCTATTTTCTGGCCAACTATTCCAAACTTTTCCTTCACTCAGATCTTTCCCTCGCTTTGAACGTCGAATGTGCAAAAATTCATAGCAATCGGATGAACGGTTCTCAACTTATAGTGTTGAGTACATTTATTGAAAAAACAACTTGGTTCGAATTTTGCGACTTTCCTTGTTAACTGTCCCTATTTTTATTACTGAAAACTCTTCCAAGATCGTAAAGAACAAAATAGAAAAAAATTAACCCTCTCTGTCGTGCGAACAGTTAAAGAGTGCTGAATTCAATCAAAAACACATTGAAAAACGCACTCTCAGTTTTTCTCAAATTTTCTAATTTTCCGGTAGATTTTCCAAAAAAAAAATGATTAAAAAAAAAAACCTTGTCCTGTCAAGCCGTTCTCACGTGTTGCATGTGCAAATTGATTTTTATTCATAGAAAAAAAAACGATTTCGGTTTTTCCTAAATTTTCCTACTTTTCCAGCGATTTTTCGAAATTTTTATTTGATGCGAACCTTCTTCTTGCTTTCAACATGAAATGTACAAACGGTATTGATAGCACACTGGAAAATGCTGTTTCAGTTTTTCCCGATTTTCCTCTTTTCAGGACAATTTTTCCATATTTTATCACCGTTTAAACCTTCCCTGGACTTACACGAATATTTCGAGAGTAAAATTAGCCAAATCGGTTCAGCTGGTCTCGAGTTTTAGCGAGACTAACGAACAGCAATTCATTTATATATATGTATAGATAGTGTAACTAACACGACTTTGTTATATATATATATATATATTGTTTGTAAATCTATCGGACCAAACTGCGTGGTCATCAGTCCGTAGCTTACAAACTACTTAAACCTAGGTAAACTAACCTACGGACAAACACACACACCCATGCCCCAGGGAGGACTCGAACCTCAATGGCGAGCAACCGCGCGCTCCGCAGCGAGACGCTTTAGACCGCTCGGCTACTCCACCGCGGCTAGATTTTTATTTTTATTTATTTATTTATTTATTTATTTTTCAGTTCGTTTCGGCCTACTAGGGACCACGAGGCTCGCCTCAACTCTCAGCTAGGGTCTTCTGCTCTTTCTTGGCCCAGTACGCCTTCATCTTGTTGTTGTTGTTGTTTGGGGGTTAGAGGGGACTAAACTGCATGGTTATCAGTCCCCTGTTCCTAGCGAAGACAAGACATCCAAGTAGGAAAAGGTAAAATACAGATCAATACCCGGAAGGACACACTGTAGCTATGAACTTGATACTCTCAACAACACTGAAGTAGCCTGCTTCCTCTCATCCGTCCATTTCGGTCTGGTGCTGCCTGTACACTTCTTGCTTGTGAGAGAGAGAGTGGGAAGACTCCATGTAGGATGGCCTGACGGTATTGCGTTGATTCTCGGCTATCTGTAATGAGATCTGCAGTTCCTCTGTATCTGATCTGACAGAGGTGAACCACTTGGCTTTGGACGCCTTTCCCCCGCTTGTCGCTGTGAGGATCTTCTTGGTTAGCCTTGAAGGTTTCAGGAGGGTCATGTGTCTGTAGAAGGTCAGTCGCCTTTTCCTCATACATGTGACTATCTCTTCCTGGTGTTCATACAGTTCGTTATTGTGCCTGGTTCTGTAAGTACCGTCTTCCTCTCTTATGGGTCCTAATTATCTCTTCAGGATCTTCCTGTCTTTAAGTTCTAATTCCCTGAGTGGGCTCTTTCGATTCCTCAAGAGGCACTCGGAGGTGTAGAGTGCTGAGGATTGTAATGCTTCAATTTTAAGTTCTTGGATAGGTACTTGGATGTATAGATATTCTTACAGGAATGATAGGCTCTATCTAACTTGGTACACCTGGCGTCTATGGCCGAGGTTTCGCTCTCACTTGCTGGAATCCATACTCCCAAGCACTTGACTGCAGGAACTTTACAGATATATTTTTTTCCCTAGAGGGATTGTAGAAGAAGCCTGCTTGATATTGGTGATGAGCTCCGTCTTCTGTGTGTTGATTTTGAAGCCGGTTTTTACTGCAACATTGTAGAGGCTCTGTAGTTGATGAGTAGCCTCCACCATGCTGTTGGACAATAGGGTGAGATCACCAGCAAAGTCTAGACATGGTACAATGAGGCTATCTTTCTTGTAGCCAAGCTTCAGTCCAGCTTCTGGTGACAATGTGGAAGTCCATTCTCTGATGATTTTCTCCAGAACACAGTTGAAGAGGATGCACTAGAGGCCATCCCCCTGCCTGACTCCCGTCTGGATGGCAAAGCTCGCTGAGAGTTCACCCCTAAACCTGACTTTGGAGGTGGTGTTATTCAGGGTTGCCTGGACCAGTCTGGTAGCCTTCTCATCTAGGCCTTGTTCCCACAAGGTGGAGAAGAGGGTTTGTCGATCTATTGAGTCGTATGCCTTTTCGAAATCTACCATAATGGCTACCTCTCGGTTCCTATATGAGAGGATTGTCTTGAGGTTTTGAATCTGCTGTGTGCAGGACCTACTCACCCGGAAAGCAGCCTGGTATTCGCCTAGTTGGGAGTTGTACCGATACACTGAGATTTTTAATTATTTTTTGTTTATCTTTGATCATCGATGCTTATCGCCTCCGGTTCCCTCTGACTCGTAATACAACTAATTTAATTTCGTTCGTCAGTTTTTACTTAAAAACAAGCGAGGAGGCGGAACCGAGATGGTAGTTTGACTCACTCTCTTGTCTATGTTCGATCTGTACGGACGTCTTCCATTCATGTATCTATTCAATGTCAGGTATTGTCATGCAAGTTGTAAAAAATGTTACTTAAATTTAAAATCATCCCCTCTCTTTGGTTTTTATTTCAATGAATCCCTCCACGCCAAATATTTAATTTCTTAAGGTTTTCAGCTCCTCTACATCCGTAATAGTTTAATGTTCAGACCCCTGCCGCGGTGGAGTAGCCGAGCGGTCTAAAGCGTCTCGCTGCGGAGCGCGCGGTTGCTCGCTGTGGAGGTTCGAGTCCTCCCTGGGGCATGGGTGTGTGTGTATGTCCGTAGGTTAGTTTACCTAGGTTTAAGTAGTTTGTAAGCTACGGACTGATGACCACGCAGTTTGGTCCGATAGATTTACAAACTTTCTTTTTTTTTTTTTTTTTTTTTTTTTTGTTTTTTTTTTTTTTTTTGTTCAGACCCCATTACAATCGCTTCGCATTGTCTGCAAAATTTCAATCAATCAATCATCCTTATACAATACTTTGCTTGATTGTAGAACCTGCAGTCATTTCTTTTGTAATTTTACGAAGTCCGATTTTTTAAAAATTATTCTATCATTACCAGTAACTTTATGTTCCACCCACGGTCACACAACAATGAAAAGCGAAGTGAACAGTCTGAACATTGATCTCCTACGGAAAGTACCTCCAACGTTCACATATTAAATAAATAGAAGCTATCATTTCCAGCTTCTACAATACGAAGTGCAGGATCCAGCTATATGCTTTCCGTAAGTTTTATAACGTGCTGTTGCTTGTATGGTGCCCAATTTTAATATGCAATCCGCGGTTTATTTGCTTTAATGTTCATTTTGTGCTGTACTTTAAATTATTTCAAGTTCAAACATTTGCTACCATCAATTCTTTGTCCAAAAAAATATAATCGCGGAATCTACTTTTAACAATTATGGCATCATACGAAGCAAGGGTAACGTTATAGAGTCTAGCTGTTTGGTGACTCTTAGTTTGCAAGGCTTTAGAGAAGATCCCAAGGAGATGCCTATGTAGTTGTTGAGGTCGGTCTTACTTCCTTTCTTGTGTAGTGGATGGATCACAGCTGATTTTGTAATATTTATATTTTTATTATTTTTGTCCGTAATATTTGGAAAGAAATTATAAAACTAGAAGAAACCTTAAACTAGACTGTAAAGTACGTCATTGCGATTTTTTCCTTTGATTTTTTATTGATTTTATTTTTTGCTTTTCTATGAGACTTTGAGGGAGAATATCCTTTTCCTCTCACCCTCCCTGGCCCCCTACGCAGTTGCACGCCCCGCCTCGCTTCACGCCCCATTGCCCGCCCTAGAGACTCCGACGTCGACGGCGCCTCTCGCTAATGACCTGCGCCCACGCCGCCACCGCTGACTAGGCACCATCTGTCAGCCGAAAAGGCGAGCCCAAAAAAAATAAAAAATAAAAAATAGAAACAGCCGCCGCCTCTTTTTATATATCGGTCGGTACATTTTTACTCGGGGACAACCGCGGCCGTGCATCAGCCGCTGACGGTGCGTTACGTATACCGATCGCCCCCCCCACCCCACCCCACCCCTCCCCTGGTGACGTCACAGCGCCCCCTCCCCCCCTCCCCTAGCGTTCGCTTTCTCCCCCGATGATTCCCGGCCGCCAATATGCCAACACAACATATCGGACGAAGCGGTGCGGCTTCGCGTCCTGCCAGAGCCGTATTTGCTGACTAAATATTTGTGGCGCGGGCAGCAGATTGCACCAGGGGGGGGGGGAGAGGGGGGAGGGGGGAGGTGCCAGCTCATCACGTGACGCCACGCTGGAGGGGGGGGGAGGGGGGGTAGTCACTGGAAAAGGCTGCGAGCGAGCGCACTGTGTCTGCGAGTGTGTGGAGCGCTATTATTTGTTCCAAATGCGCGCAGGAAATAAAAATAAACAGGCCAGGGACCGGCAGAGTACACACGCTCACACTTGAATTGTTTGCCGATGAGCGGATTTGTGCGAGGAAGGACGGCGTTTTGCACCGCGGCCACGCGCCCGCGTTATAGCGGGCAGTTAGAGTGTGGCAGTACGGACAATTCCGTTTTTTTTTAAATCTATCGGACCAAACTGCGTGGTCATCAGTCCGTAGCTTACAAACTACTTACACCTAGGTAACCTAACCTACGGACAAACACACACACCCGTGCCCCAGGGAGGACTCGAACCTCCACAGCGAGCAACCGCGCGCTCCGCAGCGAGACGCTTTAGACCGCTCGGCTACTCCACCGCGGCGGAGAATTCCGTCCCACTGTCGCAGTAGCGAAAGCCACGAGGTTATGATTCCTGCACAGAGGTCAGGCGATACGCAGCTTACACATTAGTGTAATCGAGTATTTGTGAAACAACACTTCTCCACTGAGAACACATTTTCGGAAAAAAAAAAAATCCCACACATACACAGACGCCTTCTCTAAGGCATGATCTATACAAGACAGCAATGAATATTATTTTGGCGTAGCTACTAATGGCAAGTAAACCTACGCAAGAGTAACTGTCCGATTCTTCTGAATTTCTGTGTATGTTATAATCAGTGTCGGCTGTTGCTTGCCGCGGTGGAGTAGCCGAGCGGTCAAAGGCGCCTCGCTGCGGAGCGCGCGGTTGCTCGCCGTCAGAGGTTCGAGTCCTCCGTGGGGCATGAATATGTGTGTTTGTTCTTAGGTTAGTTTACCTAGGTTTAAGTACTATGTAAGCTACGCACTGACGATCACGCAGTTTGGTCCGATAGATTTACAAGCATATCAAGATATGGCTGTTGCTTCAGATGATTGGGGGTTCACTTCTTTGAGTGCCGGATCTTGATATAAGTGCCGCCCCTCTCCCCTCATTTTAGATATATTTTCGTTAAATATCTGCAGAATGTCTTACCTCGGCTTCTTTGCGCTTGCTTAAACTCGAGCTGAGGCGTCGGCCTAACCAAGCTTCTTTATTTCACACTTTTGTTCCGAGCTTAAAGCTAAAATAACTTGTTTCTAAAAGATACTGACGTTGCAGTGGCGGACTAAGGGTGAAGGGGGGAGGGGGGGGGGAAGCTTCTGTCTGGGGGAGCCTCCAAATACTTTTTTTTTTTTTTTTTTTTTTTTTTTGAGCGTGCTCTTGGTCTCTCGTTGTGGGGCCTCCAAATCTCGAAAACTATTTTGTACATTGTCATATGTCTCATCTTGGATAAAGGGGTCCGCTTCAGCTGTTTACTTTTTTTAAAACAAGACGACCGGTTTCGCGACTTAAAGTCGCATCTTCGGGTCAAATACGATTAGAACATAAAACCAGGGGCTCCCAAATAGAAACAACACCAACCCCGGCCGTCATAACAATCATACATAAAATATCACGAGGACAACCGCCCTCGTCGACCAAACCAAGCTCTTTCTGATTAGGCTGTCGCGGGATAATTTGAACCTTCGACCGGCCGCCATGGTAGTGGCAAGCGTCAGATAAATGCGAGTGTTGTTAGCAGGAAAATCGTGTATTAAATAGCTGCTGCGGGATATATACAGACAGTTGATAGCCACGTTTGTATTGTTTGACTACTGCCGTGTACATGAAGCACGATGGTGAAGAGTTGTCAGCGTTTAAATGCATACATCACTTGAAAGAAGGAATAAAAAGATCACATACTGTATTCCCATTTATAGTTCTCAGGAATACAAGTAGCCCTTCTAGTTGTGTTCAGAGATAGCTACTCTTGCTTATGAGACTGTGAGTCAACACAATATAGGATTGAATGAAATAAATAACGGACTTTTATAATACTAGCAGCTCTTAGAAAGGAGCTACTTCAGGCAGTACTGGTAGACAGGAAGTTCAAAAAGTTTCATTTTATGATTGTGTAAAATAACTACTGGGGTCACGAGATTAGTTGCCTTACTGGAGTTCGAATTTTTGTTTATGAAATTAATATTAGCAACTTGTAACGCTGAATTTAAAGGTAAGCTGCTTTACATATAGGTATAACAACTGAAAGGGGTTTGCAGACCAGTGTATAGTTCCATATATGAGCAGAGGATGCACATTGTGAAGTTCAACTCTGTGACGATAGTTGCTGAATTTTGAGCAGTTCACTCAGCTGTAAGGTATTTGGCTTACAGCATTAGAAACACTAATTTTTTTTTTGCTAGATAACCTAATGCTAATGTTAGATGCCTTAGTTAAGAAAATGTTATGGCAAACTTCGTGTTCTTAAAAGAATTTGGTAATGGCTGGTTGCTGTATTCACAACATACGAAGCAATTTTACAGTTATGTATCAGATGGCATATTTCACTTTCACAATCGATTTTTAACATTAGCTGTTTCAGTCAGACCTGTCAGATTTTTCGACGCTATCAAAAATATCTAAATCTTGCAGATTACAGCATTATAGGAAAGATGTAAATTGCGAAACTCTTCCGAAGTTAATGTTTGTACATAAGTTTCACAATCGTAGAATATATTGAGAAAGTGCAAAAAAAAAAAAAAAAAAAAAAAAAAAAATCGTGTTTGCCTATAAATTCCGTTGATATGCTGCAGTTAGAAGGAAGAAAAAAAAAACACTACATGTTATAGTTTGGTTTCGTTTGGAAGAGGAAACTCTGTTGGCCAATTTCTACACTGAAGGTGTAATAAATTTAAACACAACCGATAGTTGCTGTATATTCAAGGAGTGTGAAGCTGTTTTGTAGTTATATATTTCAAGTAGACATAGTTTTCGTGACTTAATTCAAATGAATACTATGTTTTGTGGTGTCGCACAAGTATGAAATGCGCGCCACGTACTTTCGCCGCGCGCCGCCATGCACGCACGGCGCGGCGTTCTTACGACGTCAGCCACGAGCGCCCTCTGCTACAACTCCGCTCGTGGCCACCACTGAACGACATTGTTCACTTGGGACTGAGATAGGAACCAGCTAACACTTCGGAATCAGATAGGCACCAGTGAAGACTTGGCTATCGGATAGGCACTAGGCAGGCCTCTAGCTCAACTATGTATCAGCAGTCTGCAGTACTGAGCTATGTAAAAGTTAAGTATTACTAAGTCTCTAAGAAATATATATTTCGTTCTAATTTACTCTAGTGTTTCTAGTTTCTGCTGTCCCACTGGTTGCTCACTTCCTACCTGCACAAGCGTGCATCCTTTATTCCTGTGTCGGTCTTCCTACTCGGCCACCGACACCTACGACGGAAACGAGACACAAAAGCGGCGACGAGGCTGGGACACAAAATGTCTAATCAAAAGAGTGTTACGCACATTCAAAGTTGTCGCGGAATTTTGCCACCACAATGGCCGCCGAGGCGCTCTTCAATTTGTCCGCTGTTCGTGGTCGGCCGCTTACGCGATTGTGGGGGTTTGGTCGATACTTACTGTCCGGGTTTTCCTCTCCGCGCCTTTCGCCTACCTGTGGTAGTTGTGACGAACGTGAAAACGCTCCGTCACCGAATGTGACAGAGGTGTGCGTCGAAACACGCCACGGCTGCGGAAACCAGCGCTTTAAGGCCGTATTACACGATACACCTGAGGCGTACGTCTATGCAGCAACGCCCCAAGCGTGATTACCTGGAACTACGTACTGCTTCACGTAGACCTATTCACACGATGCTCGGCAGATATTGCTTGGCACGAATCCGCGCATGCGCACTAACGTCAACAAACGCGCCAAACGCGAAGGGAACTGTCAGGTCTTTAGCAGACATTAATTCATACCACGGAATAACCAGAGGGAAACGTTTCTTGGCACGTAATAATTCGTTAAAATTAATTCTGTGAGCTCTAGGTTTTATTTTATGAAAAGTTGATTTTGTCATTTATTAAGTCATATGTAGCTACCACGAAATTGTGTTACCACTACTCCGAATTAGAGACACGAAAGTTTGTTTTATATTACGCCACTTGATTACACAAGTATATGCTCATCTAAATTTACGTTTATACAGCATTCTGAAAATGGATGACCCAATTATTTTTGGAGCTGTTGCCCTGGCAGTAACAGTTAACTTCCAGATTAGAGCCCAAGCACGTAAAGCCAGACGTTGTTGGGTTCGACGCTGGCTGCAAAGAAGAAACGAAGACAGGGGCATTTATTCACTGCTTATGAAAGAGCTCAGACCAGAAGATCCACGAGAATTTCGAAATTTTGTGAGGATGGACGTGGCTTGTTTTGACAAGCTGCTATCTCTAATAGGTGATGGAATTAGGGAAGCTGTTTCACCTTCTCGAAAGTAAGATTTATATTTTATGCTTATATATTTTGTGATCATAATGCCTAAATCAGCTATAAAATACCGGCATATACTGTGTTATGTTGCAGGCTGGTCATCACATTACGTTTTTTAGCCACTGGTGAATAATTTAAGAGCCTGGCGTTTGGTCACAGAATTTCACAGCCCTCCATATCGAAAGTAGTTGTGGAAGTATGCAGTGCAATTTGCAGTACTTTAAAAGACCAATACTTAAAGGTGCAGTAGCACTATATTTTACAATCTGAATTATGTTCATGCGTGACTCAGACAATTCGTAACACGAAATCGGCACCTGCTACGTATACACAACAACACACCATACAAGCAAAAAGCAACTAAAATCGCCGCTTCTGCGCATGCGCAGGTTAGCGCTGCCTAGTGCGCATGCGCGGATTCACGGGAGTTTAGAACTGGTCTCTATTCCGGCGCGCGGATAAATTGTTTGCTAAAAATCATGGCTCCGCGGTAGTTGCACGTGTTTCGCCGCTAGAGGGCTGTCGCGCTAGACCTATACCTTTCGCGGCGGATCGTCCTGTAATATCGCCTTTACTCGCCGACGTGTGTCTATCAAATTATTGGACAAAGAATTGGACGAAAAACTTGGATGAAATATTGGTCATATTTTTTGACAAAGAAATTGGATGAAACGCAAAAGGGGGTATTACACTATCATCCAATATTTTGTCAAATTTGCTTCAAAATGGCGGTGTAATGCTCAGCTATTGTTTATACTACAGTTGCGTTGTGTCTGCATTTAGAAGAGAAGGAGGGAAAAAAGAAAAGGAAAACGCACTTGGATGAAACCGTGGGTGTCAGAGCGAGATAAATAAAATTTGTTACGGGACCGGGAAGATTTTTCTTTTTTATTCCGTCGGCAGAACAGCCAGGCCGTTCACTGCTAATTATTTTGTCGCTCTTCATCCTTCACAGTTTGCAATAGAGTAACAAAAAGGCTGACTCAAATAGTGTATACGAATAAGATTGTTAAGTTGATAAAGCAAGTTTCATTAAATAAAGTTTTAAATGGAAAATGTGAGCACTGACAAAGAGGATAATCTAAATTCTTTATGACGTTATTAACAATGTAAGGGGGGAAACATTGCTGATAAAGTAAATAGGCTCTATTTATTTCCTTACAAAAATTGGCTGACGTATTTATATGTTCATAGATTCGCTTGCAAACAGATGTCGATGTTTTGAAAGTTGTTTCATTTCCCAGAACTTAGCACACCACATTACCAAAATCATACATTCTAAAATCTGCTTCGGCTGTATTAATATTTAGGAGTATTACTTAAATTCCGATAGTATATAATGACTTTTTTACTTCACGGATTGTAACTCAACCTCACTTTTGCCGCGGAGTATTGGGCTACGCGAATTGACGTGACGGACAGTGTGAATTGGCCTTGTCAACTGTTATACAACGCCCCATCTGATTTTTTAAAATTTTGTTCTTGCTAGACAACACTACACAAACATTCCACTACTAGCCATGTTTACGAATACGAACGTTATGTCCAAGTAATGTCAGATATTTAACCTCCAAATAAAACAGCTGTAGTGGGAGGAAGTTGTATACTACTAGCGCTCCAAGCGGTCACATTTCTCACTGCAGGGAACAGAAGACGAGCGATTTCTTTGATCAAATCTAGGCCGAGGCCGAGATTGGATGAAATATTGGACGATGTTCGCATTACACTACGTCCAATTTTTCTTTGTCCAATTCTTTGACAAATAATTTGATAGTGTAATACCGGCGTTATCGCCTGCAGGCTGGGCAGACAGCGCTCCTGGTCCCCGCCGCCCACCGCCTGGCTGCGCCGCCCATCCGCCTCCGCCCCCGCGCCATACCGACCTCTCATCGCCTCCGCCTACCCGGAGGACTCCATTATTTCCCGCGCGAAGCCTCATTCCGCGCTGCTAAGAATAGCCAGCGCCCCACCTGACCCGCTATTTACAGACGCCGAGGAAAAACACGGGCGGGCAGCAGCGAGCAGCGAGCAGCGGTGTTGTCGTTCCCGCGTCGTCGTCGCCGTGTTTGTTTGTAGTGTCCGGGCGGGCGACCTACACGCCAGGGACACCTGACGGATTCCGGCGACGACAAAGCCCCGTCGCCGCCCTGAGACCTCAGGAGTAGAGAGAGCGCGGGCGCCCACGAGCGCTCACGCGGCTGCCAGCACAGAGCTCCCCCTCCATCTACACCCGCCTGCTAACACTGCTCGGTTGCTTACCAGAGCATACCAACACTGACCACTACGCCTTATAATTTTCCTATCCCATCCTCGTCGCCACTTTTGTGTCTCGTTTCCGACGGTGGTCCTAGGTGTCGGTGGCCAAGTAAAGAGAGACAGATACAGGGCCGGCCGCGGTGGCCGAGGGGACTGAGGCGCTCCAGTCACGCTCTGCACGGCCACTACGGCCGGGGGTTCTGTGGTGTCGCACAAGTCCAAAGTGCGCGCCACGTACTTTCGCCGCGCGCCGCCATGCACGCACGGCGCGGCGTTCTTACGACGTCAGCCACGAGCGCCCTCTGCTGCAACTCCGCTCGTGGCCACCACTGAACGACATCGTTCACTTGGGACTGAGATAGGAACCAGCTAACACTTCGGAATCAGATAGGCACCAGTGAAGACTTGGCTATCGGATAGGCACTAGGCAGGCCTCTAGCTCAACTATGTATCAGCATTCTGCAGTACAGAGCTATGTAAAAGTTAAGTATTACTAAGCCTCTAAGAAATATATATCTCGTTCTAATTTACTCTAGTGTTTCTAGTTTCTGCTGTCCCACTGGCTGCTCACCTTCGTACCTGCACAAGCGTGCATCCTTTATTCCTGTGTCGGTCTTTCTACTCGGCCACCGACACCTACGACGGAAACGAGACACAAAAGCGGCGACGAGGCTGGGACACAAAAGGTTCGAATCCCCCCTCGGGCATGGATATTTGTGCCGTCCTCAGTATTAGTTAGTTCATAAGTAGTTTGTAAGTTTAGGGACTGATGACCCCGTAGTTAAGTCCCATAAGCTTAACAAACATTTGAACAGACACAGGGAAATAGGATGCACGCGTGTGCGGGTACAGAGTCTGAGGTAACCAGCCAGTGGGACAGCAGAAACTAGAAACAATAGAGTAAATTAGAACGAGATATATATTTCATAGACACTTAGTAATACTTAACTTTTACATAGTCTTCTTTGCAGAATGCTGATACATAGTTTAGATAGAGGCCTGCCTAGTGCCTATTCGATAGCCAAGCCTTCACTGGTGCCTATCTGATTCCGACGTGTAAACTGGTTCCTATCTCAGTCCCAAGTGAACGATGTCGTTCAGTGGTGGCCACGAGCGGAGTTGCAGCAGAGGGCGCTCGTGGCTGACGTCGTAAGAACGCCGCGCCGTGCGTGCATGGCGGCGCGCGGCGAAAGTAGGTGGCGCGCACTTTGGACTTGTGCGACACCACAATTATAGTAGTGTTATCGGTGTTGTAGCGCGTTTCGCTGTCTATATAAAATTAATGATGCAAATATTTCCATGTATTGATCCTCTAGCAAGAATGAAGAGGCTTATCAATTTCGGGTAGAAAAGAATGACAGGGTTTCTCCTCGGATCATCCCAGAGCCAGTTCTAAGTTTATACCAGGTGATCAAAAAGTCAGAGTCCGCATCCGTAGCTGAGCGGTAGCGTCACTGACTACCGCGGAGGAGGCCTGAGTTCGATTCCCGGCAGGGGACTGGGTGTTGTGTGTTGTTCTAATCATCATCATCTCATCATCATTGGCACGTAAGACGCCCACGCAACTTCAAATAAATAGACTTACACTCAGGCGGCCGAACAATCCCGCAAGGGATCTCCCGGCCACGAAAGCCATACGCTCATTTCCATCAAAAACTCAGTATAAATTTGAAAACTCAATAATTCACGGAATAACGTAGATAGAGAGGTAAAAAATTGACGCACATGCTTGGAATGACATGGGGTTTTATTAGAACAATAAATAAATAAATAAAAATAAAATTTAAAAAATAAGTACAAAAGATGTCCGACAAATGGCGCTGGACAGCAACGCCCACAACTGCAGAATTTGGGCTGCCGAAAATCCTAGAAATGACGTGCAAACTCCATTGCACGACGAGAAAGTCACGGTATGGGTTGGATTTACACACCTACCGTTATCGGGCTTTTTTTCTTCGAGGAACTGCGTGATTCTGGTTTTGTAACTGCTACCATGACGGGTGAGAGGTACGCCGATATGTTACAGAATCGCATCATCCCCAGCCTGGCTGATAAACACCTGCTGGAACGTACGATTTTTATGCAGGATGGCGCTCCACCGCATGTTGCTAGACGCGTGAAAGATCTGTTGCGCGCGTCGTTTGGTGATGATCGTGTGCTCAGCCGCCACTTTCGTCATGCTTGGCCTCCCAGGTCCCCAGACCTCAGTCCGTGCGATTATTCGCTTTGGGGTTACCTGAAATCGCAAGTGTATCGTGATCAACCGACATCTCTAGGGATGCTGAAAGACAACTTCTAACGCCAATGCCTCATCATAACTCCGGACTTGTTTTACAGTGCTGTTCAAAACATTATTCCTCGACTACAGGTATTGTTGAGGAATGCTGGTGAAGATATTGAGCATTTCCTGTAAAGGACATAGTCTTTGCTTTGTCTTAATTTGTTATGTTAATTACTGCTTCACTTGAACCCATGAACCACAGACATTGCCGAGGTGGGGTCGCTTGCGTGCCTCAACGATTCAGATAGCAGTGCCAGAAGTGCAACCACAATGGAGGGGTATCTGTGGAGAGGCCAGACAAACGTGTGGAACCTGAAGAGGGGCAGCAGCCTTTTCTGTCTGGATGATTGACTGAGCTGGCCTTGTAACTTCAGCTAATGTGGCTTTGCCATGCGGTTAACTGCGAACGGCTGAAAGCAAGGGGAAACTACAGTCGTTACTTCTCCCTAGGACATGAAGCTCAACTGTATGAATATATGATAATGGCGTCTTCTTGGGTAAAATATTCCAGAGGCAAAATAGTCCCCCATTCGGATCTCCGGACGGGGACTACTCAGGAGGATGTCGTCATCAAGAGAAACAAAACAGGCATTTTACGGGTCGGAGCATGGAATGTTCTAACCCTTAATCGCGTAGGTAACCTAGAAAATTTGAAAATAGAACTGGATAGGTTAAAGTTAGATATGGTAGGGATTAGTGAAGTTCGGTGGCAGGATGAACAGGATTTCTGATCAGGTGAGTACAGGGTTATCAATACAAAATCAGTTGGTAGTAACGCAGGATTAGAGCTGATAATGAATAATAAAATAGGAATGCGGGTAACTTACTATGAACAGCGTAGTGAACGCATTATCGTAGTAAAGATAGACACGAAGCCAACACCGACCACAGTAGTGCAAGTTTTTATGCCAACTAGCACGGCCGATGATGAGGATATCGAAAAAATGTACGAGGAGATAAAAGAAATCATTCAGAAAGTTAAGAGAGACGAAAACGTGATTGTGATGGGGACTGGAACTCAGTAGTAGGAAATGTAGTAGGTGAATATGGACTGGGAAAAAGGAATGAAAGAGGAGATCGCTTGGTAGAATTTTGAGCAGAGCACAATTTAATGATCACCAGCACTTGGTTTAATCATCATGAAAGAATGCTGTATACATGGAAGAGACCAGGAGACACTGCAAGGTACCAGATTGACTTTATAATGGTGAGGAATAGATTTCGAAACCAGGTTCTAAACTGTAAGACGTATCCAGGGGCAGATATAGACTCTGACCATAACTAATTAGTTATGAACTGCAGATTAAAACTTAAGAGACTGCAGAAAGGTAGACATGTTAGGAGATGGAACCTGGACAAATTGAAGGAACCAGAGGTGGTTGAGAGTTTCAGAGGGAGCATTAGGCAAGGATTGGCTGAAACGGGGGAAAGTAATACAGTAGAAGAAAAATGGGTAGCTCTGAGAGATAAGGTACTGAAGGCTGCATAGGATCATATAAGCAGAAGGACAAGGCCTAATAGAAATCCCTGGATAACATAGGATATACTGAACTTAATTGATGAGAGGAGAAAATATAAAAATTCAGCAAGTTAGGCAGGAAAAAGGGTGTACAAACGTCTGAAAAATGAGATTGACAGGAAGTGCAGACTGGCTAAGCAGGAGTGGCTAGAGGACAAATACAGATCCGTAGAAGAATGCATAACTAGGGGAAAGATAGATACCGCCTACAGGAAAATAAAAGAGATATTTGGAGACAAGAAAAGCAGCTGTATGAATATCAAGAACTCAGACGGAAAACCAGTACTAAGCAAAGAGGGGAAAGCTGAACTGTGGAAGAAATATATAGAGGGCGTATACAAAGGAAATAAACTTGAAGGCAGTATTCTAGAAATGGACGACAAGGTGGAGAAAGATGACATAGGAGATATGATACTGCGAGAAGAATTTACAGAGCACTAAAGGACTTGAGTCGAAACAAGGCCCCAAGAGTGGATGATATTCCGTCTGAACTGCTGATATCGTTAGGAGAGGCAGTCACCTGGTATGCACGATGTATGAGACAGGCGAAATACCCTCCGACTTAAAAGAAGAATGTCGTAATACCAATTCCAAAGAAAGCAAGTGCAGACAAGCGTGAAAATTACAGAACTATCAGCTTAATAAGTCATGGTTGCAAAATACTAACACGAATTATTTACAGACGAATAGAAAAGCTTGTTGAATCGGACCTCAGGGAAGATCAGTTTGGATTTAGGAGAAATGTAGTAAGACGGGAGGCAATACTCGCATTACGACTTATCTTAGAAGATAGGCTAAGGGAAGGGACACCTACGTTTTTATCTTTTGTCGATTTGGAGAAAGCTTTTGACAACAACAACAACAATGTGTGATGATGATAATGATGATTGGCGTTTTAGGGCGCTCAACAGCGAGGTCATCAGCGCCCGAAGCTTTTGACAATGTTGACTGGAATGCACTCTTCCAAATTCTGAAGGTAGCAGGGGTAAAATATAGGGAGCGCAGAATTATATTCAACTTGTACAAAAACCAGACAGCGGTTATTACAGTCGAAGGGCAAGAAAGGGACGCAGAGGTTGGGAAGGGAGTAAGACAGGGTTGTAGCCTTTCCCCAATGTTGTTCAATCTGTTCAATGAGCAGGCAGTGAAGGAATGGAAGGAGAAATTTGGAGAGGGAATCAAAGTTTAGGGAGAAGAAATAAAAAGTTTGCGGTTTGCCGATGACATAGTAATTCTGTCAGAGACCGCAAAGGATCTGGAAGAGCAATTGATTGGAATGGACAGAGGAAAGGAAGATATAAGATGAATATTAACAAGACTAAAACGAAGGTAATGAATGTAATATCAGAAAATCAGGCGGTGCTGAAGGAATTAGATTAGGTAATGACAATAGAAGTAGTAGATGAAATTCGTTATCTGGGTAGCAAGATAACTTCTGATGGTCGATGTAAAGAAGATATAACATGCAGAATGGCTATGGTAAGAAAAGCGTTTCTAAAGTAGCGAAACTTGTTAACATCCAATATTAATTTAAATATTAGAAAGTCCTTTCCGAATTCATTTGTCTGGAGTGTAGCATTGTATGGGGGTGAAACGTGGACGATAAGGAGTTCAGATAAAAAGATGATAGAAGCTTTTGAAACGTGGTGCTACAGGCAAATGATGAAAATTAGATGGGTAGATCACGTGACATATTTGACGACAGGCCGAAATTATCTTGCGATTTTGTCAGTAACGCTTGAGAAATACGTGTGTACGAGTGTACGAAGTTTGCAGTAAACCCTTTTAGTACGCCACTGCTTACGATGGACTGAAGCTTACGTGTGAAAAATTCCATAAAGATCGGAACAAAAGTGTAGATATGTGTGGAATACCTACACACAAACAACACACGGACACTCAATTTCATATGCAGGGTGTTACAAAACGGTACAGCCAAACTTTCAGGAAACATTCCTCACACACAAAGAAAGAAAATGTTATGTGGACATGTGTCCGGAAACGCTTAATTTCCATGTTAGAGCTCATTTTAGTATTCCTCTTAAAATGTAAATTGCTCGTATTGTGGACGGCTGTGATACAATACGCCATTCTCCAGGGCTGCATCAGCGCATCAGGGATTCCGTGCGACGGAGGGTGGATGCGTGTATCCTCGCTAAGGGAGGACATTTTGAACATTTCCTGTAACAAAGTGTTTGAAGTCACGCTGGTACATTCTGTTGCTGTGTGTTTCCATTCCGCGATTAATGTCAGTTGAAGAGAAGTAATAAAATGAGCTCTAACATGGAAATTAAGCGTTTCCGGACACATGTCCACATAACATATCTTCTTTGTTTGTTTGTGAGGAATGTTTGCTGAAAGTTTGGCCGTACCTTTTTGTAACACCCTGTATACAGAAGAAAAAGATAAAGAGACTTGCACACGGCAGTGTAGTGTGTAGAGCTGCAACAGACTAGTCTTCTGACTGAAGACCGGAACAACAGCAGCACTGGAAACAGATCGTGGAAGGAAGTACCAGTGACTGGCACAGCTCTGTTTGGCTGGTGAAGGCATCCAGTCGACAGCTGCCATTGTGTGGGGACTGGTACCACTGCTGTAATCACCCCAGTGCAGAAGTGCTCACTCCGCTGTTCCCACCCCTAGCAACCCTCTCCCCCGCCGCCCCCGTCACGCGGGACACGCCCCCACCCCTTTCCCACCCCCGCCCCCGCCTGTCGCGGTGCGGCCGGCGTGAAGAATCACTGGAAATAAACGCCGGCACTGTAAGCCCCTGTGCTGAAGCACCCCCAGCCGCGCGCCGCGCCGATAAAAACGCAGCCCCGCGGTCAGCGGTCAGCGGGCCTCATTACGCACCCCGTCCGCAGCTGTCAGGGGGTGAGGGGCGCAGGTAGATGGCGATTTAGAGGACACCCCAGGGCTGTGGTGGGGTGGGTGATCGATAGATCAGCCTCGGTAATCCGCGTTCTGCGCCGGCGGTCTCCAATAGAGAGAGCGGCGGTCCGTCCACAGCGAGGCAGGCGGCTCTCAGCTCCGGCCGACAGACGCCCAGAGTGATTGACGACTGCTATGCGCTGCCACTCCTTATATTTATTACAGGCTGATTCTAAAGTCTCTGTACATTTTCTACTTAAACAAATGTTATTAACCAAATAGCCTTTTATTTTATTTTTCGTTTCCAGGACATGGAATAAATACAAACAATCTAGGTATTTAATCACAGCACAAATTTACAATATATATATATATATATATATATATATATATGAAGAGAGCATATAAAATGAACATTAACAAGAGCAAAACAAAATTAATGGAATACGGTCTTAGAAAATCAGGCAATGCTGAAGGAATTAGATTAGGTAACGAAACAATGAGGGTGGTAGATGAGTTTTGTTACTTGGGTAGTAAAATAACATGTGATGGTCGCAGTACAGAGGATATAAAATGCAGAATGGCAATGGGAAGAAAAGTATTTTTGAAAAAGAGAAATTTGCTAACATCGAATATTAGTTTAAGGGTAAGGAAGTCTTTTCTGAAGGCATTTGTGTGGAGTGTTGCCTTGTACGGGAGTGAAACATGGACGATAAGCAGTGCGGACACGAAGAGAATAGAGGCTTTAGAAATGTGGTGCTACAGAAGAATGCTGAAGATTAGGTGGGTAGATCGCATAACTAATGAAGAGGTACTGAACAGAATTGGTGAGAAAAGGAATTTTTGGCATACCCTGACTAAAAGAAGGGATCGCTTGGTAGGACACATTCTTAGACATCGGGGAATCGTAAATTTAGCATTGGAGGGAAGTGTGTGGGGTAAAAATCGCAGAGGGAGGCCAAGAGACGCGTATATTAAGCAGATTCAAGTGGATGTGGGTTGCCGTTCTTATGAGGAGATGGAAAGACTTGCTCAGGATAGAGTAGGGTGGAGAGCTGCATCAAACCAGTCTCCGGACTGAAGACCATAACAACAACAACATATATATATATATATATATGTGTGTGTGTGTGTGTGTGTGTGTGTGTGTGTGTGTCTGTGTGCATGCATATAAGATGAACATTAACAAGAGCAAAACTAGGGTAATGGAGTTCAGTGTAAGAAAATCAGGCGATGCTGAAGAATTAGATTGGGAAACGAAGCAATAAAGGAGGTAGATGAGTTTTGTTACTTGGGCAGTAAAATAACAAATGATGGTCGCAGTACAGAGGATATAAAATGCAGAATGGCAATTGGTAGAAAAGCGTTCTTGAAAAAGAGAAATTTGTTAACATCGAATATTGATTTAAGCCTAAGGAAGTCCTTTCTGAAGGCATTTGTATGGAGTGTTGCCTTGTATGGGAGTGAGACATGGACGATAAACAGTGCGGACAGGAAGAGGATTGAGGCTTTTGAAATATGGTGCTATAGACGAATGCTGAAGATTAGGTGGGTGGATCGCGTAACTAATGAACAAAATTGGGGAGAAAAGGAATTTCTGGCATACCTTGACTAAAAGAAGGGATAGATTAGACATCAAGGAATTGTGAATTTAGCGTTGGAGGGAAGTGTGGGGGTTAAAACTGCAGAGGAAGACCAAGAGATGGATACAGTAAGCAGATTCAGACAGATGTAGGTTGCCGTTCTTATGTGGAGATGAAGAGGCTTGCTCAGGATAGAGTAGGGTGGAGAGCTGCATCAAACAGTCTCCGGACTGAAGACCAAAAACAACAAATATATATATATATATATATATATATATATATATATATATATATATATATATATATGGTAAGATTATTATATTTTAAGCTGAGCCCAGGAGCCCAGTATTGAGCGGTTTTCAAAAAAATGTTCAAATGTTTGTATAGTCTGTGGGACTTAACTTACAAAGTACTTATCAACTACTTACGAACTAGGACGGCACAAATATCCATGCCCGAGGGGGGATTCGAACCCCCGACGGTAGTGGCCGTGCAGACCGTGACTGGAGTGCCTTAGTCCCCTCGGCCACCGCGGCCGGCTAGCGGTTTTCACAGCAGTCTCTCTGGCTACCGCTAAGTCATCAGTTGTACACGAGGCCGGTAGATTCTTGCAGACGAGTCGATGTTGTTCGTCCTGCACGGCACCACACGAACACTTTTCATCCTCACTGCTGAAACCCCACTTCTTGAGGTTGGTTTTGCATCTTGACACTCCAACTCGCAGCCTCTTTAAGGTATTCCAGGTCCTATTTGGCAGGTGTGAGCCTTCGGCTAGTTCCTTTTGTGCCCCAGCCTCGTCGCCGCTTTTGTGTCTCGTTTCCGTCGTAGTTGTCGGTGGCCGAGTAGAAAGACCGACACAGGAATAAAGGATGCATTTTCAGAATGCTGTATAAACGTAAATTTAGATGAGCATATACTTGTGTAATCAAGTGGCGTAATATAAAACAAACTTTCGTGTCTGTAGTTCGGAGTAGTGGTAACACAATTTCGTGGTAGCTACATATGACTTAATGAATGACAAAATCAACTTTTCATAAAATAAAACCTAGAGCTCACAGAATTAATTTTAACGAATTATTACGTGCCAAGAAACGTTTCCCTCTGGTTATTCCGTGGTATGAATTAATGTCTGCTAAAGACCTGGCAGTTCCCTTCGCGTTTGGCGCGTTTGTTGACGTTAGTGCGCATGCGCGGATTCGTGCCAAGGACTATCTGCCGAGCATCGTGTGAATAGCTCTACGTGAAGCAGTACGTAGTTCCAGGTAATCACGCTTGGGGCGTTGCTGCATAGACGTACGCCTCAGGTGTATCGTGTAATACGGCCTTAAAGCGCTGGTTTCCGCAGCCGTGGCGTGTTTCGACGCACACCTCTGTCACATTCAGTGACGGAGCGTTTTCACGTTCGTCACAACTACCACAGGTAGGCGAAAGGCGCGGAGAGGAAAACCCGGACAGTAAGTATCGACCAAACCCCCACAATCGCGTAAGCGGCCGACCACGAACAGCGGACAAATTGAAGAGCGCCTCGGCGGCCATTGTGGTGGCAAAATTCCGCGACAACTTTGAATGTGCGTAACACTCTTTTGATTAGACATTTTGTGTCCCAGCCTCGTCGCCGCTTTTGTGTCTCGTTTCCGTCGTAGGTGTCGGTGGCCGAGTAGGAAGACCGACACAGGAATAAAGGATGCACGCTTGTGCAGGTAGGAGGTGAGCAGCCAGTGGGACAGCAGAAACTAGAAACACTAGAGTAAATTAGAACGAAATATATATTTCTTAGAGACTTAGTAATACTTAACTTTTACATAGATCAGTACTGCAGACTGCTGATACATAGTTGAGCTAGAGGCCTGCCTAGTGCCTATCGGATAGCCAAGTCTTCACTGGTGCCTATCTGATTCCGAAGTGCTAGCTGGTTCCTATCTCAGTCCCAAGTGAACGATGTCGTTCATTGGTGGCCACGAGCGGAGTTGCAGCAGAGGGCGCTCGTGGCTGACGTCGTAAGAACGCCGCGCCGTGCGTGCATGGCAGCGCGCAGCGAAAGTAGGTGGCGCGCACTTTGGACTTGTGCGACACCACAGTTCCTCCTTGCCCTTTATTTGATTTCCTTCAGACAGAGAGTCTCGGCAGAGACAGAGCTCTAGGGGGCACACAAATTGCTGCAGTTTTCTGCAGGAAACTTTTCCTCGACCTCAGTCTTGGCCGTTGAGGCACATGTCCGAACACAGGATGTCTTGGACCGGTTTCCTGTCTCTTCTTCTCCGCTTCTGCTGCCGCTTGTCTGCGAACACCTGGTGGTGATATACCCATAATTGATACAATTTATTGACAGGAGTAGGTCGTAAGCAACCTGTCACAATCCGTCCTGCCTCGTTTAAAGCTGTATCTACCTGTCTAGCATGAACAGAGTTTTGCCAGATAGGTGCTGCATATTCTGCGGCGGAGAAGCATAATGACAAGGCAGATGTTCTGAGCACTTGTGGTCGGGCACCCCAGGCTGTTCCTGTAACTTTGCGGATGATGTTGTTCCGCGCGGCTACTTTGAGCTTCGTTTCTTGACAGTGGGCTTTAAAAGTGAGGGACCGGTCCAGCTTCACCCCAAAGGTAATTAGGAGTTTCGCAGTTAAGTAGCTGTTCTCCTCTCCAAGTGATGTTCAATTTCCTCTTGGCATCCCTATTTGTAAGATGAAATGCACAGACCTGGGTCTTTCCAGGATTTGGTTTCAAAACGTTTTCGTCATAATTCTTGCCTAGGCTTTCGTCAAAGGTCCTACCTTGGCCAGCGAGTGCTGTATCATCAGTGTATATAAATGCCTTAGTTGAAGAGTTAATGGGTTGATCATCTTCTTCTATCTATATATAAAATGAAGTGTCTCGATTGACTGACTGACTGACTAACTGATTGACTGACTGACTCATCATCGCCCAGCCCAGAAACTTGAAAGATAGAAACTTGAAATTTGTGGAGGGTGTTGATCTAACTCTGTAGGCGTCATTTAAGAAGCGATATTTCGATATTCCGTCCGTAAGGGGGTGAAATAGGGGATGAAACTTTTTTTTTTGGAAAATACGTAGCTATTTAGGCAATTTTGAAGCTAGAACTACAAATTTTCGGATTTGGGTTCGGGGTTCGAATTTAAAAGACACGTGCTTCGGCATTTTTTTGAAATTCAACCAATAAGGGCGTAAAATAGAGGACGCAAAAAATTGATTTTCAAAAATATGTTGCTGTTAACTCAAATTTTAAGCTACAACTACGAAACTTCGGATATGGAATCTTGGTCAGGATTAAAAATCCATGATTTTTTTTTTGTATTTTTGGAAATTCAACAGGTAAGAGGGTTAAATAGAGGATCAAAAATTCTTTTTGAAAACACGTTGCTATTGATACAATTTTGAAGCTAGAGCTGCAAAAATTGATATTTGTATGGTTGGTTAGACGTTAAAAAATACGTGTTTCGGTATTTTTGGAAATTCAACTATGAAGGGGGTTAAATAGAAGATGGGATGTTTTTCGAAAATATGTTGCTATTTAGGCAATTTTAAAGTTAGAACTACAAATTTTCGGATTTGGATTCGGCATTTTTTGAAATTCAACCAATAAGGGGGCCAAATGCGAGATGCAAAAATTGATTTTCAAAAATATGTTGCTGTTAACTCAAATTTCAAGCTAAAACTACAAAACGTAAGATATGGATTCTTCATCAGGATTAAAAAGAAACAACTGGTGCAGACCAACCAGCCTACGCATGCGAAGCAGCGGGGGTTCAGCTAGTTTGTATATGTATTATATGGCAGTGAGGACAGCACGCTTCCTTTGTATTCTCCATCGACTCTTCTTGTTTTTTAGAGACACTAAATACAGGAGGTATTTCGTATCTCTAAAGAACAAGAAGAGTCGATGGAAAAAAAAAAAAAAAAAAATGGTCTTGCCCAAGGAAGCGTGTTGTCCCCACTGCTATATAACATATATACAAATGATCAACCAATTAACTCTTCAACTAAAACATTTATATACGCTGATGATACAGCACACGCTGCCCAAGGTAGGACCTACTAGCTGAACCCCCGCTGCTCCGCATGCGTAGGCTGGTTGGTCTGCACCAGTTGTTTCTTTTTAATCCTGATCAAGAGTCCATATCTTAAGTTTCGTAGTTTTAGCTTGATATTTGAGTTAGCAGCAACATATTTTTGAAAATCAATTTTTGCATCTCGTATTTGGCCCCCTTATTGGTTGAATTTCAAAAAATGCCGAATCCAAATCCGAAAATTTGTAGTTCTAACTTCAAAATTGCCTAAATAGCAACATATTGTCGAAAAACACCCCCTTACCAATTTAACCCCGTTGATGGTTCAATTTCCAAAAATACCGAAATTCGTATTTTTTAATGTCTAACCAACTATGCAAATATCAATTTTTGCAGCTCTAGCTTCAAAATTGTATCAATAGCAACGTGTTTCAAAAATAATTTTTGATCCTCTAATTCCAAAAATACTAAAAATCACGGATTTTTAATCCTGACCAAGATTTCATATCCGAAGTTTCGTAGTTGTAGCTTAAAATTTGAGTTAACAGCAACATATTTTTGAAAATCAATTTTTTGCGTCACCTATTTTACCCCCTTATTTGTCGAATTTCAAAAAATGCCGAAACACGTGACTTTTAAATTCGAACCCTGAATTAAAATTCGAAATTTTGTAGTTCTAGCTTCAAAATTGCCTAAATAGCTACGTAATTTCATAAAATGTTTCATCCCCTATTTGACCCCCTTACGGACGGAATATCGAAAAATCGCTTCTTAAATGACACCAACAGAGTAAGATCAACACCCACTAAAATTTTCAAATTTCTATCTTCAGTGGTTTTGGCTGGGCGATGATGAGTCAGTCAGTCAGTCAGTCAATCGGGACAATTCCTTTTATATATATAGAGAAGGTATGTAATGGCACTGCAACTTACGATACAACATGACATACTCTCAGTACATTTCAGTGTGACCATCTTGCCGCGGTGGAGTAGCCGCGCGGTCTGAAGCGTCTCGCTGGGGAGCGCGCGGTTGCTCGCCGTGGAGGTTCGAGTCCTCCCTGGGGCATGGGTGTGTGTCTTGTCGTTAGGTTAGTTTACCTAGGTGTAAGTAGTTTGTAAGCTACGGACTGATGACCACGCAGTTTGGTCCGATAGATTTAAAAACATTTGAACATTTTTTCAAGCTTTTAGTTTCATTGTTTATTCAGTATTTCATACTTTAATAGGCAGGATTAATCCAATCAATATTTATAAACTTCACTCTATGATACAACTTCTGATTGCTTATGTAATAACAAATATTCTATCTTACTCCTTTTGTAATTCAGGAGAATTATTTTCCTCAACTAGCTATTAACACACATATATATTATAGTCGTTAACTACCGTTCGAGTGATATTGTCTACCTCATTAGGTACAAGCTACAAAATGCCAATATCCATTTAACCTTGTAAAATAATTTCAAATTTGAGTAATATATTACTGTGGCATTCACAGCTAATAATGCCAGTGGCATGTACTATTCTCGTTTAACAGCATCAGCTGACAATGACTAGCATACCCATTTACGTCAGTTTGTAATCTTAAACATAAATAAATAAAATCAATCACTATTTAAAGTACTGTTACATTTTATACGCTTTGTATACAGGGTGTTTCACTAAGTGTGTTTGCCTCTGTAACTTATAAAATAATAGGTGACGGGAAATTTTAATGCGGTAGGTCAACACAAGAAATGTTACACTTTCTGCGGAGCTATGAACATAGTTTATTGTATCATTTTGCAAAGAGTTACACCACAAAGATATAATTTTTTAATGGAACAATAGTTTTTTTTCTATCGTGCATTGGATTCGTTGAAACCAGCTGCGTCCAAATCAATTTAAAGTACATTCCTATCACTGTTAGTTTGGGAGCTACGACCCTTCAAAGTTTAGGGGGGCGGAGGCTACGACAGCGTAGCTGACTGGCTGGTGGTCATGAGACAAGCGCCACTACCATCATACACTTCGATCCCTGAGTAAAAATAATATAGCCACTCGGCACCTCATCAATTACTTCTATCCCTAGTTGCTAAGTAGCTGAACTAAAACAGAAATAATTGATGTGCATTAAGCCTCTTGGTTTTTCATTTGATTTCATTTCTCATGAATATATCACTTGTTGCATTAAACAAAATCACCTCTCGGATGATCTTAGTAGTCAGTATTACTGTTAACGTATGTTACTGTGATGAAAATCTCCTTTCTAAATAAATATCAGCCTAAGTTAATCTTCAATCCTGCTTCACAAACTGTTAAAATGCGTATCTACCAAATGGATAACTATGGATACATATAGTAATCTTTCAAACAAAACTATAAATAAAGTTGATTGGATATCTGAATGAAATTAACTTTTACAGTAACTATATTAATTGTAACTGGAATAAGTCTTGTAAATTAATTAAATAATTATCTCTCCCCACCCACATGGCTTTCCATTCCATGAAATCGACTTATAGGATCTCCTTAATAGTTAATCACCTTATGGCGTGGTTAAGAACAACTTGACCTCGTGCACGCTATAAAGTCCCTTAATCATGCCTGTAGAAGGTTCTTTCAATAATAAAGCCTCCTTGTATGGTATTTTGTATAAGGCGCTGTTTAAGTGCTCCAGGGTTAAACGTTGCTGTTCCCCTTGCGACCAATACCTTTCTTTTAATTGTCCCACTACACTCTCCGCCGCCGGCCGCGGTGGCCGAGGGGACTGAGGCGCTCCAGTCACGGTCTGCACGGCCAGTACGATCGGGGGTTCGAATCCCCCCTCGGGCATGGATATTTGTGCCGTCCTTAGTTTTAGCTAGTTCATAAGCAGTTTGTAAGTTTAGGGACTGATGACCCCGAAGTTAAGTCCCATAGACTATACAAACATTTGAACGTGTTTTTTTTTTTTTTTTTTTTTTTTTTTTTTTTTTTTTTTTTTTTTTTACACTCTCCGCCCTACTCATACTATTCTCACTATTCGAATCGCCCTATATCATATTATTTCATTCGCTTCCATTTCTTCTTTTCTCCCTGCAGGTTACATTACATGAATGCCTGCCTGCAGAAGGTTGCAGATGTTTGATGTTAACTAAAATCTCGGGCAACAGGGAACTGCTGCGGCGGACTGGCCGAGCGCATTGAGGCGCTGTGCTCCGATGCGCGAAGTCGTTCCCCGTCGTGGGATCGAATCCTCCCTCGGGCATGGATGTTTGTGCTGTCTTTACTATAAGTGGTGTTTCGGTATTTCGAGACTTGGAATTACTAGTTTCCCAAAAATTTTTGGTAAATGCATATTCCGTGTTTACATTGTTTCGAAAGCAGAGAAATATACTATCAAGATAATCACAATGTGTGACGCCAGAACATATTATATGATAGATGCTATACCATACGTTGCGATGGAGAAGAAAAATACGAATAAAAGTCTGCCAACATACTATGTGAAAACTTTGTCCAGAACTATTCATGGCACAGGTCGAAATATCACCTGTGTTCACGCCACATATTAGTGATATTTATTTAAAATGTAAGATCAAACAACCCATTCCACAAGCTTATAGTTATTTTATGTAAATGGTATATATTTATTACTAGCTGCAGCAGAGCGGCCGAACGCATTGAAGCGCTGTGCTACGATGCGCTAGGCCGTCCTCCGTCGGGGTTCGATTCGAATCCCCCTTCGGGCATGGCTGTTTGTGTCATCTGTAGTAGAAGCTAGTTCACAAGTAGTTTTGAGCAGGGAACTGGCGTCAAGGTTTCACTAAACAACTAACGTCATCCCGGAAATTTTCAAATTGGTGTTTGCCATAAGTAAACAGATGTTAGTACAATTGCACCGGATGATGGCAGCACTATGTGGTGTGTCAGACGCACTATAGGCAGCGTTAGTATTTAGACGGCACGACGATTGCTTTGACCTGGCTGGCCTTCAGCGTGTATTTGATGATCTTTGACGATGATGAGGGCGGGCGACGTTTAATTGTAATGGCGGTAGATCGACTGACAAGATGCTGTGTATGTTGTTTTAAGCACGTAAAAGTTGTGTTTGCGGTCTGCACCAAATTAAAGATCCATTACAAATATCTCGCTAATATCATCTTTTGTAAAAACGAATTACTAAGAAAATACTTGTTGGAGGAAGAATGTCGTTCATACCATTTTCTGTAAAAGCGAATTATTGAGAAAAAACTTGTTACAGGAAAACGATTCAACATCAATTCTTCTTCTTGAAAATTTCATTCTTATTGTTAAAAGAAGCTCACCTTGGGGAAGACCAGTTTGGCTTCAGAGAAATGTAGAAACACGGTAGGCAATACTCACTTTACGGCTTATCTTAGAAGATAGATTAAGAAAAGGCAAACCTAAATTTCTAGCTTTTGTAGATTTGGAGAAGGCAAGCTTTTGACAATGTTGGTTGGAATACACGCTTTCAAATTCTGAAATCAGCAGCAGTAAAATATAGGGAACGGAAGGTTATTTACAACTCGAACAAAAACCAGACAGCGGTTATCAGAGTTGAAGAGCATGAATAGGATGCGGACGTTGGAAGGGAGTAAGGCAAGGTTGTAGCCTTTCTCCAATGGTATTCCATTTGTACATTGAGCAAGCTATAAAGGAAAGCAAGAAGAAATTTGGGGAACGAATTAAACTTCACGGCGAAGAAATAAAAACATTGCGTTTTGCCGATGACATTGTAATTATCTCAGAACAGCAAAGGACCTGGAGGAGCAGTTGAACAGAATGGACAGTGTGCTGAAAGTAGCATATAAGATGACCATTAAAAAGAGCAAAAGAAGGGTAATGGAATGCAATCTTAAAAAATCAGACGATGCTGAAGGAATTAAAGTAGTAACGTATCAATAACGGCGGTAGATGCGTTATGTTACTTGGGTAGTAAAATAACAAATTATAGTCGCAGTACAGAAGATATAAAATGCAGAATGACAATGGGAAGAAAAGCGTTTTTGAAAAAGGAGAAGTTTGTTAACATCGAATATTAATTTAAGCATAAGGAACTTCTTTCTGAAGGCATTTGTGTGGAGTGTGTTCTTGTATGGAAGTGAAACATGGACGATAAACAGTGCGGACAGGAAGAGAATAGAGGCTTTTGAAATGTGGTGCTACAGAAGAATGCTGAAGATTAGGTGGGTGGATCGCCTAACTAATGAAGAGGTACTGAACAGAATTGGCCAGAAAAGAAATTTCTGGTATACCTTAGCTAAAACAAGGAATCGATTGGTAGGACACATTCTTAGACATCGAGGAATCGTAAATTTAGCACTGAAGACCACAACAACAACGACATTGTTAAAAAAGAACCTAAGAAAGATTGCTTTTATTGGCAGTTGATTGTTAATTGTATGCCTCTTTCGAGGGGGATCGTGGATAGAAATTCCTGAATTTCGCATAAAATTCGTTTTTCAGAACTGTTACTGTTCAATAAATCAGATTTTTCTTCCTACTATTTATTACATTGCACTTCCCCACAGGAAATCGTGAGCCAGTCCTGTAACCAAATGTAGGAGTACGGTACTTGTAATGAAGTAGATGTTCCACACATCACTGAATCTTTGATGATGTAGTAGAAACATTTGATCATAAGAAACCACGCATCTTTACCGTGTCTGTTACGTTCACTTATAACACTGTAGGCTTACACTTAAATACATAAAGAAGTAGGCTATAACAAAATACCTACAAGTGCCGTAAAGAAGAAACTTCGAGAAGAGTTTAGGAACAAATGGGACATTGAGTGGCACAGAACAAAAAACGGGGGAAGCACTAAACCGTGTTTTCCTACGACCAGACAACGTTTAATGATTAAACTTCCAATATCTCCGAATTTTACAGCTATGCTAACAGGTCATGGGAAACTGAAAGCCTACTATCAGCGGTTCAAAATAATTGAAGACGGAACATGCACATGTAACAGTGCTGTCCAAACTATTGACCATGTGCTTTTTGACTGCTGCAATTTATTGAAAGAGAGGGACCATCTCAGGAAAAAAATAGCTGCCAAAGGTGGAGGATGGCCCGTCAGTAAATATGACTTAGTACATAATTACACTACTGACTTTTACAATTTTTGTAATTCAATAAGATTTCCTAATGTATAAAACATTTACAATTCTTGTAATTCATTAAGTAATGTATAAAATTGTTTGTTCCTTTGTAAACCCTGTCAACTTGTATAATGTACTTGTGTTTGTAAGAACATTTGATGTAACCGCCTGAATCAAACCATCAAACATGTAATATTGCTATGTAATGGGGCATGTTAAATAATAAATAAATAAATAAATAAAATAAGTAGGCTACAGAAAGTAGAGCATTTGGAGTAATTTTCAAATGTTTACCTACTGTTGGTCTAATGCCATGCTAGTAATAATGTTTCAATTCAAAATATGTTCTTTCTGTTTGCACTGCAGTATGCTCGTTCTTTTATTGTGACTTTAATAATGATTTTGACACTCAAGATAGAATCATGGAGACATTTACCATTCTTGCAAAATCATATAACCTGCAGGGTCTTGTAAATGAACTCACAAGAGTAACACGCATATCAACACTACCTGAAACTAAATACTCGTTTACAGAAATGAAATTAGATCAACAGCTCAACTATATAATACAGGATTCAGCGCTCACAACGCTGTTATACTGAATGCCAGTCTTAATGAAGTTATTTCAATCCCAGTCCTACCTATAATCCTTCTAAGGTATAACTTTAACAAACTTAATGTCCTCCTAAGTAATGAATAATGGACAGGATTGTATGCTGCAAAACGATGTCAATGCAAACATTGTGTTTCTTTTTTGTCCTTTCGTCCCTTAGTTACTTTTGATAACATAATGTAGATATTTATTGATGCTACTGAATAATACAAATTTATTTTCCTATATGCATTTCGTCTATATTTGAAAGGCGTCTTCAGTGGAAATATTTGGCCAATGGAATAAAAGATGGAAACAGAACAACCTAAAGGCACCAAACAGCACCGTATGTGGACCAGCATCCACCAAAAATGCCAATAAAAATGCCTTACAAATATAGGTGAAATGCATATGGCAAAATAAATGTGTATCATTCAATTGCATACCCTGCTTACATCAATAAATATCAACATTATAATATAAAGGGTGATCAAAAAGTCAGTATAAATTTGAAAAATTAATAAATCACGGAATAATGTAGATAGAGAGGTAAAAATTCACAGACATGCTTGGAATGACATGCGGTTTTGTTAGAACAAAAAAAAAAAAGTTCAAAAAATGTCCGACAGACGGCGCTTCATCTGATCAGGAAAGCAATAATTAGCATAGCAAATTAAGACAAATCTAAGACGATGTTCTTTACAGTAAATGCTCAATATTCAATATGTTCACCATCATTGCTCAACAATAGCTGTAGCCGAGGAATTATGTTGTGAACAGCACTGTAAAGCATGTCCGGAGTTATGGTGAGGCATTGGCGTCGGATGTTGTCTTTCAGCATCCCTAGAGATGTCGGTCGATCACGATACACTTGCGACTTCAGGTAACCCCAAAGCCAATAATAATCGCACGGACTGAGGTCTGGGGACCTGGGAGGCCAAGCATGACGAAAGTGGCGGCTGAGCACACGATCATCACCAAACGACGCGCGCAACAGATCTTTCACGCTTCTAGCAATATGGGGTGGAGCGCCATCCTGCATAAAAATCGTACGTTCCAGCAGGTGTTTATCAGCCAGGCTGGGATGATGCGATTCTGTAACATACCGGCGTACCTCTCACCCGTCACGGTAGCAGTTACAAACCCAGAAACACGCAGTCCCTCCAAGAAAAAAGGCCCGATAACGGTAGATGTGATAAATCCAATCCATACCGTGACTTTCTCGTCGTGCAATGGAATTTGCACGTCAGTTCTAGGATTTCCGGTAGCCCAAATTCTGCAGTTGTGGGCGTTGCTGTCCAGCGCCATCTGTAGCACATTTTTTGAATTTTTTTTAACCCCATGTCATTTCAAGTATGTGTGTCAATTTTTACCTCTATATCTACATTATTCCGTGATTTATTAAGTTTTCAAATGTATACTTACTTTTTGATCACCCGGTAGATGTCAATACGAAATTTAATATACAGGGTGTTACAAGAAGGTACGCCCAAACTTTCAGGAAACATTCGTTACACACAAAGAAAGAAAATATGTTATGTGGACATGTGTCCGGAAACGCTTAATTTACATGTTAGAGCTCATTTTAGTATTTCTCTTTAAATGTAAATTAAAATAATTCGTGCAGACAATTGTCAAAATACCGAATTGTTTCGTTAGTATGTACTGTAGTTCCTCGATTCACGTCATGAACACAGATTTTCTGTGAACGTTTGGTCTGGAATTGTTGGTGATGTTTTGATTGGGCCTCATGTTCTTCCACCTACGCTCACTGGAGCACGTTATCATGATTTCATACGGGATACTCTACCTGTGCTGCTAGAACATGTGCCTTTACAAGTACGACACAACATGTGGTTCATGCACGATGGAGCTCCTGCACATTTCAGTCGACGTGTTCGTACGCTTCTCAACAACAGATTCGGTGACCGATGGATTGGTAGAGGCGGACCAATTCCGTGGCCTCCACGCTCTCCTGACCTCAACCCTCTTGACTTTCATTTATGGGGGCATTTGAAAGCTCTCGTCTACGCAACCCCGGTACCAAATGTAGAGACTCTTGGTGCTCGTATTGTGGACGGCTGTGATACAATACGCCATTCTCCAGGGCTGCATCAGCGCATCAGGGATTCCATGCGACGGAGGGTGGATGCATGTATCCTCGCTAACGGAGGACATTTTGAACATTTCCTGTAACAAAGTGTTTGAAGTCACGCTGGTACGTTCTGTTGCTGTGTGTTTCCATTCCATGATTAATGTGATTTGAAGAGAAGTAATAAAATGAGTCAAAGACATTATTGATAGATGTGAAGCATTGAATTAAAATTTGTGGTGTAGCCGGGAATCGAACCCGGACCTCCATGCTTACTAGGCAGACGTCTTAACCGTTTTTTTTTTTTGTTTTTTTTTTTTTTTGTTTTTTTTTTTTTTTCCTTCTTCTTCTTTTGTTTTATGGGTACTTCTGTCCGTTGCGGACGCTGTTCGTGTTTGTTCTTTCTTGTTCGATGTGTTCCTGGCTCAGCTTTTTTTATTACAGAGAGCGTTGAGCCCTCTGACCGGGCGCGCTGAGCCACGGCGCCCGGCGCCGTTAGACTACCACACCACTAACGATTAATGGTCGGATTTCCCTCCACAACACAAACTTTAATTCAGCTTCTTTGTTCCAGAGATAATTGCCACTACTGCCAAGGCTCTCCATGTAGCGGAATAGCACCTCAGCAATGGACATGGTGGAACAATCCTGTTATGGTGATATAAATATCAATTAATACAATGAAAGAATCCCTGAGACGGATTTACGTCTCAAATATGTCAAAGACATTATTGATAGATGTGAAGCATTGATTCCCGGCTACACCACATCTATCAATAATGTCTTTGACATATTTGAGACGTAAATCCGTCTCAGGGATTCTTTCATTGTATTAATTAATAAAATGAGCTCTAACATGGAAGTTAAGCGTTTCCGGGCCGGCCGCGGTGGCCGAGGGGACTGAGGCGCTCCAGTCACGGTCTGCACGGCCACTACGGTCGGGGGTCTGAATCCCCCCTCGGGAATGGATATTTGTGCCGTCCTTAGGATTAGCTAGTTCATAAGTAGTTTGTAAGTTTAGCCAGTAAAATGTTCAAATGTTTGTATAGCTTATGGGACTTAACTACGGGGTCATCAGCCCCTAAACACAGTGTCGCTGTGGCCCTTTGACAGTGGTCCACGTCCTCGTGGACTGTTGTCCCCCTTAAACAACCAACAACAACAACAACCTCGTGGACTGTCCCCTTTTAGCTGCCTTACGACAGTCCTCTGACTTGCCAGCTGCGCTTCCTTTTATGCTTGGAGACGACGCTGCTACAGCTGATCGTGTTTTACGTTTTATCCGTGCAGCTGGGTTTTATCATTTGATCTAAAGGTGGGTATTTTAGCCTGATCACTCAGGCACCCATCTTTCACACATTGTTACTGTTCTTATTTTGTGCTGTCTCCCTGCTTTCACTCGCATGTCTTAGAATGTGCGGAGTGGCTGACTCAACCTTTCTTATCCTCGCGATCAGCCAGCCACGATTTTCTGCAGTAACCTTTTAGTACAGTTATGTTTCTTTCCTCTTTGGGTTTTCTTCTTTTTACGTTTCTTTCCTCTTTGGGGTTTTCTTCTTTTTTACGTTTCTTTCGTCTTTTGGTTTTCTTCTTTGAGTGTCCTGAAATCATTGTCCATCATTGCGTACCCATTATGCGTTTGTCTTCTGTGTGAGACATGCTTGGTTTTGCAAGATGCATTACGCCGTATCGACTTTGCTCGCAACAGGGGACTGATGACCACGCAGTCTAGTCCCCTCTAAACAACAACAACAGTCCCTAAAGTTACAAACTAGTTATGAACTAAGGACGGCAAAAAAATCCATGCCCGAGTGGGATTCGAACCCCCGACGGTAGTGGCCGTGCAGACCGTGACTGGCGCGCCGCAGTCCCCTCGGCCACCGCGGCCGGCTATAGCCGGTACCAGCGAGCAAAACGCAGACCTCTATTCCGTCGGCAGGCAGTGTCTGGGGCCCAGTACTGTCTACACAGCTGGGACCGCGGCCGGGCTGTGAAAAATGGGGGCATTCTCTCCGCCTTCCTGCCGAAACTCGAAACCCTGCTTCGCTTACCCCTCCAATTTCCCTTCCGTAACGTCGTCATCTGGAGCAGCAGATCGTAGAAGGTGAAAAGGGGGGGGGGGGGGCGTTCTCCGTGGATATGGAATGAAGAGAGAGGGAGAGGGAGCTGGAGGGGCAGAGATAAAAAATAATATTATACAAGTTTTGCGAGGCGTTTGCAAGATTCTCCGGGCACGTGCGACCATCTTGCGCGGAAATGAAGTGGGTTATATATGGCGGCCGGAAATGCAGGTAAGTTTTGTGCCGCGCTGTGGCCGCGTATGGTAGGGGTGCTAGAGGGAGGGTAGGAGGGGGTGTTATCGGCCCAGGAGGGTGGCTGGGGGCGAGAATAAATCACTCGCAGCGGTTGCAGAGGCTGAGGTGCAGAAGCGAGACACCGCGTCCACACCTCACTCCAGAGCTGGCCAACACGGTTCTTTTCAGGAATCCATCCCTGCCATACAGTCCCACGTTGTGAATCCATTCCTGTTGGAGTCCGACCGAAACATGATTCGTGCCTGAAACCGAAACGGAATATTTATTTATTTTGTGATATTCCTGGCCTGTGGCCCAGCGGCGTAACTAGGACTTGGTTTTGAGGGGGGGGGGGGGGGGGATAGCTCTGCGTGCCGAGCAAAATTTTAGTCAGTTATGGTAAAACACCTCAAGTTTCCAATCTTTACGTTTACCAGATTGCTGTTATACGATTTCTTTCCTGCCCCTCCCCTTTTTTTGTGGTGGTGTGGGGGGGTTCTATCCCCCTCATCGCCCCCTCCCCTTGTTACGCCACTGCTATGGCCACTTCATATTTCTGGTCGCTGGCCGTTTCTTTGTTAACATCGTACGTGTCTGAAACGCGGAAGAAAGACAGAAGTGCAGCATATGTTGAAATGTGGGGTGGGGAGCAGTAGCATATGGCGCAGTAGGTGCTGGTTCCCGTGGGAAAGCCCGCCTATGTTACTGGTGCTCTCCTCGCATTGGCTGCTGCATTTCACGTCACGTGATTTCTTTTGAAATTAGTTTTCTTTATTATATACTAGATATTAATTATTCAGAGCTGAGAATTTATGATAAATGTCTCTCAAGGACAGGCTAGGTTTTGACAGTTTAAAAAGTTTAAGGTGCCTTCTCTTATTGTAACAAGAGAAGAGCGGTTTTGCAGAAGGCGCGCGACGGCCCTGTTTTGGCGCTAAACAGAGCGTCAGGTGCCCTCTACCTCTACGTCTAGTCTCGCAACGCGCCGCAGTTTCAGTCTCGAGCTGACCGCTATACGCGCCGGACCGCGCCGGTCATGAGTAAAGATTTGTGTAATAGTGATAACAGTCGAGGTCTCAACATGAGCTATGGGCAGCATAGGCCGTATCATATTAACATTAGTTCCTCATATTTTATTATTTAACTAGCTTATATGCCCGTGCTTCGCAACGGTTGTTGAAGGAGGGCCTGTGATTATCATAGCTTTTTAGGATTTCGGACCTCAGTCAGTAAAAACATAATCCTTGTTGGACTAATAGAAGTATGACTGTGATTATAGTGTAGCGCTCTATTTTTCATTTGTTAGCCTATCTGCATTTTCATCTTTGTCTCCGATGATCGTCGGTAAAGTGTGATTGAGGAAAGCGCACCGAGAAGATAAAAACTTGTATATTTGATATTATGCGTCGTTATTCTCAATTTTGTTACACATTGCAACAGCAGCGCCGAAAGCGGCTGGCAAATTACATTTCTGAAAACGAAATTGGATAATTGCGAATATTGATTTGTAACAGTTTTCACAAATATCTTCTTGAACAGGAATTTGGAATGAATTGTAAGACTGTGTGAATCATGAGACTCTATACAAAAGAGTTTCGCGTGAAAGTGCTGGTCATAATGAGATGTGGCAACAACGGATGTATCTGATTCGGTAAAATTTTACTTTCTATCCTGGCGGCCTCGTGTTTTTATGTTGGCAACATCAATAACACGATATAAAATCGCTGCAAAGATAACCGAACCACATACAGTGTAGATAAATATTGCTGTTCCTGCTGTATGCTTGATTTCACGACAAAATATTTGCGTGTCACGCGATTGGCTTATGACGATGTCACATGATACTCGTTATTCAACATCGGTTGCCAACATTATCACAGGAGGCCGCCGGGATATGAGTAGGACTACGTCGCATAGTTTTTCTTGACCCAGCTGTAAACGATAACACCTTTCACAGCAGAGAGTGTCGCGGCTATATGTATCAGAGATCACTGATTAGCACACACCAGTGAGCTTACTGGCACAGACATATCAATATCTATGGCCTAAGAGACATTCATTAATGTATGTCTGTGTTTCCACCACGCTTCCACGACAGTGATCAATGTTCCACGAGTATTTTTATCTTTGAGTCTATCTCGATTTTTATCTTTGTTTTGTGTCTCTGTTCATAGTCGGTAATGTGTGGTTGACGGAAACATGTGATCTATTTAAAAATTGCGTATTTGATATCCCTCGTCGTTATTAAAGTCTGAAAGGACCGCATTGTCTGACGATTGAAAGATAAACAGATTTTGACTCGTACCGTAAAGTTCGTAAGTCACAGAGTATATAGCTTTTCCTAAGAGTATTTATTTCATATTTTGCCAATTTTTGCTCGTCACACTCACCCACTGCCACGCACCGCGACCAAACTCCCTTACTAACATCATTAGATTAAGGGCTATCTACCACCAGAACCACGAGTGGGTGTTAGTATGTGGTCGTGGAGAAAAGTCTGTCAGCACGTACACACACAAGCCTTTTATATATAGATATTGATTAATAAATGGCATCCCTGACAATTAAAAATCTCGCGAGTCGCTTCTTATGCTTCCATCCTACAGAACTTATTTTAGCCTCACTTGTACGCTGTAGAAGAACCAACGACCTGTGTGCTGTCTTCTGCGCTGGGGACACAACTATAGAAGACAACAGGTTAGTCAGAACTCTACGCTTTCCATAAAGACTTGGACAGCAACTACGGCACCTCGTGCGTACTGTAGGGCGGTACAAACGCACACTGCTACGCAACAGCATCCGCAAGGATGTCGAGGTTTTAGGGGACTTGTGGGACGAAGCAGTACTAACTTCTCCGTCCACAAATAAAAAACCCTAGGAAGCTTGTAATTTATGCATTTATTTTACCGCAAGATTAGGGCGCTCGGGCCCTCTCTTACAACTAACCAGGCTTAATGAAAGTGAACCCTACAGACAGACCATGTGTAATATGAGTATTACAGTAAAAAATACGGATTATCGCTAGAATGTAATTGTAACAATAATACATAGATTATTTATAAGAATCAATAATAATAATAACGACTTTGCAGAAGACAGTAGGAATATTTTATATTATGAACATCAGCCCTGTTACCATTTAGGAATTGCCTCGTTATGCTCTTACAGATTGTGAGTTATTCACATCAAGCAGAGACATAAGACAATAGAATGTTGTGAGAGAGATATAGAAGAGGTAGATTCGTAAGAGGAAGAGAAATAGATTGCGACATAGTAATTCTGTCAGATACAGCAAAGGACCTGGAAGAGTAAATGAACGGAATGGACAGTGTGCTGAAAGGTGCATATAAGATGAACATTAACAAGAGCAAAACTAGGGTAATGGAATGCGGTCTTAGAAAATCAGGTGATGCTGAAGGAATTAGATTGGGAAACGTAGCAATAAAGGAGGTAGATGAGTTTTGTTACTTGGGCAGTAAAATAACAAATGATGGTCGCAGTACAGAGGATGCAAAATGCAGAATGGCAATGGGTAGAAAAGCGTTCTTGAAAAAGAGAAATTTGTTAACATCGAATATTGATTTAAACCTAAGGAAGTCCTTTCTGAAGGCATTTGTATGGAGTGTTGCCTTGTATGGGAGTGAGACATGGACGATAAACAGTGCGGTCAGGATGAGGATTGAGGCTTTTGAAATATGGTGCTATAGAAGAATGCTAAAGATTAGGTGGGTGGATCGCGTAACTAATGAGGAGGTACTGAACAGAATTGGGGAGAAAAGGAATTTCTGGCATACCTTGACTAAAAGAAGGGATAGATTGGTAGGACACATTCTTAGACATCAAGGAATTGTGAATTTAGCGTTGGAGGGAAGTGTATGGGGAAAAAATCGCAGGGGAAGACCAAAAGATGGATACACTAAGCAGATTCAGACAGATGTAGGTTGTCGCTCTTATGTGGAGATGAAGAGGCTTGCTCAGGATAGGGTATTGTGGAGAGCTGCATCAAACCAGTCTCCGGACTGAAGACCACAACAACAACAACAAGATTTAAAGCTATGATGGAGAGAAAGAACTGAGAACAGGCTAACAATGTGTGATGATGATGATGATTGGCGATTTAGGGCGCTCAACAGCGAGCTCATCAGCGCCAGTCTAACAATGTAGGCTATGCCGTCGTTAATAAGTATGTGAATTTTGAGTTTCGTAAATATGTTCAAATGTTTGTATACCTTATTGGTCTTAACTACGGGGTCATCAGTCCCTAAACTTACAAACTACTTCGGAACTAGCTACAACTAAGGACGGTACAAATATCCATGCCCGAGGGAGGATTCGAATCCCCGACCGTAGTGGCCGAGCAGACCGTGACTGGCGCGCCGTGGTCCCCTCGGCCACCGCGGCCGGCTTCGAGTTTCCTCTGGAATGTCCAGTGGTCTAGTGTAAGACGTACTAAGAGCGATGTCAGGTGTGCCACAGGGGAGTGTCGTGGATCCGTTCCTGTTCACGATATATATAAATGACCTTGCGGATAACTGAGGCTTTTTGCGGATGGTGCTGTAGTATATAGATACGTTGTAACAATGGAAAATTGTATTGAAATGCAGGAGGACCTGCATCGAATTGACACATGGTGCAGGGATTGGCAATTGAATCTCTTTGTAGACAAATCTAATGTGCTGCGAATACACAGAAAGAAACATCCTGTATCATTTAGCAATACTATAGCAGGTCAGCAACTGGAATAAGTTAATTCCATAAATTATCAAGGAGTAGGCATTAGGGGTGATTTAAAATGGGAACGACCATATAAAATCAATCGTCGGTAAAGCAGATGCCAGACTTAGATTCGTTGGAAGAATTCTGAGGAAATTCAGTCCGAAAACAAAGGAAGTAGATTACAGTACACTTGTTCGCCCACAGCGTGAATACTGCTCACCGGTGTGGGAGTTGATAGAGGAAGTGGAAAAGATTCAACGGAGAGCAGCGCGGTTCGTTACAGGATCATTTGGTAATCGTGAAAGCGTTACGGAGATGATCGATAAACTCCAGTGGAAGACTGCAGGAGAGACGCTCTGTCGCTCGGTACGGGCTTTTGTCGAAGTTTCGAGAACTTACCTTTACTAAATGTTCAAATGTTTGTCAAGCTTATGGGACTTAACTACGGGGTCATCAGTCCCTAAACTTACAAACTACTTATGAACTACTTACGAACTAGGACGGCACAAATATCCATGCCCGAGGGGGGATTCGAACCCCCGACCGTAGTGGCAGTGCTGACCGTGACTGGAGCGCCTCAGTCCCCTCGGCCACCGCGGCCGGCTTACCTTTACTAAGGAGTCTAGCAGTATATTGCTCCCTCCTACATGTATCTGGCGAAGAGACCGTGAGGATAAAATCAGAGAGATTAGAGCCCACACAGAGGCATACCGACAATCTTTCTTCCCGCGAACAATATGTGACTGGAATAGGAGGGAGAACCGATAGTGGTACTCAAGGTACCCTCCGCCACACAACGTCGGGTGGCTTGCGGAGTATGGATGTAGATGTAGGTAGATGTAGATCACTTGGCAGTGTGTTCTATAGTCGTATGGCTGAGGCGGAGTATGACACGAAGAAATATTTGGTGTTGTGTGAAGGTACAGCAAGCTGTTCGACGTATCCGATCTGGTATTCGGTTCCTATTATAGTTTCGGCCGAACTAGAAATTTCGTCTAAGTCGCCCCGAATGCTATTAGAGCCTATTAAAGATGACACCCTCCCGTACACAACAGCATCATCAACAAAAAGCCGCCAATTACAAGTTACTCTGCCCATCAGATCATTTATATAGGTTGAAAATAATAGCGGTCCTATCACACTCCCCTGGGGCACGCCTGACGATACACTTGTCTCCAATGAACACTCGATGTCGAGAACAACTTACAGTGTTCTATTGGGGAAGGTTGACGATATTGGACCACATTTTTATTTTGATATCCAAAGCCTGCATTATTTACGTAATCGAAAGAAAATACACTGTAAAAGAAGCTACATGTTGTTCAATTCCATTTGCTAGTATTATACATTGAACAAACAACAAGTATAAATGCGTATTATTTAAAATTTAAAAATGGATAAACGGTTCAAATTAGGAAACCAGTTGCCTAATTTGGATCTCCAGTTGCTTAAATTGAAGCATGTGGTAAAACAATGACTAAAAGGAAAATAAGACCCGTAATATTTAAAGAGAGCTGCATTTCAACATGGCAGTTGATGTTCTTTCTGGTTGACTGAGGAAAAGCTGTGCATTTCGTCTCATAAATCAATAAAACCACTTTGTACCCGCCATTTTCTTTTCTCTGTTAAATAATGAGGTAGTTCATATTTCTCTTCTATACCGAATGCAAGTTTATGAACATCTTTGATTGTAAATCCAAAATACTATCTTCAAATAAAAGAAGGTGATCTGTGACAATTTTTTTCCATCTCAGTTGTGAAGATTGATTGTCTTCCGAATAACTGAACTTCATTTGGAAACGTGTTTTAGCGTCAGCATATCTCGTTATTGTAGCTTTTGGTAGTCGGTATATACTAGCAAACTCGATAAGTCCGTGGTGACCGTTTCTGTTTGCTGCCACAGAGACCTTCAGTTCATCTTCTGTCTAGTTTCCGTACATTCCCCTTTTTGCCATCTTGCAAACCTAAAAAGATTACCGTAGTTATTACTTAATTTCTTATTGTTTTGCCGCCTTGAAAAATAAAGCTGAAAACGAAACATGTATCTATTAAGTATTGTTAAAATGACCTGAAGTATTGTTTGGTATCAGTGTCCCCTAAATTAGACCATTCCAAATTATAAAACAGCCACTCGTCCAACTTCGGCAACTCGAAGCCATATAAGTGAAGATAACGTTGAACTGTTAGCTAATGAATGGCACTTATGAACTATAGAGCTGACGATGTTTTTTACTTACTTTTAAAGCAGAGGAAAGATTATGATCTGTAGCAGAAATCTCGAGCGACAACGAAGAAAATGCAATATGGAAACTGTTCACACTCCAACGACTATTGTCGAATGGCGACAGTCTCGTGACCACGACAATACTTCTCACCAGTTGAGGCAACTTATAACTTTAAATTACCGACACACAGGGTAATATAAAGATTAAAATATACAATTTTGTGTTTGTTCTACGGGTTTGTTTATTTGGTGAATCGATTTTCGGCTTATTAGGCCATCATCAGACATTTACTGGAGTTCAGTCAAAGAACTTGTGTTGACAGTAAAACAGAAGATATGTTACATACGGTAAAGTAAATTAACTTCTTTGATAGAGCAGATGCAGTTTATATGAATATTTGAATTAAATCTGTAAATTAATAGTACTGAAAAAAGGAAACATAAATACTATACATAGAGAAACAGTGTAAACATAAATTCTTACAACATGACTGCAGCGAATAAAAATAAAATGAAACATGAATCTGATATTTTAACGGTTGTTCAAAATACAAAGTGATGCAACAAACCTTAAAACATCAGATTCTTGTTTAATTTTATTTTTATTCACTGTAGTCATGTTGTAAGAATTTATGTTTGCGCTGTTTCTCTATGTGTGGTATTTATTTTTCCATTTTTCAGTAATATTAACTTACAGATTTCATTCAAATATTTATATACACCGCAACTGATCCATCAAAGAAGTTAATTTACTTTTCCGTATGTAACATGTCTTCTGTTTTACTGACAACACAAGTTCTTTGACTGAACTTCAGTAAATGTCTGATGATGGCATAATAAGCCGAAAATCGATTCACAAAATAAACAAACCCATAGAACAAAATTGTGTATTTTAATCTTCATAATAAATGTATATTTATATACACCGCAACTGATCCATCAAAGAAGTTAATTTACTTTTCCGTATGTAACATGTCTTCTGTTTTACTGACAACACAAGTTCTTTGACTGAACTTCAGTAAATGTCTGATGATGGCATAATAAGCCGAAAATCGATTCACAAAATAAACAAACCCATAGAACAAAATTGTGTATTTTAATCTTCATAATAAATAAGTTCTACCAAGAAGCGAAGGAAGAATCAGTTAACACAGTGTAGCGCAGGGAAAGGGGAAATTTTGAACGTTACAGTTGGCAGCACTATAGTGGCGGCAGATCTTCGAAACTTTGCGCAATTGGTGTGAACGCATTGCCATTTAGTAATCATGGAGAATTGGACTGGTGCAGAACGTGCAGTAGCTGTGAGAGCGTTTTACAAAAATGGTGATAGTGCGACTGCCGCGCAGAGAACATTTCGACAGCATTACCAGCTTGGACGTCATGGACGTGTCCCATCTGCGCATGCGATTACAACGTGGGCGCGTAATTTTGAAGAAGAAACCTCCAGGTGGCATTCCAACGGTACGTACCCAGAGAACATTGCAGCTGCTAGAGCTGCAATCGAGACAAGTCCTCGCCGCTCCGTTCGACAGCACGCATCTTCGCTAGGGATTAAGCGACAGAGAATACTGCACGAATTAGACTTCCATCCCTATGAGTTGCAGATTGTGCAACACTTACATGGACGAGACCCAGCGTCACGTATGGAGTTTAGTAGACAGATATTGGCTAAAATCAACGAGGACGCGAATTTCCTTGGCAACTTATGTATATCATTCGAAATCCATTTCCACCTGAACGGATTCGTGAACAAACAGAATTTTCATTATTGGGCACAGTGCTGTATCATGTCATGGTGTTGTTGTGTTGTTGTGGTCTTCAGTCCAGAGACTGGTTTGATGCAGCTCTCCACCCTACTCTATCCTGAGCAAGCCTTTTCATCTCCTCATAAGAACGGCAACCCACATCCACTTGAATCTGCTTACTATACGCGTCTCTTGGTCTCCCTCTGCGATTTTTACCCCACACACTTCCCTCCAACGCTAAATTCACAATTCCTTGATGTCTAAGAATGTGTCCTATCAATCTATCCCTTCTTTTAGTCAAGGTATGCCAGAAATTTGTTTTCTCCCCAATTCGGTTCAGTACTTCCTCATTAGTTACGCGATCCACCCACCTAATCTTCAGCATTCTTCTGTAGCACCACATTTCAAAAGCCTCTATCCTCTTTCTGTCCACACTGCTTATCGTCCATGTTTCACTCCCATACAAGGCAACACTCCATACAAATGCCTTCAGAAAGGACTTCCTTAGGCTTAAATCAATATTCGATGTTAACAAATTTCTCTAGTATCTAGGGTATCCCTTCTTTTAGTCAAGGTATGCCAGAAATTTCTTTTCTCCCCAATTCGGTTCAGTACTTCCTCATTAGTTACGCGATCCACCCACCTAATCTTCAGCATTCTTCTGTAGCACCACATTTCAAAAGCCTCTATCCTCTTTCTGTCCACACTGCTTATCGTTCATGTTTCACCGTAGTTTTACTCTTGTTAATGTTCATCTTATATGCAACTTTCATCACACTGTCCATTCCGTTCAATTGCTCTTCCAGGTCCTTTGATGTATCTGACAGAATTAATATGTCGTCGGCAAAACGCAATGTTTTTAATTCTTCACCCTGAACTTTAATTCCTTCTCCAAATTTCTCCTTGCTTTCCTTTATAGCTTGCTCAATGTACAAATTGAACAACATTGGGGAAAGGCTACAACCCTGTCTTACTCCCTTTCCAACCACTGCATCCCTTTCATTCCCTTCAACTCTGACAACCGCTGTCTGGTTTTTGTACAAGTTGTAAATAACCTTACGCTCCCTATATTTTACTCCTGCTTGCTTCAGAACTTGAAAGAGTTTATTCCAATCAACATTGTCAAAAGCCTTCTCCAAATCTACAAAAGCTAGAAATGCTGGTTTGCCTTTTCTTAATCTATCTTCTAGGATAGATTGCCTCCCGTGTTCCTACATTTCTCCTGAACCCAAACTGATCTTATCGGCCCTTATTTTTTTGAACGTGAGGATGGTAGTGCAGTGACAGTAACATCCGTTCGGTACGTTGAAATACTTCAAACATTCTTGACACCGAGACTGTACGAGCTTAATCTTAAATTCGAAAACATGTGGTTTCAGCAGATCGGAGCCACGTCACATACTGCTCGACAATCGATGGCAGCAGGTCGTAAATTGTTTGGAAGACTCATTATTTCACGTAACGGTGACATTGCATGGCCTGCGAGATCCCCTGATCTTAGTGTGTGCGACTTCTTCAAAAAATGTTCAAATGTTTGTTAAGCTTATGGGACTTAACTACGGGGTCATCAGTCCCTAAACTTATGAACTACTTATGAACTAGGACGACACAAATATCCATGCCCGAGGGGGGATTCGAACCCCGGACCGTAGTGGCCGTGCAGACCATGACTGGAGCGCCTCAGTCCCCTCGGCCACCGCGGCCGGCCTGCGACTTCTTCCTGTGGGGATATCTCAAAGGCAAGGTGTACCGTACACGTCCTGCAACAATCCATGAACTGAAGGAGAACAATGAAACCGAGATCACTGCCATTCCCTAAGATTTGCTACACAGCGCATTCCAGAGTTTTCATAACAGGCTGTTAGAATGGGAGCACACTTTTCCGATGTCATCTTTAAAAAGTAAAGAGACACTTTTGGACATTCACTTTCGTTAATAAATTTCTAGTTTTATGAATTTATTAATGAAAATGGCGTTATTTTGAAATTTTCCCTTTCCCTGCGCCACCCTGTACTTAGGTGATGGTCCATTTTCGGCAACTCATCCCTATTTAGGAAGTCTTCCAGCCGGTTACGGTTCTGATTTCGACCGCAAATCATGTTTCAGTCGTATTCTAATTTTTTATGATAGAGCAGTGGACCGCAAACTGAAGCCTGGTCACACGTCTGAGGCCGGTATTACACTGTGAAAGATCTTTGACAAAGATTTTTGTCAAAGATTTTATCCAAGATCTTTGACGAAACTACTTCACAGGAGCACATTACACTAGCGTAAAATATTTTGTCATAGTTTCTCTGAAAAGACTCCAAAATAGACAGTCGTCTGTATTATAGAACGTAATATAATGTTGCTCGGGAGTGCATTCACTGCAAAGAATGAAAAATGGAAACAATTTTAGGTAAAACCGCGAATAGCGAGAGGAAAATACGAAAAGTGCTCGCACAAATGTACTTCATGAGCAAACATTTTAATTCGCCCACATATTTATAAATACTTCATCATAATCGACGTTTCAGGAAACCCTAAAGCTGTGTCAATGGGTAAATAAGTTAACGTGTATTATGAAGATGTCATGCTAAACATAACCTTGTTAGACACTTCATCATAATTCAGAAGAGAGAATATTTTCGTAGTTCTTTCATGTTATGCTTCATTTTGGATTAAGGGCTGCGAAAGACATTTTTATAGTTTACTGCAGTGTGACATTTATTTTGCCTGATTTTCCGAAAGATATAATATCCGTCTAAATACAGGGACTTGTGGTTAAATCACGAAAAGCATTGTGCAAAGCAAGGAAAAATACGAAGCTAATTAGTGCAGTATCTCATTACGCAAATTATTAATGCCTTTTCCGCGAAGATCGTCCCATTTATATCCACATACAAAATGTATTCCAACAGGCAGTAAAATACACGAATCGTACAGGGTAGGCCTAAGAATTCACGTATTATTACAGACACAAGTGAAGCAAAATGTAGATCACTTTAAGAGGAATTACGAGGTTAGGTTAGAGTACATATAAAAACATTTATTTCACTCATGCATCTGCATATATCCTTTGATACATATAATTTCTTCCTTATCATTATCCACAGTGAGCCACTTTGAATACAACTGACAGCGGTAGCTTTTTCTTTATACGATTCTAACCGTATATTTTAGTAAATGTGCTTTGTATTAGTAAACATTCCGTACACTTCTCACTTTGAGACCATCACTGTGGCAGTAGCGACACAACAAATACACTTTGACGTTAATTTGTAGGTTAAAAGGCGTCAAAGCAAGGAAAGACGCATGTATATAATGGCGAACTTTTATAAAAGCTAGGCTCTCTCGCTAACTTTTATCAAATATCTTTTATAAAAGATGACCCATTACACTGTCAAAGATTTGACCAAAGAGCTTTGATAAAAGATCTTTGTCAAAGATCTTTTACAGTGTAATGCCCGCCTGACTCAGCAGCAGTATTGTAGCGTCATCGGCTGCTAGGTGGTGGCTGTTCAGAGGGTTGCAGGCGGGCGGGGTTGGCCTGTTGGTCACCTGGGTGTACCGACGCCTCAGCACGGGGTGATTTCTCTCGACAATGCAAGGGGATGGTGTCAGTGGGGTGGCCCAGCTGACACTCAGTAGGGAAAACACACAGCGCAGCCTCCAGTGACTCACAGGGCAGTCCCGTTGAACTCATCCCACACACAGTGAGGTGAAAAGGCGAGCCATTCATCCATTCATTTCCGTGTCCATATCAAATTTTGTCTTCCCAGTAGTTAGTTGTTGTGGATGACTTAGTTGCAATGGCTGATTCGATTGAAAGGTTGCAAACTAATATCTCAGAGCTCGATCAGAGGTGCAAGGATTATGATATGAAGATCAGCATCTCCAAAACGAAAGTAATGTCTGTGGGAAAGAGATTCAAACAGATTGAGTGCCAAATAGGAGGAACAGTCGCGCCTTGAAGTACTGACAGCTACCACCACCTGAAGATGTCGAACAGTTGGGTCGGCGAAATATTGTGGGAGATTCACAATCTCATCTGGCGGCAAATCCGCGAAGTGTATTTACAACAGATCCGCCGTGAAAGCTTGAAAAGTCACAGGAGGAACAAAGTTAGAACAGGTAGACAGTTTCAAGTACCTGGGATGTATTTTCTCGCAGGATGGCAACATAGCGAAAGAACTGGAATCGAGGTGCAGCAAAGCTAATGCAGTGAGTGCTCAGCTAAGATCTACTCTCTTCTGCAAGAAGTAAGTCAGTACCAAGACTAAGTTAGCAGTGCACCGCTCTATCTTTCGACCAACTTTGTTGTGTGGGAGTGAAAGTTGGGTGGATACAGGTTACCTTACTCATAAGGTAGAGGTTACAGGTATGGAAGTAGCAAGAATGATTGCAGGTACTAATAGATGGGAACAATGGCAGGAGGGTGTCCATAATGAGGAAATCAAAGGAAAAAACTGGGAATGAACACCATAGATGAAGCAGTTAGAGCGAACAGACTGTGATGGTGGGGTCATGTTACACGCATGGGAGAAGCAAGGTTACCTAAGAGACTCATGAGCTCGGCAGCGGAGGGTAAGAGGAGTCGAGATAGACGAAGAAGAAAGTACTTAGATTCGGTGCAGAATGATTTTGAAGTGAAAGGCATAATATCAGACGAGGCATCAATGTTGCCATTGAATAGGGGATCATGGAGGAATTTTATTAGAGGTACTATGCTCCAGACTGAACGCTGAAAGGCATAATCAGTCACTAATGATGATGATGATGATGATTGGTTAGCTACCACCACGGCTTTGTCATCGGCTTGTAGCAGGTCACTGAAACTGCAGGGCTGCGGCAATAGTCGGCACATAAGCAGATGTAATCCAGTCAAATATTAGCTATACCTTGCAAAAGATGGGGGTAGAACATTTTAATTTTTTTTAACTCATTAATATGATTGGAAAGATTACAAAACCAAGTTTTGCCAACAAAATTTCTCTTGGGGAAAACTTTCTACAGTCAAAAAACTTTGAAAATTTCGGACCGTTTTCAGTACTAGTGTTGCCTGTGGTCAAAACTCGACCAGTTTTGTTTACAGTGGTCACTGGGGGTAAAATTTTTGGTATCATGTCGGCGGCCTCGCGTGGTTATGTTGGCAACATCAATAACACGATAGAAAATCTTTGCCCATTTGTTCGAACCACATAGAATGACTCGATTAGTGTATCGTACAGACCATGAAGTAAACAAATAATGCTGTTCCTGCTTTATGGTTGACAGGTTCTTGTATGTACCCTCGTCCGCTTAGAAAAAATAATTGCCCTTGTAAAGCGAAGATTCCATGAGAAAACATCAGAGTTGTCAAGCGATTGGCTAAAATGAAGACTCACAGGATTCTCACTATTCGGCATTTGTTGCCAACATTATCATAGGAGGCCGCTGAGATATTTGGTAAAATTTGACCGGCACTGGGAGGTATGAAACGGTATCTTTTACGTGTTAAGGAAAATACCTGACACAATAACAACAAATAAAAACGGAGGTATATACATCTCATGCCATTTTCGAATTATATAACTTTCATTAGCCTAATATTAGAAATGGAAGTACCATTTCGGTGTTCGTACAATTATACAACGCCAAGATATAATGCTATTTCGATATTGCGATATTCAGAATTCCAGAGCTGTCAACATGTCGACTTCGTAGTTCCACCCGAGCACCGCTAGATGCCTCTCCCAGCGCATCATCATTTATGTCGGCATTCGTATTAAAACATCCATTTCCTTTAACCACTCTTAATCACTGCGAAAATAAATCATTTGAACGGCACAAGAAAGTTCGTTGGGAGCACTCCATGTTTCGATATTCACTTATTTTAATACGTTATTTTAATACTGCAGATGCGCTGCATTACAGCGTCTTTGGTCGAGGCGAATAGCCAATCAGTGAGCTGATTGTTGGAGAATGTAGAACTTGATCCAAGCTGTAGATAGGAAAATTTCTACTTCCTTTTACCACTTTTAATGGCTAAGTGCACACATAATATTTATATTCGCGAAATCTACGACAAACAATCTTTCGAATTATGTAACTTTCATTGGCCTTCTTGTACGAATAAATTAGTAATCAGTACCACAATTTTCGTGTTAGCGTATTTATGTAATAATTTCCAAATATCTCCGTTATTTGTACTCATACCGCGTTTATGTCTCCGGTCTTTTTTAAAGAGCCCAAAAGTCTCTACAAATTTGATTCTTACCATTTTTTTCCTCAAAAAATGAGAATTTTTCAAAATTTGTGCTAAGTGGCAAAACCTAATTTTTGAACACCGTTATTTCAGTTTCCGTTTCTGTAATATAAAATGTTCAAATGTTTGTTGAGCGTAAGGGTCATCAGTACCTAAACTACAAACTACTTTTGAACTACCTTATACTAAAGACGGCACAAACATCCATGCCCGAGGGGGGGATTCGAACCTCCGGCAGCAGCGGCCGTGCAGATTGGCACGCCGCAGACCGCTCGGACACCGCGGCCGGCTTGTGTAATATAAATACAATATATATATATATATATATATATATATATATATATATATATATATATATATATATATATATCACGTTATATGTTGGAATTTACCATCTAATTTTCAGGTATTCAATTTTCCTGTACGCAACATGGTGATTTCTGGGCACCCAGCTATTGTGATCCGAACATCACTAGCCGAAGTTTACTATAGCCCACCTCAGCCATGGTATTTGTGAAACTATAAATATAAAAATACATAATTAAGAGATATAGGGACACACACACACACACACACACACACACACACACACACACACACACACACAAAGTGTGACCGGAAAATGAACTATTCAAAAATGTTTGTACGTCTATCGGACTCAATTGCGTGGTTGTTAGTCCGTAGCTTTCAAACAACTTAAACTAAGTTCAACTAACCTAAGGACAACACACACACCCATGCCCGTGGGAGGATTCGAACCTCCGACGTGGGAGGCCTCGCGACCCGCATCGTGGCGCTCCTGACCGCTAGGTTACACCCGCAGTGAACTTATGAGCTGCAACAGGCAACCTAATTAGGCATCTTATTTTCTTGTATATTAAAAAGCACACAGTTAACATTAAAAGTAAGTAGCTTTATTACAATCAAAATACATAATTAGTGTTGTTGTTGTGGTCTTCGGTCCGCAGACTGGTTTGATGCAGCTCTCCTCGCTACCCTGTCATGTGCAAGTCTCTTCATCTGACAATACGTTCTGAAAACTACATCCTTTTGAATATGCTTACTGTATTCGTCCCTCGGTCTCCCTCTACGATTTTTACCCCACACGCTTCCTTCTAATGCTAAGTTGACAATTCCTTGATGTCTCAGAATGTGTCCAACCAATCTATCCTTTCTCTTAGTCAGGATATGCCAGAAACTCCTTTTCTCCCCGATGCGGTTAAGCACCTCCTCATTAGTTACGTGATCTACCCATCTGATTTCATCATTCATCTGTAGCACCACATTTCAAAAGCTTCTATCATCTTTTTATCTCAACTCCTTATCGTCCACGTTTCACTCCCATACAATGCTACACTCCAGACAAATACTTTCAGAAAGGACTTCCTAACATTTAAGTTAATATTGGATGCTAACAAGTTTTATATCTTCTTTACTTCGGCCATCAGAAGTTATCTTGGTACCCAAATAACAAAATTCATCTACTACTTTTATTGTCTCATTACCTAGTCTAATTCCTTCAGCATCGCCTGTTTTTCTGGCATTACCTTCCATTACCTTAGTTTTACTCTTGTTAATGTTCATCTTATATCTTCCTTTCAAGACACTGTCCATTCCATTCAATTCCTCTTCCAGATACTCTGCAGTCTATTACAGAATTACTATGTCATCGACAAACCACAAACTTTTTATTTCTTCTCCCTCTCCAAATTTCTCCTTCTATTCCTTCACTGCTTGCTCAGTGTACAGATTGAACAACATTGGGGAAAGTCTACTACCCTGTCTTACTCCCTTCCCAACCTCTGCGTCCCTTTCTTGCCCTTCGACTCTAATAACCGCTGTCTGGTTTTTGTATAGTCGAAACCAGTCGACACTGTCAAAAGCTTTCTCCAAATCGACAAACGCTAAAAACGTAGGTTCCCCTTTCCTTAGCCTATCTTCTAAGATAAGTCGTAATGTGAGTATTGCCTCCCGTGGTCCTACATTTCTCCTAAATCCAAACTGATCTTCTCCGGGGTCGGATTCCACAAGTTTTTCCATTCGTCTGTAAATAATTCGTGTAAGTATTTTGCAACCATGGCTTATTAGACTGATAGTTCTGTAATTTTCACACCTGTCTGCGCCTGCTTTCTTTTGAATTGGAATTACGATATTCTTCTTGAAGTCTGGGGGTATTTCCCCTGTCTCATACATTTTGCATACCAGGCGATACAGTTTTTTCACGACTGGCTCTCCTAACGTTATCAGCAGTTCAGACGGAATATCATCTACTCCAGGGGCCTTGTTTCGACTTAAGTCCTTCAGCGCTCGGTTAAATTCTTCTCGCAGTATCTTATCTCCTATCTCATCTTCCTCCACTTCGTCTTCCATTTCTATAATACTACCTTGATGTTTATTTTCTTTGTATAGGCCCGCTATAATTAGTGACTAACAAATATTGGCACTTCTGGGTGTGTAATACACGTATTATTGTACTTTAGCGCACTTGAGGATGGATATGAGCATCACTTACGACGTTTTGACGTGTCAGGTTCCTCGGTGTCAGCAGAAATACCTTGGGCTGCAGATTCAGGTTATTTACATAGATTTGGTTGACCTCTTGTTTAAACAGCGAGTCATCCTCTTCAAGTTCGTATGTTTCGTCGTCAGTTTTCTCAGCATCCGCCATAACATCTTCTTCGTCTTTATATAAAAACTACATGACCCGGTGAACTTCGTATCACTTACCTCTTAATATAAACCATATTAATTTAAATAATATGTATATTAGATCCAGTAGCTTTATAAAGGCATTTGCTTCGAACGTCAAATGTGCAAAATTTTATCGCAATCGTACGAATGATCCCAAAGAAAAGAGATCTTTCAGTTTGCCACAAAATTTTCCTATTTTCTGGCCAACTATTCCAAACTTTTGCTTCACTCAAACCTTCCTCTCGCTTTGAACGTCAAATATGCAAAATTTTATCGCAACCAGTCGAATGATATTGATATCCCATTGAAAAAAGATCTTTCAGTTTCTCGCGAATTTCCAAATTTTCCGGGTAACTTTACAGTATTTTTAGTTCATAAGAACGTTCATCTTTCGTTGAACGTCAAATGATCAAAATTTTATCGGAAGTGGATGTACGGCTCCGTATTGAGTACATAGAAACACATTGAAAAAGAAACTTGATTCTAATTTTGCGACTTTCCTCTTCAACTGTCTACTTTTTTTATTGAAAACTTTTCCGAGACCATAATGATCAAACCAACAAACGAATTACCCCTCTCCGTCGTCATAGTGCTGTTATAGTACTGAACTCAATCAAAAACACATTGAAAAACGCACTTTCAGTTTTACTCAACTCTTTCCAATTTTACGGTAGATTAAAAAAAATCATACATACCTCGTCATGTCAAGCCGTACTGACGTGATGCTCTTACAACCATATGGCAATTTATTTTTATTCGTAGAAAAAAAGATCGCTTTCGGATTTTCCTAACTGTTCCTACTTTTTGGACGACTTTTCCACATTTTTATTTGATGCAAACCTTCATCTTCCTTTCAACATGAAATGTACAATATTTTATCGCAATTGGACGAACGGTATTGATAGCTCACTGGAAAAAGCTGTTTCCGTTTTTCCCGATTTTCCTCTTTTGCGGGCAACTTTTTCATATTTTATCACCGTTTAAACCCTCCCTGGAGTTACACGAATATTTCAAGACTAAAATTAGCCAAATCGGTCCAGCCGTTCTCGAGTTCTAGCGTGACTAACACCAATTCATTTTTATAATATACAGTGTGTCCCAGCTATCTTGTCCACCCATCGCAATATTCCAATTACATCCCGAGATTCTGCGACGCGAAATTGACGCTTGAAATACGCGAAACGCGCGGCTAGCGCACGTCCTGAGCAGCATGGAGTTCTCGCCTGAGTCAAAAAACTAACACAAATAACAACACACACAAACACACACACACACACACACACACACACACACACACACACTCACAGTCTACACTGGCACCAACACAAATAAAAAACAGCTGATAAACTCAGAGACACAAGGAACACAAACAGGAGACATACGAAAAGCGACAGTTGGCAACACTAACCATCGTAAACAAACGTTCAAAAACGAGCACACAGTGAAGTGGCGATACAAGAGTTTTCATGAAGAACGAAAATACCGTATCCAACTGAAGACCTCACAAATATCTCCATCAAGACACATATGGAAAAACACAGAAAACCGTAAGGAGGGCCAGCAACTGGATAATTAAATTAACTTTGCAAAAGCTAGTGCTACAGAAGTTGTTTCTAACCTAGTAGAGCCGGCCGCGTTGGCCGAGGGGACTGAGGCGCTCCAGTCACGGTCTGCACGGCCACTACGGTCGGGGGTTCGAATCCCCCACGGGCATGGATATTTGTGCCGTCCTTAGAATTAGTTAGTTCATAAGTAGTTTGTAAGGTTAGGGACTGATGACCCCGTAGTTAAGTCCCAAAAGCTGTACAAACATTTAAACATTTAATTTTAACCTAGTAGTTACGAACTTTAGATATTGTAACAAGACTGTTCAATGTCATACTGTGAAAAATACATATAATATTATGACTGTACTACAAGAATATACAAAAATAACATGTATTACATGCCACTGATGATGCTTCACAAATAAAGCAGCGAAACGCGTATGTCACACAAAGATACGTCTTTCATTTAGTTGCTAAAGACGGTAATACACCTCCACTAATTTTATATGCAACTAAGGAAGACGGAAATCGAAAAAATGATGATTAAATGTATTCTTGTCGCGTGTAGTCGTATGCAAAAAGTCGCGCCTAAAAAGTCGCGCGTGATCACTCAGCCTAATTCTGAGAGGTCAAGAAATCATCATCATCATTAGAGACTAGAGACTGAGTATGCCTTTCAGCGTTCAGTCTGGAGCAAAGTACCTCTAATAAAACTCCTCCATGATCCCCTATTAAATGCTAACATTGATGCCTCGTCTGATGTTATGCCTTTTACTACAAAATCATTCTGCACGAAATCTAAGTACTTTCTTCTTGGTCTACCTCGACTCCTCTTACCCTCCGCTGCCGAGCTCATGAGTCTCTTAGGTAACCTTGCTTCTCCCATGAGTGTAACATGACCCCACCATCTCAGTCTGTTCGCTCTAACTGCTTCATAAATGGTGTTCATTCCCCGCTTTTCTTTGATTTCCTCATTACGGACACCTTCCTGCCATTGTTCCCATCTATTAGTACCTGCAATCCTTCTTGCTAGTTTCATACCTGTAACCTCTACCTTATGTATAAGGTAACCTGTATCCACCCAACTTTCACTCCCATACAACAAAGTTGGTCGAAAGATAGAGCGGAGGACTGCTAACTTATTCTTGGTACTGACTTCCTTCTTGCAGAAGAGAGTAGATCTTAGCTGAGCACTCACTGCATTAGCTTTGCTGCACCTCGATTCCAGTTCTTTCACTATGTTGCCACCCTGTGAGAAAATACATCCCAGGTACTTGAAGCTGTCTACCTTTTCTAACTTTGTTCCTCCTATTTGGCACGCAATCTGTTTAAATCTCTTTCCCACTGATATTACTTTCGTTTTGGAGATGCTGATCTTCATATCATAATCCTTGCACCTCTGATCGAGCTCTGAAAAATTTGTTTGCAACCTTTCAATTGAATCGGCCATTACAACTAAGTCATCCGCATATGCGAGACTGCTTATTTTGTTTTCACCTACTTTAATCCCGCCCTGCTTTCAACATATGATCCATGAATAGTATGAACAACAGTGGTGACAGGTTACAGCCTTTTTTTTTACCCCTGAAACTACCCTGAACCATGAGCTTAATTTGCTATCTACTCTAACTGCTGCCTGACAGTCTACGTAAATCCTTTTAATTGCCTGCAGAAGTTTGCCTCCTATACCATAATCCTGTAGAACTGACAGTAGCTTCCTCCTAGGAACACGGTCATAAGCCTTTTCCAGATCTATGAAACATAGATACAATTCCCTGTTCCACTCATAGCACTTTTCCATTACCTGCCGTAGGCTAAAGATCTGGTCCTGACAGCCTCTAAGAGGCCTAAACCCACACTGATTTTCATCTAACTTGTCCTCAATTAATATTCGCACTCTCCTTTCAACAATACCTGAGAATATTTTGCCTATAAAGCTGATTAAAGAGATACCTCGATAGTTGTTGCAATCTTTTCTGTTTACATGTTTGAAAATTGGCGTGATTACCGCTTTCGTCCAGTCAGACGGAACCTGTCCCGATTCCCACGCCTTCCCAGTTACCCTGTGTAAGCATTTGAGACCTGATATTCCACTGTATTTGACGAGTTCCGGCTTAATTTCATCCACCCCAGCCGCTTTATTGCACTGTAATCTACTGACCATTTTCTCCACTTCCTCAAATGAGATCCTGTTTCCATCGTCGTTCCTATCCCGTTCTACCTGAAAATCTGACACATCATTGAACGTTTCACCTACATTGAGCAATTCTTCAAAATATTCCGTCCATCTGCCCAAGGCATCCACAGGATTGACTAGCAGCTTTCGTGACCTGTCCAAAACACTTGTTAATTTCTTCTTCCCTCCCTTTCGAAGATAATTACGCTCCAAAATGGTTTTCCCGCGGCTTGGCCCAGAGATTCTAGCTTGTTTCCAAAGTCTTCCCATGATTTCTGCTTGGATTCTGAAATTATCCGTTTGCAGAATGAAACTTCAGTCAGCAGCGGAGTGTGCGCTGATATGAAACTTCCTGGCAGATTAAAATTGTGTACCGAAACCGGAACTCGAACCTGGGACCTTTGCCTTTCGCGGGTAAGCGCGCTACCGACTGTGCTATCCCGACACGACTCACGAGACTCACGAGACTAGCACTCTTGGAAGAAATTTTAATCTGCGAGGAAGTTTCATATCAGCGCACACTCAGCTGCAGAGTGAAGTTTCATTTTGGAATTAAACATTTAATTTTAACCTAGTAGACCGGAACTTTAGAAATTGTAACAAGACTGTTCAATGTCATACTGTGAAAAATACATATATTATGATGACTGTACTACAATATTATACAAAAATAACATGTATTACAGGCCACTGATGATGCTTCACAATAAAGAACCGCCTTTCATTTAGTTGCTAAAGACGGTAACACACCTCTACTAATGTTATATGCAACTAAGGACGACGGAAATTGAAATAAAATGATGATAAAATGTATTCTTGTCGCGTGTAGTCGTATGCAAAAAGTCGCGCGCTATCAGTCGCGTGCGGCTGGTAGCGTGGTGGCAACTCAGCCCAGTTCTCAGAGGTCAAGAAAGGGTTAAATAAATAATACTGCTTTGAGAAATTTTTGTTGTCGAAGAAAACTTGATAGTGTAATACTTGGTGGAGGATGGGAGCGCGGATTCTGAGTGTGTCGTCAGCGGCAAGTGGCTCTGGCTGACACCCCTCCAGGGCCCCAGTTTGCGTTCGGCGGTGTCTCCACCCCCACCCCGTCATTAGGGGGGGGAGAGACTGCCTCCCCCTCTCCCTCCCCCTCCCCCTAGCCGCCCCCACAACGGGGTTAATGGCGCGTTAAACGCACAAACTCGGCGAGATCAGAGGCGGCGTGCCCGGCCTGCTAACTGCAACTGCCGGCAAGTGCTGCTGCCGCCGCGGTGCGCGGCAGAGGGTGCTTCCGACACCTCCCCCACTGACGTACAAACACTGTAGGCGCTGCTGGCAACTTCGATAAGGCGGGTATTACACTGTACAAGATATTTCAAATTCAAATGTTCAAGTGTTTGTAAAGTCTATGGGACTTAACTACGGGGTCATCAGTCCCTAAACTTACAAACTACTTATGAACTACTTACGAACTAGGACGGCACAAATATCCATGCCCGAGGGGGGATTCGAACCCCCGACCGTAGTGGCCGTGCTGACCGTGACTGGAGCGCTTTAGTCCCCTCGGCCACCGCGGCCGGCTACAAGGTATTTGACAAACATCATGTATCAAATTCCTTTGGTCAAATGTTTGGCCGGCCGCGGTGGCCGAGGGGACTGAGGCGCTCCAGTCACGGTCTGCACGGCCACTACGGTCGGGGGTTCGAATCCCCCCTCGGGCATGGATATTTGTGCCGTCCTTAGTTGTAGGTAGTTCATAAGTGGTTTGTAAGTTTAGGGACTGATGACCCCTTAGTTAACTCCCTTAAGCTTAACAAACATTTGAACATTTGATTTTCAAATCTTTGACGGTGTACTAGGTCATCTTTTATAAAAGACTAGCTGTAAATCCGGATTTGCCCGGGTGTTTATTTATCCTACACTTTCGCAGTCCACCTCTCCTTCCCCCCTCTCTCTGCATCCACCTCTTTCTCTCCCATCTCTCTTTTCGTTTTCACCTTTCCCTCTCTCGACAAAATTTTCTGCAACGTACCCTCTGTAATCTATATCTATAAATGTGAATGTCTGTTCGGTGTACGCTTATCACGTCCAAATGACAAGACGCAAAGACTTAAGTATTTGTACAGTTATTATTCCTGAGGAAGGTTGTAGGCACGGTTTTATAGCGATCTGATAGATATTTAGAAATTTGAAGAATATAACGCGAAATGCGGAACAATAATTACTCTGTGAAAATTATATTTACTCTTTGAAATGTTCAAATGTTTGTATAGCTTATGGGACTTAACTACGGGGTCATCAGTCCCTAAACTTACAAACTACTTATGAACTAAGACTAAGGACGTCACAAATATCCATGCCCGAGGGGGAATTCGAACCCCCGACCGCAGCGGCCGTGCAGACCGTGACTGGAGCGCCTCAGTCCCCTCGGCCACGGCGGCCGGCTACTCTTCGAAAATGCTTTTATTGGTTGCATTGTTGCTTGAGGGTTGATAATCATAAAAGAATGGAGTATATTGGGATAGAAAGTTATCGGTGTATATAAAATTCTACGTGTGTGTATGTGTTAATATTTCGATCTGTAGCGAAAACTACAGAACGCAAACCAATGGTCTGTGTGTAATTGTTGTCTGAAGTCTCTCGTTGTACACCATAGCAGTTCCATGCCGACAGCTATAAGGGAGGTGGAAGATATGGTGGTTGAAAGTCGCCAAATTATAAAAAAAATTCGGACTGACGGCCAGCGATGACGTTTGCGACTCTATAGCAAGGAGGTTTCACACAGCGAAACATGATGCCACAGACGATATCTTTGGCCTATGCGTGCTACAATATCTTCAGCTCTTCCTCTGTAACGATGAGCATACGAATAGGGAAATATAAGAATAAACGAAAGTGTAGGATAAATAAACACCCTGGCAACGCCGGGTTTACAGTTAGTATACCATGCAAACCTTCATGTACCTAGTGATCTTCCTCTTGGTTTAAAGCTCATGGGTGCAAAAATTCATAAAGATTGGAGAAAAAGTATGCATTTTGTAAAATTCCATTAGTTAAGTATCCTCCACCATGCAGCGAACGAAAGTTTATACAGACAGTGACATTCCTCTTGTTTTTAAAGGTAGAGAGTGCAAAATTTCATCAATATCGGAACACATATATAGATTTCTATGCAACAGAAACGCAGGGTCACATTGAAAAACGCAGTTTGTTGTTTCCAAATATTCCAGTTTTATTTCATTCAACCCTTGTTCTCAGAATAATGAAAAAAAAAAAAAATAAATAAATAAAAAAAAAAAAATAAAAAAAAAATCTGTGAAATCGGTCGAGCCGTTCTCAAGTTATGGCGCGACCAAGGTATTTAGGGTTCCATTTTTTGTATTGCAAAGTACCCTCCCCCAGGCACCGTATGAAACTTAAGGTAGACGGTAACCTTCCTCTTGTTTTGAAGGTCAAGCGTGCGAAATTTCGTGAAGATCGGAATGAAACTGTAGATTTCGTGAGTCTGCGTGAGAAGTATGCTCCGCCATGCACCTATCACAAAATACTTTCTTAGCTGACGATTTCTGCCTATAAACTACATTCCTGTCAAATTTCAGCTGCATAGGTGTACTAGTTTTCGAGATTTGGTGTTTAGTCAGCGAGTGAGTGTCCTTTCGCTTTTATATGGATAAAGATCAAGAAAACAGTTTGCTTAATTTTGGATGCAAGAGAATTAAGGGAGACTTGCAGACAAAAATAAATAGTAACATGCAAATCTGTAATGCTAACTTTATTTGATACAGGGTCATGACAATTTTATGGCATCTACAGCGAAATTGTTGTCAGCGGCAGACTTCTTTTCGCTTCATCATTTTGTGTGTGTGTGTGTGCTTCATAAACGTCCGAAATTACACCCAAATTTTGTTGCATGTCCCTCCCATTTTGCAATAATTGACGCCTAAATCTGGGTATTCTCACGCGGTGGCCTCTCATTATTTATGACGTCATATCTTCTGACCTATGTGTCGTGCTCTTTTGTTTTTGGGTCAGGAACCTTCGTGGGCATATGAAGAACAGTTGACTAAAGTTTCATATGGCAATCGAATGAATGGTTTATGAACCCATAGAGGACATACACACAAATATATATATATCTTTTATAAAGACAAATAATATATAAAGATATTTGATAAACGTTAGAGCGAGGGCCTAGCTTTTATAAAAGTCCTCCATTGTATACATGAGTCTTTCCTTGCCTTGGCGCCTTTTAACCTACAAATTAACGTCAAAGTGTATTTGTTGCGTCGCTACTGCCACAGTGGTCGTTTCAAAGTGTGAAGTATACGGAATATTTCTTAATACTTTTACTAAAATAGATTCGTATAAAGAAAAAGCTACTCCTGTCAGTTGTGTTCAAGGTGGCTCACTGTGGATGATGGTACGGAAGAAATTACATGGACCAAAGGATATATGGAGATGCATAAGTCAAATAAATGTTTTTATTTGTACTCTAACCTAACCTCGTAATTCCTCCTTAAGTGATTTACATTTTGGTTCACTTTTGTCTGGAATAATACGCGAAATCTTAAGCCTACACTGTAAGATCCGTGTGTATTACTGTCTGCTGGAACAGATTTTGTATGTGGATATAAATAGGACGGTCTTTAGCGGAAAAGCCATTCATAATGTGGGTAATGAGATACTGCACTAGTTAGCTCCGTATTTTTTCTCGCTTTGTACGATACTTCTCGACATTTAAACACAAGTCCAGGTATTTATACAAATCTTTATTTTGCCCGATTTTCCGAAACATAAAATGTCAGACTGCAGTAAAATATAAAATGTCTTTCGCAGCGCATAATCCGCAATGAAGCATAACATTAAAGAATTACGAAAATGTTCTCTCTTAATTATGATAAAGTATCAAACGAGGGTATGTTTAGAATGACACACATTAACTTATTTGTGTTTCATTATTTAAACATTGACACAGCTTTAGGACTTCCTGAAATATCGGTTATGATGAAGAATTTATAAATATGTGGGCGAATGAAGAAGGTTTGCCCACACGTTCTTAAACAATTTAGGTTATTATGTACTAGAAGTGTAGCTCACGAAGTACATTTGTGACAGCAGTTTTCATTTTTTCCTCTCGCTATTCACGGTTTTACCTAACATTGTTTCCATTTTTCGTTCTTTCCAATGAATGCACTCCCGAGCAACATTACATTACGCACTATAATATAGACGACTTACTATTTCGGAGTCTTTTCCGAGCAACTATGACGCAATTTTTACGCTAGTGTAATGTGCTCCTGTCAAGTAGTTTCGTCAAAGATGTTGGATAAAATTTTTGACAAAAACCTTTGTCAAAGAACTTTTACAGTGTAATACCGGCCTAACTTGCAGATGACAGTCAGTACAGAATATTCTGATAAGCAATAGCAATACCAGAATTTGGTTCGGGGGGGGGGGCAATTTTTTTAAAAATAAAGCCTACTGAATTTATTAGTCTATGACTTATTTTTACACTTTTTATAATGTAACCAGTTGTACTACGAAAGCAATTGCACAAGAAGTAAAATGAGTAGGCTCGCTTTAATTTGGAACAGGAGCAGCGTGGTGGATATGGAGTGTATATAATCAGATCGTAAAATAATTAAACAGCTTCTCTGTTAGTAGCCAAAGAGAACGGTCTCTACAATTTAATTAACATGAGACTATGTGTAAAAATTTAACTGTTGTTGTTGTTTTGGTCTTCAGTCTGGAGACTGGTTTGATGCAGCTCTCCACCCTACTCTATCCTGAGCAAGCCTTTTCATCTCCTCACAAGAACGACAACCCACATCCACTTGAATCTGCTTACTGTACGCGTCTCTTGGTCTCCCTCTACGATTTTTACCCCACACACTTCCCTCCAATGCTAAATTTACGATTCCTCGGTGTCTAAGAATGTGTCCTACCAAGCGATCCCTTCTTTTAGTCAAGGTATGCCAAAAATTCCTTTTCTCACCAATTCTGCTCAGTACCTCTTCATTAGTTTCGCGATCTGCAAATGTTCAAATGTTTGTATAGCTTATAGGACTTAACTACGGGGTCATTAGTTCCTAAACTTACAAACTACTTATCAACTAGTTTATCCTAAGGACGGCACAAATATCCATGCCCGAGGGGGGATTCGAACCCCCGACCGTAGTGGCCGTGCAGACCATGACTGGAGCGCCTCGGCCACCGCGGCCGGCACGCGATCTACACACCTAATCTTACATACATCTACGTCTACATAAATAATCTGCAAATCACATTTAAAGTGCCTGGCAGAGGGTTCATTAACCACTTTCATAACTTTTCTCCACCGTTCCATTCTCTAACAGCGCGCGGGTAGGAAGAACACCTAAATCGTTCCGTTTTCGATCTGATTTCTCTTATTTTATTGGGATGTAGGTGGGTGCTAGCAAAATATTTTCACATTCAGAAGTAAAGGTAGGTGATTGAAACTTCGCAAACAGATCATGCGCAATGAATAACGTCTTTCTTTTAATGATTTTCACCCAAATTCGTGCAACATTTCCGTGACGCTTTCCCCCCCGTAACGTGATAAAATAAAACGAGCTGCCCTTCTCTGAACCTTCTCAATGTCTTCCGTCAATCCCATCTGGTGAGGGTCCCACAAGGGGCAACAGTACTCCAGGAGAGGACGCACAAGTGTGATTTAGGCAGTCTCTTTGGTGGAACTGGTGCATCTTCGAAGCGTTCTGCCAATGAAACGCAACCTTTGATTTGCCTTCCCCACAATATTTTCTACGTGTTCTCTCCAGTCAAAGTTGTTCGTAATTGTAACTCCTAGGTATTTAGTAGAATCTACGACCTTAAGGTTTGACTGATTTATAGCGTAATTAAAGTTCAGCGGATTTCTTTTAGTGGTCATGGGTATTACTTCACACTTTTCTTTATTTAGTGTCAATTGCCAATTTGCGCACCATGCAGAAATTTTGTCTAAATCGCTTTGCAGTTGCTTTTGATCCTCTGTTGACTTCACTAACCGATAAACGACAGCTTCATCCGCGAACAGTCTAAGGGAGCTATTCAGATTGTCTCCTAAATCGTTTATAAACACAAGGAAGAATAGGGGACCTATAACGCTTCCCTGGGGAACACCAGATATCACTTCTGTTTTACTCGATGACTTACCGTCAATTACAACGAACTATGTCCTTTCTGATAGGAAATCGTGAATTCAATCCCACAATTTGGTAGATATTTGTAGCGGTACGGAATATTTCCGTAACGTTATGTAACGTTCGATTTTTCGCTGCTGACTCGGTAGAAGTTTATCGCCGGATTTGTTTACGGATTTAAAACTTTATCAAAAGATTTATTATAAATTCTATTCTTATAGTGTATTAATTATTTTTGTAAATATGTTGCATGTAAACTTTTGCTGTGAAAAGTGCGGGAATCATGGCATGATGCGGGTCTAACCAAAATGGCTGCCATAGATGCAAATACACGTTCCGAAGCGGGCTTCTGGGGCTACCATTATGACTGCTAGGAGTAATCCAGCGGTCTCGGAGATCGAAGAAAAAAAACTGGAACATTATATTTATTGTTAATTATGATTAGTTGAAGTTATATATTCTGCGAATATGAGACTTCAAAGCTGAAAATGTGTACCCAGCCGGGATTGGAACCCGGGTCTCCTGCTTTCTAGGCAGTTGCGCTGACCCCTACACCACTGGGGACACAGTGATCACCGCACCTGCAAGGACTACCTAAGCACGCCTCCCGTCAGATACAAATTCCCAGCTTCGCCCTGCCCACAGTACTCAAACTCGTAGTGACTGTCACTGGCATATCTATATGTATAAATGTGAATGTCTGTTCGGTGTACGTTTATCATATCTGAACCACAAGACAAAAGAGCTAAAAATTTGTACAGTTACTAATGTCTACCCGTGGAAGGCTATAGGCACGGTTTTATGGCGATCGGATAGCTATTTATCTATATATATTATTGTGAATATTTGTTCAGTGTTCGCTTATCACGTCCGAACGACAAGACGCAGAGACTTAAATATTTGTACAGTTACCAATTTATACCCGAGGAAGGTTTTAGGCACGGTTTTTAGCGATCTGATAGATATTTAGTAATTTGAAGAATATAACGCGAAATTCGGAACAATTATTACTCTTTGAAAATTATATTTACTCTTTGAAATTGGTTTTATTGGTTACATTGTTGCTTGAGGGTTGATAATGATAAAAGGATGGAAAGTTATCGGTTTATATAAAATTCTACGTGTGTGTGTGTGTGTGTGTGTGTGTGTGTGTGTGTGTGTGTGTGTGTGTGTTTGTTAATATTTCGCTCTGCAGCGAAAACTACAGAACGCAAACGAATGGTCTGTGTGAAAGTGTTGTCCGAAGTCTCCCGTTGTACACCATAGCAGTTCCATGACGATAGCTATAAGGGGTAGATATGGTGGTTGAAAGTCGTCAAACTATAAAAAAATTCGGATTGAAGGTAGCGATGACGTTTACGACTCTATAGCAAGGAGGTTACATACAGCGAAACGTGATACCACAGACCATATCTTTGGTCTATGCGTGCTACGATGTCTTCACCTCTTTCTCTGTAAGGATAAGCATACGAATAAATAAATAAAGCACTAAAAACGAAATTTAATACATCTCTTTAAAAATTTCGATTTGACGTTTCGCGTATTACAAGTACAATACTACAAATAATGTAGTTTACCAGAATGCCCCAAAATGAAATTAAAATGAATTTGGACATTACTCTCACCATACGTGTTTAGATATTGGAACAGAGGCTGTAAGAAATAATGTATGTATTATTTATTGTAAATCATTAAGCACTTCACATAATTTTATTTTTTTATTTGAATGTTGATTAAAAATGTTTGTTTCTAAAGGAGGTATTGTATTTTATTTCATCATTTCATCCTTTTCGATTCCGGCACAAAGCTCATGAACGTATAGTCCACAGAGTGAGCAGCGAATCGTATCTTCTTCCAAGTCCTCAGTGCAGATAAAACAATATCAAAAGGAAGGCACACCGGGGTTTGAGGAGTCGGGGGCTGCCTGACAGGTTTTGTTAAAAGTTTCTGACGTCGTGTTCTGTTGTTCCTTGAGGTTGTTCTTGGAATAAACTTCGGGTTACATTGTTCCCTACGTAATTCAAACTCTTTCTTCTCTGGTTGCGACTTTTCTTCCTTTTAGGAGTTTTTAAGATGTCGCTGAAGAATCTCCCAGCAGATGATGAAACATGAGGCGAGAGTTCTGTTTCAGGAGGCGTTTCACATTTGTCTTGTGTCGGTTTGTTCACTTTCACTCCATCAGCTACATCGGTTTCACCAGGTTACATTGAAGGCATAGCTTGCGTCTGAGATGTGTCAGCCAGAACAGTAGGTATTTTCATCGCCATCTATGGAGTCATCATCCTCCATTACCCTTGTCATGAAATCTTCCACGTCGAAGGTCCGTGTAAGTTCCGGCATTTCTTTCTCAGTGATTTAACTGGGAGTAAAAAATTCAGGAGGAATGTCATTCGGGTCAAAGGGGTAGGTTTCTGTGTTTCGAAACCCAGCAGTTACGTTGGTTGGTTTCAAAGCTCTTGGCCACACTTTTGAGAAAAGTTTTCCGAATGATATGTTTGTTATTTTTCTGCCCGAGTTATTTTTCCATTATCTAAAGACTTCGTCATCCCAAAATGACTCATAGGGTTTGAACACAGACCTATCCCTTAGATAGAGGGCAGCGGTTGAGTTGCTTGGAAGACAGTAAAGATGGGATAATCAGGTGTGAGAGAGCATCTCTTTCGCCCTGTGGAATGCGTAAAACTTGCTACCTCGGACTGTCTTAGTATAACAATTCACTGCCAACAATGCGGCATTTTTCACCATATAAAAATGGAATATGCTATGTTAAGCTCTTAATTTAATACATAATGAGTCTACACATTTCCAACACATCTAAATGGTAGTTAAGTGAAATATGCCATTTACGCTGATGGATCGCTTAGGCCTAAAATGGCGGACGTGCCCCACCCGCGCTCAACTGACCAATAGCAGCCGGCCGTTGTCGGCAAGCCACACATCAAAGGTTGGCGCTACTCTCCCAATACAGGGCTCTACATGACACAGAGATGTATTGCCATCTATGAGCAAGATGTAGAAGTAAGAATCGCGAAAGAATCGTGAACGAATGGTAGGAATCGATTCATAATGTGCGACTGAATCGCAAGAATCGATTCCTAAAAAAAGAATCGCGTGCCCAACTGTAATGACAAGCGCCACGAGCAGTGGCGTAGCTACCATAGGGCTAGGCGGGGCAGTGCCCCGGGGCCCCCGGCCTCAAGGGGCCCCTTGGCCTACGTGAGCGACGATCGAAAAAAGTTACCGTAGATCCTTGAACACTTTAATGTCCCCCAATTACTTCGGTTAATCGAAGTTCTACTGTATATAATAATTTAGTTGGATGAAGGTTTTTCAACTTTGAACTTTTTGAACCCTGACCAACAAACCTCAAACGCACGAAGTGAAATCCAAAAATTATTCGCACCCCAGAATATAAACATAACTAGGTCCTTTGCTTGTCCGCTAAGACGTGGACACTGCCATCGTAAGCGTATTGTCGGTTGAAGTCGGTTGAATCTTTGCGAAATAACAGTGAATGGTGCTGAATTACTAGCACAGTGTTTGACAATAGACAGTGTGACCACATTTGAATATGAAGCCTCTACAATGTATTATTACAGAACGGTATTATTATGGTCACTCAACAGTTTATGTAGTGAATTCCCCAAGGGTGTGCTCCATAGTCATAGATCCCAATGAAGTACTGTCACCAACTGCACTCTGAAATTCGTGCAAGAAGAAGAGAAAATATGGTTACTTTGTCACAACAGTAAATTGTGCATTCAAGACACTACCCTGTACCCCCACTGCCACTGTAATAAGCGAAGATGTCAACTTAGTTATTTTACTTATTACTTTTTCCTGGCCAGACATTAATATATACTTCATGATACCTGGTAGAGGCACGGCTCAAACCAAAGTAGTCCATCAAACAAAATCCGAGAACTTTCTTTTCTGAAACCATCATATACGAATATTTCCCCTATTTTCCTTCTTTGATTGGGCTATCAACGAAATTAGGCTGATGGGTACGGAGCAGTGAGCTAACAGCGAGGAGTTTAGCGACAGTGAGATGTCGGTACTGACAACAGTCTGCAATGAGAGTGAGTTGTCGGCGCTGACTCGGCTGTTTCCGGTTTGCTTCGCAGCAGGGGGGCATGTTTTCATGGTTAAGTAATACGTCTTCATTGTTTATTTTTTACTGGCTTATGCCTGCGACTTCATTCACCTAGTATGGAGCAACTTCGGAAACTTTCCCAAGAGGTCGTTTGTCTTTCGTCTACGCAGGTCCAAATCTATCACTCTGCAAAATTTCATTCAAATCCGTCCAGTAACTTTTGCGTGGAAACATAACAAACAAACATTCACAATTATATTAGAGAGTATGATTAAATATTATCTGCTGCCTGGCACATAATATTTACTTAGTAGTCTTTAGGTTGCAGTGGGCGGTAAGGAGCTGATGATGAAGTAGTTTTGCATCTGTACAGTATTAGTGTAAAGAGGGCCTCAATGTCATCTTTGCCCCGGGGCCCTTAGTGCCATAGCTACGCCACTGAGCCCAGTACGGTCACCCTGGCCCTAATACGGCCAGCCTGGCCTTATTGGTCTACACACCGTTTTTTGCCCGTCCCGTGCATATTTCTGCAATTTCTAAGAAGCTAATCTCAAAATACCTCAAAGGTTTCAAATCTACCAAAAAAATATGCTTCAAAAGAAACACCATTTTATAAAGCAACCACAAAAAAATAATTACTCCATAGTTTAGCAAAAACTTACGTCAGTAGCTTAACGAAAACCTCCAGAACCAAAGATACACTTCCGCAACTGAATAACGGAAAGCATGGCGCTCCTTGTTTTTCATTTGCTACTAGGACGGCGTTTCCGATCTTGTAGGTGCTGTCATCCGACGGATTTGAATGGAAGTTTCTGAAATAAAGGGGGAGTGGCCTTATTGGAGACTATGGCCTTATTTGGTTCACCTACCTTATTCATGAATAGTATTTTTTTTTAATTTTTTACATGTTGTTGTAGGCTGTGTGTCATATACGATACATTGGGTTGCTATCGAGGCAATGTGACAAGCGGTGAAAAAATAAATGTTACTTTATTTTTGCTTATTTCAATGACATATACACCTCCTAATGCTAGAAAATGCACAAAATTGTTGCAAATAGTCTCTTTACCTGTTGTTGGAATAAAATGCAATTGGATATTTGCTACGTTCTTCCAAACACATTCTGAGTTTAGGAAATCCAATAAGTGAAATGACAATACTTGCAGCGCAATATTTCTTGATCTCATCTGGGGTGGTGTTTGACAGATTTTTCCGTATGATGAAACATACTTCATATTTGTCTTCTCTGCCATATTAATAAAAAATTAAAATATTCAAAGGATTTCCTAGTTCCTGTACTTACAGCGTCTTCATCAGAACTTGATGATGTAGAGGTCATAGAAGTCGAGATATTGGGTGAAAATCTAAAGTAGAAAGAGCAATATTGCTTAAAATGATTGCTTTGCAATAATTCAAACGCGTGCCTATAAAAACTACTAAAAACATTACGAACTCTGTTGTGTGGCGCCAACGTCGTGTTGGATCTCTAGGAGATGGACTTTAATGCATTTGTGTTTGGTGTGCTGAAGTTTCATTGTCTGAAACTTCATCTTCTTCTTCAGTTGCTGCCATTTGCGTTTCCTGTTTGTTAACTTCAGCGTCATCAGCATCATCACAGTCATGATCAATTTCGATATCAGAACAATTAGCGTCAATGATCTCATCCAGAAGCTTAGCAATATCTGAATCAGATGGATCTGTGAATAATATTTAGCCGGCCGCGGTGGCCGAGGGGACTGAGGCGCGTCAGTCATGGTCTGCACGGCCACTACGGTCGGGAGTTCGAATCCCCCCTCGGGCATGGATATTTGTGCCGGCCTTAGTTATAGGTAGTTCATAAGTAGTTTGTAAGTTTAGGGACTGATGACCCCGTAGTTAAGTCCCTTACTTAAAAAAAAAAAAAAAAAAAAAAAATAAATAAATAAATAAAAAAAAAAATAAAAAAAAAATTTAGATCTTAAACTCACGTTTGTGAAGTTTTATTCGTAGTAGAAGCATTAGTAATGCCTATTTTTGTGTCCCAACTTCGTCGCCGCTTTTGTGTCCCAGCCTCGTCGTAGGTGTCGGTGGCCGAGTGGAATGAGCTCGACACAGGAACAAAAATAGCACGCTGGTGCAGGTACGGAGGGGAGCAGCCAGAAACTAGAAACACTAGAGTAAATTAGAACGAGATATATATTGCACAGAATTTATACAATACTTCACTTTTACATAGTACTGCAGAATGTTGATACATAGTTGTTAGAGGCCTGCCTAGTGCCTGTACGATAGCAAAGTCTTCACTGGTGCCTATCTGATTACGAAGGTGCTAACTGGTTGCTATCTCAGTCCGAAGTGCCCGATGTCCTTCAGTGGTGGCCACGAGCGGAGTTGTCGCAGAGGGCGCTCGTGGCTGTCGTCGTAAGAACGCCGCGCCGTGCGTGCATGGCGGCGCGCGGCGAAAGTAGGTGGCGCGCACTTTGTACTTGTGCGACACCACACCTATCACATTATGACAGCCGTGAAATACGTACTGAAAACATTACATAACGTTGAGGTAACGAAATCACTAACATAAAATGCAGACATTCGCCATTTGCTGACAGACATATGGAAAGTACTCACTGAGACCCGATGTATCATATATGATACATTTACTAAAATACGATTTTTCAGAAGGAAAATCGTCTTTCACGTCACTTTCTTTGATGGATTTGCACTCAGGGATCTATTAGCAACATTTTAGTACTGGTTTAAAAGAAATGCTTAACGAATTGACAATACTAACCTTTCTTTCTTGATGCCATGCTTACTCGTCCAAAACACACTTGTCACCGACTCCCCCTGACACCTAGTGGTCACTCTGAGAACTATGAGTAGGCTGCCTCGTTGTGCTGTGGAGTGTAGCGCATACGATACAGTCGGCAGTTTTACGAAAAATGGCACCCAGTGTATGGGAAACTCATTTGAACGTAGGGTTACCAGATGTACGTCTACAGAAAAGAGGACATTTCTTGATTCATAAAAGGAAATTCTTTCTCTCTCTCTCTCTCTCTCTCTCTCTCTTTTATTGACAACTCAAGTACTAGTGATGTCTGTACTGTTTTATCAGAGTCTTTTTTGTAATACATCTCACGCAGCTTACGAAATTTGTTCATCTTCTTACAAATTAAGAAGCATGAAATGTTGAGACCCGTAGAACGAATTACATGACTATATAGCAGTGGGTCCCTAATATTTCATCACTTCGCCACTTGTAATTATCGTGAAGAACATTTTTTTCCATGCTTATAAGATACCTTCCCGATCACCCCTGTTTTCACCTGAAATTTATTACGATGCATCGTTTACGGAAACCATAGTACTGTTGACTGTAAAATCGTCATGAATAAAGTAACTGTAAAAATTATCTAAGCGTTCCTTGATATAGCTATGCTCCCATTTCGGATCAGACAGACGTGACTATAAACAAGATTAGCATCTAGATTCTAGTGAGTGGAAAAAAAGCAATGAATAAAATAAACTTTTAATTTACCGTACAAAGACTCGCAATTAATGATTAAAAACTACTGAGTTTTTTAGAACAAAAGCTTTAAATCGATGTTTTCAAAACACTGTTTATGTACTTACGTCTCTTTGGTCCTAAACGGGCGAATGATGAAACGGCAATGGTGACTGTGGCATCTGACCTTATTTGTATGAAACTCTGAACAAGCTTTTAACTTATGAATAAAGCACTAGCTTTTGATGTTAAAGTCATAAGTGTGGTTGGCAGACAACACACAGAACTGCCGAGTCCCAGCACGAAGACTGAACGTCTTATTTTTGGGTGTCCGAGAGTTTCATATTACACTGTATATCTTGCATTGTTGCAGACGTATGTATTAATTGGCCGCCTTGAAGCTCGTATTCCGCGACAATTGCTACGCCAATTCTTTCAGTTGCTACAGAGCAGCGGCGGCTCAGAAAAAAGAAAATTCATAAATAACGTTGTTTCAAGAAAGGTTAAATTCTCTAGAGTTAGTGATTGTGACATTTCAGAGAGTTGTATTTACGCACTTTCAAACTGAAGCAGTTGCACAACGCAAAAAATAGGACATTTTCCCATATTGTTAAAAACCCGGCCGGACCATTTTTAGGGTCCAAAAAAGAGGACATGTCTGGGCAAAAGAGGACGTCTGGTAACCCTATTTGAACGGATGTATCATATATGATACATGAGGTCTCTAGAGGATACATACATGTGGCGTCTATTCCAAAAGAACAGACTTCTCTTATGATCCTGCAGTCGTTATTGTTTTCATATTCACAGAATATATGACTTCAACTGCGAATGGGGAAAATTGAAAATGTGTACCCGTGACTACGAGTTTGAGTACTTTGGGCAGGGTGAAACTGGAAATTTGTATCCGACGGGAGGCGTGCTTAGTGGTGCAGGGGTCAGCACAACTGCCTAGAAAGCAGGAGACCCGGGTTCGAATCCCGGCTGGATACACATTTTTCAGCTTTGCCCAATCGCAGTTGATGTCATATATTCTGTGAATATAAAATAATAACAACTGCAGGATCAGAAGTGACGTCTGTTCTTTCGGAACAGACGCTACATGTATATATATAATATGCCGGTGACGGGCAATGATCCTATCGATAGTGGGGAGGGGTGGGCAAAGTTTGAAGCCCTTACTCTTACGGGAATTAGTTTCATAACTACGAGTTTGAGTACTGTGGGCAGGGCGAAGCTGGGAATTTGTATCTGACGGGAGGCGTGCTTAGGTACTCCTTGCAGGTGTGGTGATCACTGTGTCCCCAGTGGTGTAGGTGTCAGAGCAACTGCCTAGAAAGCAGGAGACCCGGGTTCGAATCCCGGCTGGATACACATTTTTCAGCTTTGCCCAATCGCAGTTGATGTCATATATTCTGTGAATATTAAATAATAACAACTGCAGGATCAGAAGTGACGTCTGTTCTTTCGGAACAGACGCCACATGTATATATATAATATGCCGGTGACGGGCAATGATCCTATCGATAGTGGGGAGGGGTGGGCAAGTTTGAAGCCCTTACTCTTACGGGAATTAGTTTCATAACTACGAGTTTGAGTACTGTGGGCAGGGTGAAACTGGGAATTTGTATCTGGTGGGAGGCGTGCTTAGGTAGTCCTTGCAGGTGCGGTGATCACTGTGTCCCCAGTCAGTTCCGTTTGAGCCACGCTAGCGTGAGCACGCTCTGCACTGCCCGCGATGCGTTTCCTTGTTTACGTTTCCGGACTTGTGTTTCGCGTAGTGTTGTTCATCTCTTATTTCTTGTGTTCGTGTGATTTAATAGTGTTTGCTTCATCGTGCTACTGTTCGTCGTAATTTCGGTTTCCTAACCGAAATTTTTCAGTATACATCATGTCTACTAGCGTCAGGATGAACCAGCTTGTTTTTGCTTTCGACAAGCAAACCCGAGGGTACAGCCTACGACCCTGGAAGTAGACGACTGGATTATAAAGGTACTTCGTGTCAGAATTTATACTGTTCACACAATGCAATTAGATAACGATAAATATTGTGACTTCGTCAAATTTTTCGATACTGTCAGTATAGCAAATCTGTTATCCAAGTGGGGAACGGAACTGGAATTCGTGCATAGAGATGGAACGAAAAGCAGGATTTCCATATGCCGTACTGATATTTGTAATATATAAAGCAGAGTGTCCGCAGGTTTGTACGTGTCCTATACAAATCTACAGTTTTGTTCCAATCTCCATGAAATTATGTACACGTAAGCTTCAATCCGTAAGTGTAAGAATCACATACGATATATATTTCACAACATATGACGTCATAAACATTGAGATGCGCGAAAAACTGCTGCATTTTGCGACAATGCTGCTCATTTTCTCCTAAACCATTGGACCTCTTTCAACCAAATTTGGTACACACATTCCTTACCGTGAGGTAACAATTGCTGCATGGTTAAGAATCACATACGACACATGGTTCACAAGATATTACGTCATAACCAAGAGAAATCGCAAAAAAAATGCGGCGAGACTTTCGAAATACAGTATATGAGAATAACAGTACTTAGCGACTTGCAACAAACTTTAAACATAATTTCAAACCTTTATCAAACTTTTTCCCGCTGGCAACCATAGTAAAATGATGAAAGATATAACGTTTCTCGCTTACTACTTTTCCGCTGTTTATGGACTAAAACCACGGCTCTCGGTATGACGTTACAATTTATAATTTGAACACTACAAATTGTAGCGACAGGAAATTTTACAGATAGTATACACACATATAGTTGAATGTAGCTTCTGAATTGTATCACAGTTCAACACGTAGTTCATGAGATATGAGCACATATACAGTAACGTTCCACTGTTCATGGACTAAAACTCCGCAATTCGGTATGAAGTTACAATTTATAATTTGTACACTACAAATTTTAGCCGCAGGAAATTTTACAGACAGTATACACGCACATAGGTGAGCGTAGCCTCTAAATAGTACCACAGTACGACACGTAGTTCATGAGATATGTGGACATAAGCAATAGCGTTCATGGAAAACCGCCCCATCACGCACCAAGTTTTAATCTATTACTTTTTTACAGATGTACAGTCCTTATACAAATGAATATATACCTGAAAAATGGCAGGAATACATAAATTAATACCCGTGCAACGCCGAGTTTTCAGCTATTCTTTTTCTTCTCTATATATAAAAGGAAGGGTCCCGATTGACTGACTGACTGATTGACTGACTCATCATCGCCCAGCCTAAACCACTAAAGATAGAAACTTTGTAGAAATTTGTGGAGGATGTTGTTCTTACTCTGTAGGCGCCATTTAAGAAGCGATTTTTCGATATTCCGTCCGTAAGGGGATGAAATAAGGGATGAAACTTTTTTTTGAAAATACGTTGCTATTTAGGCAATTTTGAAGTTAGAACTACAAAATTTCGGATTTTTATTCAGTGTTCGAATTTAAAAGACATGTTTCGGCATTTTTTTGAAATTCGACAAATAAGGGGGTAAAACAGGTGTCGCGAAAAATTGATTTTCAAAAATATGATGCTGTTAACTCAAGTTTCAAGCTACGAAACTACGAAACTTAAGATATGGATTCTTCATCAGGATTAAAAAGAAACAATTGGTACAGACCAACCAGCCTACGCATGCGAAGCAGCGGGGGTTCAGCTAGTAGTGTATAAAACTGTCATAGTATTAAACCTACCGATAGAAATAGATAACGACCTGATTAGAGAGGCTCTTACGAAATATGGGGATATTAAATCTATTACGAATGAAAGCTGGTCGCAACGTTACAATGTTCAGTGTTTCAATGGTATTCGGTCTGTTGAGATGGACATTAAGTCAAATATACCATCTCATGTAACTGTAAGCGGTTATAAGGCACAAATTGTTTACAATGGACAGGTACCAACATGACACGTGTGTAACGAATGCGGCCATTTGAGACAGGATTGTCCGCGACGAGTTTACGTTCTGAAAAATAATCGCACTGGCGTGTTTTACGGCCCACTTTAGATTTGTAGTTTTATAATGTTTTGCAAACATTTTGGACCAAAATAATAATCTAAATAATAAAAAATTAATTAATAACAGTGTCTGAAACCCTTGTAGGAAAACTGGCGGGTTACGAACCACTGACCTTCAGCGTCACAGTCCAAACACATTGCCCACTACTCTACGGCTAACAGTTAGGAGTTGGGTTCTTTAATTTCTTACTATAGATGGCCGTTGTTAACTGATGCTAATATGGCATTTGTAGACACTAGATTATCATTTATCGTACGAAGAACGACGACTTTTTGTTAATTCTTCAGTACGCCATTGCTTTGAAATTTCAATGTGTAAGTTACAATAAGAAAATCATCAAATACGCAACGCAAGATGGCGTATGCCAGAGAGAGTTCTGGGCGAGGAATGTCACGTGACATCTCCGAACGGCTGGTTTTCGTTAATTCAATGGAGGTTGTCAAATCTCCGTTCTTTTTGCAAATATCATTCAAACGATACGAGATATGAAAAAAAAAAAAAAAAGAACATAAGGGAACAAAGATGTAGAGAATTTTCTCCTTTACAAATTCGTTTATTCAATTTTGCGTCAGATGAACGGTTTATTTGTAATTACAATTATATTACAAACGGCTTTGTTTGGTATTACTACCCTATTTTTTGTCCGAAAAATTTGAAAAAGGAAGGTTCTGGTCTCTGGCGGCCTACAATTATGTGTGAAAAATTTGGTGCTGATCGGTTGAACGGTTCGTCTTAAAAACGGGGAACACGTTACGGACAGACATACATCCCAAAATCGCCGTTATTTTTGCAAATATCTCTGAAACTATACGAGACATGAAAAAAAAGTAAGAGAGTAACGTTGTAGAGATTTTTCTCCTCTACAAATTGGGCTATTCAATTGTCCTGTCAGATGCCTGGTTAAGCCGTTATTTTCATTTAAATTTGGAGCTGTCAAAAGACGATCGCAAAGGCCCACTTTTAGTGTTACTACCGTAACCTAAAGTGGACCAATATTCTGACGCAACGGCAAAGGCTTTCGTTAAATGACCTGTTACCGAATAATACACCCGATGAGCTGGTTGGAGCTGTTAATGTATCGGGACCTTCTGTTGTCCCTCTTCGAGAGACAAATCAATTTCCACCTTTGGCACCGAACCAAGATTCTGCTTCTACTTTTTGCAACAATGAAATCTTACTGGAAAAAGTCCTCTAGAGACAAGTGATAGTTGTACAGATGACGAACTATCCGAAACATCCCACACGGTTCGTTCATCTACATACATACTCCGCAATTCACCGTATGGTGCGTGGCGGAGGGTACACTGTACCACTACTAGGCATTTCCTTTCCTATTCCACTCACAAACAGAACGAGGAAAAAGAGAATGCCTATATACCTCCGTACGAGCCCTAATTTCTCTTGTGTTTGTGATCTTTACGCGAAATGTAAGTAGGCGGCAGCAAGATCGTTCTACACTCAGCTTCAAATTCCGGCCCTCTAAATTTACTCAACAGAAATTCACGAAAAGAAGGTCGTCTTTCTTCCAGCCATCCCCAATTGAGTTGCCGGAGCATTTCCGTGACACTCGCGCATTGGTCGAACCTACCGGTAACAAATCTAGCTGCTCGCCTCTGAACCGCCTCTATGTCTTCCTTCAAACCGATCTGCTGCGGGTCCCAAATACTTGAGCAATACTCAAGACGTGGTCGTACAAGCGTTTTATACGCGGTCTCCTTTACAGGTGAAGTACATCTTCCCAAAATTCTCCCAATAAACCGAAGTCGGCTGTCCGCCTTACTCACAACTGTCCTTACATGTTCGTTCCATTTCATATCGCTCTGCAATGTTACGCCTAGATATCTGAATGACGCGACAGCATCAAGAAGCTCACTACTAATTCTGTATTCGAACATTATGGGATTGTTCTTCCTACTCATGCACATCACCTTACATTTTTCTACCATGAGAGCTAGCTGCCATTCTTCGCACCAACTAGAAATTTTGTCAAATCATCCTGTATGCTACTACAGTCAAAGACGACACCCTCCCGTACACCACAGCATCATCAGCAAACAGCCACAAATTATAACTCACTCTGTCCATCAGATCATTTGTATAGATAGAAAATAATAGCGGTCCTATCACACTCCCCTGGGGCACACCTGGATGGTCTGCATTGGTTGTTTATACTTGTAAATATAAATTATCATAGATTTAGCTTTAAAAACGCTTTCGTAATCAACTATTTTGATACAAATTGGCTCTCCCTATTGCACCATTAATGAGAGAATTCAAAACATTCCGAAACACAACTTTCTTTGGCTCCATCTCCGCCCAAGTAAGTCTGACTTTTCAAAATTTACTCCCATTAGCCACATTAGATTCGCTGCCCGCCAGGTACACGGACTGTAACAAAACATTTGTCTGTTTCCAGTCTGATGATGCGCTAACAGCGCGAAACGCGTCATTGGAGTAATAAAGAATACTGCAACAGAGACTGAGAATTATTTAACAACCTTTTAAATTCTAATCATGGCTCCAAATCGAAATTTTCGCATTTCTAGCATCAAAATAGTCTTAGTAGCACCCTTAAAAGATTTTCCCTCATTTCACCCGCTTACTGGTTGAATTTCCAAAATTATCGGAACACGTGTTTTTAAAATTCCCATCAAAAATCTAAATCAGAAGTTTTATATTTCTTGGTTCAAAATTTCCTGAATAGCAACGTATTTTCAAAAAACCGTTCATCCCCTATTTCATCCCTTAGGGATGGGAATATCGAAAAATCGCTGATGCCTACAGTGTAAGATGAACAACGTCTACAAATGTCAAGTTTCTATCGTCTGTAGATTCACTTTTCAGCGCCGTATTCTGTATCTTAGAAACGGACCGTGAACGCGAAATTTCTATCTTACACTTTGGTATCTTGGCAGTTTTAATTTTCAAACTGCAATATGCATGTATTTTTCTTTATTCGTATGCTTATTGCAGAAAAACAACTGAAGAATGTGCATCACGTTTCACTGTATATAACCTCTTTGTTTTTATAGTATCAAAAGTGATCGCTGGTCTTCAGTCCGATTTTTAAATAAGCTGACGACTTTGAACCATTGTATCTTGCCGGCCGCGGTGGCCGAGGGGACTGAGGCGCTCCAGTCACGGTCTGCACGGCCACTACGGTCGGGGGTTCGATCCCCCCTCGGGCATGGATATTTGTGCCGTCCTAGTTCGTAAGTAGTTCATAAGTAGTTTGTAAGTTTAGGGACTGATGACCCCGTAGTTAAGTCCCATAAGCTCTACAAACATTTGAACATTTTTTGAACATTATATCTTCCACACTCTTATAGCTATCGTCACGGAACGTCTATGGCGTACAACGGGAGACTTTGTACTAGAACAACACAGAGAGATCGTTCGTCTCCATACTGACACCCACACGTAGAATTTTATATAAGTCGGTAACTTTCAACTCCCGTATCTTCCACCTCTTTAACCACTGAAGATAGAAACTTGACATTTGTAGAGGGTGTTGATCTTGACATTCTGGAGTAGTCGAGTGTTCTGCCCGATGTTTGTGTCAAACTTGTTGATCTTACTCTGTAGGCGTCATTTAAGAAGCTATTTTTCGATATTCCGTCCGCAATGGGGTGAAAAAGGGGATGAGACGTTTTTTGAAAATACGTTACTATTTAGGCAATTTTGGGTCTAGAACTACAAAATTTCGGATTTTAATTCAGGGTTCGAAATTAAAAGACACGTGTTTAGGCATTTTTTGAAATTCAACCGATAAGGGGGTAAAATAGGGGACGCAAAAAATTGATTTTCAAAAATATGTTGCTGTTAACTCAAATTTCAAGCTATAACTCTGGACTCTTGTTTTCTTGGTCAAAATTAAAAAGACTCGTGTTTCGGTATTTTCAGAAAATTAATCATTTAGGGGACGATATAGGCGATGAAAGATTTTTTGAAAATACGTTGCTACTAAGCCAATTTTGAACCCAGAATTACAAAAAAATGATATTTGCATACTTGGTTGCAATTTAAGAGACACATGTTGGGGTATTTTTTGAAATTAAACTATTACGGAGTGTCATAGAGGGTTACAAGAAGTAAAATCATGTGTTCAAATGTTTGTAAATCTTAAGCATGGCGCCTCAATACGCACGGCCATTCTGCCGCGGCTACTAGTAGTATCACAACATTTCATTATGATAGTAATTATGCTATATCTATAAAAAACTTTATATTAAGAGATAGAGCAACCAGCCTACACATGCGAAGCAGCGGGCGGTTAAGCTAGTATATACGAGGCGCGTCCAGAAAGTAAGTTCCGTTTCAATTTGTCTCCGCTACAGCGCTGCGATTGCAGTTCCGCACATGCGCTGTAGACGATGTGTATCAAGGAGAAGAACGTGCGCCATTTGGAGATCGCTGTCAGTTACGTACGCTTTGTTGTGCTTGTTTGAAATGTCGGCGTCGATTGAAAATCCCGCCGCCTGTGAAATCAGGTCGGTGATTCGGTTTCTGAATGCGAGGAAAGTGAAACCAAGTGAAATTTGTCGGCAAACTTGCGATGTTTACCGACCAAATGCGATGAGTGATTCGATGGTGAGAAGATGGGTCCGACAGTTCAATGGCGGGCGTAGTGATGTGCACGATGAAGAACGAAGTGGGCGTCCACCTTTGATTACAGAAGAACTGGTTCACGCGATTGATGACAAGATCCAGGAAAACCGTAGGTTTACAATTAGTGCTCTCGCTATGGAATTCCCCCAAATTTCACGATCACTGATGCATGAAATTGTTACCAAACAACTGAAATTCCGTAAACTTTGCTCACGTTGGGTACCAAAGATTCTCTCTGAGCAACACAAAACACAACGGATGGGTAGTGCACTTGAGTTTTTGACCCATTATGCTGAAAGCGGCGAAGAATTTCTGAGAGATGAATCGTGGGTTTCTTACGACACCCTTGAGAGTAAGCGGCAATCAATGGAATGGAGGCACACTTCATCCCCACCAAAGGTAAAGCCGAAGCAAATCATGACACCTTGGAAAATGATGTGCACAGTGTTCTGGGACTGGAAAGGCATCCTACTCATTGACTTCTTACCGCCTGGTCAAGCAATCAAAGCAGATGCTTATTGCGAGACACTTCGGAAATTGCGCCGTGCAATTCAGAATAAGCGCCGGGGACTGCTGTCAAAAGGTGTTGTTTTGCTTCACGACAACGCACGACTACACACTGTAAATGTGACGAAAAACCTCCTACAGGGATTTGGCTGGGACGTGTTTGACCATCCTCCGTATAGCCCTGACCTAGCTCCTAGCGACTTTCATCTGTCATCTCAAGTCTTTTCTTGGCGGTCATCACTTCACCAATGACGACGAGCTGAAAAAAACTGTTTCCCACTGGTTGAAGAGACAGGCGGCAGATTTCTATGAAGGAGGTATACAAAACCTGGTGCCACGCTGTGACAAATGCGTGCAAAATTTCGGCGGTTATGTGGAAAAGTAGTTTAAGAGTTGTAGAATTTTGTGCAATAAATTTTTTTTCTGTATCCGTGTACTATTTCGTTTTATTACCAAAAACAAAACAAAAAAAAAACAACAAAAAAAATGACAGGAACCGCACGGTAGACTTCTTTTTAATCTTTTTGACGAAAAGGGCCAAGGTGCTTGCGGTACCACCTAACCATTAACCCCGTTATCCATCATAAATCACTTATATGGAAAACTTTGTCAGTAATATAAAAAAATATTTATTGCTATCAATAGCCTACTGGCTTCTGTAACTTTCTCATACATACTAGTCCGGATTTTTGTTTTTAATATGTAATTTTCATTCTAAACATTCATTTTTTAAAACAATTATCATTTTGTACAGTAAAAAGCGCCTGAAAATGCAACTGTAGGTTGCGAAACCGGTTGTGCGGGTCTTCACGACTCCAATAAAAATAACAGCTCAAGTGGACCAAGGACTTTCATTCAGACTCTTACAATTTTAACACCTAATTTTTAACTGTGTGAAAGTTTCTTAAATATGTACAAACGGAACTTGATTTGATTTGAGTTTTTCAGGGGAGCCAAAACAGTCTTGGTCCAAGCCGCCACTGCCCGCACCGAAACTAAGTTTATTGTGCGGTATCGCTCCCTGTATGTCTAGTAAAGCCAACCAATGCCCTTGAACAGTGCAAGGAGTCCCTTTACCAGTTCTTTATTAGACACAATTTCTTCGGGTCTGGTTGTCCCAAATGTTCTGTGCCTTTTACTCTCCAATGCAATGCATTCGAAGATTAGATGTGATGCAGTTTCATCACCGTCATCACAGATCCTACATTTAGGGTCCTCTTCTGTTATTCCCATTGTATGTAGGTGTTTTTTGAAATTCCCATGGCCTGTCAGCAATCCAACCGTGAGTCTAATCTCTCTCCTGTTCAGACCCAGGATTGCAGAGCTTCTTTTAAAACATGGCTTTGGCAACATTACCTTGCCATGTTTTTGTTGATAGAAAATGGAACTTACTTTTTGGACGCACCTCGTATATAATGATGAGATTGAAGAAAAACGGAAATAAGAACTGCGACATCCATAAGATGACCATAACGTAGTGTTGTTTAGACAGGTCGGCGATGAGAGGTGGGGTAGTTGTTTTTCTGTCTACCTGTGGTGCAGACGTCAGCCGGTGGCTGTGTGGTACTTCGGCACAGTGAGTCGCCCCCCTCCCCTCCCACGCCTCCCCCTTCCCCTCCCCTCCCCCCTCCTATCCCCCACTCCTGAGCAGGCATTAGCGAGCGACTTTGCGGCCGGAGTAGCGAGGCAAATGTTTGCTCTGCGGCAGTCCGCCGCTAGGTCGCTTCTCCGGGGTCTGGGGAACTGTGGGGCTCTGCTCAGGCAAGAAAGGGCGGGCCGATCCGCATTGTCTCTTCAAGGAGGACCTCTGCCAAGCGGGGCCACCCAGGAGTCAGCTCAGCGGCGTAGAACACCTCTCACTGTCTGCAAAATGACGCACCGGGTCAGTCAAAGGGGCCGTCACAAGTCTGGAACGATATACCGGGTGATCAAAAATCCAGTATAAATTTGAAGACTTAATAAATCGCAGAATAATGTAGATGGAGAGGTAAAATAATCATAGAATATATGACATCAACTGCGATTGGGCAAAGCTGAAAGTGAGTACCCAGCCGGGATTCGAACCCGGATCTCCTGCTTTCTAGACAGTTGCGCTGACCCCTACACCACTGGGGACACAGTGATCACCGCACCTGCAAGGACTGCCTAAGCACGCCTCCCGTCAGATACAAATTCCCAGCTTCGCCCTGCCCACAGTACTCAAACTCGTAGTTATGAAACTAATTCCCGTAAGAGTAAGGGCTTCAAACTTGCCCACCCCTACCCACTAACGATAGGATCATTGCCCGTCACCGGCATATTATATATATAAACATGTGGCGTCTGTTCCGAGAGAACAGACGTCACTTCTGATCCTGCAGTTGTTATTATTTAATATTCATAGAATATATGACATCAACTGCGATTGGGCAAAGCTGAAAATGAGTACCCAGCCGCGATTCGAACCCGGATCTCCTGCTTTCTAGACAGTTGCGCTGACCCCTACACCACTGGGGACACAGTGATCACCGCACCTGCAAGGACTACCTAAGCACGCCTCCCGTCAGATACAAATTCCCAGCTCTACCCTGCCCATAGTACTCAAACTCGTAGTGATAACTAATTCCCGTAAGAGTAAGGGCTTCAAACTTGCCCATCCCTCCCCACTAACGATAGGATCATTGCCCGTCACCGACATATTATATATATACATGTGGCGTCTGTTCCGAAAGAACAGACGTCACTTCTGATCCTGCGAAGCTGGGAGACGAACAGAACCCAACACAGCACAGCGGTCCACAAACGTCTGGCAGGCGTCTTTCGTGGGACACTCTGTAGTAAGAAGGCGGTTCGATGAACCCTCTAGCACGCACTTGAGTGTGATTACGGAGTAACTAGTTAGATGGAGATGAAGAAGATTGACATAAGCATCCTTTTACTTCAGTTTGATAACCAGTTGTGACGCAGCAACATGCAACCGGTAATCAATTTCTTTCCTCCCTGTTTGCAGCAAGGCAGGTGCAACTTGCGCAGTGGCAGCATAGATTCGATTTTTCGCGTTAGCTAAATTATCGGTAGGTGAGGAACATATAAACGGTCTTAAACGAAACCGTACTGGTGTCAAATATGTGAAACCTCATGACCACGCGACTGACTCTTCAAGGCCAGACTGTCGACTTTGCAAGCGATCATCGAGGAGACATGGAACTCCTACAACGAAATGAGGCATTCGCCATCTAGCTGGTAGTAAACTGCCCCATCTCAGACACATTCATCGATCTGTGGGATTCAAATGTTTTAAGCGTTTCCAGCCGAATTACGATTTTCTCCATGCGTAATGGTCGAATACTAAAGGTAAGAGCATGCTTGAGCATGTGTAGGATAAATTTCATCAATCATCAGTCTTGTACAGGCAGCTTGATGCTGGATAGAAATGTTCAAATGTTTGTGAAGCTTATGAGACTTAACTACGTGGTCATCAGACCCTAAACTTAGAGACTACTTATGAACTAGCTAAGACTAAAGACGGCAGAAATATCCATGCCCGAGGGGGGATGCTGGATAGAATTTCGATTATGCATGCTTCTGCAAGCGTTCAAACGTATGCGTGCTTGAGTGTGTGCGGACAATAAAGATGCTTGTGAAAGCATTTGACAGTCTTGAGTGAGGCTGCATCCTTTGCTATCGATAAGTTTCAATTAGTGCTGTAATAGCAATGTCTGAATTAAGAGACGTTAACCACGACCTGTTAGAGGAATTTATTAGACTGTGTGAAACGCTTCCTCGGTTTTGGAATATTAAATGTAAGGACTATCATGCGCGGTGGCCGAGGGGACTGCGGCGCGTCAGGCACGGTCTACACGGCCACTAGGGTCGGGGATTCGAATCCCCCCTCGGGATATTTGTGCCGTCCTTAGTGGTAGCTAGTTCATAAGTAGTTTGTAAGTTTAGGGACTGATGACCCCGTAGTTAAGTCCCTTAAGCTATACAAACATTTGAACATTTTTTGACTATCATGCTAAAAGTAAGAGAGACTCTCCATATGACATACTACTCGCGGATTGTCTCACCAAATAATAATAGTAGTATATTTGAGGTCTTTATCACTTCTTCCTGCCACGCATTGCTGCTGTTAGTCTTCAAATGTTTGTAGAGCTTATGGAACTTAACTGCGGGGTCATCACTCCCTAAACTTACTAACTACTTATGAACTAGCTTATACTAAAGACGGCACAAACATCCATGCCCCAGGGAGAACTCGAACCCCCGATGGGTGTTTTAGCTTCCCTCATTATTATATCCTGCTCCTTGATCAAAGGTGTAACAAGAGAGAGTATCTTCATTCATCCTGAGATAGTTATACAATCATGACGACATATCTTCAGTTCACTGAGTAAATTTGTATGTGAACACGATTTACGTTGTTTTAACCACTCTTTACACCCAGTTTTAGGTTTTTTTCTTTTCTTTTTTTCAACACGAGCATAAAAGTTGCCACAGCCAGCACATCGTCACCTAAGCTCGACATTTTCAGATGTCAACAAACCGTTGCAGGTACTCCGGTGAATCATGCTGAGGGGAAGGAAGGCATGCTGCTAGGACTTTCCTTTTTTGTGATCAGGCAGTCTTGGTTTTTCAGTGATAGTTCTCTTGAGTAATTCTTTCGCTATGAGAGGCGAAGGTGTTTCTTAATTTACAGAACTCTAGTAAATTAAGTGCAAATTTATTATTTGCATTTTCATTCCAGTGTTGATTGAGTGTCTGATTTTGCTCAAGTTAGAATACACGTGTGTGGCCTTCATCCTTTGTGTAAATCTAGTATGTTTGAATTTCCTTCATATTTTTGACTAACTTTTGCGTCATTTCTGTATCCACGAGTATGCTAAATATTTATCAGATTTTCTGACTGGATTCTGTCTTTTCTGTCTTGTATGACCGACTGCACCACGTGCTTTCTTAACGGTCTTTACTTCGGCCTTCAGCCATGCTTTTGTTACTACTAGCTTTCTTCTATACGAATTCTCAAGTGTGCTTTACTCGTTTATTCTAAATTAATTTCTGTTTGTAAATGCTATGAAATTCAGCGTGGTCGCGCACCATGTGTTACTGAAGAATAGTGAGCCACTGCCTCCCCAAACATGAGTTCGTTTAGTGCACAGTATAATTAAATTTGTGATCAAGACACCCGCCATCTCATCAAGACGCCGCCACCGACGCTCCATTTCGCCGCTGATTTCATGTGTTGCAGCATTGTAATGTACCGCCTACTTTTATGCACGTGACTGTGAATGAATGTGCTTTCAGCTACCCATTGTGTATTTGAAATTTCCTCCCACGTTACCTCCTTATTCATAAAGGGCAGAAACAATTTTAATACGGGCAGTAATTATATGATTTAATTCAGTTTTGTACAAGGTGTGTGCTTAATTTGGTCTTCCCCCATTTATTTGCTTGTTATTTTACTGAATAGATTACGAATTTGAAGTATCAAACCTCTGGTTTATGACTTCATGCTCCATGTCCCATGTTAAATATCTATTCATTTATTTTTAACATTGATTCTGTGTTTGTTAAAACGTTGGCTGCTCCCTTAAGGAGTGAGCAGTTAGATAAATTTCCGCATGTACTGTGGCCACTCATAAAGTAATTTAGAGCAGCAGTGAGCGTTTTAACTTTCATTTGCAGGTCTCAACTGCCCGAGATCTTGGTTATTTTAATAACAGGCTACTTTCATAGTCTAGAAAAAGTTTTGTGAGAGTCTATGTCAGCAACAATAACACACACCAAGAGAGGGACACGTGAAGAAAGAGAGCAGAAATTGCTCCTCTAGTCTGGAGGAAACGTCCGTGTCACAGTGAGAGCTGCTGTACCTGGAAGTCCCTCAACAGGCGACGAACTGGTGTTGGGGGGTGTAAAGCTAGCTTTCAAAAATGGGGATACGTTAGTGCACCCTCAACCTGTGAGTGTGGCGAGTAGCAGACAATGTCTCATCTATGCAACTGCCCATCATCCTGCACTGAAGAGGATTTAAGCCTGGTCAACCCTAATGCCTTGCACAAAGCCCGTTTCTGGGCTAAGACAATTTTAATTACTAATTTATCTTTTTCTTCATTGAAAAAGATAATGCCTATTGTCCGGGTACTTGTTTACTCTATTGCTAGTAAGCTTTGTTGTAGTTACCTTGTAATTGATGCCTTTGACACAAATTAAAAAAAACTGCGAAACTCATATGGAATGTCGTCTCATAGCTACATATTTTTTCTGTTAAGCATTGTCTCTTCATCCCCTAACGGATGCAACGTTTATACAAAGAATTCTCCTGTTGTTGTTTGTTAAGCTTAAGGGACTTAAGTGCGGGGTCATCAGTCCCTAAACTTACAAACAACTTATGAACTGCCTTATATTAAAGACAAGAGAAACATCCATGCCCGAGGGGGCATTCGAACCCCTGACGGGGAACGGCCTCGCGCATCGTAGCATAGCGCCTCAGTGCTCTCGGCCGCTCCGGCGCGGCAAAGAACTCTCAGCAAACAAGCAAATTTCCATAATTAAAGTGCTCTACCAAGGTCAAACTGTTTGGTTTCAAGTGTAATCGTTGTTCCTAGATATTTACTTGAATTTACAGTCTGTAGATTTGCCACGTTTATCGTGTAAATGAAGTTTAACGGATTCAGTTTAGTTCTCATGTGGATGACTTCACACTTTTCATTATTTAGAGTCAACTGTCAATTTTCGCACCATGCAGATATGCTATCTAAATCATTTTGCAGCTGGTTTATGTTTGTAAAGTCTACGGGACTTAACTACGGGGTCATCAGTCCCTAAACTTACAAACTACTTATGAACTACTTACGAATTAGGACGGCACAAATATCCATCCCCGAGGGGGGATTCGAACCCCCGACCGTAGTGGCCGTGCAGACCGTGACTGGAGCGCCTCAGTCCCCTCGGCCACTGCGGCCGGCCAAGGTTCCTGGTTTTGATCTTCTGGTGCCTTTACTAACCGTACTAACGGATACATGACGGCATCGTGCGTGGACAGTCTGATGCCCAGTTTCTGGAAAACTATAGTTACCCTGCCGTTAGCTACCGCCACGTTATAATTTAACCTGCCAGATAACTTCCTCGGGTTTCCCGTAGCTGGTTTCAACGACCTTTAGTTAACTACGAGGTCACTACGCCTTCTGTCGAAGCAAATAGTACGTCTCAACAGATAACAGATGGCACTACTAACGAAAATCGCAATTACTCGAATTTTATCGATTATTAAGTGAAATCGAAGACGCGTCTTAGTTCGTATAGCTGTTACTAGTTTTCTGCTTCTGTTTTCAAAGGCAATGGGTGACAAGCGAGGAAAAAATTTGATTCTATTTTAGAAAGATCTTTTGACCAACCTGGTTTTAGAAAGGCATATGGTTTGACTATTCTGGAAAAACAACACGCCTTGGAAGTTCTGACAAAACTGTGCAATTCCTTAAACAGACAGGAGAGAAAACGGTAAGGCAACTCAGAAAACTGTATTCTTTTTTAAAAAGACAAACAGGACAAACAACAACGAAGACAGGGTTAAGAATTAAATCAAACGTATTATTTCTGTTGTCAACATATATTTTTATGAATTTAAGTTTTCCTCTTCCCATTGTTCTGTGAGTGTGACATTACTTTTCACTACAGACTGGTCAATTTACGTCCACCCATCCAACTATCCGAGCCCCACGTTGTAATAATAATAATAATAATAATAATAACACTAATCACTTGAAATATTGACTGATCGTAATGGCAATTGCGTGGCAGAACACTATTTGCAAAGGGAAGTATCTTTATGCTTAATTGAAAGTTTTATTATGAGAGCATGAATTTGTGGTTTAGATGTGGTAAAATTTTACATCGAGATCGGCGATCACGAGAGATAACGTTGGCAAATGTTGCTCAGTGTCGAGATGTAGCTTGACCAGTCGCGAGGGAGATGCAGCTAATGCAAACGTCACCCGTTGTCAACATTATCTCTCGCGACCGCCGAGCGCGATGTAAAATTTAACTGGGAATGTTGTTTTTCTCGTTTTTCCCCGTTTGACCCCGGCAATGTCATTGGTCAGTAATTTTATTATTATTATTATTATTATTCTGATACGAATATGAAATTCGCTCTCGTTACACAGATCAAATAGTTGTCATCTAACACGAAAAACGCGTCGTGGTGTTTCAACAGTGCCGAGTACAGCTAAGTTTTCTTCTTCTGAAAAACTCTCTGAAGCATCAGAAGAAAAAGAAGAAGACGGCGGTGACGACCATGACGAAAGAATTTCCATTCTTCAGCTTCAAAAATTTTAAAATTGTATGAAAATTACACGGAACCCTGTTATAAAAACAAAAACAAATTACTACTGTTAAATGAGTTCTGGACTTGCGTTTGGAAGCCCACTAGCGTTACGAAGCGGATATAGTTAAAACTAAAGTTAACGTGTAGGTAACCCTAAGGGAACGCGCACTTATCTTTAACGGACAGGTAACTACGGCTGTGACGGTAACTGCTGTCTCGGAAACCCATTTTGTACTTAACGTCCAGATAACCCACAGACAACTATAACGGGACAGGCCATAAGAGATAATTCTAGTCTTGTCCTTAGCGTAAGTTTAAATAGTTTGTAAGTCTAGGAACAGATGACAACTGCAGTTTGGTACCATATCTTTAGTAACATTTGATTTGTTTAGGAAGGAAGACAATGTTGATTGTTTAGAATTAATGTTTTCGTTTCCTCTGTTACAGGTAAGCGTGATCCAATGTTTCAACAGACCGGTGAGTAATGGCTCACTTCTGTACTTAGTTATTACGTGGTGCTGGTTGCTGTCGTGGTTCTTAAGCGTGCTAAAAGGCTGTAATGAACTGAGTTTGTGATATTTTTGTCATCGTGCTGAGAAGCGTTGTAGTGAGACCGTGTTCTTGTCTCCCTGAGACCCACTACATAATTTCCTTAGAATCCTTTAAATGTAGTTCCCAGACAATATTTCATTTATCAGAGGACCAGCTATGCTGTTCCTCCATACTTTGATGATGTACTCTTCTTGATGGTTTAGTCAGACTTCTTCTCCTTTGCTATAGTTGATATATAAAAAGGGAGAAAACTGGATCTTTATCTGTAGACAGTAACTAGTAAATAACAGTAGCCCACACGTTCAGCTGAATGGAAAACAGTGGGATTTATTTCTCACAAATACAGTGAGACACTTCATACATCAGTGTCTTAGTATGAACTTCTACATCAAGAACAACAGTAATGACATAAAACAGTAAACTTATCATAGAAATTATAAAGATTCCACGATTATTTTTCTTCTATATACATCATCCATGCAGCGTCTATGATTCAAATACAATCACTGCCACTTGCTACTGACAGGCTGCCCAATACCTAAACAGGAAAGAAATCTGGGGCAGTATTTGACCTCTCACCTGTTAATTATCTTTTGGTCATCTGGCATCGATACAGGCAGATATGTAGTGTAAATGGTTACAGTACAGCGTCTGTCGTCGAGAAGTAATACCTGTGGTAAAGCAGTTCGCCAGCGCTGGTGGCCAAGATGCGGGTGTTGTTGACACCGAGGTGGACTTCTGGTGGCAAAAGGGTAGTGTTCTGAGATCTTCACTATCGCAGAGTCTGGCTGTCGGGAGCACATTGGTTTAATGTTCCACTGTACATCCCTCCCAAAAACTTTGGTTAGATGTTCCAGTCTACTCTGATTATAAATATCCAATAATATGTCGCGTTTTTCAAAAAGAGAAATTTGATAACCTCCAATATTCTTGAACGGTTCACGGGAGTACCGTCGGATACTATTGTAATAATCGCACAATATTTCTGCGAGACAGCTGCTCGCCATCTTCAGGTGAACTGCCGCTGTTGCTTCTCTGCTCGCAATATATATGGTGGCTCGTTACCACGGCGCAGGCGCCGCTGCTGTGACGTCATGGCAGACCAGAGCGTCGACGGCGTGAACATGGAGAGCCTCCTGCCCTACCGGAGGGCCGTTGAGCGGGCCGCTGGTGGTCTGCGCAGGCGCGGCGCGGGCAAGAGCGGCCGCTGGCGGTGGACCCCTTGTGCGCGCGCCAACCGGGGGAAAAAGTACGTGTATTACGAGTCTTGACTTCGATGACCCATCTGCGTCGATTGGTGACCATCGTCTGTCTGCGGCTGATGTTGTCTCAGTACTGCCAAGGCCGGTTCCCATGCTTTACTAAGTTGGAATCCCGTGTCTCTATTAATTAAATTTTTTGCAATTCGTATTTCGACGGCCTCTTTAATTATGGAGTCCCAATAGGTGGAAGCGGAAGAAATGATCTTCGTCTCTTCGTAATTAATGCAGTGTCCCGAATCAAGACTGTGTTCAGCTACAGCCGATTTTTGTGGTTGACACAATCTTGTGTGGCGTTTATGTTCGTCGCATCTGTCTTTCACAGTGCGACACGTCTGTCCAATATAAGACAATCCACACTGGCACGGGATTTTGTATATACCCGGTCTTCTGAGGCCGAGGTTGTCTTTAACGGATCCCAGCATTGTCTGCACTCTCGCTGGAGGGCGGAAGACACACTTTATATTATGTTTTTTAAACAGTCTGCCAATCTTGAAGATTGTGTCAACCACAAAAATCGGCTGTAGCTGAACACAGTCTTGATTCGGGACACTGCATTAATTACGAAGAGACGAAGATCATTTCTTCCGCTTCCACCTATTGGGACTCAATAATTAAAGAGGCCGTCGAAATACGTATTGCAAAAAATTTAATTAATAGAAACACGGGATTCCAACTTAGTAAAGCATGGGAACCGGCCTTGGCAGTACTCAGACAACATCAGCCGCAGACAGACGATGGTCACCAATCGACGCAGATGGGTCATCAAAGTCAAGACTCGTAAAACACGTACTTTTTCCCCCGGTTGGCGCGCGCACAAGGGGTCCACCGCCAGCGGCCGCTCTTGCCCGCGCCGCGCCTGCGCAGACCACCAGCGGCCCGCTCAACGGCCCTCCGGTAGGGGGCTCTCCATGTTCACGCCGTCGACGCTCTGGTCTGCCATGACGTCACAGCAGCGGCGCCTGCGCCGTGGTAACGAGCCACCATATATATTGCGAGCAGAGAAGCAACAGCGGCAGTTCACCTGAAGATGGCGAGCAGCTGTCTCGCAGAAATATTGTGCGATTATTACAATAGTATCCGACGGTACTCCCGTGAACCGTTCAAGAATATGTTACGTCGGGAAAGCCTGAAACAGCACCTCCAATATTCATTTAAGCCTAAGGAAGTCCTTTCTGAAGGCATTTGTATGGAGTGTTGCCTTGTATGGGAGTGAAACGTGGGCGATAAAGAGTGCGGACAGGAAGAGGATTGAGGCTTTTGAAATGTGGTGCTACCGAATAATGCTGAAGATTAGGTGGGTGGATCGCATAACTAATGACGAGGTACTGAACAGAATTGGGGAGAAAAGAAATTTCTGGCATACCTTGACCAAAAGAAGGGATAGATTGGTAGGACACATTCTTACACATCAAGGAATTGTGAATTTAGCATTGGAGGGAAGTGTTCGGGGTAAAAACCGCAGAGGAAGGCCAAGAGATGTATACAGTAAGCAGATTCAGACAGATGTGGGTTGCTGTTCTTATGTGGAGATGAAGAGGCTTGCTCAGGATAGGGTATTGTGGAGAGCTGCATCAAACCAGTCTCCGGACTGAAGACCACAGCAACAACAACAGCATATTACTTTCCAGAGACATACTTTGTCTCGGCATGTCAGCGATATTGGAGTGAAGAAGAGGTATTCAATTACAATTTTGTCTCGCGCGGAAATCGAACTCAGAACCTCTTGCATACCAAGTAAGCGCTTTAAGCACTCGGCAACATCGGCATTACGGATGCAACCAGTCCAAACATACCAACGACCGAGGGAGGACTCGAATATCCGACGGGAGCCGCCGAGCAATCCACGACTCGACGCTTTTGTCCTCGCGACCATATCCGCACGGTCATATTCAGTCTTAAAACGTAATTCTGCAAACTGATTTATTATCTGATATTTATATCACTTGTGCTTTACGTACAAATGTACGATTATTCCCATTAACGCTCCTCGCTGGAGTGCTGTTCACCCTCCTTCCTTCCTTTCCACTGCACTTAATCCCAGCCGTGTACTTATAGTTTAGGTCATAACACTCGGCGGACAAGGTAAGACGATTCTTCGCTGAATTAAAAGTTCATGAGAATTCTCCTTTTTGTGAATTTTATGCCTTCATTGAAGAAAATTTCTTTCTAGTTCGTCCGCTGCTCCTAGTTCGTCCGCTGCTCCTAGTTCGTCCGATGCTCCTAGTTCGTCCGCTCCTTCTAGTTCGTCCGCTCTTTTTGGCTTTTGCTACAGCTACTAAAAGAGCTCTTTTTTATATAATGAATCAGTGTTGCCAAAGCGTGTGCTATTACCGTATTTTTGGGCAATTCGATATCAAATTCTTAGGCAAATAAACCAGTTATTTACACGAATGGGTGATGCAATGGTATTCAACTACTTTGCATACAGAGTACTCGTAGTACGTTATTTTTAAAATGGATATCTTGTGGCAGTGAACTATGAAACAACAGCTGAGCTGCATCTCAGCTCGAAACGACGGAAACTGGCAGAAGGGAATCACGCGATTCTGCGCGCTCTCGCGTCCTCTCGCTGTTCCCCGTCAGTCTTCGGAAAAGGAGCGGATGAACTAAGAGGCGAGGAATCTGCGAACTAGTTCGCGTAGTTCGCTCATGGGAGCCCTCTTCCGAACTAGTTCGTTCGCGAACCACACAAGAGTTCTCAAGGATTTGGTTTATAACACTCGATGCACAAGGCAAGGCGATGCTTCGCCGAATTAAAGTTCTTCAGAATTCTCCGTTTTGTGAATTTTTTACCTTGATTCGAGAAAATTTTAATCCGAATTTCGTTTGTATTATTTAGTCGGAGATATTACTTATCGTTGCCTGGCGATACATTCATTTAGTAGCTTTAGTAAACTTATTAAAACATATCTCCCTCCGGTCCGGTTTAAATTCTATCATTTGACGGAATGCACTGTTATTTTATATTCTACATATTCAAAATTAATAATAGTCCCGTAACAAGATTTCCGTATTTTAAATGTTCAGATAATGCTCACACCAAAAATACACCAGCGAAATAGTGTTTGTACCGATAACTAAAAGTTCACTTCCGTATATTTTAACAGTTGACTCTTCAGATGAAATGACTGACGATGAAATGATACCTAATCATCCTTGAAAATCTAAATTAAAGTTCTCATCGCTATCGAAGTCACTCAATTCCATAAATTATCTGATTAAAATCTGTCCGTGTTGTATAATGTTCGCCACATTGCTCACGCTATTCAGTATCAATCTTAGACGCGATCTGATTTAGACTGTTCTTCCTTCGTCAGCCGCAAACTAACTGAAAATAAACTTTAATCTAAATTTCTCAAAAAACGTACTTCCGAACCGAACCGAAATAATAGCAGATTTTTTTGTAACAATCTCAGAATTTTACTTATATACCCCAACATGGAGAATAGATCGGAGACTATCCTCCATGCTGTTACTTCCTTCCTTACTTTGCATTTAAATATTCTTTATGACCAAAGAAAACTAATTTCCTACTATGATAACTGCATATATACACTAATAATTTCCCAAATGTAAATACCCGAGCTGATAAATACGTTAATATTCCTATAGAAATCCAATATTGCGTATACAAAATTTAGTGTCCCAACCTCGTCGCCGCTTTTGTGTCTCGTTTCCGTCGTAGGTGTCGGTGGCCGAGTAGGAAGACCGACACAGGAATAAAGGATGCACGCTTGTGCAGGTAGGAGGTGAGCAGCCAGTGGGACAGCAGAAACTAGAAACACTAGAGTAAATTATAACGAGATATATATTTCTTAGAGACTTAGTAATACTTAACTTTTACAAAGCTCAGTACTGCAGAATGCTGATACATAGTTGAGCTAGAGGCCTGCCTAGTGCCTATCCGATAGCCAAGTCTTCGCTGGTGCCTATCTGATTCGGAAGTGTTAGCTGGTTCCTATCTCAGTCCCAATTGAACGATGTCGTTCAGTGGTGGCCACGAGCGGAGTTGCAGCAGAGGGCGCTCGTGGCTGACGTCGTAAGAACGCCGCGCCATGCGTGCATGGCGGCGCGCGGCGAAAGTACGTGGCGCGCACTTTGGTCTTGTGCGACACCACACAAAAATCCTAAAAAACATAACGAACGTCATAATATGTGTTGCATAGGGGAACGTGAGGCAACATTGACGTTTGTGTTATGGAGGGAGACGTGCTTTATCGTAGTCCGTGCAATTGCGGTATTCGTAAGGCCGCAGTGGCTGATTTCTTGAAGTGTTCACCTAGCAAGCAAGAGGTCCCGAGTTCGAATCCTACCCGTGGTTAATTTTTAATTCAGTGCCTCTTCTTCAGTTCAGAATCTTACCATGGTTATGTTTACATAACTTATTCAAAGGGCAGAGAAATTAAAACGAAATGATTTAGAAAGGTGAGCTAGTTATCGTTAACTGTCTATACGCTCGTGTTTCGCAACGGAGGTTAAAAAAGACTTCGAATACCACTCCTTCTCAGGGTTCCATAAATGAATTGAAAAAGAAACTGTTGTTGAATTCTTTTGTCAGTAACTGTACTTTGCCTAGCCAAGAGGTCAAATATAAATAAAACCATCGAAAGAAGCGTAATAATTATGTTTGGATTTTTAACACAATCTGCAAGCATGTGTCATTCCAAATACTAACCGAAATGGAAAAGCAGACTTATTAGGATATGTAGACGACATTGCAGTGCTAGGAGAGTCAGACGAAGAGATGGTTGAAACTGTGAGGGACCTGGCGCGAAATGCAAGTAAGATTGGGCTACGGATTAATATGGAAAAAACGGAGGTAATGAAGGTATCCAGAGAAGCCCCTAATGAAATACTATTACAGGTAGGCATTTGGAACTTGGCTAAAGTGGAAAATTTTAAGCATCTGGGTACATGGTTCAACAGACAAAATGAGTTAAAACAAAGTGAACCAGTGCATTGTGAATGGGTCTAAAACATATTTCGGTATGAGGAAGAGAATCTCATCAAAGAATCTGTCAATACAAACCAAACTTAAAGCATACAGTGCAGTAATAGCACCAGTGTTGTATGAAACAGGTAAACCTAACCACAACAAGGAAAGATGAAGAGAACTTGTTGGTGTTGAAAGCTTACCGTCTACTCTAAATTTATGAAATTTAGTCAAACTTGTTTAATCCATATCTATAAATGTGAATGTCTGTTCGGTGTACGTTTATCACGCCTGAACCACAAGACGCAAAGAGCTAAAAATTTGTACAGTTACTAATGTCTACCCGAGGAAGGCTTTAGGCACGTTTTTATGGCGATTATATGTGAATGTCTGTTCGGTGTACGCTTATCACGTCCAAACGACAAGACGCAGCGACTTAAATATTTGTACGGTTCCTAATTTATACCTGATGAATGTTTTAGGCGCGGTTTTATAACGATCTGATAGATATTTAGTAATTTGAAGAATAAAACGCGAAATGCGGAAGAATAATGATTCTTTGAAAATTATATTTACTCTTTGAAAATGGTTTTATTATTTGCATTGTTTTGAGGGTTGATAATGATAGAAGGGTGGAGTATATTAGGATGGAAAGTTATCGGTGTATATAAAATTCTACGTGTGTGTGTTAATATTTCGCTCTGCAGCGAAAACTACAGAACGCAAAGGAATGGTCTGTGTGTAATTGTTGTCCGAAGTCTCCCGTTGTACACCATAGCAGTTCTATGCCGATATATATAAGGGGGTGGAAGATGTGGTGGTTGGAAGTCGTCAAATTATAAAAAAAAATTCTGGCTGAAGGCCAGCGATGACGTTTGTGACTCTATAGCAAGCAGGTTACATACAGCGAAACGTGATGCCACAGACCATATCTTTGGTCTAAGCGTTCTACAATGTCTTCAGCTCTCTCTCTGTAAGGGTAAGCATACTAATAAAGAAATATAAGAATAAATAAATAAAGCAGTAAAAAAGAAATTTCTTTTAATACATCTCTTTAAAAAAATCGATTTGACGTTTCGTGCATTACATCAAATGATATTATTAAAATCATTATTGTTGAATTTCGTGGTTGGATTCTACGAAACGAGTGCATTTTTACCTGTGATTTATTCTCTGATAAATGTAACATGTTTTTGGAAAAAAGGAGAGTGGATAGGAAAAGTACTAACTCAAGGTTCGAATAAATAAATACCCGGGCAACGCCGGGTTTTCAGCTAGTTTCAAATAAAAGTTTAATTTTCTAAATTAAATACCTTTTCCTTGGCACAGAGGAATACTAAATTGATATAGCATAACGGCTAGCTTTACTATAATTTATTCCAAGAATTATTACCTCGGACTGTCTGAACATTCAAGTCGAATAAATTGCATTCAGACCAGGGCATAAAGAATCTATTTGAAATGAAGAACGACTTTTCATGTCACATAAGATATGAAACATAGTTGAATTTATTTATTTATTTATTTTATTTTATTTTTTTATTTTTTTATTTTGTTTATTTTATTTTATTTTATTTTATTTTATTTTTTTTTTTTTTATTTTTTTTTTTTTTTTTTTTTTTTTTTGCGGATCGGAATTTTATTAATAGCTTCTGAATATAGGTGAAAGCAATCACTAATAAAATTGTTTAAATAAAATGAGTAGGGTTAGCTGAAAAATGTGTTAATGCAGTTGTACTTAAGATTGGATTTATTTCCAAGAATCACAAATGGAGGCACCGATTTCATAACAAAAAAGAAATACCATGCCACTGGCTGAATTCTAAACAACTAACATTTCATATTCATGGAATATATGACATCAACTGCGATTGGGCAAAGCTGAAAATGAGTACCCAGCCGGGATTCGAACCCGGGTCTCCTGCTTTCTAGGCAGTTGCGCTGACCCCTACACCACTGGGGACACAGTGATCACCGCACCTGCAAGGACTACCTAAGCACGCCTCCCGTCAGATACAAATTCCCAGCTTCGCCCTGCCCACAGTACTCAAACTCGTACAATCGCATTTGATGTCATATATTCTGTGAAAAATTTTTTTTTCAAATGTTTGCATAGTCTATGGGACGTAACTACGGGGTCATCAGTCCCTAAACTTACAAACTACTTATGAACTACTTACGAACTAGGACGGCACAAATATCCATGCCCGAGGGGGGATTCGAACCCCCGACCGTAGTGGTCGTGCAGACCGTGACTGGAGCGCCACAGTCTCCTCGGCCACCGCGGCCGGCTATTCTGTGAATATTAAATATTAACAACTGCTGGATCAGAAGTGACGTCTGTTCTTTCGGAACAGACGACACACGTATATAACTAACATTTCATTGCCCGCAATAAATATTTCCGCTACTTTGTGAAAAAGCTGTACTTTTAAGATAAAAACGGTTAATAAAGGAGGGATTCGGGCTGAATTTGGCAGTTGAGAAGTACACTCACGCGCACACCAAGCATAGCAACACTGAGCAAGGCGCGGCAATGAAGTGCTCCGACCGCAGGGCTTGGATGGCGAAAAGCAATCGCGGACAAAATAATGTATCAAAAACTCGAGTAACTAGTTGTGAGTTTGTGACACTTGCGAGGAGTGACACTTGGGCAGAAAGGGAATGTGTAGACACTTGCGGGGAGACTCGGACGCTGCAGGTAGTGAACAGGGTGTTCCACAAGTAGGGCTACACCACCCCTACTGCACGCCCTCCAGCCGCTACCTGTGCCGTACTCAGGGAAAGGCCCACCGGACCGGCCGCGCAATTTGTGACACAAATCACGTGTTTGATAACATCAATTTAACGCGTAGATGTATGAAATCACATCAAGACTACTTCCTGCAAATATTTCGACAAAAAAAAGTTGGCACTGAGTTTAGAAAAACAAAATTCTGGTATATTGGATTTTAACATTTTATCAAATAATTAATGTTACTACAAGAGATACAGCCATTGAAATTTACGGGCACCATAACGTTTTCCCTTCCTGAGTAAATGAGCTGCTTCTTGTAGTTTCAACACCACAGTAGCCTTTTTCTTGAATGTTCTGAATATAAATCTTTACACAGACTTCTTGAGGAGAGTGATACGGATATCTAGTTGTAAACCACTGCCTATTACCTTAGACCTTTTTGACTGTACTGAACAGGAGTTCCGCGTATTCCGTAATTTATATTTACACAGTTAACAGGCAATGTAATTTATAACCAACTATTGGCTGCCAATTTCGCTTCCTTTTTCCTAGAAGTCTTGCAACTTGTTTTTCCCTGTTGGTTTATGCCAAGTTCGGAGTAAAAATGGTTCTATATGACGGTGATAGAAAATAGAATTTATCTTTAGCATTTTTCGGTGTGTGACATGTATTTGTAATTCGAATACAGCCAAATCGTTTTGTGGTCTACGAATAAACGCTTCAAGTATGTAAAATACTCATTGACTTATTATTAACGTTTGTTAATTGAAGGTTTAAGATTGCGTCTCCTATTAAAAAGCATAGTAGTTGCTTTTAAAGAGATGGAAAAGTGGGGCTAACTACATAGCGGTCAATTACATCAACGTATCTGTGCACGATATATATTATTGCTTGCGCAGACGTCTTGATATACTTAGTGTTCTGAATAATAGGCTTTTAGGAGGTATGTCTGTTGAAAGTCATCGCCTTGTAGTAGCAGAGAATCTCTTAATAACTCTCCAAACATTATCACTATTAAAATACCTTTTTGTTTTCAGGAGGAACAGTCAACGAATTAATATGTAATTAGAACTAGTTACTATATGGCTTTTCAGCTTGAAAAGGGTTGTGGAATTTCACTGAGTTTGGTGTGATGTTGACAGCGTGGAAACTTGACAACAGCAGTGCTAGACTTGTTGGTGCGCCTGTACCCAGGAAGAGCCACTAGCCTCCCCAAGGGCCCAGGGTTCCCCGCAAGTGTCAAACCGCGCAAGTGTCACTCCTCGCAAGTGTCACTCCCCGCAAGTGTTCCAACCCCCTAGTTGTAAAACAGTCGTGGCTTATCACAACGCCGCTGACTCCAGTGCACGATCTTCAGAGTCCTCCATGAATAAATTACCAATGATGGGTGACTAAGGGCCTCCCATCGCAACTCCATCTGCCTGCTCATAGTACTGATCATTGAATAAAAAGTGGGTGGAAGTCAAAACATGTCGAAATTAATTACTTAATTCAGTACCAAACTTCGTCTCAATTAGTTGAAACGAATCGGACAGAGGAACGCGAGTGAAAAGAGAAACCACATCGAAACTAACTAAAATATCCGAGTCAGCCAAGTGCAAACCCTCCAATCGACGTAGGAAATCCACCGAGTTCTTAATTTGGTGCTCACAATGGCCTACCAGTGGGCTCAACAAACCAGCAAGATGTTTTGCCACACGATATGTGGGAGCACCAATGTTTGACACGATAGGCCTAAGAGGGCTCCCATCTTTATGGACCTTAGGCCGGTATTACACTATCAAATTTTCTTTGACAAAGAATATTTGTCCAATATTCTTTGACAAAGAGTCTTTGACGTAGTGAAATGGTGACATTACATTATCAAATTTTCTTTGACAAAGAATCTGTCACAGTGTATTGAAAATGGCGGATGAATATTTGTTATTAACCTTAGTTGTTGATTACATAGATTACAAATATCGACTTATACACTTAGATTGCATGTACGCGTACAACAATTGCAACGACTAGACATCTGGAAGCGTGCCTTTATTCACAGAACCCTTTTTTACTTGTACCGCGGCTCTCGCCTCAGGTGTATCGCATAATAAGGCCTAACATCTGATGTTTGTAGAAAAGAGCGAAGTACTTTTTCTAGCTAGACTGTAGATATCATCGCTCCTTGTTCACTCACAACAATTTAAGCTGTACTCTTAAGACATATTTGAAAAAAAAAAAAAAAAAAAAAAAAAATTGAAGTTCTTTTCTTAATCATAATAGACATCTACAGTGTAGCTTGTCAAAGTACTTCGTCGTTTCCTACAAATATGTAATATTAGGCTGCATTACCCGATACACTTGAGGCGAGAGCCGCTGTACCACTCGAAAACGGTTCTTCTCGTCGTTTGGAGGACTGACAATGGTGACGCTTGACTTGCTTCTGCAGTGGCGTTCTGCTCTAAATATTGCAGTAAACAAAACTTTTGAAACATTTATATTTTGCGTATTATGTATCGTGTAAATAGCATTTGTCTGGCTAAATATATGTACGGAATTAAAGTGTCATTATGTACTTTTGCTTTCTCCGCTGCAAAACTGGTGCAGAGACAATTAATTTTCATTTTTACGTCGTCTGCCGTGCAAACAGTACTCACTTGATCGCTAATGAATACCGCAATTATCTAGCTTTCGGCTCGATGCAGCCGATTTTTATAATCAACTTTATACAACTGCATAAATTTAGTTGTTGCGACGACTCGCAATACGAATTACGCGGTTATGTTTTCAAACAGTACGTCAAAAACTGCTACAGCGATGCTAGCGCTTAAAGCGGTCATATTTCTCACCACAGTTAACATAAGACGAACGCTTTCTTTGGTCAAATCTACGGTGAGCTGCTAGATTTGATCAAAGAATTTTTGACGAAAGGCAACTTTGACCAAAGTTCCATATTACACTATCCAATTTTCTTTGACAAAAAATCTTTGTCAAAGAAAATTTGATTGTGTAATACCGGCCTTAGGAAGGCCATATAATCTAGGAGGTACAGCACAATACGAATTAAGTCGCTCCCCAAGAAGAGCACTCCGGATTTGGTATACCGCTCGAGGCTTGTCGAACTCCGTTCGCGGTTCGATAATGCCATATTTATTTACACTGATGGTTCCAAGAGCACTGCCGGTGTCGGATCTGCCTTCGTCGTCGGGGACAACCGATTCCAATACAAGCTCCCTGACCGGTGCTCGAACTTCACGGCTGAGCCTTTTGCCCTCCACCAGGCCGTTTTGTATACCTGCCGCCACCGCCAACCTTTCTATGCCATCTGTTCGGACTGCCTTAGTGCCCTGCAGAGTCTTAAGGACCCTTTCTCGAACCATCCTCTCGTGTATCGGATCCAACGCTCCCTCCAGTTACTAGCAGATGACAGCTGTCACGTTTCTTTCCTGTGGGTCCCTGGCCACGTGGGTGTGCCCGGGAATGAGGCCGCCGACATAGCAGCCAAGGCAGCAGCTCTTTTGCCTCGCATGGCTACCTTTTGCGTACCATCGGACGATGTTCAACGGGCTCTTCGCCGGAGTATCGTGTCGTCCTGGCACAGTGCGTGGTTCTCACTGTACGACAATAAATTGAGAACTGTAAAACCGATCCCGACCGCTTGGAGGACCTCCTCACGCCCCTCTCGGCGGGAGGAGGTCATCCTGGCCCGGTTGCGGATCGGTCACTGCCGTTTCAGCCACCGTCACTTGCTGTCCGCCGACCCTGCACCGCTGTGCTCCTGCGGTGAACTGCTGACAGTGCGACATGTTTTACTGTCTTGTGGTAATTTTAATCATCTCCGTGGTAGCCCTTCGCTTTCCGTTTACTCTGGAGGAAATTTTAGCTGATGACACACGAGCAGCTGCTCGAGTTTTGCGTTTTATCAACTTGGCCAACTTATCAAAGGATTTTTAACCCTTTTAATTGTCTTTTATCTTTCGTTTTTAGCCTCTTCTTGATGTTCTAACTGGCAGTTACCAATTTTTTGAGATCTAGCGAATCTCTGTTCTTGTCTGGGCGGTAATGACCGTAGAAGTTGTGCGCCCTAAAACCACAAAAAAAAAAAAAAAAAATAATTAAGACTCTTGATAGTTTCCTGTGACAAAGAAACCTTAAGGAGGTTATTGGTCTTCCTCTCAACACTTTTTGTAGGGTCAGCAGAAATCCTGCGATATGCTGAATCAGAAAGTAAACACTGCATTTTTTTAATGATAATCCTGCTTGTTGGAAACAACAGTAGGATTTCCCTTGTCCGCAGGTAACAATATCAGGATCCATCCTAAGTGAACGTAAGGCAGTTGCCTTAGCTGCTGTTATATTACTCACAGGCGGACGAGCCCTAGTCAACACACGACAAGCTTCCCTCCTAACCTCCTCTATAATGCCAGAAGGTAGTTTAACTATAGAACTAATAAAATCAACAACAGGTAAACGTTTAGGCGTCGGTGCGAAATTCAAACCTTTCCCCAGATGGGATAGAGGTGTGAGATTAATCACAGAACGTCAGGTTGTGAAAGCAGACCCTGAGCTGCTTCAAACTTCACCGAATGCCGGACGTTATAGCTTGAAATTCGCAATCGGATTGTGACCAGGAAGAACCGTCCAACCAGTCCCAAGAAAATTCCGAAATTTCAGAGGCAATGTGCAACTGAAGCCGAAATAACTCCTTGGACAAAAAACCCCATTCTCGGCGGGTGTAATGAATCCTCCCGCGGACAAGAGCGAAGCCTGCACGTTGTTTAATGCGGCCAGCGGCGCGAGAATTGATATGATGCACAACTTTGGCCAAAATTGGAACAACACTATTATCACGACATTTCAACAAAAACGACAATGCACATTGCAATCTGACCCTGCTGCTATGAAGCTTATCTAACTTCCGCCGGCCGCGGTGGCCGAGGGGACTGAGGCGCTCCAGTCACGGTCTGCACGGCCACTACGGTCGGGGGTTCGAATCCCCCCTCAGGCATGGATATTTGTGCCGTCCTAGTTCGTAAGTAGTTCTTAAGTAGTTTGTAGGTTTAGGGACTGATGACCCCGTAGTTAAGTCCCATAAGCTTTACAAACATTTGAACATTTGATCTAACTTCCGCAGACAACTATACATTTCCTCCCCGTAGAGGTAAACAATGTGATTCCTTAATTTGTGCTGGCGAATAACAACTTCCCACTCCTGTTTACTCATTGAAAACCGAGGTTTTAAAGATCGTTGCACATCGCTTTCTTACTGCAGTTTCGCCTTGAAAATGGCAAGATGGTCTCCTGCCGAAATATCGGCCGCCATCGATTTTGATAACTGGCTGCATACCCGTAAGTTTTTCGAACTTGTTATTCGGCAGGAGAAGTTAAGGAATCAGAAGAGTGGTAATAGCTGAACTTCCGTAGTTAGTAGGAATGTTATAATGAAGATTATATAATAAAGAATTTAACAAATATACAGCGTGTTACAAAAAGGTACGGCCAAACGTTCAGGAAACATTCCTCACACACAAAGAAAGAAAATATGTTATGTGGACATGTGTGCAGAAACGCTTAATTTCCATGTTAGAGCTCATTTTAGTATTTCTCTTTAACTGTAAATTGAAATAATTCATGCAGACAATTATGAAAATACCCAATTGTTTCGTTAGTATGTACTGTACTTCCTCGATTCACCGCCAGTTTGCCCAATTGAAGGAAGGTAATGTTGACTTCAGTGCTTGTGTTGACATGCGACTAATTGCTCTACAGTACTAGCATCAAGTACATCAGTACGTAGCATCAACTGGTTAGTGTTCATCACGGACGTGGTTTTGCAGTCAGTGCAATATTTACAAATGCGGAGTTGGCAGATGCCCATTTGATGCGTGGATTAGCACGGGACAATAGCCGTGGCGCGGTACGTTTGTATCGAGACAGATTTCCAGAACGAAGATGTCCCGACAGGAAGACTTTCGAAGCAATTCATACATCAAATGGGCATCTGCCAACTGCGCATTTGTAAATATTGCACTGACTGCAAAAGCACGTTCATGATGAACACTAACCAGTTGATGCTACATACTAATGTGTTTGATGCTAGTACTGTAGAGCAATTAGTCGCATGTCAACACAAGCACTGAAGTCAAAAAAAAAAAAAAAAAAAAAAAAAAAAAAAAAAAAAAAAAAAAAAAAAAAAAAAAAAAAAAATAAGGTTCAAATGTTTGTTAATCTATCGGACCAAACTGCGTGGTCATCAGTCCGTAGCATACAAACTACTTAAACCTAGGTAAACTAACGTAAGGACAACACACACACACACACACACACATACACACACACACATGCCCCAGGGAGGACTCGAACCTCCACGGCGAGCAACCGCGCGCTCCGCAGCGAGGCGCCTTAGACCGCTCGGCTACTCCACCGCGGCAAGCACTGAAGTCAACATTACCTTCATTCAATTGGGCCAGAGTGGTCTCCTGCCGAAATATCGCCCGTCGCCGATTTTGATACCTGGCAGCATACCCGTAAGTTTTTCCAAACTACCACTCTTATTCCTGCAATGGTTACAAGCATGCCAGATTGAATGAAAACCTACTAAGGTGGCCAAGGTCTGCCGAGCTAAGCCCAATGTACGTGCCCCTGGCATTGGCCCTTGCCATTGATCTCACTGACGGCTCTAGGAAATTGTCGTAAATGGTTACTCCTACTGACTAAAACTAACTATACCTAACTTAGCCTGTGGCATTCTTCTGTGGTAACGCCCAGTTTCCACTGGTCCAGGAGCCAGCAGATTACAACAGGTCAGGCAGTCTGATCCCCAGCGACAAGCCTGGCTGTTTGGTTGATCTGGCTGTGGCTGCACTTTACTGCTGATCTCTCAGGAATTCCTGTCAGACCTTACCTAAGATTGAATAAAAAGTTCTCGGTTTCCGTCCGCGTCAGATGGTTAAAACTCCACGAGCTTTCGGCCAAGCCCTCCTCGGCCATTGTCAAGTGGTACTGACTGCCTAGTGGCTGCACGTACGGGCTTACATACACCAGCTGCCGGCTGTGACGTCACTGGTGCACCGCGACATCGCCATATGTGGACACGCTTTGGGTCCATGTTGGATGCGCCCGTTTTAACTGCGCGATCGCTGGACCCCACTGCAGGCCGCCGTCTCTGTTAAGGCTGTTACCAGATGTTTTAATTTTGATGACTTCTTTAATAATAACGTCCTAGAAGCCTTTAGTGCCAGCCACGACGGCAGTTTCATCGACCTTGATGCGATGACCGTTTACTAAAGCATGCTCAGCTAAAGCGGATTTTTCTGGGTACCGTAAACGACAATACCTTTCATGTTGCTTCTTTTGTTGTTCAACAGTTCGTACTGTTTCTCCGACATAAGAGTGCCCATACTCACAAGGTATCTTGTAGACCCCACGTGTTCTGAGATTTTGTGTCCCAGCCTCGTCGCCGCTTTTGTGTCTCGTTTCCGTCGTAGGTGTCGGGGGCGGAGTAGAAAGACCGACACAGGAATAAAGGATGCACGCTTGTGCAGGTAGGAGGTGACCAGCCAGTGGGACAGCAGAAACTAGAAACACTAGAGTAAATTAGAACGAGATCTATATTTCTTACAGACTTAGTAATACTTAACTTTTACATAGCTCAGTACTGCAGAATGTTGATACATAGTTAAGCTAGAGGCCTGCCTAGTGCCTGTCCGACAGCCAAGTCTTCACTGGTGCCTATCTGAATACGAAGTGTTAACTGGTTCCTATCTCAGTCCCAAGTGAACGATGTCGTTCAGTGGTGGCCACGAGCGGAGTTGTAGCAGAGGGCGCTCGTGGCTGACGTCGTAAGAACGCCGCGCCGTGCGTGCATGGCGGCGCGCGGCGAAAGTACGTGGCGCGCACTTTGGACTTGGGCGACACCACAGAGACCTACTGTGTCGCCGCGGTGGAGTAGCCGAGCGGTCTAAAGCGTCTCGCTGCGGAGCACGCGGTTGCTCGCCCTGGAGGTTCGAGTCCTCCCTGGGGCATGGGTGTGTGTGTTTGTCCGTAGGTTAGTTTACCTAGGTTTAAGTAGTTTGTAAGCTACGGACTGATGACCACGCACTTTGGGCCGATAGATCTACAAACATTTCAACATTTTGAACCTACTGTGCCTTTAACTGGTGTTAGAAATTGCCGGATTTTCGTCGGCGGCCTGAAGACTGATTTGATCTCGTGTCTCTTCAACAGGCGGCTTATTTTGCCCTACACAGAACGGCAAAAGGGCAAGTTTCTTTCCTTCTTCCTCGTCAGTGGTCTTTTTGTGTTTACTTCCTGAGATCGCATTACTTATTTCACGATCATTGTAGCCATTATTCCTGAAGACCTTGCGTAGATGTTTCATCTACATCTACATGGGATACTCAGCAAATCACATTTAAGTGCCTGGCAGAGGGTTCTTCGAACCACCATTGTACTATTTATCTCCCATTCCATTCTCGAATAGCGCGCGGGTAGAAAGAACACCTGAATCTCTCCGTTCGAGCTCTGATTTCTCGTATTTTATTCTGATGATGATTTCTACCTATGTAAGTGGGAGTCAACAATATATTTTCGCATTCGGAGGAGAATGTTGGCGATAGGAGTTTCGCAAGTAGCCCACGCCGCAGCGATAAGCTCCGTTGTTGTAATCATTTCCATCCCAGATCGTGTATCATTTCCGTGACGCTGTCTCCCCTGTATCGTGACAATACGAAACGAGCTGCCCTTCTTTGGACTCTTTCGATGTCCTCCGTCAAACCCACCTGATAACGATCCCACACTGGGTTGCAATACTCCAAAAATGGACGGACAAGCGTAGTGTATGCAGTTTCTTCAGGAGTTCTGTTGCATCTTTTAAGGGTTCTGCCAGTAAAACGCAGTCTCTTGTTCGCCCTTCGCACGATATTATCTACGAGTTCTTTCCAATTTAAGTCTGAATTAATAGTAATTCCTAGGTATTTTGTGGAGTTTACGGCCTTCACTTTTGATTGATTTATCTTGTAAACAAAGTTTGTCGGATTTCTTTTCGTACTCATGTGGATGACTTCTTGTACTTCTCATTATTTAGAGCCAATTGCCAATTTTTACACCATACTGATATCTTATTCAGATCGTTCTGCAGTTGGTTTTGATCTTCAGATAATGTTACTAGACGGTAAATGACGGCGTCATCTGCAAACAACCTAAGAGAGCTACTTAGATTTTCCCCTAAATCGTTTATGTAAATAAGGAACAGCAGAGGACCAATAACACTACCCTGTGGAACCCTCGAAATCACCTCTGTTTTAGTTGATGCCTTACCATCGATTACTAGAAACTGTGTCCTCTCAGAGAGGAAATCCCCTATCCAGTCGCAAATTTGGGGCGAAATTGTTTTTGCACGCTGTGCCAAAGTTTGCAATACAGTGCGCTTCTGTGCCGGGTGATGATGGCTTGTGACATGCAAGTACATATCAGTGTGGGAAGGTTTTCTATAGACGCTGTGACCAAGGCATCCTTTCCGTTTTCGACGGACGAGAACGTCGAGGAAGGGCAATGTACTCTCTTTTTCTACCTCCATGGTGTACTGGATGTTAGTGCTGATGCTGTTCAGATGTTCTAAGACCTCGTAAAGTTTCTCACGTCCTTATGGCCAAACAACGAACGTATTGTCAACGTATCGGAAGAAACATTTAGGCTTTAATGGCGCCGTGTCTAAGGCAATATTTTCGAAAATACTCCATGAAGAGATTCGCAATGGCTGGAGCTAACGGGCTTCCCATTGTAACGCCGTCCGTCTGATCGTAATACTGGCCGTTGTACAGAAAATAGGAAGACGTAAGTGTGTGCCTAAGTAGCTCACCACTTCACTTGCAAAGAACTGGGACACTAATTGCAAATAGGCACTTACCTAAGATAGTATATGAAACACTGTTGAGGATTTGTAAGGTTTCAGTATGTAGTATCAGGCTATGTGCCTCATAATTTGGGAACTGTTGTCTTAGTTCTATAGCAATATTGTCATTTATGGGACACTCATACACCGCATGTGTCGGTTGTTCCCCCCTTGGCTCCACGTTCAGGCTGAGGTGACCCCTCTGCCTAAACTGGCATGGATATGTCAGATAGGGGCCGTGATCATTGAGGAAGTGCTTCACTGCAAACATCTCCTGCACACTCAGCAGAAACTCATAGGTCCTCCTAACTGTTTCTTCTTCACTGTTGCTCCGTAGCACAGTGGTAGAGTGCCAGACTACAAATCTGAAGGTCGTGGGTTCGATTCCTGCCAGGTCTTACGATTTTTATATGTCGCTTTCCAGTTCTTTCACCTCTGGCAGTATTGCTCATGTGAAAAATACCGAGTAGCACCGTGGTTCGGAACCCACATTAAAATGTAGGTCCCCCTATAACTGGCTGGGTAAGTCAGTTCGAAGGTCGGAGGAAAGCAACGGCATACCACCTCCAAACAGGACCACGCCTAGTAAAGCACTGTGCTGTTCAAACCAATCTTCGGATTGTTGACTGCTTTACCTTTTTTATACCGCACAATTCTTGCCGCAATCTCTCTCCCCTCCTTTTGATTGATGGTTTGTCCCTGGCAAGGGTTGCCAATATTTCAATGATCTTATCCTGACTTCCTCTTTTTGCTCAGTACCATGCACCCTGTTCTCCAATTTACATGTCCAAGGGACATGGTCCTATCAGGACAAGAAGAGTCTCCCCTGGAGTTGTCCTGTAAGCCCCTACCGAGTATAGCAGGATGTTCTCACCGCCATGGCAGGCACCAATCAGGCGAGCCTGTGTGAGCAGCTACCAGAACCATGGTCCACAATAGATGCCAGTATGCTGTTATGATTCAGCTTGATGAGACTGGACAGAATGTGACTCCTCCGATGCCTATTCCTTGTCAGATGATGCAGTGCTACAAGAGACCTCTCAGTTACTGCATCTATGTGAGCCGTGAAGTTCTATTGCTCGTCTAGTATCATCCCAAGGTACATTGTGTGACCCCACCAAACAACTGGTAATAATAGTAATAATAATAATAATAATAATAATAATATCGTGTGGCTCATTGGCCTGGTGCAAGTCTTTCCATTGGACACCACTTCGACGAGTTGCGTGTCCCTAGCCTACCCCAGTTATCCAACCGGGGAAAGGGGGCTACAGCTTAACGTGGAATCCGAACCATGTGTCGTTTCTGGCGACTCCTCACAAAGCTGAGAGGTGAAGGATGGGTTAAAGCGTCCGACTGGGTTTCGAACCCGCGACCCTTCGGTTTCCAGTCGAGCGCTTTACCCCGGGACCACCAGGCCCAACTACCAAACAACTGGTAATCCATCAATATGAACTGTTGGCTTACACACTAAGTTCCCTTGGAGGAGTAGGTGTCAATTTAGTGTCTCGCCAACCATGATGTTAAAATATTAAGTGCCCTCTCAACTCCAGGCTCTAAATCCTTGTAGCTATGGCTGCCAAGTAGCAGAAGAGCCTCCATATTTAAGTCTCAAAAGCGTTGCCCCAAGACAGAGCCATGGGGACACCCTTCGGTAACCATCACACTGACACATCTACTAGAAGATGTTAGTCAGGCCTCCCTGTTTACATAGTAGCTCCTGAGACACTAATGTATGGGCCCTGGACACCATCTCCTGTAAACAGGAGAAGAGCGTAGGCCATCACTGATTGTCAAAGACGCCTTTGATGCCCACTATGATGCCTACTATGATCTTGTGCAGCGTTGTTGATCTGCAGACCTCAGCCACCAAGGTGATTGTGTCACATGCTGACCATCCCACACAGAAGCCAAAGAGTCTAGCACTTATTCCACATTAGATTCTATGAGCCGACAGCCTGTCAGCTACTAGTCTCTCAGAGATTTTCCTTAAGGTGTCCAATAAACAGATGGGCCCTTTCTTTATACTAATCATGCTGGCAGTCTTCCAGATGTCTGGAAACTGGCCAGTCCTGAGACACGCATTACACAGTTGTCTCAGATGAAAGATAATCTGGGCAGCCAGAAACTGCACCACCTCTGCGGTGATCTGGTCTGAGCCTGATTTTGTTGGCGACCTCCTCTTCTGAGAAGAGGTACACCTGGGTATCGTTCTGGTAGGGAGTGTTGTCCAGAGCTGTGGTGAGCCTTTGGTCTTGGGTGTCAAACAGTTCTTAATTGTCAGGGAGCAGGAGAACCTCGCCAGAACCCCATCATCTGATTTCCGTCCTTGACGGCGGACAGCACCGTTGGCGACTGGACCTTCGTACAGAAGGCCCCCAAGGTTCAGTAGACAGCTGGTCCCTCACATAGCTTTCCCAGCTACAGAGCCTGGTGGCCTGCAGCTCTCTAGAGAGCTGGCCTTTAAGAGTCCTGTACTGATCTACATCTACATGGGATACTCTGCAAATCACATTTAAGACCCTCTCAGAGTGTTCATCGAACCACCATTATAGTATGTATCTCCCATTCCATTCTCGAATAGCGCACGGGAAGAAAGAACACCTGAATCTTTCCGTTCGAGCTCCGATTTCTCGTATTTTATTCTGATGGTCATTTCTACCTATGTAAGTGGGAGTCAACAATATATTTTCGCATTCGGAAGAGAATGTTGGCGATTGTAGTTTCGTAAGTAGTCCACGCCGTAGCGATAAGCGCCGTTGTTGTAATGATTCCCATCCCAGATCCTGTATCATTTCCGTGACGCTGTCTCCCCCGTATCGTGACAATACGAAACGAGCTGCCCTTCTTTGGACTCTTTTTATGTCCTCCGTCAGACCCACCTGATAAGGTGTAGGCAGTACTGCTTTTGATGCTAGATCGCGCACCTCTGGTACTATTTCTTCGCACTTCTCACAGAGATATCCAAGACGATTAAGTTAAGATCACTAGTGGTGATCTTGTCTTTTATTCTGCAGCTTTGTATCTTGTCCACCACGTGGAGGTTGCTGATGTCACTTCAAGTTTTGTGCCTTCATCCCTCTGCCAGTGTAGGTGGGCGGGTTTCTGGGACTGTTTAAAACTACCAGCTGTAGGGACATGAACATCTCTTTGGCAACCGACCCTGATGTTTTATAATGTGCATATTTATGTAAACCGTCTATGCAACTGAATAATGAAAGTTTTATATTGCCATATGCATTACGCCTTTGTTTGGAAAGCACCATCAAAAATGTTTAAATGTGTGTAGAGCTTATAGGACTTAACTACGGGGTCATCAGCCCCTAAACTTACAAACTACTTATGAACTAGCTTATACTAAAGACGACACAAATATCCATGCCCCGAGGGGGGATTCGAATCCCCGACGGGGAAGGCCTCGCGCATCGTAGCATAGTGCCTCAATGCGCTCGGCCGTTCCGCCGCGGCGAAGGCATCATCAGGGGCCTGTAATATATACATGATAATGTTACACAATATTTCTTTTTTTACGTTTTTAGTATTGTAGGTTGTAAACAGTTTTGGGGCATTATCTGAGTATGATTTGGACGTTATTACTTACAATGTGTGGTGGATGGTGAATTATATTTACTGCTGATTGATAACTTCAGGTTGTTTTCTTTCGAAATATAGTCCTTTGGCATTTTTGTTTGCACCACTTCACCACTAGCACCACTAGTCATATGTCCTTATGTTTGTGTTGTGTTTTTATTTTGAGTGGTGTTTCCAACTGTTTAATGTGTGTTTGTTCTATCTTTGCTTTATATCAACGTGTGTGTGTGTTTTTAATGTAATTCCATAAATAACTGCACTAGTAATTGATTTTTTTCAGTGACTCCTGCTTGTGAAGGGTTGGAGGGGAGGGGGGAGTGCGCGTGTGTGTGTGTGTGTGTGTGTGTGTGTGTGTGTGTGTGTGAGAGAGAGAGAGAGAGAGAGAGAGAGAGAGAGAGAGAGAGAGAGGAAGAGTCTCTCTCTCTCTTCTCTCTCTCTCTCTCTCTCTCTCTCTCTCTCTCTCTCTCACTTCCTCTCTCTCTCTCTCTCACTTCCTCTGTCTCTCTCTCACTCCCTCTGTCTCTCTATCACTCCCTCCCTCCCTCCCTCTCTCTCTCTCTCTCTCTCTTTCTCTCTCTCTCTCTCACACACACACACACACACACACACACACACACACACACACACACACACGCTCTATCGCTGTCTCTGTCTCATTCTCTCTAATTCCATCTCTGTCTCTATCTCTCTGTCTTTATTTCCCTCTCCCTCCCTCCCCCTCCCTGCCCCCCCCCTCTCTCTCTCTTTCTCTCTAATTCCATCTCTGTATCTCTCTAACTCTTTCTGAGTTTGTCTCTCTCTCTCACTCTCCCTTCACTAGCAGGAATCATTAATAAAATCGAATAATGGTGCTGTTCTTTATGCAATTACATCGAAAAAAGATAGGACAAACACACATTCAACAGTTGGCCTCACCACCCAAAATAAAAACACTACACAAACACAGGGGCATATGCCTAGTAGTGCTAGTGGTGAAATGGTAAAAACAAAAACTCCAAAGGAGTATATTTCGAAAGAAAACAATCTGAACTCACCAATCAACAGTAGAGCTTATGAGACTTAACAGCGGGGTCATCAGTCCCTAAATTTACAAACTACTTATGAACTAGCTTATACTAAAGACGGCACAAACATCCATGTCCAAGAGGGGGGGGAGATTCGAACCCCCGACCGCAGCGGCCGTGCAGTCCGTGACTGGCGCACCGCAGACCGCTCGGCCACCGCGGCCGACTGGCTATTACTATGAACGACCTTCCAATTCCAGTGGTATGAGCACAAGCTTCGAAACGCAGATCACTGTAGAAATTTTATAGTGCACTTTTTACTACTTCTTAATATACGTGAAAACGCAGACCTCTATTGCTCAGAGTAGTTCGTGATCCCCGAATAATTATTCATTGTAGCGTAAAGTTATTACTGAACGCGGAAAGGAGAAACTAACCACAAACACGGTTGATAACTAGAGTCACAGGCATACTGGCACACAAGGATGCTAAGCAGTCAGGCAGCCATATTGCATCCACGAATCGCATGCGACCTGTCCACACACGTGCGATTTACGAAATGATCGGTCTGCCATGCGACGGATTGCTGCGATCCGTTGCTCGTCTGTCTAGTGGGGCCTTTAAGGTAAACTGAATGTCAGAAGCATTAACGAAAATATACAGTTCACGGAATGTTCAAATGTTCGTATAGTCTATGGGACTTGACTACGGGGTCATCAGTCCCTAAACTTACAAACTACTTATGAACTACTTACGAACTAGGACGGCACAAATATCCATGCCCGAGGGGGGATTCGAACCCCCGACCGTAGTGGCCGTGCAGACCGTGACTGGAGCGCCTTACGGCCGAGTGCACCAACTTCGGTCAAAAGTTAATCGCGGTCAAGTCGGCATTTAACCGTGGTCAACTCAAGTTTCTGGTGCACCGACACCGACCAAAGTTAAACGAGGGAGTTGACCGCGGTTAAATTTGACCGCGGCTGACGCCCGGTTTTGTCGAGATGACCAGCGTTATACGAGTGCGCAGTATCAAGGTGGCGGCGCGTTTTGCTGTTTTAGACGGAATTGAGAAAGATTTATTTTACCTCGATTATTTAAATCGGGATCAAAACTGGAACGTAGTGATTGTGGAAAGGGGGACTCTTTTGAAGATTACAGTGGCAAAAAGTTCGAAGAAAGATTTTGTTTGTCCAAAGAAAGTGTGGTGGTTGTTAAACCAAATCAGTGACAGGTTAGAATTTCCTACCGATAGAAATAACCCTATTTCGCCTATGAACAGACTGTTGATTACGTTAAGAGCATATACAACTGGTGCATTTAACATACTTATTGGTGACAACTGTAACATATATCGCGACGACACATTGCCAGGAAGAGCAGTTCGCCGCGCCATAATTAATGAATATTTCCAGTAAGGTAACTATCAAATTCAGAAAAAGTTTTCAATTAAAAAAATTACGATATGTTCCGTAACTATAATCGTGTTATTAAAACATGTTATCTGTATATTTCTGTTACCAGGTGAACATGTGGTGCATGGGAAAAAACGCTGTGAACAATAATGACATTTGTTCGAAACAATAAATAATAATTTATGTAATTATATAAATCTGTCTTAGGGTGTTTTTTAATAATCATTTCTCTTTGCAATATGACTGGATTCGGTAAAATTTTACGACGCTTCTTGCTGGGCTCCAGTGCTTATGTTGGCAACAGATGAACAATGAAGTGTAGAACTGCGTTAATATTTTTCACGAGCTGCTACTCGCAGCAAAATTAATACTGTACCTGCTCTATGGTTGAAAGGTTCTTGTATGTACCCTTGTCCGTTCAGAAGAAAATAATTTTCGTTTTAATTGAAGTTTCCACAAAAAATATTTATTGCTCGTCTTAGTTGCCGTCATTACCATTGGTGCCAACATAACCACTGCAGCCCGGCGAGAAGCGTCGTACAATTTTACCGTATTTACAATCTTGTACATACAAATCACGTGGTACTGTCGTCATTCACCAAAGATAGTCGAGTATACACATGTAGGTAAGCTCAACTACCACCTTTGCATCACTTGGGTGCCTTCCACTGCGCTACACGGACTTGATCACGATCAGATGGACGATTGGCTGACGACGGTTTGCTGACCGGTGATTAGCGTTGGTGCACCGCAGAGACGTTTTGACCGCGGTCAACTTTTGACCGTGTTCTCGGAACCCTTGATTATCGTGCTTTTTGACCGAGGTTGGAGCACTCGGCCATCAGTCTCCTCGGCCACCGCGGCCGGCTACAGTTCACGATGGAGAAAGAGAGAACTGGCCAACTTAACTTCCTGGATGTATCGGTAATTAAACTGGAGGACGGGACTATGGGTCATAAGGACACACACAGTGATCGCTACCTCCACAAGCAGTCAAACCACCATCCGAGGCGAAAAAGAGGTATCATTAAAACCTTGGTGGAGAGAGCTAACAAAATCTGTGAGCCAGTTTACTTGGGCGGTGAACTAAATAACTTACGGTCGGCCTTCGAGAAAAATGGATATGGTGGCAAGGAAATTGATCGAGTTCTCCATCAAAGAAGAGAAGAATCAAGAAGTTCCGAGCAACAACGGCAACCGCCTGGAATAGTTCTCCTTCCGTACATTAGCAGAATTAATGATCTAATCGGAAAAGTAGTGGTGAAACATGGTGTCGAGACCATCTACAGTCCCACCAAGAATATAAAAGAATACTTGAGATCAGCAAAAGACGCACGTCACCCCTTAGCAAGACCTGGGGTATACAAAATTCCTTGCAACTGTGGTCAACTGTGGAACAACTAAAAGAAGCATCTTCGCCCGCTTAACTGAACATAAAAGGAACTGTTGTCTGGGCCACACGGAAAAATCGGAAGTAGCAGAACATGTTTTTCAACATGAGAACCACGAAATAAAATTTAATGAAACGAGCGATTTAGCTAGAACATTACATTACCATGCACGCTTGTATAGAGAAGCAATAGAGATTCACAAACACCGGAATAATATTAACCCTTTGAGACCTGGTGTCCATTTTAATGGATACCGACTTTGTGTTAATTCTAGAACGCTATGCCCATGTGCTTAACTTTGAGACCCATTAGCCTGTTTACTGAACAACTGTCGCTTTTAGTTTCGAACTTCTTGCTTCCATCTGTCACACGAATGGCGTGCTACAATGAAAAGTAGTGAACTTGGCGGACCCGTTGTGAAATGCGTCAGACATGATATAATACGTTGAAATTATCTTATGTATTAATTTGTGAATTTTGCACAAATTCCACTTTGCGATGTAAGTTCCATATTAAATATGGAGAGACATATCTAACTGTTCACTTCTTACTTTCATCCTTAACTGCCTTCCAGATCCCGTGTACAATTTATTTGTTATATTTTTATTTTTGGAAGCAAGTCTGAAAATTTTTAATTTTTGCTGAAATATAAAATAGGTAGGGTATTGTGGACATGAAAACTGCAAGAATATGTTTTATTCCATTCTCAAAATAATTCAGGACTGAAAGGGTTAATAGAAAATATTGTGTCCCGTCCTCGTCGCCGCTTTTGTGTCTCGTTTCCGTCGTAGGTGTCGGTGGCGGAGTAGAAAGACCGACACAGGAATAAAGATAGCACGCTGGTGCAGGTACGGAGGGGTGCAGCCAGAAACTAGAAACACTAGAGTAAATTAGAACGAGATATATATTGCACAGAATTTATACAATACTTAACTTTTACATAGCTCAGTACTGCAGAATGCTGATACATAGTTGAGCTAGAGGCCTGCCTAGCGCCTGTCCGATAGCCAAGTCTTCACTGGTGCCTATCTGATTCCCAAGTGTTAGCTGGTTCCTATCTCAGTCCCAAGTGAACGATGTCGTTCAGTGGTGGCCACGAGCGGAGTTGCAGCAGAGGGCGCTCGTGGCTGACGTCGTAAGAACGCCGCGCCGTGCGTGCATGGCGACGCGCGGCGAAAGTAGGTGGCGCGCACTTTGGACTTGTGCGACACCACAAAAAAGAAGAAGGTCTGAAGTTGGATAAATTGTGGATGTCGACATTGTACTGACAAGATGACAATCGATTACTTTTAATCGAGAATGACGACGTCAATCAAATATAGCCACACAGTCAGCCTCGCGTGACGTATGGTGGAGCCCTCTATAAATGCGAGAGCCCCTCAGATCACGGCGGCAATGCCGGCCACGGTGGCCGCGGGGACTGAGGCGCTCCAGTCACGGTCTGCACGGCCACTACGGTCGGGGGTTAGAACCCCCCCCTCGGGCATGGATATTTGTGCCGTCCTTAGTAGTAGTACAGACAAATATATACAGACAGGAAACCTCCATAAGGGCCCGATCCTACGCTCAGGGGTGCGGGGAGCTATGGTTTCCAGCAGTTCCGTAAGATGTCCCGTGATGGCGCTGCTGTCAGAAGCAGCCCTTTAAACTGGCCAGAGCAGGCGGCACGAGCTCTCACCTCAGCCTCCCCTCCACGCTACCCTCTGACGTGCGAGAGGCACCCTAAGCCAGCGATCCGCCTGACACCTGCTAGCATCTAACGGAACTACGAGGGGAGCGTAGGACAGTGGTTTAGGGGCGGCTTCTCCTCTGTATATGTTACTCTGTGGTAGTAGCTAGTTCATAAGTAGTTTGTAAGTTTAGGGACTGAAGACCCCGTAGTTAAGTCCCATAGACTCTACAAACATTTGAACATTTGAACGGTGGCACTAGCCAGAATACCGTGGAAGATGTCTCCCGTAGTTGGAGACGAAACTTTGGGAGGAAGTTTTATACCTGGACACGGCCTATCAGCGCGTTAGTTTTACCTGAAGACAACACCGACCGTGAAAATTTGCACTGTATGATAAGGACAACACAAACACCTATGCCATTGGGGGAACTCGAACCCACGACGGCGAACGGCCGCGCACCGCAGCACGGCGCCCCAGTGCACACGGCTAATCCGCTGCGGTTTTCGCCGCTGTACAAGTCAAACAAGCCCTTACTCTTACGGGAATTAGTTCATAACTACGAGTTTGAGTACTGTGGGCAGGGCGAAGCTGGGAATTTGTATCTGACGGGAGGCGTGCTTAGGTAGTCCTTGCAGGTGCGGTGATCACTGTGTCCCCAGTGGTGTAGGGGTCAGCGCAACTGCCTAGAAAGCAGGAGACCCGAGTTCGAATCCCGGCTGGGTACACATTTTCAGCTTTGACCAATCGCAGTTGATGTCATATGTTCTATGAATGTTGAAGAACGCGGACGACTGCGAAGAATTTTTTTTTTTTTTTTCTAGAGTCGTTTGGCGGTCAGATTGGGAGAGCGAGCTAGGGAGTCGACCTCTCACTCGGCCGGCAGACTTCAAAGTGCGCCTTCAAAGAGTCCGACAAGTCGACGCGCTGGTCGAAGCTCGCAGAACAGAGGAGAACAGAACCGCGCTGCTTGCTGTAGCGGGGAGTGGCCACGTACACCACGGCGTGTTTCAGTTTGTTGTGAGGCCGGGATTTTTCATCCCCCTCCCTGTACATCGGGAAGTTTTGAGGGCGCTCCACGCCGTACAAGTCCTCGAGGGCGCACGCCTCGCCTCTCGCTTCGCCCACTTGTCGAACTCCAGCGATGGGGGGAAAAACACACTCACCCCGCGATCCGCAAACTGCCGAGAATTCCTGTACCCACCTGCTGCTAGCGGCCGAGCTCACAGCTGGTTTGAGCTAGCAAAAATGTTTGTTAAGCTTATGGGACTTAACTACGTGGTCATCAGTCCCTAAGCTTACAAACTACTTATCAACTACCTTATACTAAAGCAGCACAAATATCCACGCCCGAGGGGGGATTCGATCCCCCGACCGTAGTGGCCGTGCAGACCGTGACTGAAGCGCCTCAGTCCCCTCGGCCACCGCGGCCGGCTTTGAGCTAGCCAGCGATGTTACGGAGATTCGATCCCGATTCCGAAAGTTCGGAACGTCCGATCCATTTTGCTCCTTCGGTTCCGATTTCGTTTCCGTTAAAATTTAAGCGGAAGTTATAGCGGAGGTTGATGTGCAGGTGCAGATGAATTCAAGATTTGTAGTACTTCAATGTAACATATTAATATAATGACATCAATCGCATTTTGGGATCACTTATGGCTTCAATGTACTAGGTTTAGATGTAATATCAATGTGCGACGAATGAAAATTTGTGCCCGGCCGGGATTCGAACCGCCGGCCGCGGTGGCCGCGGGGACTGAGACGCTCCAGTCACGGTCTGCACGGCCACTATGGTCGGGGGTCCGAATCCCCCCTCGGGCATGGATATTTGTGCCGGCCTTAGTATAAGGTAGTTCGTAAGTAGTTTGTAAGTTTAGGGACTGATGACCCCGTAGTTAAGTCCCATAAGCGTAACAAACATTTGAACATTTTTTTGGATTCGAACCCGGGATCTTCCGCTTACTAGGCAGACGCGTTAACCACTCCGCCACCGTGGACACAGTGACCAGCCCGACTGCAGTCCCGACTGCACTCCAGTATTCAATCCAAGAACAGCTGCCAGCATGCGAAACTTAGAAGTAGATGTTCCTGGAGTAGTAAAACAACTTAAGTCACTAAACAAAAATAAATCTTCCGGGCCAGATTGTATACCAACTAGATTCCTCTCGGAGTATGCTGATGAAATAGCTCCGTACTTAGCTATAATTTACAACCGATCACTCAGCGAAAGATCCGTACCCGAAGACTGGAAAGTTGCCCAAATTACTCCAATATTTAAGAAAGGCAATAGGAGTGATCCCCAAAATTACAGGCCTATCTCATTGACGTCGATTTGCAGTAGGATTTTGGAACATATACTTTGTTCGAATATTATGTACTACCTCGAAGAGAACGACCTATTAACCAATAGTCAGCACGGATTCAGAAAGTATCGCTCTTGCGAAACACAGCTTGCCCTTTATTCACATGAAGTGTTAAGTGCCATCGACAAGGGATCTCAAATCGATTCCACATTTCTGGATTTCCGGAAGGCTTTTCATACTGTACCCCACAAGCGGCTTCTAATGAAATTGCGTGCTTATGGAATATCTCCCCAATTGGGCGATTGGATTCACGATTTCCTATCAGAAAGGACACAGTTCGTTGTAATTGACGGTAAGTCATCGAGTAAAACAGAAGTGATATCTGGCGTTCCACATGGAAGCGTTATTGGTCCCCTACTCTTCCTCGTGTTTATAAACGATTTAGGAGATAATCTGAATAGCTCCCCTAGACTGTTCGCGGATGATGCTGTCGTTTATCGGTTAGTGAAGTCAACAGAGGATCAAAAGCAACTGCAAAGCTATTTAGACAAAATTTCTGCATGGTGCGAAAATTGGCAATTGACACTAAATAAAGAAAAGTGTGAAGTAATACACATGACCACTAAAAGAAATCCGCTGAACTTCAATTACGCGATAAATCAGTCAAACCTTAAGGTCGTAAATTCTACCAAATACCTAGGAGTTACAATTACGAACAACTTTGACTGGAGAGAACACATAGAAAATATTGTGGGGAAGGCGAACCAAAGGTTACGTTTCATTGGCAGAACGCTTAGACGATGCACCTGCTCCACCAAAGAGACTGCCTACATCACACTTGTGCGTCCTCTCTTGGAGTACTGTTGCCCCTTGTGGGACCCTCACCAGGTGGGACTGACGGAAGATATTGAGAAGGTTCAGAGAAGGGCAGCTCGTTTTGTTTTATCACGTTACGGGGGGGAAAGCGTCACGGAAATGTTGCACGAATTGGGGTGGAAATCATTAAAAGAAAGACGTTATTCATTGCGGCGTGATCTGTTTGCGAAGTTTCAATCACCGACTTTTAGTTCTGAATGTGAAAATATTTTGCTAGCACCCACCTACTTAGGGAGACATGACCATCCCAATAAAATAAGAGAAATCAGATCGAAAACGGAACGATTTAGGTGTTCTTTCTTCCCGCGCGCTATTAGAGAATGAAACGGTGGAGAAAAGTTATGAAAGTGGTTAATGAACCCTCTGCCAGGCACTTAAATGTGATTTGCAGAGTATCGATGTAGATGTAGATGTAGATACCTCGTGGTCTGTTCTCCCTGATGCGGCATTACAGTACTGTGGCTGCGAGCATTACAGAATTAAGAGACTAGGTAATAGGAAAGAGACAGCGTGGCGAATGGAGATTTGTGTGTGGCGGGAGACGTGCAGGGAAGAGTCCTCTGCAGTCGGGCTGGTCACTGTGTCCTCGGTGGCGGAGTGGTCAACACGTCTGCCTAGTAAGCAGGAGATCCCGGGCTCGAATCCCTGCCGGGCACAAATTTTCATTCGCCGCATATTGGTATTACATCTAAACCTAGTACAGTGAAGCCACAAGTGATGCCGTAAGTGACCGCTAAATGCGATCTATTTCATTAAAATGAACGCTGTAACGTCGTCATCGTACACATCTGGATCCTCATTATAAAGGAAAATTTTTCAACGAAGTTAGTAAAGAGAAGATTGAATTGGTGAGTTTACTTGTTAATGGTAATAAATCTCCAAATGAGGTAGAAAATATTGACGCGCCTGCAGAGAAACGGACAAGATTGGCATCACTATCAGCTGGTGAGTCTACCAGTAATTATAGGAACTAGTATTGCCTGTGGTCGAAAATCGACCAGTTTTGTTTACAATGGTCACTGGGGATAAAATTGTACGTATCATGTCGGCGGCCTCGCGTGATTGTATTGGCAACATCAACAACACGATAGATCTTTGCACATTTGTTCGAACCAAATAGAATGACTCGATTAGTGTATCGTACAGACCATGAAGTAAACAAGTAATGCTGTTCCTGCTTTATGGTTGACAGGTTTTTTGTATGTACCCTCGTCCGCTCAGTAAAAATAATTGCCCTCGTAAAGCGAAGATTCCGTGAGAAAACATCAGCGTTGTCAAGCGATTGCCTGAAATGAAGACTCACAGAATTCTCACTATTCAGCATCTGTTGCCAACATTATCATAGGAGGCCGCTGGGATATTTGGTAAATTTTAACCGGCACTGGGAGGTATGAAACGGTATCTTTTACATGTTAAGGATGCCTGACACAATAACAACAAATAAAAACGGAAGTATATACTTCTCATGCCATTTTCGAATCATATAACTTTCTTTAGCCTAATATTTGAAATGTAACTACAATTTCGGTGTTCGCATATTTATACAACGCCAAGAAATAATGTTATTTCGATACTGTGATATTCAGAATTCCAGAGCTGACAACATGTCGACTTCATAGTTCCACCCGTGCACCGCTACATGCCTCTCCCGGCGCATCATCATTTATATCGGCATTCTCGACTTCGTAGTTCCACCCGAGCACGGCTAGATGCGTCTCCCGGCGCATCATCCTTTATATCGGCATTCATATGAAAACATCCATTTCCTTTAACCACTCTTAATCACTGCGAAAATGAAGCATTTGAACGGCACAAGAAAGTGAGTTGGGATCGCTCCATGTTTCGATATTCACATATTTTAATACTGCAGATGCGCTGCATTACAGCGTCTTTGGTCGAGGCGAATAGCCAATCAGTGAGCTGATTGTTGGAGAATGTAGAACTTTATCCAAGCTGTAGATAGGAAAATTTCTACTTCCTCTTACCACTTTTAATGGCTAAATGCACACATAATATTTATATTCGTGAAAACTGCGACGAAGAATCTTTCGAATAATGTAACTTTCATTGGCCTTCTTGTACGAATAAATTTGTAATCTGTACCACAATTTTCGTGTTAGCGTATTATTTTATATAATGATGATGATGTTTAAGCGATTTATCGAATATATTATTGAGTAGCGATGATGATGATGATGATGATGATGATATTGATAGTACTAAAACCGAAAAACATGCTGTTTTGGAGAGTTTTTCCCTATTGAATAATTTACTTAATGAGTAGAATTCATGAAAATGTTTTCTAATCAGTGACGATCCTTTATTATGATGGAAACTGAATACATGGTTTCAACCCCCGTACTCGATTGTCCGCCAATATTTGTCGTCTCCACCAAGCTCAGTAGCCAGCGAACAACTTTCTAGTGGTGCTGGCATAATCTGTGACCCGTTGACGAGTAGACTCGACGGGGAAAAAGCTGCGAAGTTTTTGTTTGTGAAATATAGTTCTTTTGTAGACACTTGATTTGGGTTGATTCAAATGTTCGAATGTTTGTATAGCTTATGGGACTTAACTACGGGGTCATCAGTCCGTAAACTTACAAACTACTTATCAAGTAGCTTATACTAAGGACGGCACAAATATCCATGCCCGAGGGGGGATTCGAAACCCCGACCGTAGTGGCCGTGCAGACCGTGACTGGAGCGCCTCAGTCCTCTCGGCCTTCGCGGCCGGCGGTTGATTCATTATTAGTGTTCAAGTCTTTTGTTTTTATTTTCAACTACAAGATATACACTATAAATCTACCTGTATTAATTTTTGAACTAATAATAAGTATATAACTAATGAATAACGTGTGTAATTTTACTTTATTAAACCTACCCTTAACAGTTTAGCATAGCTCTCTTCTGCCTCCTGTTCCAATAAACCAAATTTAAAAACTCCGCTTCCGAATTCTGTTTAGATATAACCACTTCCGATACGTCCCTAGTTTGTGTGGTGTCGCACAAGTACAAAGTGCGCGCCACCTACTTTCGCCGCGCGCCGCCATGCACGCACGGCGCGGCGTTCTCACGACGACAGCCACGAGCGCCCTCTGCTGCAACCCCGCTCGTGGCCACCAGTGAACGACATGGACTTCGGACTGAGATAGCATCGAGTTAGGACCTTCGTAATCAGATAGGCACCAGTGAAGACTTTGCTATCGTACAGGCACTAGGCAGGCCTCTAACAACTATGTATCAACATTCTGCAGTACTGATGTAAAAGTGAAGTATTGTTACATTCTGTGCAATATATATATCTTTCTAATTTACTCTAGTGTTTATAGTTTCTGGCTGCTCCCCTCCGTACCTGCACCAGCGTGTCGGTCTCGTTCCACTCGGCCACCGACACCTACGACGAGGCTGGGACACAAAAGCGGCGACGAAGTCGGGACACAAAAGTTTGAGCTATTGCTCTGTATAGGGAAAGTATGACCATCCTCTTCTGCGCCGACTGCCGTCTTCTGCAACTCGTCATTGGCTGACATCCAGTCACATGATTTGTTCAGCATGTTGGTCGTATACGTTTGTGCTGTACCATAAGCAGTGTCGTTAATATTCGTATGTTTGCGTTTGAATAATGCCTCGGTGTTGCGCTTTAGTGTTTGTTACAAGCCAACAAGGAAGTAAAGGTAAATGTTACAGTACTTCCCTCTGAATTCCGAATCACAGGAGGGAGGGTGGGCTGAGGAAAATTGTGAAGAGAAAACTAGGAGCGCAGAAGCGACCCTCGGTTCTGTGCCGTGGTACTTTTAATTTATAATGAAAATTACTAGATTAAAGATTCACTGACGATTGGATCACGTAGTAGATATCTGCATGTTTTGAAACTTTAACTAAAGCACCCGTGCCAATACTTCCCACCGTTAGTGGAATGACAAGCAAGTCGAGGGAAAACGGAAGTAAAATTGAATGTTCACGCATAGAACCAATCAATGCAGGTGTTTAAAAGCGCAAAGCCGGCCGCGGTGGCCGAGGGGACTGAGGCGCTCCAGTCACGGTCTGCACGGCCACTACGGTCGGGGGTTCGAATCCCCCATAGGGCATGGATATTTGTGCCGTCTTTAGTATAAGGTAGTTCATAAGTAGTTTGTAAGTTTAGGGACTGATGACCCCGTAGTTAAGTCCCATAAAAAATAAATAAATAAAAGATAAAAGCGCAAATGAAAGTCAAATCAAAGAGCTTGATGCGGTGAATGTTGTTAAGTCAAAAAGAACTGCGAACCTTAATTAGAACTGGAGATATCGTAAAAGAAACCGATTAAAATATTCATCTACATCTACGATGGATACTCTGCAAATCACATTTAAGTGCCTGACAGAGGGTTCATCAAACCACCGTTATACTACTTATCTCCTATTCCATTCTCTAATAGCGCGCGAAAAGAATGAACACCTGAATCTCTCCGTTCGAGCTCTGATTTCTCGTGTTTTATTCTGATGATCAATTCTACCTATGTAAGTGGAAGTCAACAATATATATATTCGCAATGTATATTTTCGCATTCGGAGGAGAATGTTGGCGATTGGAGTTTCGTAAGTAACCCACGCCTCAGCGATAAGCGCCGTTGTTGTAATGATTCCCATCCCAGATCCTGTATCATTTCCGTAACGCTGTCTCCCCTGTATCGTGGCAATACAAAACGAGCTGCCCTTCTTTGAAATCATTCGATGTCGTCCGTCAAACCCACCTGATAAGGATCCCACACTGGGCTGCAATACTCCAAAAATGGACGGACAAGCGCTGTGTATGCAGTTTCTTTAGTAGTTCTGTTGCATGTTTTATGGGTTCTGCCAATAAAACGCAGTCTCTGGTTCGCTTTTCCCACGACATTATCTACGAGTTCTTTGCAATTTAAGTCTGAAGTAATAGTAATTGCTAGCTATTTTGTGGAGTTTACTGCCTTCACATTTGATTGATTTATCTTGTAAACAAAGTTTAACGGATTTCTTTTCGTACTCATGTGGACGACTTCACACTTCTCATTATTTAGGGCCGGTTTGTCAATGTCTCGTTAAGTTCCGGTTAAGATCTTAACTTGACGTTAGCAGAGAGCTGCGTTTGTCAATGTTTCGTTATGAGTTAACCAGACGTTAAAAGACCTCAGACCAGCCGTTAAGTTAACGAGTAGTAATCTGCTCGTTACACGGCTAACTATCAGTAAACTGAGAAACTGTATGAAAATAGAAAGATCCCAAAGCGCTAAAATACCGCAATATAAATAGTCACGTGATAAGAGCGATTTATCGAACAAAATGACAGAAGCACTACATGTATGAAAAACTAATGTGGAAAGCAGCTTCATTGAAAACTTTTAGCCGGCCGCGGTGGCCGAGGGGACTGAGGCGCTTCAGTCACGGTCTGCACAGCCTCTACGGTCGGGGGTTCGAATCCCTCCTCGGGTATGGATATTTGTGCCCTCCTTAGTTGTAGGTAGTTCATAAGTAGTTTGTAAGTTTAGGGACTGATGACCCCGTAGTTAAGTCCCTTAAGCTTATCAAACATTTGAACATTTTTTGAAAAATTTTATCGTCATATTTCTCGCCCCATCCATGTCAGTAGCTAGCAGATGAGTTTGATATATTGCAGATACGCAACATAACCTTAAAATTATTGTTGCGATATCAAAATACAAACTTATGGGTAACGAACGACTAGTTCAGTGAGAATCGATGTGATGAAAATAGTTGGAAAAAGAGATTTGGTTGACAATGAAAACTATGTCAACATTTTAGACGATCTAGAGGTCATTGCTCCTATAATGCGACCTAGGCGTATTTATGTTCGCCCAAATCATTTTGAATGCTGAGATGATGCAGAATTTGTTACGCTATTTCGTCTTTGAAAAGCTACATGAAAAACTCCACGACAGTCTCAGAGTCCAACAGATAGAAACGTATTTTGTAAGTTATCTGTCACAATAGAAAACAGAATACATTATTTGAGCCTGTAACCTTATTAATTCAGTATATGGTTACGTTGTACCACGCTTCTCGTCGGGCTGTAGTGGTTATGTTGACACCAATGGTAATGGCGGCAACTCAGACGACCAATAAATGTTTTTTTTTTTTTTTCGTGACAACTTCAATTAAAACGAAAATTATACAAGAACCTGTCAACCATCTAGTGTTTTTTCTTCTCCTTCCATGTCGTAGCGTCCGTTTGGTTTTTACATTCCAATGCACCCTAATATTTCTCTATTGAGGACACAGCACACTTGCGCTAACTTGTTATAAAATTCGAGCTTCTTTCACGTTTGTTTTCCATAACGCCAATTAACAACTATACACGGACCGCTGAAACATTGCACTTGACGTTTCGCTTTACGGTGAGTTAAGTCGAGGAGACTGAGGCGCTCCAGTCACGGTCTGCACGGCCACTACGGTCGGGGGTTCGAATCCCCCCTCGGCCATGGATATTTGTGCCGTCCTAGTTCGTAAGTAGTTCATAAGTAGTTTGTAAGTTTAGGGACTGATGACCCCGTAGCTAAGTCCCATAAGCTTAACAAACATTTGAACATTTGTGAGTTAAGTTGGCTACACTGCTTTAGCGAGACGTTGCAACTCTAGCCTCTATAAGCACAGCAGACGAAACGGTTTTTAGTTGCATCTCGTAAATGTAAGTTATTGAGCAATAAAAGTGCATATAATAATTCATTGTTGAGCAGCAATTAATTAACGGCATATTCATGAAGACCAGAGCACAACAATGCACACGCTTTCAATAACGGAGCAAAACAATATAGAAAATAAGCATTGGATCACGAGAGATACGAAATAAACAATAATCAAGATAGCAACTTCTCTCTCTCGACGTTTTATAATCAGAATGCTTTTCACTCACCAAATACGGCGACAATTGCACAATTACATACAGTTCTTTTATAGGTTTAAACCGGCAGTGAAATGGGGGCAGCTTTATTTGATTGTGATGCTACTCCTTTGCGATTTCGTCCAGTGCATATGTGGGTGTAATAGGCTTATTTTGTGTCACGAGCGAATATAAAAAAAGTTTTGATATTGACATATCTGCAGCAATATTTCTTTCTTGTGTAACCACTGCACCATATCTTCTTTCCAATCGTCTGAAGCGAGAATGAACTTCCTGCTCAGAGCATAAGCTTCGAAGTTTTATCCAATTACTTAGGGTTACCAGACGTCCTCTACATGTCCTCTCTTTTGGACCCTACAAATAGTCCGGCCGGGTTTTTAACAAAATGGGGAAATGTCCTCTTTTTTGCGTTGTGAAATGATTCAACTAGAAAATGTGTAAATATAACTGTCTGAACTTTCACAATCTCTAACTTTAGAGAATTCAACTCTTTTTGAAACAATGTGATTTTTTTTCCCTCGTTTGTGTGCCATGGTGCTCTGAGGTCAAGCTAGAAATAATTGGCGTGGCAATTGTCGCGGAATACGAGCTTCTAGGCGGACAATTACAAACATACGTCTGCAACAATGCAAGATAGTGCAGTACACATAGTATAATATGAAACTGCCCCCTCCTTTCTCTGGTCGGAGTGTTGCGTGACACCCAAAAAATTTTTGACTTCCGTCGGTCGTGCTGGGACTCGGCAGTTCTGTGTGTGTTGTCTGTCAACCACACTTATGACTTTAACATCAAAAGCTAGTGCAATGTTCGTTATACATAAGCTAAAACCTTGTTCAAAACTTCATACAATTGCCGTTTCACCATTCGCCTGTTTAGGACCAAAGGTGTAACTACGTAAACAGTGTTTTGAAAAAAAAAATCGATTTAAAGCTTTCATCCTAAAACTGAGTAGTTTTTAGCAATTAATTGCGAGCCTTTGTACGGTAAATAAACTTTTTATTTTATTCATTGCTTTTTTCACCTAGGCCTTTCATATTCCATTCACTCACTAGAACCTAGATGCTAATCATGTATATAGTCACGTCTGATAAGAAATGGGAACACAACTATATCAAAGAACGCTAAGATAATTTTTAGTTACTTTATTCGTGACAATTTTACAGTCAACAGTACTATGCTTTCCGTAAATGTTGCGTCGTAAAAACTGTCAGGTGTAGAGGGCTGATCGGCTAAGTATAAGTATGGAAAAATGTTCAGCACTTAAGACCATGATTACAAGTGGTGAAGTGATGAAATATAAGGTTTTCAGTGCTATGTAGTCCTGTAATCTATTCTACAGGCCTCAACATTTCATGATCCTTAATTTGTAAGGAGGTGAACAAATTTCTTAACATGCGTAAGATGTATTTCAAACAAGACTCAAAACCACTCACAGTAAAACAAATCGCAGCGAAAAAAACGCACACAACATAAACACGCAATAAACACGATACACAACCACAGTCTAACATATACAGTCGCGACACTCACTGCTGTAAAAGTTGTTACCAACTGACAGTTGCAACGACACTAGCGCTCCTAGCGGTGGGCAAGCTGCTGTAGGAGTGACGTTTGTTTATTATTGCTTGTGTGCGTAATTAACGAAATAGTTGGTACAGTTTTTGCGTTACAAGCATTAGTAAAATATTAAGAGATATACATAACACGGACTTTGAAGTAAAAACAGCCGAATTTAACTGATTCAGAGATGTAACGAACAACTTCGTCATGAACAAATACTTACGAATATGTGTTATTTTGTGGCTTATTCCGTTGAAAGTAAGTAGAATACAAACATAAGAGAAACATACATTTTTATTATGGTGTGTTCTTACTATGACAAGAGTTTCTTAACGCGTATCAATTCGGTGTGTAGTCTAATGATTCGAACATTTTTAGTCATCAGTCGTCTTTCTGATACGCGCTTATTCGTTTGAGTGTGATTACTTCAGCTTAAGAAGACAATGGCTTGAAGATTCTTGCCGTTTGTGGTTCAGTTGTAGCAACAATTGTGGAATTGGGTTCTTCTTTGTTGAAAAGTCTGATTGCTTTTTCCGTATTCTTGCTAGGTCTGTGACGTAACTGACGTTTCTCCTTCAGCTACAGCTGTGGTGGCTGCTTTTGTACGTTAAATACTGTAGTTATTGCATTCTATTTGCGTTTCCTATTCCACTCTCCTCGATTTTTCTGAAAACCGAAGACTTTTTGCCAAAGGCAGCCCTTCCAGTGTTTCTTAGCCATTTCTTATTTTTAATAGAAAATTACATCATTCAGCAAAAGCCTATAGGTTACAAGATAATTGTAACTACACTTTCCTGCAATGTACCGTTTCGTGCATCATCAGGAATCTCAGTAAACCTAATAAGACAAAGGGGGGAGGGGGCTAATTTTAAATGACTACCTATTTATATGGCACTACATACGTTCCCTAGAGTGAAAAGTCTGTGAAATCGATATAAACGATACTATTCACACTCATCCAAACCGTATTCAGAAACGTAGCTTACCGGCCGCTTGGAGCGCTGCAGTCCTAGTGTATAACAAAAATCTGCGGGAGTGTCGCGACTGTATATGTTAGACTGTGACACAATTTTGTTTACGGTAGAACTGAACAAAGGCGGGAACGTTGACGTCACGGCACGTGACCACTGGAAGTGTTTACCGCGCTGTGATTGGACCGCTCCTAGCGACTAGCGCCCCGCGCTTCTTGTTCTTCACTTGTTACTTGTAGACGTCAAGTGCAAAGTTTCAGCGGCCCGGGCATATGTGCTAACCTCTTCCCTGATAGTTGACCCTGCGGCAGGAGCGCCTAAGATTGTTACGTCAGCGGGCGAGTGCGGAACTCATTTAAATACAGAGAAGAGTTATTTTCTAAAATTTTTGTGTGGAATTAATTATTTATTGTGTATAACATCATTCTTAGCAGCAACTTTTAATATGATCTGTGTGGTGTCGCACAAGTACAAAGTGCGCGCCACCTACTTTCGCCGCGCGCCGCCATGCACGCACGGCGCGGCGTTCTTACGACGACAGCCACGAGCGCCCCCTGCGACAACCCCGCTCGTGGCCACCACTGAACGACATCGGCCACTTGGGTCGGAGATAGCAACCAGTTAGGACCTTCGTAATCAGATAGGCACCAGTGAAGACTTTGCTATCGTACAGGCACTAGGCAGGCCTCTAACAACTATGTATCAACATTCTGCAGTACTATGTAAAAGTTAAGTATTGTTACATTCTGTGCAATATATATCTCTTTCTAATTTACTCTAGTGTTTCTAGTTTCTGGATGCTCCCCTCCGTACCTACACCAGCGTGCTATCTTTATTCCTGTGTCGGTCTCATTCCACTCGGCCACCGACACCTACGACGAGGCTGGGACACAAAAGCGGCGACGAAGTTGGGACACAAAAATCTGTATACACATATACAGGGTGCATGGGAAAATTAAAATTGTTGCAGTATATCTGAGATAAGTTTCCAGGATATTTCGTAAGCGCTACTTTAATAAAAACTTTTAAATAAATTATAACCACAGATATGATTCGATTGTTCACCATTGTTAAAGGAAGTTTTATAAAAAAAGTGTAATATGAATAAAATCTTTGTAGTAATAATAAAGAATAAGGCAATCAGTAAATACATATCAAGAATTACACCCTCTCTTCCTCCAGAGGAGCTCTGCAATCATTACATGAGACAACATTGTGGCAATGTGGCAATCTTTTGCAGCTATTGCAAGTGACAGTATTATTATTATTATTATTATTATTATTTTTACCACCACAAAGATGGCACCTCCCTTGCCGGCCGCGGTGGCCGAGTGGACTGAGGCGCTTCAGTCACGGTCTGCACGGCCACTACGGTCGGGGGTTCGAATCCCCCCTCGGGCATGAATATTTGTGCCTCCTTAGTGTTATCTAGTTCATAAGTAGTTTGTAAGTTTAGGGACTGATGACCCCGTAGTTAAGTCCCATAAGCTTAACAAACATTTGAACACCTTCTTACAGTCTCATCGTGATTGGCGGGAATTGATCGATGAGGTGACAGAAATTCTTGAATATCTCTTGGCAGAGTAGAGCTGAGACCTTTCTTTCAAATGGCAGTCCATCAGAGCCAAGGCCAGGTTTGTTAGATAGGTTCTTCCTGTGAATCTTTTTTCTGGATTGTTTGCAAAGAACAAGACCTGGGAATTTATCCCAGCAATATCCAGATAACGAAAAAACAATGCTAAGGGCCATCTTATTGTGGTCCTTTGTGTAGAATAGGATGATCTGCAGTTTCAACTATTTCTGCTTCCTCATCGCTGTCAGATAAATCATCGTAATCTTCTTCGTCAGATGACTGCAGAAGAAGACGCTCAATTTCTTCTGGTGTTAGTCCTTTCCTTTGTGCGAACATGGGAGACAGTAAAATAATTCTAATACCAAAGCAATGTGAATAACTAAATCATCGTACACCCACAGAGTTGTAAAACACAGCTTGTAATCATCAAAACATGCGACAGTGGTACGGCAACATGTACTTACATTGCCGGGCGCGTGCGATACGCAGTGCCGTCTCGGTGCAGTCGTCCACTCCACAGGGCAGTCACAGCCGTTATGGTGAGCAGAGTTGCCAGATTTTTCTACTGCACTGTCGCCAAATTTTAAACAAAAAGTAGCCAAAATATCGCCGTCTTTTCATCAATAAAATGCCAAAATATAACCATCTTCTCATCAGTAAAAATAGCCAAATATCGCAACCTTTAATCTGTTAACATTATTATGCTATGGTAATTATGGCATGTTACTTGACAATAACAGCCCTGAAATTCAGGGAGTAAGCTGGTTACTGAGTAAAAAATAACACAAACTGTAGCACTCTCACATTCACAGACATCAGACTGAACTTACCAAGAAAACTCATACTTCACAGAAACATTCATCGGAGTCCACCCAAGAACTGAACCCAGACACACCAGCAACTGACAATGAGGCCAGTTAAAATATTGTCACACTGTAAATATAATATAGAGACTCCGGAAATTCAGTTAGATTTAACTACCACATTTATTAATTTCATAACTTATAAAAATTACAACACAAAACTGTTCAAGAATCATTCTATGAAACTTACACAAGGGATGTTCTCATGCATAGGATCGATTACCAATCACTTTCACCTCTTTAAAAACAAATATTTACAGATGTTAAATAGAGTTATTGAATCTTTCAAACATTTCTTTAATACACACAAAATCATTACAACATTTTGAGGTGAGGTAATTTATAATAATGCACTAAGCGTTTCATATTTTTAGGTGAGATGGACTTTAATTCGTAATAATGCGTAAAAAATCAGCCATGAGAACGACTGGGAAATCACCGAGTGTTCTTCATCGACATTTATACTCTGTAAACCATTGTTAACCACTGTGACGTGCGTAGCAAAGGTCTCACTTCATAGTAGTTGTTGTTACGAACTTCTGTTGGGTTGACACATGGAACGCGGAAAAAAATACTGTTTAAATGCCTCCTGGCATGCTGTAATTTATATAATCTTATCCCCATGTTCTCAGCGGTGTTGTAGTATAGTTCGAGATATCATTTAAAGCCTGTGCTTGAACCTTCGTTAGTAGGGTACATGAGATAGTTTACTTCTGTCTTGAAGAGTCTGTGAGGTGAGTTTGTTTACATCTCTGTGACACTCTCCCACACTTCCATGATACTTGAAAACATTTGTGCTAACTTGTGTAGGTTTATTACTTGCCGGCCGCAGTGGTCGAGCGGTCTGCGGCGCGTCAGTCACAGTCTGCATGGCCGCTACGATCGGGGGTTCGAATCCTCCCCTCGGGCATGGATGTTTGTGTCGTCTTTAGTATAAGGTAGTTTGTAAGTTTATGGACTGATGACCCCGCAGTTATGTCACTTAACCTTAACAAATATTTGAACATTTGCTTATTACATTTCTCCAGCATTCTACCGAAGTTTAGCCGGTATCATTGACGCAATGTCTAAAGAGTGATTGCTTTACATTCGTTGTATTGGAAGTAAAATAAAATAGCCATTAGGTCGCCAACTAATTCCTTTAATAGCCAAATTTAATCGCCAGTCGCCAAACTGCTAGAATGGCTACCATTATAAGAAAAAGATAGCCAAGAATGCGAAAAATCGCCGCACCTGGCAACCCTGATGGTGAGTATATTGGTGGCTCAGTAATGTAGTTTGGCGCGTGACTAAACAATCCAAGCGTATCTAGCACCATTGTTGCGTGCTCGCCTCCTTGACGTAATTATTGAGGGAAAACAAAATTGGAGGCACTGTATGCCTCCATGCGCCCGCCGCACGGTTAAATAAGGGGAACAGCTGTTTATCCAGACGGCACTCACTTGTTTCTATTGCCAACCTAGTCGAAATGTATCGTACCTTCTCGTTTCCTCCAGGTTAGCAAACGAGAGGTGTATGTGGCAATGGCAAACGCAGTGCACTTAACGAGCACAATTAACCCTAGAACGGTCGCCCGAAAAATAGTTTCAGGAACGGTCGGGCTGGGTCTGACGGACCCAACAACTAAAATTCTTATGACAAGTGCCAAAACAGAGTATTCACATCAATTGACGAGTTTTTACATTGTTTAGGTCCTACCAATTGATGTAGGGACATTATTTCAACGTTCTGAATTTCACAATTGCTGTAAAATAAAAACAAAATTAGAAAATATACTTATTAGTAGTAATATATGTAACCACACTGGAAGTACAAGTAAATTGGATTGAAATACAAATATAAATGAGAATAATTTGTAGAACTGAGAAGCAGACTTGTTGATTTTATGTTATATAAATCGAAATTATGCATATAATGAATAGTTTGTGTGATATCGTCCTCTAAAATCATCACTCTTCGTAACAGACGACACAAACCATTTCTGCAAGCACAACTACATTTTGCAAATTTTGCAGAAGTATTTAGTTTTTCTGTCCTTTCACTTATAGCATCTTCCCCTTCATCCTCACTTATTTCACTATTGCTATCATGATCACTGTTTATTTCTAAGTCTGGATCTGGGTCAGAATCGTCAATTTCATTATCATCATCGTATTAAATGTTGCAAATTTCACAGCATGAAACACTTTCTCTTGAAATTTTATATTTTAAACTATTGACATCAGAAATAGTTCACAAAGTAATTTGAAACTGGATGAAATACCAAATAAAAATAGACCCGCACTGGTAGAAATCAGTAGCGTAAAGTTTCGGGCTGGGTCTGACAGACCCTCCCGCTTTTTGGAGAACTGCCGAACATTGTCTAAACAGTTTAAAACCTTATTCGTGATGTTAACGCTTTCTCTTGCATGTTTCAGGAAGCTAGCAGAGCGCTCGAGTCAGATCAGCGACTATAAGCAGATAAATTCATTGAAATAGTAACTAGTGGGTCTCACAGACCCAGCCCGACCGTTCTAGGGTTAACTGGACGTTAAACGCATCTTCTCGTTTACTAACGAAAAGATTAACGAGAGATGGACGAACCGGCCCTTAGAGTCAATTGCCAATTTTTACTCCATAGTGATACCTTATTGAGATGCAAGGACAGAAAGAAAGACGAACAAGGAGAGATGTGTGAAGTAATATACATGACCACTAAAAGAAATCCGCTGAACTCCAATTACGCGATAAATCAGTCACACCTTAAGATCGTAAATTCTACTAAATACCTAAGAGTTACAATTGCGAACAACTTTGGCTGGAGAGAACACATAGAAAATATTGTGAGGAAGGCGAACCAAAGGTTACGTTTCATTGGCAGAACGCTTCGAAGATGCACCAGCTCCACCAAAGAGACTGCCTACATCACACTTGTGCGTCCTCTCCTGGAGTACTGTTGCCCCTTGTGGGACCCTCACCAGGTGGGACTGACGGAAGATATTGAGAAGGTTCAGAGAAGGGCAGCTCGTTTTGTTTTATCACGTTACGGGGGGGGGGGGGGGGGAAGCGTCACGGAAATGTTGCACGAATTGGGGTGGAAATCATTAAAAGAAAGACGTTATTCATTGCGGCATGATCTGTTTGCGAAGTTTCAATCACCGACTTTTAGTTCTGAATGTGAAAATATTTTGCTAGCACCCACCTACTTAGGGAGACATGACCATCCCAATAAAATAAGAGAAATCAGATCGAGAACGGAACGATTTAGGTGTTCTTTCTTCCCGCGCGCTATTAGAGAATGGAACGGTAGAGAAAAGTTATGAAAGTGGTTAATGAACCCTCTGCCAGGCACTTGAGTGGGATTTGCAGAGTATCTATGTAGATGTAGATGTAGATTTGGCAGATGAGGGAGGAGAAGGACGGAGAGCAGATGTGGTATAGGGAAAGGCCAGGGCAGGGCGGTGCGTTTCGACCGCGAGCGGCCATCGTCAGCTGCCGGCGGCTGAGCACGGCTTTACTGCCGGCGCCGGGACGCCTGGCGCCACCCACACACACGTCGACGCGCCCACACGCACACACACAGGCACTGCTAGCGGGCTGCCACGTGTGCGCCCATGTGCTGCCAAACGACCTCGGCGCGACAGCTGGCGCGTCCGCTACTCGTCAGTAATTTCACCTCCACACTCTGTCTCCTTATCCTCCGTAACACGCAACAAATAAAAATAAATTACGAAACTGAAATAGATGAGCGGCTGAAGCGTAAAATTTGTGCCCGGGCCATTGACTCTCATCTCCGGGCTTGAATGTTACCTTCATCTTAACTTTTTTTTTTTCTTTTACGACTCTTTTTAAGTACTATGCTCATGTAGCGACAATCTACATCGAACTTAACGTAACTTAAACTAAGGACGAACACAACATCCATGCCCTAGGGGGGGATTCGAACCTCTGGCGGGAGCAGCCTCGCGCACTGTGGCAACACGCCTCAGTGCGCTCGGCCATTCCCGGCCGGCTCCTCTCTACTAATTATGAATAACTTTATATAAATGTCAATTTCTTATTACAACAAAACGCTACTTTTCTGTTCTTCCTCTGAAAACTTTTCACTGTTGCGTCGGAAGTAATCGGCTAGAGCATTATTAAGCAAACACTGTTGCGGCAACGTGTCAACTGGCGACGTCTGTTATTTGTGTTCGTTCGTTCATTGTTTGTTATCAGTTTACCGGCAATTTTTGGAATACTCGGATCGTGTGTGAACAGACAAGCTTACATTAACTCAGATTAGTGAGTAATAACAGTGAAATGAAGAGACGATATCTAAGTTCGTTCCGTGAAGAATGGTTGCAGGAAGAAAATCATAAAGAGTGGCTACAAAAAGTCGATACTGATGAGAGTATGTGTAAGTGCAGAATATGCAATATCTCATTTACTGTTAAGTACGATGGAGTGAAAGCTATGAATAAACATTTACAATCAGAAAGACACAAAACGAATATTACCACACAAAAGAAGAATCAGTCGCTTCCTAAATTCTTGCCGAAACAATTTTCTGCAGAAGACGACAATCTTGGTTGGGTTGGGGGGGGGGGGGGGGTGAGTCATTGGCCAAAGGGGAGGGGGGCACGTCTGGTCTCCGGGCCTTAAAAAAAAAAATGAAGATTATCTTCTTGAACGTGAATAAAGTTTGTTATCTTGAATTTCGGGCACCCGCAGCCATATGTTTTCATTTTGATAAAAAATCCGCTTCGGCTGCAATTAACTTTTATTTAAAAAAGCACTACCGGTTTCGCGTCCTTTAGACACATCATCTCAGGTGCTCTGCAATGTACAT